>OZ007589.1:357966799-358686799 GCA_963931845.1 Maratus michaelseni
ATGATGTATTTTTATTGGACTGAAAAAGGAATTGCAAGCAATTTCATTATTAGGTTATTTTCTAGATAGATAATTGTCCTCATTGTAAAATGGGTTTGTGTACAATTAATGTATAAATTATTTATCTTTTGTTACTTTTATTTTTTTTAAAAATTGGTGCTATACACTAAAAAGCATAAATTTATTTAATACATCTTAAAAGTGTAGAATGAGGAATGAATTCTATTCTAATGAGTTGAAGCAAGATAGACCTGCTTCTGCACTTGTAGTAGTTGTGCATGTTTTAGCTTAAAAAATATTTATTTCCTTAAAATACATTGACTTTTCTATATTTTTAGGATGTATTAAAAAGTTTATCCTACGATCAGAGTCATGTCCTTTTTTTATTTTTCCCTTTAAAATTTCTACTAAGCAGATCCGTTTTAAGATTTCTTCACAGCCAGATTTTTAAATAAAACATCCAGTGGTGAATTGATTTTTATGTCTTTTAAATATAAGAATTTTTTTTCATTCCTTCAGTAAAGAATATCTTTTTTAGGCTCATTTTACATATTTTAGCCTTTTTTATTCAAACATATTCAGTAATATCTCATACTGAGGTTTCTTTTTTGCCAAAATTAAATTTTTTCTGTGTATAATATTTAGATAAAATTATATTGCATTGCATTTCATATGACATACAGTAACTTATGCTAGATGCTTTAACTTTGTTATGACAAAATAAATTACTGAGAACTTACATTTTTATACTTTTGTTACCTCTATTAGTGTAATTAGTGGTTGCTTTATTATAATCCTGCTTTGGTGTATTATATCAAAGGAAAATGTCGTATATTACTACATATGTGATTTTACATGAAATATCAACCAAGGCCTATTGATATTTATCTTCAACGATTACAGTAACCTCTCATATATATGACTTTCTGTATGACTCTTGTTTATACTTGAGTTATTTCCATTTATAATAAACTAGCTGAAGTACCCGGTCTTGCCTGTGATTCTAAGAATGTTTGTTTAATAAAATCAAGTTCAAAATTAAACATGCAGTATAAGAACATAATAAAAAAAAGCATGCAAAATATATGCATGAATCAAATAAAAACCCATTTTAAAATTATATAAATTTATATAATAAATTCATCAGACATCAGCTATTAATAATCTAGCTTCCATTCATCATTGGAGCAATAAAAGATGAAAATTCACAACTGCCAAAGATTTCTTCAAATGTAACTTTGCAAATAAATGAAGTAAATGTGTTGCCATTCTAAAAAAATAACGTTTTAATTTACATTTTGAGTTTTAATTTTCATAATTTTCACTCATTTTTCATTTAATCCGGAGGACAGATTACCTAATTACTTAATAAATAATCTGTGGTCCGGATCGAGACCGATTAAAATCTTTTGCTGATAAGTTGTTTTCAAGTATTTTGTTATTTAAATAAGTTTTCATGATTTAAAAAAAAAATGTAAAATACAAAAATTCTATGATTAAAAAAAAAAATCTGAAAATATTTTTTTTTAGTTTTTATACTAAGAATGAGCTCTGGAGACCTGAACATATGTGGAAATTCTAATATACATGTATGCATATGCACACGTGGATAGTGGATAGACGCACATGTGGAATAGATTAAAAAATAGCGAAAACTAATTCAGAGAATCTCAAAATGGTAAATATGGCAATATTTCCATAATAAGAGTTTTATCATGATTCAATACTCCTCAAACTCATATAACGTTACATTTTCACCTGTGACGTCATATTCACCTGCTTTCTTTACTTACTTATATTTATGTTTCCTTGTATTATCGAGAACTCTAAAAATCTGTTATACTTCCAATATGACATCATATTAATCTTCTTTTTCATTCTTGAAACTTTTTATTTAATTTTTCACATGGAAATCTTTCAATAGAAAATTAGTTGTTGTGTAAAGAATTTTATTGTGCATTTTTGAAATTGTTGGCAGTTGCTATAACGAAAAATATTAAAATTTGATAGGAAATTGTTGTTAGATTGGTGGTTCTTTATTAATTAAAAATTAACTATAATTTACTTAAATTTCGGATTACTTTAGTTGCCTTGACTGTGTTTTAATACAGATGTGCATATAATTTAACGATTCTCACTTCTAAACTGTGGACTTGTATAGAAATACAGACAGACAGACAAATTTTCATTTTTATATATTAGATTTATGCAGCTTGGTCTTATTTTCCCATTATATTTATTTTAATTTTAAATTGTCAATTATTGTTAATTATTTAATTTTGAAGTCAAATAAATGAAAGGTAACTGTATTTCATTTCATTCCTACTGCAATTATCTGTAATATTGATACTAAGTGTAATATTACAGGGCTTCCATACACTAAAGCATTGTTAAAAACATAATTTAAAAAAATGTAATAAAAAGTATTTGATATGTGTTTTATCAGTGTCTATTTTATTTAGTTTATTTTTTAAATGTCTTATCTGTTGGGTTTTTCGTTGGAGATGTTAAGAGTAAGTCTCTCAAAGCAACAGTATTACAAATCAAGAATCTAAAAATTTTATGTTTTTTAATTCTTATATTAATTAATTTTGCAGTGCAATAATGGAATATGTTACTAGTTATGGTATAATATAATTTAATATAACCAATTTTGTATTCCTGAAATGAGTTTAATTAAAATTACAGATTTCCAACTTGTTCCAAATTTGTTCTGAGGGAGAAATGGACATAATATATGTATTATTTCAGTAAAAAGAGAATTTTAACATTTTTAAACAAATAAATTTATAATATAAGACTTATATTAAAGCTGTACATTACATACACACTGAAAGAAAATTTAAGCACGATTTCAACATTTACTTTATTTATCAAAATGCACTTTTCACAAGTCAACTTTTTCTTTTTTTTTTTTTTCTTTTCACGTATGATTTTAAGGTTTGTTTGATGTATGAACTTAGAATGCCTAGATCTCTTCGAAATTTTAATATGCTATTGAGATCAAGTATAGTTTAAAGTACTACTATATCACATTAACTTGTATATTCTTGTTGCAAGTTTCCTGTATGCTATATGCTTTTTTACTGAAAATGATGTATTGTTATTGTCAATTTAACTCAAAAAAAAAAAAAAAAAAAAATCATGTATGTTTTTAACAATATAATTTATTTTGATATTTATTTAAAATTATATAACATACCATACTATTTATTCGAATCTACGACACACTTTATTCCCTAAAAAAATAAAGTATTTAACAACCCATTAATCAAACCCATCTTGCAATACTTTAAAATCAGATGTGTATGAAATGTATTGGGAAGTTTTTGAAACTGAAAAAAATTTGAAATCTGGTCTTCTAATTGTTCAATATTAATTTAATATAAATTTTTGGTCATATGATCATGTATAAAATGTGTTGTTTGGGGGACTTTGAAATTCTGGTGTTCAAGTCTTCAAATCTATAGAACAGTGTATTAGTCAGGCCCTGTGAATAATGAACACTATTTGAAAAAATGTGGAGAATATATAAAATTAGACTATTGTTTATATACCATTGAAATAGAGTAGCAAAAACCTAGCAAGTGTTACTTAAAAATAACTTTTTTTTTTTTTTTTTTTTTTTTTTTTTAACTAATGCCATCAAATTAAAATACCACAACAGTGTGTGTTCCTTCCCAATCAAAAAATTCTGTAATCACCTTTTTAATACTTTCCAACCTAGTTGAAAAGTGTTTGGATTCAGTTTGTCTGCCGTCTGTCTGAGCTCTAACTCACGTAAATATACTCTGATTGCCCTGAAATTTTTGTAAGTTATTGTCATTTACTATAGCATGTTCCCTATTTCAACTGAAGTGTGTAGCACTTATAGTTTTTTTACAGTGACAGTCAAAAGTATTCCATTACATTGCAGTCAATGGGAAATAATCGTTTCACATGCATTTTGATGATGCTACGTCATTTAAAACATGATGAAATTTATATATAATTATGAAGTGCATTAAAACATGCTTTTTGTAGAATATGGGGTGCAAAGCATTTATTATTCATTTGAAGGGTCACATAAAAAAATTTTAGATTTAGAGTGCATTTCCATCGATTAATGAAAATTGTTAAATGTGAATATTCTAACTGAACTAACTTTTTTCATGCTATATATCCACATCTATTGATCATATACAGGGCTGCACAAAATAATTAGACTACTTTTTTGACACTGGAAGGTAATTTCGAAAACTGTATTTTTCAATGTGTTATATGTTTTCTGAACTGTTTACTTATATATATGTTCTTTCACCTTATTTAATGGTGAAGTTAGTTTTGTGGCTGTGTTGGAAAGTGTTAATCTATGCTTGATGCATGAATTTTCATTCTTGTTAAATTGTGTGATGGCTAAATATGATGTCATGCAAAGAATACGATCAGTTTATTCAAACACACATGTTTAAAAAATATATGGCTTGGCTCAAAACCTAAACATAACTAATTGCTAAACTATGCTGTAAAACACTGGTCTCATCTGATCACCTATCTGAAACTGAAAAAAAAAATTTGCTGTTAGTACTTGTGACCACATGGAAACAAACACTGCATATTGGTTTATTTCAGTTACACAGTGGCCGAAATGTATTAGGATGTATCAAAAGAATTTTCATTGTTTGACTTTTCTTGACTCCCTGCGAGTTTGTTTAAGCTTATGTAAAACTTGTCATGTGACATGCTTGGTGTATTGTAGTTCCTCAGACAGTTTTAGGATGCTAGTAGTTGGATTCTCCTCTTTTTTTCTCTCTTCAACGGGTCAAAATTCCCAACTGATGGCCTGTCACTTCTTGGTTTGATTTCCAGGCTGAGGTCCCCTTCCTTAAAACGTTTGGATTTGTTTGAACTGTCTGGACACTATTCTTGTCCTGGCCTCCAAATGCACGAGTTGTGCAGACTGCTTTATTGGTTTTAAGGCCTAGTTTAAAATAATCCCTTAAGATGTATAAAATCTCAACATTTGTATCATCACTCTTTATGTGACCTAAAAATGCTGAAAGAAAGAAGCCTGTATTATTATAGAATATAGAAGGACATTTATCCTTTTCAATAACATTTTATGTTCAACAATAGGGGTGAGAAAGGAACTACATGCTTTAGCACTTAAAAAACGAAAATTCTTTTGATACAACTTAATAGCTTGTAGACAGAGGGCTTCTGTTCTATACTTCAATGTTTAAATACTGCTGTGCATGTAAAATCCCCAACATGGAAAGTCCTCTAACTGGTAGATTGATAGATGACAGAGGGAAATACTGCACTGGAAGTTTTCACCCCTTCCTGTAATGGTCAAAATTGCTGGATTAATTGAAAAAACAAATTGTTGATTAAAAGTGACAAATCAAAGATGTTGATAGCGCTGTCAAAATGAATTTAAGCTGTATGTACACTGTCGCTGACTTATGCAAGTCAGATTTCTTGCATAAGGAACACCTAGTGATTAACCAGAAATCAGTATATTGGAAACATTCTAGCAACTTTGAAGTACAAATAAGGCGTTAAGTCCGGGACAATATTACTACATTGAAAAGGCAGACTAAAGCCTAGAGCCCTCTCATGAGAATGGGCCAAAAACTCATGTTAAATATGTAATTGAACTGCAAGATAATTTGTTATGGGAGTGAGACCCCGAAATCTCTTTTTGCTCCAGAGCTCCAAGTATCATGATCAGGGCTGAGTAAAGAAAAATGCTGCTAGGAAGGGGGGGTCAAATTTTTATTTAAAAATAAACAGTTTAAAGAAAACACACATTTATTCTTATTCTCGGATTAACAAAATTACATTAAAAATATTAGTCAGTTGTTCACATTTGAAAAATTAAAATTCAAAATGTTTTTAATACCTGAGTTTATTTTCAAAAGCATCGATACTTTCAATGTTTCAATAATTCATCGCCGTTGGTTGTAGGATAATATCATTTATCTCTACATGAGGAGGCGCTTGCAAAATGTACAGGACTGATTCTGCAATATCTTTTGGCTGAAGACATTCTACGGAACCATACATAGCTTTGGCGACTTCAGCATCGAATGTTCTGGAGAGAAATTCCGTTTCAACTAGGCCAGGACTTAAGCTCTGCAAAAAATGAATTTTTATTTATGAATTTCAACTTTTAACTCTCGCAATTCAGCCCCATAAAAAAAAATTGCACAAAAATAACCTCCAAAGCCCTTAATTTATTTCATCGTTAAAGTTTTGTATGTCAACATGACAGATACTTGGTGATTAAATAGGAAGGGGCTGAAGCCCTTCAAGTATAAATACCATATTTTCCAGAAATTACGCTGGATCGAGTATAAAGATTAATAAAAGACAAAAATAAAATAATTTAACAAATTACAATAACCATTGGGAAAATGTTCCAAAAGCTTAAAAAAAAATACATTTACCATACTTTCGTGTTATAGCGGCCCCCACAATTATGATTATGCGAAGGTTGCAGTTATGATTTCGCCAAGATCATCGCAAAGCTTATACATGCATCCTATATACATACATATATATATATATATATATTCCAAACACTCCTGTATGTGCCATATACGTCATTATACACATTATTTACGTCTTATATGTCGTATATACATCATAGACACATGTCATATATATATATATACATCATATATGACTATAACTTGGCCACGTACGTCAAGAAATGTTATATATATATATATAATGTATTATTATAATGTCATACATGCTTTATAAATTGGCGATAAATCTTGGTCGCTTGGCAATTCATTTGGGGGTCGCTATAACACGAAAGTACCAAATTTATAGTATATTAATGAAAACAGAAACAAATTAAAGTTTGGTACAATTTCTATTTGTAAACCATCCCCTAAGCAAAATTTAAGTATTGCTTTAACTAACTCTTGTTTAGATTGATGTCTGAGCTAAAGGTATTTTGAGTAAATTAAAGTTGAAGACCATGTTTTTTGCTTTTAAGACGATTTCTCATCCGACGTCAATTTCTGAATTCGGCTTTTTTTCATATCTGATAATTTGCATCTATCCTTTTTGTAACTTTAACATTTTTGTAACGATTTTATGCATTTCTATTGCCTATTCAAAGAAAAATTCTTCTAAAGTTACAGAATTTCATTAAAAACGCTTAAAAAATTCTTCTAAAGTTACAGAATTTCATTAAAAACGCTTAAAAAATTCTTCTAAAGTTACAGAATTTCATTAAAAACTGTTAAAATAGTAAAATGCGAACATTAAAAGGTCCATTCTCAACCGAAAACAACCATTTCCCCAATGGTTAAAAAAAAAATTGTCACATGAGCTGTTCTAAAGATTATTATTCTCTGCCTTCAATGTTTGGTAATGCACCTCTGGAAAAACAACTATGTAAATAAAATAAGCACCAATATTCACTATAAATATTGATACAATTTTTAAGTAGAATCTGCAGATCAGGAGCCTGAACTTCAGCACTAGAAATCGCATTTTTACTTTGAACTTATTGCATTAATTATTTGAAATTCAACCCACAGTTTAATTTCTTTTATATTAGTATTGGTGGAACAAAAAAATTTGGAGTATAGTTTCAGGAAATTTAATTCTTATTAATTAGTACCTGGTCGACCCATCTTCACTCGGGACATCTCTCATACAGATAAAACATATAGATATAATATATAATTATACATACAGATAAAACAATTATACATACAGATAAAACAATAATGTTGCTAGTATCACTGTTTGACGCTAACCTGGCTTGTGCATCGGATTATGGAATATTATCTAATTTCTCCGTGCGAATGTTTGGTATAACATAATAAATTGTTACATTTCACATACAACATGCTATTTGGATCAAATCATATATATTATTTCTAATGTTAACATTCCTTTTTCTGTGTACATATAAAACGTCCAACGATGAATGGGTTATCATACGAAAGGCTTTTGACATAGTACATTCCCATTTCGTTAAAACACGTTTGATTAAAAATTGCAGTTAGTTAAAAATTAAATGCATCGGCAAATTTCAAAGATTGAGGTGCAAAATCCTCGCACGGGTCCAATGGTACTTTCATATTTCAATTTCCGGCAGTTATTGTACACTTTTTATGCTTTCTGCAATGCTTTTCACTTTGGCAAAGAGCGGGTAATGCATGAAAACTATTTTTGCTGCAGATGACACTCCGACAGACAGATTTCTAGATCCGACAAACATCACCTAATCCGTCGTTTTCATCAAAATCATTAAAGCCATTTTCGAGACACCCAGTAAATATATATAAGAATTGTTAGTTTAATAGAATAAGATTTTAGTTTTTGATACTTCTTGTACGATTTATATAACCTCAATTCTTTGTTCGGATTAAAGTTCCGTAGTTTGGCGCCTAGGTTTAGCAAAAAGTTAATTTAATTTTTGTAACCATTTGTAACTGTTGAACTCTTCTACAGTTAAAACTGTATATTGTTGCCAGGCTCACTCTTATTTGATGCCAATCTTGGTAACGTATACGATTACGGAAAATTAGCCATTTTACCAGTGGGAAGAGCTGGTATAACATAATAAATTGTTTCATTTCACATAACACATACTAGTTTTTAGGTAGTTCCTGGACACTTTTTATTTTTCCTGGAGATGAGAACCAGACAGATCGATTTCTAGACTCGAAAAATCAAACCCATAATTCGTAGTTTTTATAAAAATCGGAGCCGTTTTAGAGAACCCCCAAAAATATAAATATTCAGGAATTGCTCGTTCATAAGATAACGAGAGTTACGATGGGGTGGGGACACTGATACTGAACTTTTTTTTTCTGTCTGATTTTATTATTATATGAAGTACGAAAGTTTTATTGGTCTTACCCGGTTCGGATAAATAGTTCGTACAAAAAATGTAATTGGCTTGGTCGGATCGCAAATTGAAAATTCACAATCCCTGAACGTCCCAACTGCGGTCGGGACTTTCAGGCTCATCTCTTGAGCCGATAAGACTTGATTTTCAACCTCTCCGATGGCCGGCTAGTTTTAGAACTTCTAGGTGGGTGAATGCCATTAATCCTATGTCTTTCTTTTTCTGTCTTTAAAAAAAAAAAAAAAAAAAAAATGGTGTAAAGTTTTAAAATTGGCTATTTACAGAGTCATTACTTTCCTTTCCCAACATTAATAAAATCTCTTTTTCAATGATAGACGTAATCTTCAAATACGTGATAATTTCGTAATAAGTTTGCTACTATTTTAAGCAAATTTACAGAAATACTATGTTTTATATCTCTAAGTTATATTATTGATTAAAATCTTTTATAATTAATTGCCTTATTGCAGTAATATGCGTTTTCTTAGAATCCAGTTTTTGGGTTGCTACTTGGACGTACTATTTGGTCTTTTCGCCTCAATATTTTTATGAGCATTTCTCATTAATCTATTTCCCCTTAAAAATTCTAATAATTGTGGTAATGACGTGTGTTTCTTATTATCTCCCCTCCCCTAATTATCCACCTTGTACCCAGGCGGCCACTAACTTATTTGCTGAAGTATTAATTTGTAAATCACTTAACTGCCTTTTATCATTGCCTGAGTGCGAAGAGGTGTTTTGAACTCCCAACTTTTTGCTTTCCTTCCAGACATTCTGTGTCATTATTTGAGTTCAGAGCAACAATGATTTAAGTCAATTTTACTGGGCGATTTTACATTAGTTCTTAAGAGAACTCGTTTATTTTTCTTCCGAATTAAATGGGTTTAGAGGCCCAGTGTCTCGATATGTCATTCTTTTCATGTAGATTTGTTCAATTGTGTCAGAATGATAAATACTTTTGATTTCACAATTATTTGCTCTTGCACGGTGTTTGCTGAAAAAGTTACGAAGTTGGTGGTGCTTTTTCAGTCTCTGAACTTTTAAATGAGTAATTAATTGTTTAAGGCTACTTTTGATTTTGAAAAAAAAAAATGTAAATTCTTGTTTATTCTAAATTCTTGTTTATAGCATTGCTCCCCCTCTCGCTCATGTACAAATGAGTGTATAAAAAAACGTGCATCATGAACGTGAATCTACATTTTTTCTCTTAATTGTTTATACTAAGTTTATTTTTAAAGCATTGCTCCCCCCCACTGTGAAATGCTCATAAAAATGTATGAGAAAGTGTGCAACATGAACGCGTTTTGCTTTTTAACTTTTTTTTTCTTCAAAATTTCCGTCTTAATTATTTTTCTAATTAACCAATTATTTCTATCCAACCTCTCCTGGCTAATGTTTATAAAAATGTATAAGAAGGCGTGCGTCATGAACGTGAAAATACAAATTTAGCTTTCTTGTTTATACTAAACTTCTGTTTTTAGCAGTGTTCCACCTCCCCCGGCTATTGTTCATAAAAAGGTAGGAGAAGGTGTTCATCATGCACGCGTATCAATTCTTGTTTTCTCACTTGTTATTCTAAATTTCTCTTTTAAGCATTGCATAACCCCTTCCCACCGGATCATGTAATGAATCTGTGATATATTACATAATGTAATGATAATGTGTGTAACGATATACATCATGAACGCGAAAATGTCAACTTCGTCAAATTTCTGTTTTAAGTATTGCTACCCTCCCAACTAATGTTCATAAAAATGTATCAGAAGGTGTGCATCATGAACGTGAAAATGCCAATTCAGATATCTTGTTTATACTAAACTATTGTATTTAGCATTGCTCCCCCCCTGGCATTGTTCACAAAAATCAATGAGAAGATGTGCATCTTAAATGCGGAGAAGCATTTAGTTTCTCACTACTTGTTTCAACCAATTTTGTTTAAAGCATCGCAACCCCACCCGCGGCTAATGACCATAAAATTCTATGAGAAGGCGTGCAGTATGAACGCGGAAATGCCAGTTTTACTTTCTTTCTTGTTTATATTAAATTTCTGTATTACGCTTTGTTCTTCCTCTCCCCGGCAATTGTTCATAAAAATGTATGAGAAGGTGTGCATCATGAAGACGTAAATGCCAATTCTTGTTTTCTCACTTATTCTAAATTTCTTATGTATAAATGCTTGGCCTTCCCACGGGCTCTTGTATGCATCATGTAAGCGAAAATGTCAATTTTGCCAAATTTCTGCTTTAAGTATTGCTACCACCCAGCTAATGTTCATAAGAATGTATAAGAAGGTGTGTATCATAAACATGAAAATACTAATTTAGCTTTATTTATTTATTTATACTAAATTTCTGTGTTAAACTTTGCCTACTCCCCCGGCTCAAATATAAGAATAAGTGAGATGGTGTGCATCATGAACACAGAAATGCCATTTTTGTTTCCTCACTTGTTTGAACTTAAATATTTGCTTTAAGCATCCTTCCGATCCCCTTCCGCGGCCTCACTTGTTTATTCTAAATTTTTGTTAAAAACTTTGCTCACCTCCTCCCTTTTTTGTATTTTATCACTTGTTTATTCTAAATTTTTGTTTATAGTATATTTTTCAGCTATACTACAATTTAACCCCTTGTTGCCCCCTCTCCCCGGATTTAGTGCATGAATTTAAAGTTTGCCAACATTGTTTAGTGCATAATTTACAAGTTTTTGAATGTGTAGATGAGTGTTTTTAAATGTTTGTCTAATATATCCTGGTTTAAGATCAATCCTGAACAACTTTCAATTTATCGATCAAATCCGTCTGTATGAGTACGAAGATGACCATGGATTAGCAAATCTTTAAGTTTTAAACATGATAACTTCACCTCTGTTTTACTAATTGAAAACTTACTTTTAAATTATTAATAACTACAATTCACTAGTTAATTAATACCTTGTCTTCTTAATGTTTATATGTTAGTTATTTCTGAAACATACTCATAAATTCCATCAAATTCTGTTTGTGGGCGATGATATTTTGCACCAGTCTCCCCATTTTACTCAATATTTAATTAAATTACCCCCTTCCCTTTTTTCCCATTCCATTTTGGCTTTTTATGTTTTCTATTAGCCATTTTCGGAAGTTCCTTTTTATCTATCCTATAGGTTACTTAGCCACCCTTTCTTTCATGGAGATAGGTTACTTGGTCTTTCCTGCCAGGCTTGCAGTTCTCATCTGATAATTTTAAAGTTATTCCTCAATACATGTTTAATTTAACATCTTATCTATATAATATATATATATATATATTCAACATCTTCTTCAAAATGGTTGTTGTTGATGAAATCAAGTACAAAATCCAAAAGGCTTCGCAGTTTAAGACCTCTTTCATCGAGTTCTTATTCTGAGTCGCACTCTTCTGCCTTGTCATTAGACTGATCAGATTCATCTTACTTAACTTCTAGTTCTAATTCAAAATCTCAAAAGTATAAACAGATGAGTTCTCCTCCTAAACTCCAGAATGATGCTTCATCTTTAAGTATCCCGATTTAAGTTAATAAGACTAATAACCACTTATTCACATTATTGAACTCAATATAGAGAAGTTGCAATCAGCTGATCAACCATTGTACTTCAATTGGAGGTCAGGGTAGTTTCACTAATCAGAACTGCCAATTTGTAATGTGTGACCTCCAACCTGACGTCAATTGCAACTGTCCTATACAGACAAAGACTTTGATCAAGAATACGAAAACGATCTTACCTGACGTTGGGGTTGCTGCTTCCTTCAACACAAATAAAATCATACTATTAGTGAATTGTCAGCTAATTTTGCTAAAATTGTTGAATGCATTCGGTCTCACAGGTCATTCAGTCTGTAGATGAAGTATGTTTATTAAGAGAATCAAACTTACAAGAACTAGCCATTTCTCCTCAAGATATCTCTCGTTAAGATCTCAGGAATCGTTGGAAACAACGGCTGCGGAAAATGTGGACACTTCCTTAACATCTAATCGTAACTGATCTGAATCTAATCTCCATGAGTTAGTAAATAGTTGCGTATCTAATAACCATCAACTCGTTGTCAGCAATTCTCTTTCTAACTCTAAAAGTTTGAATCGATCTCCTCAATCTTACAGTATGACCGATAATTTTAATAACACCGTCATATCATATCCAGTAGCTCTAGTCTTTCTGGTAAAAAAAAATTATCGGTCTATTTTTCTCAGAATATAGCTACAATGGCTAAAAGTTACAATCTTAGGACAGGCATATTTCGTATTCTATGATGCCAATCATCCAAATATCAAGGTACAAACAATTTATTCATTCTCTTAACACCACCTCTTTTAAAGATGAGAGCAAATTTTTAAGCCTTAAGAAATGTATGGCTAGACCTTACCGCTTTAATAAAATGCTTCAGTTGCCAGCCATTTGGTCATATGGCGAACAGTTGTCCTAGCAAAACTCATTGCGATTATTGTGGTTTCAAACAAACATCCATCAAAGGATTCCTAAAATGCACCTTCGTGTATAAATTTCCTTAAATTCAACCAGAAATCTAAAACTGCCTCTAATACATCGCATAAATCTTCAGGCTCAGACTGTTGTACTTACAGAAAAGCTTATTCTAAGGAAAGATCTATGGAGCACCTTTATCCGTCCTTACACAATTATAATTTCCTTCAGGGATCTTAGGGGTCGGTCTTCACATGAAAAAAGCATGCTGCTTTTCTATACCACGAAATCTTGCATTCTGCTCAAACTACTGCAAATTCTTTGGACTTACCTACTTCCTGTAACTCCATACAGAACTTTAATTCTTCTCTAGAACAAGCTACAGATAATATTTGTTCTTCTTCTTCTACATCTAATACTAAGATCCAATTCACCCACTGGCTCATATGACTAATTCAAAATGTAAACAGACCAGATATCACATTCACAACTCAAAAGGCATGAACTCTTTTTATCACTTAAAATCGTCTTATAAAAAGGTTACTTCTCAATGATGTTATCATCCTGGACATTCAGCTCGTAAGTGCATGAAACTAAAAGAACTTAATCTTCAAATAATGCAAGGTATTCCTTGGCCGCAGGCCGCAGGCTAATTTGACTCCTCTTTTCACCCTTCACGGCCATTCATTTCTGAATATTATGCCCGATTTGGCCTTTCATTTTTGCCAGATACTTTTTAATCATTCTGTACATGGAGTATTTTTTAAAGTAAAAAATGACGATAATACCCTAAAAGCATTATGATCTGAACGTGGCCAAAATGTGAAAGCACCGTGAGCCAAATGCAAATATTTCTGTCTATATTATCACGTGACATGGAAAGGTGAGTCGTATTTACGTCACTGTGAAGTCGATGTGTCCCATTTTGTGATGAGGTGTAAATGACTCAAGAATCGGCTTCAGTAACTTCACAGTGGAGGTCTCCTGAGAGTCATATTGTGACGAAACAAAAATTTCCCCTGTTGGTTACCATTGTTTGTTTTTGCTATTACGCTATTGGAGGAGTTCACTCATGACAAAAACTCTCATACACTGTAAAAAAAAGAGAGAAGTGTTTTTTTAATCTAGCAAGACGTTTACGAAAATATAATATAACCTTTTCTAAGTTACCCGCGATTCCAAAAGCCTTCCTCTATTTTCAGAAACCAATAGATTTCCGTGATTTAAAGAAGCACTTCTGATACAAAAGTCTTTTTTGCTGCCCATAATTTTCGGAAACGTTACAAAGTAGTCTTACAGTGTATTAATCAAGACGCAAATGACAAAAGACACAGAGTCACAAAATAATGTTCATTTTACGCTATTTAGCATGTTTGTTTAACATGAAAATGGTTACTTGAGAATTGATAGCATCCGAAAAACTGATATTTCGTGTTAATATCGGGATGAGAAAACGGATTAATACTCAGTAAAAACTACTTTGTAACGTTTCTGAAAATTACGTGCAGCAAAAGAAACTTTTGTTTCAGAAATGCTTCTTGAAATCTCTGAAATATTTTGGTTTCTGAAGATAAACGCTTTTCGGAATCGTGGGTAGCTCGGGGGAGGTTAATTTTATATTTCCGTAAACTCACTTTCTGTATCAAGAAACAGCTCTATCTTTTTTAAAGTGTACCCTCAGATAGATATAAATAAAAATTTTACATCTTAGCAGCATAAAAATATTTTAATCATGTACTCATGATATACTTACCGCTACCCGAATATGCGAGTGGGCTGCTTTCAATTCTTTCCTTAGCCCTTCTGTCAAAGCTCTGACCATGAATTTCGTGCCGCAGTAGAAGTTGAAAGCCAGCATTGTGGTAGTCAGCGGCGGTAGTCTGTGTCCACCAAGGCTATATTGAAGAGAATAAGAAAATTGCATATTCTCTGCGCATTTATAAAAATGAAATTTTACAAGGAATGTGAAATTTAGAATATGACAAAATTGTTTGTTATATTATCATATTAAGTCACTAGTTGATAATTTAACTGTGACTAATCCATTAAGGGTCAGAATGTGGTGCCTGGAACCACTGAACTGCATAACAAAAAAAACGCTAACTCGGTGATCCATTTTCTGTTGCGACCTAATCACCTTTTCAATGCGCGCAAGTAATGAAGCCCTCACTTTTCTTAATATTAACAGCATTTTTTTTCAAACTTTTCCACATACTTTTTTATTTTTTTTGGTTATTTCTAAATATTTTTCGTGTTTTTATGACACTTTACAAAATTTAGTAACAAATTTTTCATATTTCTTGTTGAACTTACATACTTGGACTTGGACGAAAAAATTTCTGAGGTGCCTATGCTCCGAAGGCACTATACCTGCTGACTAAAAAGGAACGGAGAAAATTCTTCGTTCTAAACTTGACAAAGTGGAAAAGGATCGAATCAGAGACCATAAAATTGGACGACTTCGACGAAAATGTTGAGCTTACATAAAATTTTATTTTTAAATAGGATGAAAATAAGAAAAGGAATTCTTCAACCCCCAATCAGATGTATAGCGAAGAGACGGATGCTTGAGGGTTACAACTGAGGATGCTCCAACCGGAGTGAAAGCGTTTTTGTGTAATTCTGACAGTTATGTGAAACTTTTTAACATTTTTATAATGAAGGACTGTTTTTATGAAACTTTTAACCATGTTTTTTAGGTAATATCTAAATGTAAAAATTGGTAATATGAAGAATAAATATGAAATTAAATATTTGTGATGAAATAAAATAAAATCTGTAGTTTTTTAAATAAAAAATAAATATGTGAAATTCGTAGCAATTTCGTCATATTCAAAAAAGAAATTCGAATTTGAAAATATCTATCCCATGTTATCCTATGAGAGAAAAATAGTGTTTTGCCATAATTGTTCCTCAGAAATCTATGGCATTTTGTATTCATGGACTGACCGCTGCATTCAGTGCGACAGAATAAAAAGTAAGCCCTACGTTCTATTGTGGAGCTCAGTGTCTGGAACATCCTGTAAAGTGATGAGACATGTTGTAGAGTGTTTTTATAAATAAGAGAGCGGCGACATACGTAAAGAGCGCATGGTCTGATTAGACGTTTATGTCCAAAGTATAGTAACCCGCATGCCAGATCCTTACGATATTCGTCTGGACGAGTGAGACAATTCAACAAGGAATAAAAAGGGCGATAATGGCAAGCTCGTTAAGTTTTTGTGCAAAATCCCATGAATTAATCAAAATTTATTACCCGTATATTCCAACTCTTATTCATAAAGGCACTCTGATTTCTGAAGCAGTAAGAACCCCAAAATAGTCGCATCTGGACAGTGAAATATCCCCGTAGAAACAGTTCGCACTGATATTATCTTTCTATATCAATCTTTTGGGCAGTGGCGTAGCCAGGGAGGGGGTCCAAACGCCTGGATACCAGTGAAATTTTAAAGTTTTCTTAGCCTTGATTATCGCAGAAAGTTTTCCGATTAGATAAGACAAAGAAAACTTTACAAAATTGGTGGTATCCAGAGCATCTGGACCCCCACCCTGGTTACGCCACTGCTTTTGGATGTAACATGAATTGCGGGTGACCTAATTTCGTTTAATGTGATGCATATATTTTAAATATATATTATTTGGATGTTCTGTTGAAATTTTATCAATCCAGTTCAATTCAAAGTAAGGATTAATTTATTCGATAATTTAAAAACCAAATTCCAACAATTACCTGCTGATGTGTATTATTTGCCCATCGTCTATTCCTTTTTCTTGCATTAACTTAACAGCTTCACGGCTGCATATGCATAAAGCTAAAACATTTACCTATAAGAAAGTACAAAATCTGTCAAAATGTGGTAGTACTATTTTAAATTACAGTGAATATGTTAGCATTTATAATCTGTACATGAACCAAATGAACCTTTCAGCATGCGTGTGGCATATTTTCTGCGGACAGTAGTTTGCTATTAAAAATACAAGATATTCCATAATAATAATGGTAGACATGATAGAGTAATTATACATATTGGTAGTACAAATTGGATTTTAATTTTGGTTGTTTGGTCACATGTTTCGACATTAGCAAGCTAATGTTAGACCAATGGAGGCGTTATTTACAATTTTATCGTTTGTATTTCAATATTTTTAAATGTTTTTTTTTTTATCATAGGATATTTGAGGTTGACGTCTAACCTAGTATCTTTGTGCTTTTTCGATTTTGGTTGCAGTTTCATCCTGAGGATATTTTCAGTTTCGGTAAAAATGATTGATTATTTAGTTCAAA
The DNA here is from genome assembly GCA_963931845.1 of Maratus michaelseni. Taxonomy (NCBI): domain Eukaryota; kingdom Metazoa; phylum Arthropoda; class Arachnida; order Araneae; family Salticidae; genus Maratus; species Maratus michaelseni. The sequence continues at coordinate 357,984,383 of OZ007589.1, forward strand.
AATTAAAAGTGTCCTCAGATATCCTATGCAAAAAATAATAGTTTCAAAATGTTGAAATGCAAAGGAGAAATTTGCAAAGAACGCCTCCATTGGTTTAACATTAGCTTGCTAATATTTCTATTTTCCGTGGACTAAAGAGGGATACAGTTACATTTGGTGATATGTATCAAAGAAAGCTGTGTTCTGTTTTAGATGTTTGATCAAATGAAAATGTAAAACTTGTTGAAATTCATCGTAGAGTGAAAGCTAAGTGTAGTGATCCATGTTTATTACAGCAGCAAAGTACGAGTCTAATGCAAATATAACAAATGGTGTTGTATCTATGAAAGATACTCCTGCTGGGTCAAACACATCGAGTTGTTACAGGTCAGTGGGTTAACCCAGGAGAAGTCGCGCCTTAACCAGGGTGCGTACGGTTTTTACAATTGTCACCACTATTTTTCTAAAAGTAATCTTCCGCTTACTTTGTTGCAGAATTTGTAAAAAATGACTCCAACTGAATAAGGTGACGACTATTATTTGTATTTATTGGTGGCAAAGTAAAAACCATTTATACCCTGTGTATGGACACTTTTCCCGAGTTAAAAACCCAGCAGTTGAAGGGTTAATAAAAGAAGTGCATTATTGATTGCGGATGAAAATTCTAAGAAAGAAGTAAAAATATGAATGAAAAATTAAACCAAACAGTACAGGACTGACTGGACAGTGAAACAAAAGAAGTTATTTCCACGAAAATTTCAAGCACTTTTTAAGTGCTGTTGATGAACTTGAATTGAACGTGAGGGATATTATGTAGAAAAAATACGATATAGATGTATTTATCATTCGTCCAATAATTTTTTTTTTTTTATATAAACCTTTTAATGGTTTTCATTTAACTGATCCTCATATTAATTCATTTTAGATTCAAAAATTAAATATCTAATAGCATTCAGATTTAAAATTTTGCTTTTAAAATTCAGCTGTTGGTAGGATTTTTCTAACGAGAATTAAGACTGAAGCAAGTCAAAGGTTTAGTCTTATTTCTGCGCCAATAGCAACAAACATTTAATGTTTAAAAGAAACAAATTGCACCCAAGTTTAGAAAACAGAAATTGCTTTAAAATTTTAGAGAAAAAAGGCGAAGAGTAATCACTTTCTATTGTTTTAAGCACGCGTGATTTTATGTATTAGAGCATTATCATACTGGATTATAAAACCAATATCAGACGTTAAAATGTAACATAAGTAATTTGAGAAATCTGGAACATATTTATTACTTTTTGTTGTTTCATAGGAAGAATTTTAGTTTGAAAATCGAACTGCCTCATAGAACGAATTATGTTCGAATTTGAATATATGAATACGATTGGAATATGAATATGTGAGTTATGAATTAATTCGAATGTTGCTTTGGACAGTTCTGGTATAGTGGTACATACGACAATACCTTGAACAATGTTTATTTTTTTTAAATACGATTATTTAACATTTAAATGCCGTTTTAATCAAGTGACTAAAGAACGTAACTTTCACATTTTACACCGTAAAAACTGATTAGTTTTGAGTTTAACTGAAACCTAAATTGCCATAAGTGCCAGTACTGCTGTAATTTATTTGCAAGTGTTTAGTTTTCCCCTAGAATCATCTTCCTTTTAAATCATTAAATAAAAAGAAAAGTGCCCAGTTAAACTGATGGCATTGAGCTCACAGGCTATTCACACTAATTGTATATTATACTCTTATTTCAAAGAATAATACCCCTCGAAATATAAAGAAATCGACAATAAATTAAGAGGGGGAATTAGCTCCCCGTTTCCCCCTTTATACTTATCTATAATGAACCCCCAAAACTAATCAGGGTAGAGTCTTATTACAATGAACCTATATACAAAATTTTAAAATTCTGCAACCCATTTATCAAATTAAGGGGGATTAGCCCCTCGTTCCCCCCTTTATACTTAAATAATGAACCCCCAAAACTAATCAGGGTAGCGTCTTATTACAATGAACCTATATACAAAATTTGAAGCAAATCGGATAATTCTGCATGAAAAACCGATCTAAATTAAGGGGGATAAGCCCCTCGTCCCCCCCTTTATACTTAATCAATGAACCCCCAAAACTAATCAGGGAAGCGCTTTATCACAATGAACCTATATACAAAATTTGAAGCAAATCGGATAATTCTTCATGAAAAACCCATTTATATAAATTAAGGGGGATTATCCCCCCGTTCCCCCCTTTATACTTAATCAATGAACCCCCAAAACTAATCAGGGAAGCGCTTTATCACAATGAACCTATATACAAAATTTGAAGCAAATCGGATAATTCTTCATGAAAAACCCATTTATCTAAATTAAGGGGGGATTAGCCCCCCCGTTCCCTCTTTATACTTAACCAATGAATTCCCAAAACTAATCAGGGAAGAGCCTTATCAGACTGAACCTTTAAACAAAATTTGAGGCAAAACCGGATATTTCTATCAAGAGTTATCGCGTTACGTACGTACATACATACATACGTACATACAGAACCGGCGGCGGGCACATTTAGCTCTCAAGCTTTGATAGCCTGTGAGCTAAAAATAAATTCAATTCAATTAAAACACACACACATACCTCCAGCATGCTTCTCCAGTCGCCAGTCTCACCTGATAACAATGGACTGTCCGTACTAAAACCAGCGTTATTAATGCAGATGTCTATGCGGCCAAATTTACTTCGGATGTCGTTGAACATAGCAATAATTTCAGATTCTTGTGTAAGATCACACCTGAAATCAAAATTTATAGTATTTAATAAACTATTAGTACAATTGCTTTATTACAGTAGGAATCGGAAAAACTGGCAAATAAATAAACAACATTCTTAGTAAAGCATTTATTGTAACAAAGCTTAAATTATTTTGTTCAAGAAACTGCAATTTACAAAATGTATGTGTCATTTTCAGATAATTGTCAATTTTATATCCATGGATAAAAATGTGAAACTGTTGTAGCATAAATTTATACAGTTTTTATAGCAGTTAATTATTGAACTCAGTGTTGAATTCACAGTGAGTCACAGAATTTCTGTGTCTTCGGGAGGGGACATTATAGAGTTCCAGGGGGAAATTCCACATTTTGACCATTGAAAGCATAAAATCTCAAATCTTCCGGGGGGGGATTTCAATGCTTCGGAGGGAATATCCCCCGGGGCCACCGTCTGAATTCCACACTGATTGAACTAGTATCCTATATGCTTGTCATCTTATGCATAGCTCGCTGTATTCTGTTTCTACGATTCACTATTGTATGTAGCTTTGCTTTTCTAAATTGACAACACTTTAAAAGTTTTAGTTTTTGCTTAAAAACCTTGCTTGATGTCCGATTGTGAAAATAAATCTGCTATGCTGGAAATGATTTAAAGGAATCCAGTCGTTGTTACTTAAAACGAACGAACTAGAATAATTAAAGATATTATATGAAAGTCTCCCAATAAATTAAGCAAGCATCCACGAATGCAGGCGCGGATACAGGGGGGGGGGGGGCAAAAAAAATTGTTTTTATTCACCTGTTTTTATAATATATCATTGCTATAATGAAATGAAATTACAGTTTTTTCTTTCTTTTTTTCATGGATGTCTTCTGCAAAATGTTTAAGAAAGATAACATGAAAGCAGTGTTGAATTCAGGGGGTGGCCAGGATGGGCATTCCCCCCCCCCGAAGCATTGAAAATGCCCTCCCCCCCCCCGGAAGATTCAAGATTTTATGCTTTTAATGGTTAAAAAGCCGCCGGAACTCTTCAGTGTCCCCCCGGAGCCACAGAAATCCCTCCCGGAAAAAAGTGTCTGAATTCAACACTGCATGAAAGAGTCAAAATATGTTTCTTTCCAATTTTTTATATAATTCTTTTTTTCCAATTGTGAGTATCATAGTGCGGTATTTTCAGAGCCTAATAGATTACTGAAAGATCCATCAATCAATAATAACCCTCCTAAACAACTGCCTCCACCCCAATGAATTAAACCCTTTTTCCTTCCATAGAAAAATCATCTCCGGGAACATACAAGGAAGTGTAAAATGGGTTACACACAAGAAGCCAGATTAGTTAAAAAGAATTTTTGTATTGATATTTTCTTTTCTTAATACTTTGTGCTTAATATTACCCTTTCCCTCTTCCAGCTAAGCTTTTGTTTGGGACAGGTTTTCTTTCTGAGACAAAATCCAAATTCTGTAAAACCCGTGAAAACGTAACCAGTCTGTAATAGCATTCTGCCTTAACCCATTCGGGACCATGGGTGCATGTATGCACCCTCAAAAAGAGCATACAGAATTTGTTTTAGGCACCAGTAAAAAATAAAAGTAATATTTGCTTTCTACAATTAGAACATTTTTGTGACAGTTTCAATAAAGGTAGCTTTAAAAAAAAAAAGTGGTGCCAACCGAATAAAATTTGTGTAAAAGCCGCCGGTCCCCAAGGGGTTAAACAGAAATGTTTCATGATCCAAATGAATGTAATGCCATACAAGTATACCTTCTAAAACAGAGGGATGTTTTTCGGTCTCTAATGATTCCGTTTTCTCAGGTTTTACTGTCTATTTAATAAGCAATGTAAAGATAAAAACAAAGTCACATAGATTAAGATTGCAGCTATATATAGTATATAGATGATGAGTCTGAAGCTCATTTCACAGCATTATAAAGGAGCTTTCCTTCTTTGTGAAAAATCACAGCAGCAAAGCAATGTGCTGCTCCTGTTTCTCAGTATCTTTTATATTGTATATTGCACTGAAAAGGTAAGCCTTGATTTTTTTAGAAATTTTCGCACTTTCGTTTTAGTTATTTTTCATTGTTTTTGTACATCACAACGCTCCCTACGGCCTTTTTAAGTTTTTGTGTCATAAATTGTTAATAACTAGCCCTATTTTTATCCGATCTTTTTTGTTTTTGTGGCCTTTTCTCCATTTACTTTCCCCCCCATTTCTAGGTTCTATACAAGACCCTGTCCCCTTAGGCCTGGTACGGGGCCCGTTGAAGTTTTTGTTTCCTAAATTGTCAATAAGTTGCCCCCTTTTAATCCGATCGTCTTTGTTTTTGAGGCCTTTTCTCCATTTAGTTATTCCTCCAGTTTTATATTCCATTTAAGTAACTGGGGTCCGGTGTGGGGCCTCTTGAACATTTTGTGCGCCATACATTTTTCACCCTTTTAATTGTGTCACCCTCCCAATGCATAACTTTAAATTTGAGTCTTGGACTCCTCTCCCCGGGCTACCTCCCTTATATTTTTATTGGAGCCTTAGGGCTCTTTTTATATCTTTATTTAAAATATTATTCTAATGATTAATTGATACCCTATTGCTTAATTTTGATTAATTGAAGATCTAAAGCGCCAATTACTAGGGCCTCTTAAGATGTTTCATCTTAGGGCCCCGCTCAAAACTATCAGTTGGATTTATTTTGATTCCTCTACTATAGCTAACTTAATAATCGTCCGATTCACTAGCTTTTTCTTCTAACAACTTCTTAGGTCATCCTACTATATGAACGACAAAAAAATTTCTCGGACCTCAGCTACCACCAATTTTGAACCTTTTAGAGCCCCCTACTATAACTCCTTTAAAATCGTCCGATTCACTAGCTTTTTCTCCCCTAACAACTTCTTCGCTGCATGAACGGCAAAAAAATTTCTCGGACCTCAGCTACCATCAATTTTGAATATTAATCTCCTTCTTGGGGCCTCTTGCGCAACTTCTTTAAAAATTATCAGATTTTCTTTCAATTTTCTTAACCATAGCTTTAGAGTCCTCCAGCTACTTTATAAACTACTAAAAATTTCCTTAAACTCCAAAATCGGGTTAAAGATATCTTAATCCTAATCCTAATCCTAATAATATTATAAATCTGATTGTGTGCAAATGTTAGGCTGAAGCCAGCGTCAAAATGAAGCATTTAATGATCCTGTATCTTTGCATATAAGTTGATTATAACCCTCAAATGAATATAGGCTGGTTTTCCTTTATTTTATTTCAATATTTTTCTTTAAAATTAAAATTTTCATTATTTTCATACAGAATAAATGGACATTTTTTCGTATATTTTACAATGGTTGGTTGGTTTGGTTGGTTTGGCCCAAAGGGCCCGGTTTTGCAACTTTTTTAAAAATGGTTAAATTTATTTTACCGTAGCTAATACTTTATCGTTGCCAATATAAAATAAAACCCCTGAGTAATAATTTTTAATCAACAATTTATTTTCAAGTGAAAATTTTCCACGTGAAAAATGAAAAGGAAATGAATTATTTAAGAATTAAACAGAATATGAAATGATGTCATATTAGAAATAAAACGTGCGTTTTCAAATATTTGATAATAATACAAAGTGCATAAATACGAATAAGTATGGAAAGCAAGCGATGTGATATATAGAAAAATAAAACAAATTTGTTTTGATGCTGAAACAAAATGATCTTGGGTTATCAAATTATTTGTGATTAATTTCTCTTTTTTTTTCTTTTTCTTTTTCACATGAAAGGAATTATTTTAAATGTACGTAATATATGTATTTTAAATGTATGTGTTGTAAATTAAAGTTCTGTGTTTTAAATGAAATGAGTGAAAGATTTATATTTTTAATGAATTCAATACGAATGATGGGATAGGTTGGCGATTTATCGTCTGCACACGGCTAACATAAAGATACCGTATTTTTAATTTAAATTTTAAAAAGTAAAAAAAAAATAAAGTAAATAATAATAAAAAATATATTGGATGGCAAATGTCAATGATATGCATCGCAAAATTATCCGTATCGAAAATCAGAAAATCTTAATAAGAATAACTATATTTTTTAACAGAAAGTTGCTTTTCTCATAAAAGCTAAAGGTTTAATATGATTGTGTCGAAGTAACAGCATTTTTCCTCTATCATTTTCCCACAATCGAAAACACATTTGTAAATCGTCGTTTCGAACCGGATTTTAATTTTACATTTCTTTTAGTTTTAAAATAGGAAAAACTTTGTTGTCTTTTTTAAATATAGCTTTTTTTAAAGTTGTTTCATAATAGATTTTTGTAAAGTCTTGCAGGATAAGAAAAATTGCATAGATTTTAAAGCAATGTTTAAGTAAAATTACAATATTTTTTAAACTTAAAAAACAACAATGTTATCGAAAAGAAAATCGATTTTACCAACAAATTCGCGCAATGCAAAAGCAAAGAAGAAATAAAAAAGTAATGCATCTTTTCTTCCAGCCGAATTGTGTAAACTTGAACAGGCCGATCGTGCCAATTCATAACATTATAAACGTGAAAGCGCGTTCTATACAGTAGAATTTTTTTTACATATAGGTAGAACATTTCTGAGAATAGGAAGGTTAGGAGTCTAAAATTAGGTCCATAGTCAATTTGATTTTTTTTTTTTTATCAAGTGAAATTTGGCGCAAAATTAAATACATTGTTGTAACCAGATTCTTTTTTGCGTGGTAAACACTTAATGGTATTTTAGATGATCATTTCCCCGCTCACCTTTGATGCCAACTATGACTGCAAAACATATTAAAAAATATTAGCCGATAATTTTCTAATTTTCTTATTTCTTCATGATGACTTCCTGGTTCATACTTTAAACCTGAATCGGTCATGCCATTGTCGTTCAATTTTCATTCCTAATCCTAACCCTAATCGTATCCTATCCTAATCCTGATAATAACTTTAAAGAATATTAATGAAATCAATATTCATAAATGGAATGAATGGAAAATAGAATAAATAGAAATGGCAAAATAAAATAACAAGAAAGTACATTTATTCGACACCTAACCCTAGAGAAAGCGTAAAAAATTTCAAGCGCATGAAATAAATCAAAATGATCCAATATATACTAACAAAAATATGTAAATTTAGATTATCAGATTTGTGCCGTCGATATTTATTTGCTTATAGTGTTCTTGACGCGATAGAGAAAATATCGAGGTTAAATTGGGCAGAATTCAAAGGACTTTCTAGCAACCTTTATTTACATTTTAGAATCGCATCAGATTGTTATATCTTTGTGAAATATCTATCAATTTATAAAATCCACAAGCAGTTTGTTCACTATTTACTCCACTTAGCGTGAAGCACTTAATTTAATATATACATAAACAAGATAATGTAGTAAGAAATATATAACATATGTCTATGCAAATAAACGATATAATAATGCCCATTTAGCAATGCACACATATACAAATTGTACACCAAATACCACCTAAAATGCACTGTTGTATAGAAGAATTCTGCCAGTGTTGTTTTTCGTTTTACGAAGAGCGATTCGTCGATTTTCACGATTTTACTTGGTCCTCCTTTTTTCATTAGTTGCAGTTTCATTTTCGCGATTGTATATATTATTTTGCATGAAATTTCACTTTTTTAAGACTGGGTTATGTCAAGGCCCCTATAGCAAAGAAATACCGTATGGTCTCCTATAAAATGTGATAAAGCTTTGGTTAATTATATATGTTGTTAATTATCAAGTGAAATGTTTTACTAAGTTAATGCATTTATTCTTTTTTTAATGTTACGTGAACGAAGTCACGGGTAACAGCTAGTATGATATAATGTATATCATACAAACTTGAGGTTTGTTTTAATTTATTATCACGGGCCCGGGCAACGCCGCACGGGTAAGCTAGTTAATAATAAACTACAAATTATAGTAAAATCTCATGGAAACGATTCTGCTATGAGCTGGAAATAATTTTTTTATACAGGTTACCGTCTTAGGAGATAGATTTGTATAGTATTCCTTCCACCAAGACTATAAATTTTTTTCATTTAAGATAGAATTCCGGTATAGGCAGGTTTCATTCTTAAAGGTTTTACTGTATAAATTAACCAACAGGAGTTATGACTAATAAATAATTGTAAACATTAAATCAATGTATTCTTTTACATACAGTAAATCCTGTAAAAACGGAATCGCTATAGGGATCAGACTATAATTCCGTCTTAGACAGGTTTTTGTTTCGCTGGCATATTTGTATGGTGATTCTTATTTCGGAACCATGAAATTTGTCCGTTACAGACAGGTTTAATTTTCAAACGTTTTACTATACTAAACTATGTGCATTATATGTAACAATGAATCGCCCCCCCCCCTTCCAAAAGGACCCCCTGGATCCGCCCCTGCACGAATGTTTAAATTTTTTGTCAAAATGTATTTTCAAGCACTATAGTGTGCGCTAGTTTAAATAACAAAGCAGCCTGATATAGAAGAATACGTGCTTTGCGGGGAAATCGAAGCACTAACAAGGAAGGTCTCCTTAAAGCGCATACTCAGAAAATTTTGAAAAAAATGCTGATGAAGCTACTCATGTATGTGATAAAGGAACAGTGAAATTTAGCTGCGGAATCCCAGTAGAAAATCTGCAAAAAAATAAAATACATTCGAGTATTTGGCGCAAAAAGACGCGATTTGGCTAGAAACATTGTTTTCTCGCCAAACGCAAACGATTTTAATGGATTTTGAAATTGCTTGTAAAATGATTATTCTAATGCGCAATACTTTTAATGAATTTAAACTTAAACGATGAAAGTTTATTATTTTGTATATAAGTTTTGTATTTTCAACAGTGTTTTTTAAATTTTTAATTATGTCTATAAGATTTTTATTAAATTTGAAGCGTAAAATTTGTCATTAGCTTAAAGAAAATTATACTAATCGGTTAATTCTAGGGCTCATGATACCATATCCGCTTGTTCAGAATTGTTTGAATTTCAACATTTTCACCTCTCTGTACGTTTGCAGTAATATTAATTAAAAATATTCTTTAAGTCAGATTAAATAAATCATTCACGTTTTTTTTCTCTATTTAATACCGATTGAATGAAATTTTGCTAATGTTTTATCCCCCCTTCCACGATTATTTTCTAATTTAAATGGTTTCACCGGTTATATAAGTAATTTTTAAATGTATTTTAAAAAGAAAAGCCCGATGACAAACGCATTCGTTATACATTTCCATATCGAAGAAGTCGTTGTTTCCACGACTTTATTACGATCTTTAAATTTCATTATATATGCATATAAATGTGTACACAAAATTGTAGTTATAAAAATTTAGTTATTATGTAAGTTAAACTTACATAAACAAGTTCAGCATAAAAGTTTTCCCTTAAAGAGTATTTGCCATAAGTCCTCCATTAAAGATAATTTATTTCCAACAGAGCAAATTTTTATACTAAACAAAAATAAATAATTATTTTTAATAAATCACTTCAATCACTAGAACAAGTAGTATCAAAACTATGTAACTTTTCAAAAGGTGGTATAAAAATTTTGCTTGCTTTAATGTATACAAAAGGTAATGTATACTTAAAGGTAGGCTTTAATGTATACAATTTTATATTAAGACGCAAGCTTACATCTCATTCTATCCGCTTGCACGCGCTTTTTAAGCACACATTTTGATTGCTTTCCATTCTACCATGGAGGCAGTCTGTAATGGAATTTAATAATTTTATGATTAGAAAGACATTGGTGTATGTTGGCTGGTGACCTCAAGTTGCAAAAGAAGTGCTTAATTTTGAGTACACCCATTTCTGAGTAGTAATCTTTAGAGAATTATTCAATTAAATAAGACAAAAGTTAATATTCGAAAATAGTAAACTAATGGTTCCAAAAATTAAGCAGTATGCACCTTGGACCTGAGACTGACCAAATCATTCTCCATCGATCCTGCTTCTCTTAAGGTCAGCCCATAACAAAACTGTATTAATTACTTTTCACATACATACAAGATCAAATAAAAAATTTCCGGCCTCAGAGTTTACCCCACGCTCTCTCCCAAGCCCCAAGAAAGTTCGGAAATGGCGCCCCTGATACAGTCGTCAAAAAAAAAAAAAAAAAAAAAAAAAAGAGAATATCTCATACTATTTTATCATCATATTATCACAGAGAAGAGATGAAAGGGAATTGTGCTACTTTCCGAATATGAATGCAATTTGAGAAATAGGGGTCTTCTATGTAATTAAAAATTTCAGCAACTTTAATTTTTCAAATGATAACACCCACTTTTGATACTTTTTTTTTAGTTCGATGGATTGAAACAGCCTGGAAAAAGGTGTATTTTATATACTTTTTCCTAACACTTCATAGAGTTAAAAAAGAAAATTTGTTAGGTGTTTATCTATAAATACGGAAAACAAAAATTACTATTAGAAAGAAAAGTGTAAATACAATCAATTAGTCACCTGTAAAATTATACAGAAAATTTTTAAGTATAACAAACTTGCTTTATATTAAAAAAAAAAATCTAAATAATTTTTTCCGGTATGTTTCTAAGATTTTCTTTTCAGTGGATCTTTTGATAGTAGAAGACGACACCCATAGACCGTCAAAAAGTAAAATTTCTCTACATCACGGAAACTAATTATTCAAATGAGCTTTAACCTTACACAGCCATGTTGTTTACCATTATCGTCAGTTTTATGTAAAATTTAATGTAGATCATTATTCATAACATTTTAAACAGGAATGTATAAATAATTTTAATTAATAATGTGAACTAAAAATTGCCCTCCATGGGGAGGGGAGGGTTCAGAGGGCACGCCCCCTGAAGAAAAATCTTTAATTCTCCATTCTCTTCGTGCTTAATTATTTTAAGTCATTCGAGAAGAATTCACTTTTATTATATTTATTTAAAAATCAACAGAAGAAAAAAAAAAAGTTAATTAAATTTTAGAATCCAGCGAATCCAATAGCTCCCCTCCCCCTTGCGGGCACTCGTGGCAGTAATTTTTTTTTTTTGGGGGGGGGGGAGGAGGACGGAGGGGTTGTTAAATAATACATTTTTAATGAATTCAAAATATTTGCGAGAACTTACTTAACTGCATGAAGTCGTCCAGGCGATAGTTTGATGTCTTCTTCTTCTGCCAATTCTTGGATTCGCTGCAAATTTCTTGCACATCCTACCACCGTTAATCCGTACTTGACAAGAGCTCGGCAAATATCCGCACCAATACCTGCAGATGCTCCTGTTACAAGTGCAACTCGGCCGTTCCAACGTTCCATCCTAGAAAAGAAATTCTCATACAGATGAGCTGTAATGCGGGGGGGGGGGGGAGTTCACTAGAGAAAGAAAAAAAAAAGAAAAGAACTTAAAAAATTAAGAAAAGAAGTATTTAATTTACGTAGCGTGGTGATGGGTGGATTGGCTTGAGAAATAGTTGTTTCTACTTACTTCGCCCAACCGGTCCTAAAAGGTCGCTGTTGATTTACAAGTGAATCATTAAAAAGAATAAAAGTGGAAGAAAAAAAAAAGATTTTCTCCGATATTATATAATTTTTCTTTCTTAAAAATGAATTAATAAAGAAATACCGAATGTAAAGATGACTCTTTATAATATACATGTATTCCATGTATTACATGTGAACCAGAGGCGTAGCAGTTGAAAAATTATCGGAGAGTCTCAAATAGTTTCATAAGTGCTAACCTTTCACCTTTTTTTTTCAAGTCGAATAAACATAATTTGAACTAGAAAAAATCTTTAAGGAAATGTTTCTTTTTTCTATGGAGAGGAGGGGAGGTATGAATTAAATTATTTTATTTATTAAAATTTTTGGGTTTCATTTGATTTGAAAAACACCGGGGAGGTTTTCAAGCAATCAAAGTAATTGAAGAATTAGAATTTTTAAAAAATGGTTAAATATGTAAATTATTCGTTGAAATTAATTACTAATTAATTACTAATATAAAATTAATATTTTAATTAATTTCAAAACGATAGGTAACTTAGTAGGTAAAATCAGAAACAGCTTCTTGAAACAGCTCATATTAATTTTACAGGTTAATAGGTATTGCCTTGATTTTGAAGAAAATTCCTTTCATACACCTCTCTCTATAACGATATCTAAATCTCCTCGTAAAGATATTAACGATTGTTAGACAGTATTTTCAAATTTAAAGCCGAGTCTGTTCTAAAACTTTTGCAGACAACTACGCTAATTTCATTTTTTTAAATTTGAGAAATTACGCAAATTTATATATTTGGAATTCATAAAACTGCGTTAATTGCCGAGGCGGGGTAATTGAAACATTAAATATTCATAAGATCAGTTAATTGTTCAAATAATTACTAATATCGTTAACATAAAATTTATATTTTAATTAACTTCAAAATTAATAATTTAGTTGGTAAACGAAGAAAATATCAGCCCTCGAAAGTCATGAGAATTATAGGTTAAAAAAATTGTCTTGATTTTGAAAGGATAGGGCTTTAGGCTTCATGAGACCCTCCTTTTCTACGCCCGTGATTAACTGAATACCTATGTAATTCTCCTTTAGTCATAACATGCACAAATTTTTTGCAATAAAATGAATGTTGGATAATGTTAATATTTAGAAGTTTTACAGGATAAATAACTACTAGGTGAGTAAAAATATTAATAATTTTTTCTAAAAGATTTGTTAGAGATTAAATATTGGATGATTCTTTGATAAATTACTTTATAATTGATTAATAGGTAAGTTAAAATTAAGACATATTCAATTGCATATTCAAATACAGTCCATCAGATACCGTCTAGATAGTTGAACGTGTAATATTAGTTTAAGATAATGCACATTTATTCGTAAAGTGACAACTGAAAAAACACTATTTATGCGATATTAATAAGTGAATATCAAACATACCTTCCCATCTGTCATTAAAAATGATCTTAAATATATTTCCGTTTATTACATTATACAACCTTGCTGTCTATAAAGCTTAATATAATCGAATGCAACGTGCCTTTTGACACTATATATAAAAAGATTGAATTATTATTTCCCAATCCATTTTAAATAATAAAACAATTTGTTTTCGTGCTTGAAACGTTTTTTGCCTTTTACAAAAAACCTTTTTGAAACCGAACCATTTTTTTATTGTGTCATTTAAAGAATAAGCTTGCGACATGCTTATACTTTCCAAATATACATAAATTTATCACAGTAGACAAATATCTAGTAAAAAATAATTCTAAGTAAATGTCTTGTCTGGTAAATAAGTTTCAGAACATCTAAGAATTCAGAAAAAATATTGAAAATTCTAAAGAGCTAAGGTAAAAAAGCACCTTAAGTCATCAGTAACTCAGCTGAACTGCGACGTGATGAGAGTTCTTAAACACAGTATCTGAGAGCTTTCAAAACATGAAGAAAAAATCAGCTAGAAATACGGTTGAAATAAACGGACTAACTGGCAGCTGATTTATTGTGTTCATGAACTCAATTCATAGTTCAGGGTTACAGTTAAAACAAATCACGTGACATACCATAACGCATATCGGATGACGTGAACCAACAGTTATTTTAAATCTGATATCTGGAATACACGATTCTTTCTTTGGATCACTAAAATGCGTTTGAGAGTCGAATTTGTTTTTAAATCACAAGCTGATAAAACTTATTATCCAAAAAAATAAGTTAAAAAAGAATATGGTATTGCGAAATCTGATCATATTCTCGCTAAAAGTTATAAACGTTCTATTCTACGCAAAAATTTTAGAGACTTTGGCACACAATACAATAATAATAAATCGATGAAAAGTTTAATTACAAAAATTAACAACATTCTTTAACGCACTTTTGATTTTCCAACGATTCATCGCCATTGTAAATTTAGTATTCTATGCTACTTGTAAATAAATATCTCAATTCCAAACCAATTTTAGTATTGCCATTAATTTCCAAATTTTAGAAGTAGGGTCAATTGGGGTAATTGTGAACAAAATTTGCTAGTTTTTGAAATACTGACAGCTTTAACCCTTTTAACTTAACTCCGATTTGAAAAATATTTTCTTAGATGTTAGAATACAACCTTTTAAGCATGTAAAAAATATTCAACAAAAATTAGAACATAAAAATAAAAAAATATTGACTGAAAGGTACTTTTTTTCACATTTGCAATAAACAGAAAAAACCATATTTCTCATAAATAATGTCAATTTTCTAATACAAAATTGTAAAGTATACGAACTTATTGTACAATGCAAAAGTGTTGATTTTACAGTATAATCAACAGTAATAAACAGTAAAATAAGAAGTAATACGCTGCCGCGCATGCGCGGCCGCGTATTACTGCTTATTTTACAAGAATTCCATTTATTAAATACATAATTCAGTTTTAATTTTAAAAGTAAATAGTATGTAAGAATAATATTACCGTTTTGATGTGCGGTGTTTTGCCATTGTTTAATTAAATGAAATCTTTAAAATGTATATTATATGGAGAGCTATGTAACGCAAGAATTTCACAAAACACACCATCTACAAGTCCAATTAAATATGTTATTCTCAATGTGTATATATTTTTCTTTTAGACTTACTGCCTTCAGAGTTGCCTTTTATCGGTTATATAAACACTTATTTGATAAAATTTAATAGAAATTTATATTATTACTGTAAAAACACTTTATTAGTGCATTAAAATTAAATTAATGCAAATTTAAAGTGAATTAGAAGTAAACCTTTTTTTTTTAAGTGGTTAAAACAAACAACAAAAAAAAGCCTTGGCCTGGCTAAAATCCGGCAACCCTGATAAAAATGGCTCATTTTTAATTTGTTTTTGGAATGTTAAGTGATATTTAGAATCCCATTTAAGATAATTTATTTGTAACAAACCACTTAAATTCTAATTTTTTTCCCCTAAACAGAAATAAACGTTTTTAATAAATCACTGCACAGTCGCAAAAACAAATATTAAAACTATGTAACTTTTCAGAGGTGGTACAAAAATTTTGCTTGCTATTTGTAGGCTTATATATGTAATTTTATATTAAGATGCAGTTTAAATGTAATCTCGCATCTTTGGTCTATCAGCTTGCACACAATTTTTATGCACACATTTTGATTGATTTCCATTCTACTATACAGAATCAGTCTAGGGTTTTTTTTTTCCTCCCATGATTAGATAGATATTGAGGTATGTTAGTTGGTAACCTCAAGTTCCATAGAAGTGCTCAATTTTGAGTACCACCACTTCAGAATAGTTATCGTTGTAGAATTAAATAAAAAAATTACTATTTGACAATAGTGGTTCTGAAAAATAGCGCCTCTATGCACTCTGGACATGGAGCAAACCAAAATTGTTCCCAATCTCAATCGGTTTCAGACTTTCCTAAAGTCGGCCATGAATATAACTATAAATTGCTTCTCAGATGTGCACAACACTATCAAATAAATTCCCCGTTCGCACTCTACATTTTCAGCAATTTCTGCCCATATCCGGTAATGTGTGTGAATTCTTTTGTGTCACCATGTATATTATCTATAGAAGTTATACACAACACGTAATACACTAAAAATTAGATAAGTTTAAAAAGGCACACCACAGCGAAAAATGCACTTCAAGCAATTATCGATCATTGTCAGTCCTTTAGCCGAATTCTTTTGTATGTCTCTGTAAATGAAGGATAAATGCTACGTACTCCATGATCTATATAAAACATATTGTAGCGCACCTTAGTGATACTTTAATTTCACTGTTTGAAGTATCATATCAGTAAAAATGCACCGAAAACTATTTTTCCCCCCGATAGATCTGTTGTGGCATAATTTATAGTCTTTATACGTACATCATATTATGTTTAGCTCATTGTATTCTTTTTATGTAATTTACAATTTTATGTCATTTAGTTTTTAAAATTTGGCAACACTCAAAAGTTTTGGTTTGTGTTTTTTTTTTGCTTTCTAA
Source organism: Maratus michaelseni (assembly GCA_963931845.1). Classification (NCBI taxonomy): domain Eukaryota; kingdom Metazoa; phylum Arthropoda; class Arachnida; order Araneae; family Salticidae; genus Maratus; species Maratus michaelseni. The sequence continues at coordinate 358,001,060 of OZ007589.1, forward strand.
AAAGGTTGTTCGATGTAAATAAATCTGATAAGTTCAAACTAAAAACGATGTCAGTATTATTACCTGAAAGTACACGCAACAAAATAATTAACGATCATATATGAAAATCGGCTCTACAACAACTGGTGACCCGCATTTTTAAATAAATATTGCTCAATAACCGTAGCAATCTATCTAAATAAATATGCTTCCAGACGATGAAAAATCAAAAGATTCTACGCAAGAACTATGTAAGGTGAGTGTTAAAATTCCTCCTTTTTGGATTGATCGTCCGGAAATTTGGTTTTTTCAAGTTGAGTCGCAGTTTAAGATAAGCGGAATTGTTTCTGAGGAAACCAAATTTAATTATTTAGTATCGCAATTGGAACCTAAATACGTTGAGAACATATGGGACATTGTAACAAAAGATAGCGATACGAAGTACACGGAATCTAAAACAAGACTTTTAGACTTGTTTAAAGAAAGTGAAAGCACTCGTATTAAAAAACTAATTACTGGAATTGATTTAGGTAATTTAAAACCCAGTCAATTATTACAGAAACTGCGATCAGTCGCAACATCAGATGTATCTGAAAAGTTAATAAAAACCTTATGGCTAGAAAAATTACCAGATTCTATGCGAAATATAATACTTGTTAGTGATGAAGAGCTACCAAAGCTGGCGATTATGGCTGACAAGATTGCCGATATGACACCTTCTAGTGATATTTGCAGCGTATCTTCTACTTGTAATTGCTCGAACACCGAATTACTATCCAAAATCAAATCCCTTGAACAGCAAATTGCCCAATTAAGTGTTGATCACATATCACGACCACGTTTACGGAATAACTCTGTTTCTGGCAGAAGATCTCGAAGCAATTCTAAAAAGAGATTTAATCCTCGAGGAAAATACTGTTTTTATCATTTCCGTTATGGGGCCAAATGTCATCAAGATAAATGTACTCCGCCGTGTAGTTGGTCAACTGATTATTCACCAAACCAGGGAAACGCCAAAATGCAGTAGAGAATGCGGCAGGCTCTTCTGCTAATAATTTTACGGATTGTCGCAAATTTCGCTTATTTGTTAAAGATAAAAAATCGAAAATGCGATTTTTGGTAGATAGCGGTGCAGATGTTAGTATTTTACCAGCTTCTAATCAAGATAAACAATCCGTGGATTATAAACTGTATGCAGCAAATGGTACAGAAATTGAAACATATGGTATGAAGATGCTAACACTTGATTTAGGACTTCGAAGGGAATTTCAATTTCCTTTTATCGTTGCAAAGATCAATAAAGGCATTTTGGGAGCTGATTTTCTAAACAAATTTAACTTGTTAATTGATTTGCATAATAAGAAATTGATTGACGGAATAACTCAGCTAACTATTACTGGCGAAGTTGCTGCCGTCAGTGAAGATAGTGATGTCGGTACTGTAAATAATACCAATAAATTTTATAACCTGCTAAAGGGATATCCCGAGATAACCAAACCAAATTTATTTTTATCAAGTGTAAAACACAATGTTCAACATCACATTATAACACAAGGTCAACCTGTCCATGCTAAAGCAAGACAATTAAATCATCAACGACTTGCAACAGCGAAACAAGAATTCCAATTCCTGCTCAATAATTATATAATAAGACCCTCCAGTTCTCAATGGTCAAGTCCTCTTCATATGGTTACGAAAAAGGATGGTACTTTTCGCCCATGTGGAGATTACAGACAACTCAATGCCAGAACTGTTCCTGATAGATATCCTATCCCTCGAATAGAAGATTTCCATCATATTTTGAAAGATACAACTATATATTCTAAAATTGATTTATTTAAAGCCTACTACCAAGTGCCCATTGCCGAAGAAGATAGGTGTAAAACAGCAATTATTACTCCATTTGGTTTGTACGAGTTCAATGTAATGAGTTTTGGTTTAAAGAATGCACCAGCAACATTTCAAAGATTTATTAATGAAGTTTTTTCAGGTCTAGATTTTGTCTTCGCCTATTTAGATGATATTCTCATCGCATCTACAGGTGAAGAACAACACAAGAATCATCTCAAATTGGTGTTTGAAAGATTAAACCATTATGGACTTCGCATTAACATTTCCAAATCTGTCATGGGAACACAAGAAATAGAATTTTTGGGATATTTAATTACTCCTCAAGGCTCACGTCCTTTACCTGACAAAGTTCAAGGCATCGTTAATTATAAACTTCCAACAACTATTCATGAACTTAGAACATTCCTAGGCATGATTAACTTTTATCGTCGATATTTAAAGAACGCTTCGAAACATCAATCTCTCTTACATGATTACCTCAAAGGAGCAAAAAAGAAAGATAGACGAAAAATTCCTTGGACAGATGAAGCGAAAGAACAGTTTCAACAATGCAAAGATGATTTAGTCAATACTGCACTCTTATCATTTCCAAAGTCTGAACTACCTCTGTCACTAAGTACGGACGCTTCAGATTCGGCGATTGGAGCAGTAATTGAACAGTATGAAGATAATGGATGGAAACCTATCGAATTTTATTCTAAGAAACTAAATGATGCACAAAAGAACTACAGTACTTACGATAGAGAATTACTTGGTATTTACCTCTCCATTAAACACTTCAAGCATTTGCTAGAAGGAAGAAAATTCACGATATATACAGATCACAAACCTTTAACCTTTGCATTCCTACAAAAGCCTGAAAAAGCATCTCCTCGTCAACTTCGTCACTTACACTACATTTCACAATTTTCAACTGACATCCAACACATTAAAGGTCACGACAACATCATCGCAGATACCCTATCCAGAGTGGAAGAAATTTCTTTGATCGATTATGATAAAATAGCAGATGAACAAGATCAAGATGACGAATTCCAAACTTTAAAGGCAACCACAACTTTCCTGAACTTCAAGCAATATCCGCTACCTTCTGGAAAGTCTTTGTGGTGTGAAACCTCAACAAGTAATATTAGACCATACATTCCTGAATCCCATCGCCTGAAAATTTTTCATCAAATGCATGGAGTATCCCATCCTGGAATCAAATCATCTGTGAAACTCCTGACATCAAAATTCATCTGGCCAAGTATCCGAAAAGATGTACAGCTATGGACCCGATCTTGCATGGCTTGCCAAAAGAGCAAAATTAATCGGCACACCAAATCAAGTTTCGGTGAATTTCAACCGCCATCGGAAAGGTTCAGTGACATTCATGTTGACCTTATAGGACCTTTACCACCATCGAACGGAAATATTTACTGCCTGACCTGCATCGACCGGTATACTAACTGGATGGAAGTAGTTCCGCTGAACAACATTTCAGCCGAAACAGTTGCCAAAGCATTTTACGGTAATTGGATTTCTAGATTTGGAACCCCATGCCGACTCGTCACGGATCGTGGTGCACAGTTTAGATCAGAGTTGTTGAACGCACTGTCAAAAATGTGTGGAATAAAATTGCAGCCCACGACTGCCTATCACCCCCAATCCAATGGAAAGGTCGAACGGCTTCACAGATCTTTAAAGACCGCACTAATGGCACACAATAACCTGGCCTGGAGTGAAACACTGCCAACTGTTCTTCTTGGTCTACGCACTGCCATGCAGGAAGATTCGGAATACACCATTGCCCAGATGGTCTATGGACAAAACATACGATTACCTGGAGAATTTTTCCACGAAAGTACAACTCAAACAACACCTGATACTTTTGCAAAACAACTTCAACAAGTAATGGAAGAAGTTGGACCAAGAACTGTGTCAAAAAAATATGTTCAAAAAATATTTGTTCCAAAAGACTTAAAAACCACGTCACATGTATTTATTCGCAAGGACAGAGTTAAAAAGCAACTGGAACCCCCATACGAAGGTCCCTTTCAAGTCGTCGACAGAAATGAAAAATATTTCACACTCAAAATCAAAGACAAAACTGTTACTGTGTCCATTGATAGATTAAAACCGGCGTATTTCTTGCAAACATCAGACCTTCCTACAAAAAACCCAACAAAAACAAAACAATCTGCGAAACCTAAACAGGATTTACCTCCTCAAGTTCAACAACTTCCTGAAAAACATTCACGTACGGGACGAACGATCAAACTTCCTGTGCGATTTCGCGATTAATTTTGTAATTTACTTTTTTCTGTATATATTTCATTGTATTGTATAGATTGTACCGTAACTTTGTTACTGAGAGGGGAGTACTGTTGTGGCATAATTTATAGTCTTTATACGTACATCATATTATGTTTAGCTCATTGTATTCTTTTTATGTAATTTACAATTTTATGTCATTTAGTTTTTAAAATTTGGCAACACTCAAAAGTTTTGGTTTGTGTTTTTTTTTGCTTTCTAAAAAGGTTGTTCGATGTAAATAAATCTGATAAGTTCAAACTAAAAACGATGTCAGTATTATTACCTGAAAGTACACGCAACAAAATAATTAACGATCATATATGAAAATCGGCTCTACAACAGATCTTAATGAAATGGAATTATTTTGTGCGTACTTGTAATTGAACTACAAATGCTACCAATTCTATACTCCAGAGAAATGCATCACTGAAATGGGGCTACAACATGCTATCAATAATATTATGTTTGAAATGTCGTAAAATCAGCAAAATGCACCTCAAACGACCCCCCCCCCTCCCCTCATAGTTCACAATTTAACGCAAATCTTTTTGTGTGTCCCTGTAAACGGACTATATATACTTCACACTTCATTTTCATAACCGAACATTCTGTAGTAAACTTCAATAACAAAAATACATGGCAGTCAGAGTATATTTACGAAAATCATAGCACGGACAAATCGAATTCATAAACATATTATATTCGTCGCTACCATGTCAAACTATCAAATGTGAAAAAATGCATTTTTCATATTCTGTGCCAGTCTCCTATATTGTGCATGACACGTACGTTGCAAAATCGTCATGTTTCTAACTAACTTAGAAACTCGGATAATGATTGTTTCAAAGTATCGAATTTGCATATTTTTTCAAAAGTTACCATGTCAAAGTGTCGAATATGGTATATTCGCTACTTTGACTTGCAAATTTTTGCAGAAACTGTGAAAAATACAAATAAACATAGCCTGTCAAAGTATCGAATGTGATTTTTTGGCGAATAAAATTATTCAAATGATTTATCTTGATAGCATGCTTAAATAGGATATAAAACAGCCCAATAAGTATGTAGTAATTGGTTACTTCCGCCAAGCGCTGATTTTGAATCCATCATTAAAACAGTTTTTTTGCCTTCCTGAAAAGTAGCTATTTTCATATTCGATCGTTTGACATGGTACCAACGAATGTTAGAAAGTTTTCAAAACAGGGCACCTAGGAACACTCTTCGCTATTAAGGAGCCATTTCATTTGTAAAAAATGGGAGGGAAAGAAAAAAATTACGAGAATAGTATGACTCGAATGAATTGTGACTAGCATTTAAAAATCAGTATTCCAGAGTTAAGGAAATAAATAAAAATAAATGCAAAACAAAAAAACAAATGGAATTAAATGTTCTTCACTCACTTGAACTGCGGCAGAGCACCGTTGTAAATGTCCATAAAATGATTCCGTATCTCCTATTATCAGATCAAGGGCGTGCTGCTAAACCTCCGCAAATGAAACAATAACCTACAGTAAAACCGGGGAGGAGAGGGGGAGAACACAAATTCCTGAACGGGAAACGCTATCAAGTATACTCATTCCACACCGTGGAGATAGATAATTGAGTGTTATAATGACGTTGATTAACTCCCTGACCAAGACCTTTGGGTTGATTCTATTTACCAGATAACTCACTGGACGTTCTTTTTCATTATTATTATTGAATGTTGGATGTTGCAACCAAAAGAGCGTGGGCACAAAATCTCGAATTTTTTTTTTTTTTTTTTTTCTGGTGATTTTGAAAAAAAAGTATAAAAGTTATTCTTTACAAATATTTTTTAAAAAAGAGAATGAGGAACTAAAAAAAAATTTCGTGCTAAAATCGCTTTCTTGTAAAATTTTTTAGTTCTGTTTACGTTCATGTGTTCAAAACATTTATCTTAAATGGATGAATAGGAGGTCCTGGTGTGAAAATCCACACTGATGAAAAGTGAAAATTCCTTTCAAAAAATGCAAAAAAAAAAAAAAAAAAAAAAAAATTGAATATATATATTTTTTTTTCTCACTACATTTTTGTATTGTTTTTTATGTTATGTTTTAAAAAATGTCTTGCACGGAAGATTCTGACAAAAATTCTTAGTTTAGCTTTATTTTGTTTTTATTCGGAATTTTAAAAAATGCAGCCAACGCTACGAGCAACAGGCACATCTGTTCCAAAATCTTGCCCGTCCCTGGAATTCGTTCCGCCGGCGTCCATGCAAATGTGTATCAACAGAATTATTTATTGTGCTACACAAAATACGTTCGATATTGGGTCATTCCATGCTAGATTAGCAAATCAGCTGTGGCTGACATGTCATAGATTTTAATGAAAATCAGCATATAAGTAGATTATATTTATTTATGAGTAAATGTAAAATAATAGATTTCAGGATTGTTTATTTAAGTATTAAAACTTCCATTAAAAGTTGATATAAGATCGTGGTTTTGTCTACATGCTTGAAATTTCAATTTTCATTATTAGCCGTAGGAGTGGAAAGACTTTATCAAAAATTATTTATAATTAGGAATGAATAATAAGTAACAGATTGGCGTGATTTAGTAATTGTCCTTTTATTCCATAATAAGAAAAAAAATTAATAATGAAAAATTTTGAGAGGAAAATGCAATATTTCTATTACTCGTTTGAACATGAAGGAAAGGTCTTAAAATTTTAAAATTGTTTGACGTTATAGATAAAAGTATATATTTTAAATATAGAAACTTTCATTCTTGCCTTTTTATTCCTTAATGAGAAAAAAAATAAATAATGAAAAATTTTGAGAAGAAAATGCAATATTTCTATTACTTGTTTAAACATGAAAGAAAGGTCTTAAGATTTTAAAATTATTTGACGTTATAGATAAAAGTATATATTTTAAATACAGGAACTTTAATTTTTGCCTTCAGTTTATTTTTCCTCAACAATATTTTAAATTAGAGTAGAATAAATTATTGATTTAAATGGGGCAGTGGTTATATAGTAATCAAATTTCCTTATAGATGGCAGCACTACATTTTTTTTTTTGCAAGATGGCAGAGAAAGCGCTTAAATTTGAAGTGAAATAGCCCATAGAACGTATAAAATATTACCTTTTTGAAGTCATTTCTGCTATATTAGGAATCAAAAGGCAATCTTGAATTTTTTTTCAGCATATCATGGGCTTTTTGAACTTTATGATTCTGCAATATTGTTAATCTCAGGTTTTTCCTTCATTTGATTTTTTAAGTATACATAAGAGGAAAAATTGTGATTTTGTAATTTTTTTAAAAGTTTCTAAGCTATTTTGAAGATGAAGAAAATAAATAGCAACTTCCAAATTTGAGAAATTTGGTTTTCATATGTAACATTACATCATACATCAATTTCACATACGTTTTTAAATTCCTTTGATTTTTATAACGCTTTTAATTTTCTCAAAATTTTCAATTTCTCAATTTTTATAACCAATTTAAGGTCAACCATGGTGTTACGAAATTATTATTACTAAATAAATATGATAATAACTGTCCACGGATTACAATCCTGTGAAAAATAATTATGTTAAATAGTTTTCAAGATATGGAACTTTAAACTTGCAACTTTGAACGATTCCATACAAGCCATTCTATGTCTCAAGTTTTTTAAATGTCCAGAACTTCCAAAATATTTTATTTTTTGTCAAGATATTTTGAATAGCTCTATTTAAATATGAATTGAATCTGTGTACCAAATTTCATTAAAATCGGTTACTATGTGGCCACGACTTTTTTAGATGCGTTCGTAATTATATAAATACGTAGCACCTATTGTCGTCGCTTGGTCTGTCCGTCCGTCCGCATATAACAACGCAAAAACTACCCAACCGAATGGTTTGAAATTTAAGATATATTATCTTTGCAGAATTTTGTCGAGACATTTCAAATTTTATTAAAATCGAATCAAAACTTTAGGAGATATTAATAAAAATATTTATTAAGAAATTTGATTTTTTTTTTAAATCGGTGCTTTCTTGTTATAGGAGCTTCCGAAGTTTAATAGTCAAGCGACCAAGATACTTATTCTATTACAGAAATGAATCTGCAGACGATATCATTCATTTCACAGAATTAAAAATCATCAAGATCTAAATATTTATATAGCTAGCTACAGTACGAATGCACCTCATTTGTCACGTTTGACGTACAATTTCCAGCTTGCTTAAATTTTTGCTCATTTTGCATGGAATGACCCTATTGTAAAAAGAGTATTTTTCTTCTCCGGAGCAATAGTTGTTAGACAAAGAGGGAAGGTAATTCTAAAAATTTGGACGCAAGGCTACAAAATAGCGTGTTTTAATTTTTCCTGCACAGTTTTGGGTGTTTCTAGTGTTTTTCGGTAGCACGCTAATGTAAGAAAGGCTGAGCTTTTTTCCCCCCGCTATCATGAAACAATTTCCCACAAAGTTAGGATGCATATCCATTAAAATCATAAGATCTTTACATAACTTAAATACAAAAAAGAAAAAAATTATGCGTCAAACATAGATTATGAAAAACTTTTCTAAACATTCAGAATACAGCGACAACACTTCCCCGTTTAGTAAGGTGAAAGATTATGTTTAAACAATTTGGAAAACTCATAACACATTTGAAAACACAATTTCCCCAATTAATTGTCATCTATAGCAGTAAAAAATATACGAATTATTTTGTGAAGCCCTGTATAAGATTTATAGTATACTATGTAGTATGTAAAAGTTTAGTTCAGTAAGGAAACACATAACAGTTGAAAATTCTCTTCAGCAATTTCAGTCAGTAAATGTACTCTAATTTTTCTGTAGCCCTATATATGATCTATAGTACACAAGCAATATGCAACATATTAGTTACATTTAAAAACGCATACCACAATTGAAAACGCACTTCCAGCAATAATTCCTCATAGACAGTACTTTAATCTAATACTTGTGCATATACCCTATGTTGCGAATGATTCCTTGGCTATTAGCCAGATTTTGTCGATTACCATTGGCAACCGCCTTTTTTGTTTTTCTCCGATTTATTCTTTTGCTGTCAGATGTAAAATTGTTTTTGAACCGATTGTTCGGTAAAAATTTTGAACGCTCAAACGAGTGTGATAAAATAATAATATCCTATATATAAATGTAAATAAATAGTTTATTAAGTTTTTTAAGAAGAAGTTTTGATTATCTGTTGAAACATTTTACAATAACTGAACAAGTTTAACTGATTTGATCAAGTTTTGATTCTCGATTGAAAGATAGAATGAATGGCGTCGTTTTCGAATAGAAGAACGTGCAGTCTGAACAAAATGACATGCATCACCCTGTAAATGAACGGTAAATGCTATGCACGATGTATTTTACAGTAAGCATTTTGCAGTGCACTTCAATGATGTACATAAATTTTAATATTTGAAACAGCATAAAATACACTGCAAATGATTTTCCCCCCATATACCATAAAGTAATGCAATTATTTTGAGTACTCCTGTAAATAAACTATAAATGCTACGCACTTAATTTTCAGTACCGCACATGCCATGATAAACCTCAATAACATATTTACATGTCAAACCTAGTACATTTTTGAGAGTTAGAGCACGGACAGACGGACGGCCAGATAAACTGAATTCATAAACACTTTTCAACTATGTTGAAAGTGTTAAAAAATAAAATATTTCTGGCTGACAATCAAAATTCTATATAGCATCACTTTCTTCCTTTCGAAGCTTCGTTTCAAACTTTTTTACTTACCCATCATACGTAGTATAGGATAAGTCTTGTAATCGTTTTGAAAATCGAAAAAAAAATTTTGACCGATTTACACGTTTCAGACACTGGAGATTCCGAAAAACATGTTTTTAGAAAAATAATTTTGCCGTCCGTCTGTGTGTCTGTAAACGCTCTATCTCCCGAACAAATTGAGATAGAGACTTGAAATTTGGTATGTACTGTAATATGTATGTAATAATGGGAAGAAGCTTATTGAATTTCAGTAACCTCGATTATCAAGAACTATTTTTTACCGACTCTCAAAATATTCGTTCTGATAAAAAGGTATATACAAATTTTCGAAATTGTTTATTTTAAGGAGAAAACATAAAATACAATAAAAAAAAACATTTTTGCATAAAAAATGAAGTTGATCGGATAATGTGTTGCCGAGATATTTGTAATCCTATTTTACATATTTGATTCAAATTTCAATTCAAAGATATATTTTAATTTGAAATGAGACGCTTAATCCGACGCAATAAACCGTTAATTAATATGATTATCAATTTTGGAGTTATAAGGATGTTTCTTTTACGCAATTCAGTAATAGAACATTTAAAGCGAGGCTAACGAAAAAAAACAGGCTACTGCGGTGCATTCCACTTATCTTTTTTTACAGACCGCTAGAGTGACGTGATGCTCTTTTCGTAAACCTGCATTGGTGGATTCGAGCATCACATGACTCCCCCGGTCTGTAAAAAAAGAGACGCGTAAAGCACCGCGGTAGCCTTTCTTTTTCGTTAGCCTCGATTTAAAGTTTATGCGTCTTCAAGCCAGGATTTTATTCGAATTGCAATGTTTTTTATAAATAGCTTACATATGTTTTATTCTCGTATTTTATATTATGCATATTCATGATGGGTAAGTTTTACGTTGGCCCCCCCAACGACTAGTTTTTTTACTCCTGTGCACTGTATATGGTCGGTCCCTATGCAGAAATCAGCAGTAGTCTGCTATCATGTTTATATTCCACTGGCCCCAATACCTCCATTCCATTTATTTTGTGCCCTGAATTAGGACATACAAGAAATGGAACGGAATTTTCATTAGGCCTCATGAAATGGTTCATCTTGTTCCACGCTCACAGCACTTCGATTTTCTGTAAAGAGCTTAGGTGTGAATTGAACAAGAACGAAAAATCATACAGCAGATATAGATTATGAATCACTTTCCAACAGTATTTATGTTAAGAAATTTCATTTTTTCATTCAATGAAATATCTGAACAAACAGATAATAATAAAAAAAAAACACAGCTCAGCACAAATCCATTTTCAGCAATTGCTTTCTATACACGGTAATGTGTGCGAATTCTGTCGTGCAGCTATGTACATGATCTACAGAATTTATACACACAGTGGCGTGGCCGGTGAACAAGATAAGAGAGGAATTCGAAATAGACTATCCTTCTCACACACACTACCACTACCCTTCCATCTCGAACCTGATACTGTTTTCGAAACTAGCAGTTGCATTTTAAGGACATGCGATATCGAATAAGATGTTATGTTACTGTAAAAGCCCGAAATCTAGTAAATACTAGCTTTTACCAAAATGATTTGGTAAAAGCCCGAAGATATACCACTACCATTTCGGTAAACTAGGGGGTTCAGCCCTTTACTCGCTGACGCTCGCCAAGCCCCCGTGAATTGCGAAGCAATTCCCATTGAGACCGCTACGCGGTCACAGCTCGCTTCGCTCGCTCACCCCTTTTTTTTCAGCAATTCTAGAAGGAATAAATTCTACCATAAAACATTTGAATATGTGAAATTGACAATTTATTTTAATGTAAAAAAGTAATTCTTCGTTGAAAACACAACTGAAAATGCATTTAGTTGGCGCTGCATGCTAATGAGCATATAAATTATTTAAATACTATGAAAAAAGGATCTTTTGTACAGCACGACTTAAATTCGTTAGAAAAAAAAAATCCCTGACGGCTCGGCCGACAGGCACAGGTAGATTTCGAAGACGCAGACCGTGGGGCGCCTGTTTGTCGGGAATTGCGGATGAAATGACATATTTGCGATGATGCTGCAGTTGGAACCGCCTACTTCGAAACCAAACTTGTTTGCGGGCGAAGCCAGCAAGGATTTTTTTTTTTTTGCTATAAGAGTTGGTTCTATAAAAAACATGTCACTATAAAAGTTTTAGATAATATTAAGAGGATTTATAATAAATTTAAGCGGATTTAAAATCTTGGGAATTGACGAAGTTCTGAATTTTTTTTCTTCTAAACCCCCCCCCCCCCTTAAGGCAATTTTTAATTATATCAAAAATCTGTCATACATAAATTTTCGGCTCTTCTCCTAGAAGTAATAATAATTCTGATACGTATCGAATCCGTTTGAAGTTAAGAAATTATGGGGTTTTTTCTGTTTTCACAAAAATTCCCCCCCCCCCCCTTGGTTCGATTTTGCCCATTAACGAACTTGACCGAGATTTTATGCCCCTTGATTTTATGTATCAGTTTCGAAAAGAAGTGGGAGTTGGAACCGCCTACTTCGAAAAATAACTTGTTTGCAGGCGGAGCCGGCTGGGTTTTTTTTGTTTTTAATTTTTTTTTGCTATAACGGTTGGTCCTATAAAAAACTTGTCAATATAAAAGTTTTAGATAATACTAAGAGGATTAATTGGATTTGATATCTTGTGAATTGACGAAGCTATGATTTTTTTTTCTTCTAAAACCCCCCTTTTTCCCCCCCTTGGGGCCATTTTTAATTATATCAAAAATCTGTCATGCATACATTTTCGGCCCTTCTCCTAGAAGTAATAACTTTAAACGGATTCGATACGTATAATAAAGAAATTATGAGGGTTTTTCTGTTTTCACAAAAAGCCCCCCCTCCATCCCCCCCCCCCCCATTTGCTTCGATTTTGCCCATTAACGAACTTGACCGAGATTTTATGACCCTTGATTTTATGTATCAGTTTGGAAGAGATTTATGCAGATTTTTTCCAGTTATCGTGGTCAAAAAAAGTGACATAGATAGATAGATAGATAAAGTTTTGAACTGGGGGTGGTTTTGGGTTCTGGGAGTCATGATCGGCGTAGATCTGCAAAAATTTTTCAAAATTTCCAACTGAGAATGTAATAGGTAGTATTTCTTACGAAATCTACCTAAAACTACGTGATAGGAAGATAGTTTGTTTGTCATTGTTTAAATTTCGTTCGACATTTTATTGTTCTATTTGATTATAGATTTTTAGAAAATGAATTATTTTTTACTTCATCAATACAGCAACAGATGGCGGCAGGTGATATCTAGACAGTTGATTTTTTTTTCTCCGTCCTTTGAGTGAGTGAAATTCGTAAATGAATTCTAAATAAGAGTTGAGAATTCATTTGAAATTAACGATATTGCTCATAATTAAAATGAGGAATCATCTCAGACACTTTGGATTACGTACATGTTATTTTATTTTTAATAATTGATAGTTCGAGTTTCATTCTATAGTTTCACTGCTCTCACACTGGCCGCCATATTGGACGGAGGCGGAGCTGATCTAACACAATCTAGTCTGTTCATTGGTCTGAGCTCTGGAAACTATAGTTGTTGCCAAACCATAAGTTACAAATTCAGCCCTATTTTGGCGCCACGTAAGAAAAATATATATATAGATGCTAGGATTTACTGACATTTTTAACACTTTCCAACCTAGTTGAAAAGTGTTTATGACTTCGGTTTTCTGCCGTCTAGCAGTCAGCCCGTACTTTAACTACCGTAAATATGCTCGGATTACCCCGAAATTTTTGTATGTTATTGTCGTTTACTATAGCATGTTTCCTATTTCAACTGAAGTGTGTAGTACTTAGTTTTTTTACAGGTACAGTCAAAAGTATTCCGTTACATAACAGTCGATGGGAAATAATCGTTTCAAGTGCATTTTGATGACGTTACGTCATTTAAAACATAATGAAATTGATATATAATTATAAAACACATTAAAACATGCTTTTTGTAGAATATGGGGTGCAAAGCATTTATTATTCAATTACAGGGTCAAACAAAAGAATTCTGTTACACATTGTTCTATGGGGGAAAATCGTTTGCAGTGTAATTTAGTGATATTTCAATATTTCAAACATAATGAAAATTATATGCATAACTGAGGTGCACTATAAATTGCCCTCTTGTGTGCATTGCGTTTATTTACAGGGACACACAAAAGATATTGGTTACAGTTCATGTGCGATATTTACAGTCTATGTGTGATAAGTGAGTTTTCAAGTTTGGTTTGCGTTTTTAAGTTTAACTAAATTTTTTCATAGTACGTGTGTGTTTATAAACTCTGTTGATCATATACAGGGCTACACAAGGGAATTCGTAAGTATTAGAGACTATGGGAGTGAATGGCTTAAGGGTACTTATTAATTGTGTTTACTAAATATAGTTCAGCAGGAAAATGCGTAGACTAATAGAAGTTTGTGGAATATAAATAAATTCATATAAAGGCTACGCAAAGAAAAAGATACATTGTCGTTTACGATTGGGAATTTCTGCGAGTGAGTTTTAAGTTGCCTTTTAGCTTAATATATGGTGTATACAGTCTTCAGATAATATACAGGGCTGTACTAAAGATTTCGAGTGCATTTCCATCGATTGGCGAAAATTGCTAAATGTGAATATTCTAACTGAACTAAATTTTATCGTACTATATATCCACATCTATTGATCCTATACAGGGCTGCACAAAACAGACTACTTTTTTAACACTGGAAGGTAATTTTGAAAACTATTTTTCAATGTGTTATATGTTTTCTAAGCTGTTTACTTCTTTCACCTTATTTAACGGTGAAGTTTCGTTACAGATTTCTGGATGTGTTGGAAAGTGTTTCATAATCTATGCTTCTTTCGTTCTTGTTTGGTTTATGTCCGAAATGAGAATGGGAACCTATCCACTTATCTGCGCATGCTCTTTCCGCTTGTGACTTATCTATACCAGCAAATTTGTACAGGTGTGAGCGGCTACGATTTAGAATAGGTTTGCTTACTTTATTCTAATTGTATAGAAGAAAGTATTCGAATAGTGAAAAATTTAGACTTCCATCTTTGATAGATTTACACGTTTTCTGATGTTTTGACACGATTTACAATTTTGAAAAATACCTGTGTGTGTTGATGACACAAATGTTGCGATTGCTCTATCTCGAAATCAAATTTCAGATTCAGTTAGACCATGACATAAATTAGTGCCGATTAATTATTTAGTATATTATAATAATGATTATTAGTGCTATACTGTGTTTTTCACGATAGCTATAGCTCGGCATCGATGGTATGAAATTTCAGACTGACAAAAGTCCGTATTTCATAATTATCTACTAGGTCTACTGCTTTATTCTCTTCATTTGACTATACTCATGTTTCTTGCTACTATAAAAATCAAAAATAAGTTTAACAATTTTGATTACTTTTACTCACACCACAATCTGATAGTGTTTCTCTTAAAATTCCCGCCCCACCAGTGGCTGAGAGGTTGTGATCTCGAAGCTGGTAGACGGGAGGTGCTGGGTTCGATCCCAATCGCGCCCGTCGGCCTAATCGTTCGGAGTTTTCGTGGTTTTCTTCGAGCCATGGATTTATCCATGCGTAAATACGGGTTAGGTTCCCTTAGAAAGACCCCCACGAAGGGCACTCCCCCCGGGCCTATATCGCATGTGTAGATAATTGGCCGTCAAAAATCAACCCAACTCAACTCTTAAAATTCCCATCACTCAAAATTAATTCTTTCACCCCCCCCCCCCCCCTCTTATCTTCAATAATTCCATAAAAGTAAAATTATCTACTGTATAAACCTTATATTTTCGGAAATTGTTGAGGCGATATTTACAATTTAATATTGTTCCAAGATGTTTATTTAAAAAAATAAACACGTTAAATTTCAAAACGACGCAATGAAATACAGTACTGTTTATAATAAAGCTTTTAAACACAACCATTAATCCATATACAGTGAAACTTCCATTTAACGAAGTCTCATCGTTACACTTAAAAACTTTGTTATGAAGAAAATTCGTTAAATAGAAATCAACTTAAATTCATGAAATTTTTCCTTCCGTTATGACAAACAGGTATTTGATTCAAAAGCATTTGATTCAGTTTCAATTATGAAGTCGTCTTTTAGAAAACAGTTGTGTACGGTCGATGAAATTACGTCACATTCCCAAGCTTTGGCTCAAGCTTTCATCAGCTCTGATACACACGTTTTCAAACTAATGTTTTCACTACATTGTCTTTTTTCTGTCTTTTTCGATAATGTACTTCAAGATTTTTTATTATTCCATAGACTAACTACTGAAGTTCAGAAGTTGTATTGGCAGGAACAAAAATAACTTTGATGTTCTTAGATTTGCATTTTGAAGCACATTCTTGTGGATGTACAAAGCAATTGTCTATCAGCAATGGAAGATGAGAATGGTAACTGTCTGACTCTAATTCATATTTTGTACTTCAATGCATCTGACGCCATTGCGTCTCTATCTTCTATATTATTGAATGTGAAAAGGAGATTTTGATTTCCCCCAACTATCAGTGCTGGAGTC
This sequence comes from Maratus michaelseni, assembly GCA_963931845.1. NCBI lineage: Eukaryota > Metazoa > Arthropoda > Arachnida > Araneae > Salticidae > Maratus > Maratus michaelseni. The sequence continues at coordinate 358,017,507 of OZ007589.1, forward strand.
TCGTTGTGGGAGAGCAATGATAAGTATTTTTCTTAAGTGTGAAAAACAATCGTTTTATTTAGCACCAAGCAGAAAAGAAATTATTTAAATGTGTTCATTTCCATACAATCCGCTGAAATAAATTGACATATCCATCGCCACAGCAGCTTCTTAGTTTGAAATCTGTACACGTGCAAAAGTGGAATAAACTTCGTTATATAGAATATATTTTTCGCAATATGGGAGATTAATTTACATGCTAATGGTATTCAAAGTCAAAGTTCTGTAGAAAATTTCGTTAAGTAGAAAACTTCGGTAAATAGGGACTTCGTTAAAGGGAAGTTCCACTGTAGTTCCTAAAAGTAATACGATCTTAAAACGCAAGAAATCATTTTCTTCGCCGACTTAAATGAAGCTTTATTTCCCGATAGCACCGTTTCATTAGTGAAGCGTGCTCACAAACCCCACCAAAACTTCGGTTGAGGGAGCATCAGGGAGAAATGCTTATAAATATAATCTATTTACATAGTTTTTAATACGTTAAGATATTAAAAACCAATAAGCATTATAACAAAGAAACAGAAACTAGAAAATAAAATCTCTTCTACTCATTTTACTTTAGAAAAAAAAAAATTGTTTTACAAAATTTAGTTTATTTTCCTCTTAAATTACATAAAATATTCGGAGAAAATTTTATATAGTCCATACTGTTTGTTATCGCGTAAAAAAATTTTGCTTATGAAATTTTAAAATCCTTGGAGGAAAAAAAAAAAAAAAAAAATTAAAAACCGATGTACCCACAGCAAAAGCTTTGGCAAATAATGGGTTAAGGAAATGTCATTCATTATAGACGTTTGAAATGCTATAATTCTCAATATAGTAGGCTAAGAGAAACTTAAAAACACCGTTATTTCCTGAAAAAAAAAATGTTTTAATTTTTTTCGATTTTATCTGTTTTGAGGAACTGGTGAACGTCATAAAAGATTGTTCGCCAAGATAAAAGAACGTTAATTATATTAAGAAACTTAATTCCAAGTACAAGAATGTGAAGGTACAAATTTATCGTTACGTATGAGACTATGTGGAACCATGTCCGAAAACTGAAAAATCTTTGATAAAGAGAATTGTATTCCAGTCATTTGTACATAGTAAAAATGAATTATCCATGCAAAGAGGACCTGATATTTGAAATACAGTCTAATACTGGTGGCGATACTAAATTTTCGTGTATCAAGATAATCTTACAGAATTGTCTTTCTCAGATCTTTACACAGTAAAAAAGCGGATGAATTTTATCTTTTGTATATTTTCCAAACTTGTGGAGAGTCCGTCTTTTCCAACAACTTGGGGGAAATTTTGCAACCAAATCATAAAAAGTTTGACTAAAATATAATTTACATTCAATAAATAACAAATCAGTGTTTGGCACGGTTTGCAGTAGAAAACCTTTGCTCGGTCAGGGTTGAAATAAGTGGCGCATTAGCATACATTTTGCCATAATGTTGGTATAACGGAAAAATACCAAAATGAAATATACAGCACAAGCTGTACTGGAACGATTTTATAATGACCACAATGAAAATGGTCTACCGCATGTTTTACGCGGAATTAGATGAAATTATGAGAATCCTTTTACACAAGCATTTAAAATGCTTACAGAGTTTGAACGTGAATAAACAAAAGCATGTTAGATTATACAATCTTCCAATATAGTACATCTTTCCTTATTATCTATGAATAGTATAAGAGTATATTTATCAATTATTTCAGATTTAAAGTAAAAACTACGATTTCTACCCACAGTCATAGGACTGGCATTTACACTAGTATTTAACACAAAACACCATCTGCGAGTTTTAAACGGAAATTTTAGATGGCAAATTGTTAATTAAGGCTAACAGAATGAATCAAAATATTGTCAACATTTTGTAAAAATCGCAATGCATAAACACCATAGCTATCAACTTTTACGCTTTTTTGTTACCAGTAACATTTAATAGAAATTTGTTATTTAATCAACTAACTGCTGCGATTATATAAGATAACATTTGCTATGAAATTTTAGTGGTACGAAAAAAAGCATAAAAGTTGGAAGCTATGATAAACACCAGTGTATTGGATTTTCATAATTAGAACGGCGCAAATTTAGTTTCCTTTTAAATGTAATTTTTTGTGAGTTACACAGCCAAGTTTTAGCGAGAATGGGTCCGTATGATGTTGTGCAAGTAGAATACGGGTGTTAAGCTACTACAAAGTTTATATAACTATTTTTAAGATTCTAATGGGAGACTGAACATCTTGGAATCTTTTTTTTTGTTCTGCGAGTACGCCATTAGAATCATTATCAACTAGTATTCCAGTCAAGCCGAATTGTCGGAGATTTATTGCAAAGATTCATTAAATTGAAAACTAATGCGAATACTTAAAATTTATTGGGAAAAAAAAAAGGTTAGTAAACACTATTAAGTTTCATACGTAGACTATGAGTTTTGCTTTCAAAAGTATCAAGCCATCAAATGGCTCTTGGGAGGAAAGTTTAGACTCTTTGCAGCCGTTTTCAGTCGCATTCATCATATTACAGAAAAAAAAAAATCTAAACTTATAACCAAGATGTGCAAACCATAGAGGGCGGGAATGATCTGAAGAATGAACAGACTATAGAGATAAGCGGTCTCAAGTCTTAATGCTGTGTTCTGCCTTCAATATTAATAACTCCAAGAAGCTAAAACCATAGTTCATTCGCGACCTGGTCGCAGTGCATTTGATAAGACTTACTGCTTAGTATGAATTTGACAATTTATAGCTCTGTTACTGGCAAAAATATTAAAAAAATTTGTTTCAGTAATTAGTCGTACTTCAGTATCAGTTGTCTTCTACGGGATTTCACGAGTGTTACCTCCGTAATGTATTTTTGCAATATTAATGCTAAAACTTAAATATATTTTTAACTTTAATTAGACAAAAAAAAAAAATTAAAGCAAGAGCATGCATTTTATTAATCTGCAATTAAAAACTATTATGTATTTATGTAATTTACAAATATTTCTTTTGAAGACATTTGGTTTTAATATCTGTTACAATACCTTGAAGCGGTTTTTCTTTTTTTTGGTGGGAGGGGACTGTATGGGTTTTATCGTCTACACTTTCACGAGAGCTTTCAAACCGATTTTTCTTCAATTTAGTGCCCAATAGCATCCAGATTTTATTTAAGTCTAGATAACATATTTAGAACCACTATCTTGCTGGAAGTTTCGGCTAGGTCTATTTCCTAAAACTTCTTAATTTATGGCAAAAATTAAAAGCTGTGGGTACAGCACCAACAAATTCTACATTTCCAACTCATTTAGAAGTCCCACACCCTCATACTACTAAAACATTTCCGTGGAAATATGTTCAGGACGTTGAGCGGTTTCTCTCGCCATATTTTCCAAAGAGAAAATTTCAAACTCACTCGTACCAGAAAATCACTTTTCCAAAAATCCTAGTTTACGTCTGTAGTCAAAACAAAGTTTTATTTGCTCCACTGACGAGAGGCTTTAAGATTTCTTTAAGCCTGCACTATGAAGAAAGTTATTGTTAGACGTATTGAGATATTGGAAGATGTTGAAAGGTCGCCTGCAAGCTTTTAAGCTGAACACATTGGGTTTTAATGTTTTCAAAAGGAGGCCTTCAAAACTTTTGCCATTGATGTTACTTTACTAAGTTCAAATCTCATCTTAATTTTAAATATCCAGTTCTCGTTATTTAACCAAGAGTTGTAAATGAGAATTTTACATTTTTAGAAATAGGATTTTCCCTTTTTTCGGGGGTGAGCTCAGTAATGGGATCTCCTATCCAATGGCTTTTAGCTTTTGGTGCTGATCTCAGTAACACTGCAAATTAGTAATTCCGATTTTTAAAGCACGCACACACGGTAAAAATGTACAGATATTCTAAAATCGCATCCTTATTGCTTAAAGCATCCTTATTGCCTTATTACCAATAAAGTTTTTTTGAAAGAGTATAAAATTTAGTAAACTAAGGTAAGTATTAAATTAGATTGCGGGTGATATTTCGGCATTCGTAAAAACAAACTTTGAAAATCTGGAATTTAAACCTCAAAAAGTCATTTAATTGAAAAGAAAATCAAAATATCCAAGGCCTATGTGAATTCATGTTTTTATTCTATACAAATTACAATTTGCAGACCTACCTACGATAGATTCTCATGCCCATCGTCCACACATACGTACGCACACACACACACAGACATTCAAATACTTTTAGTATAGATTAGACATTTATTGCAGTACAAGAATTCTCACGATGAAGTGACTAGTCAAAAGTTTAGTTTTAGAATAATTTCCTGCATTTTTTGGCGTTCTACCAGTTCTGGCAAGCGCACCATAGTTTGGGAACTCCTGGTATAAGGTTTACTTAATTTACTATTTGAATTTTTGCATTATTAAGATTTTATCCAAGAACCACATTTTATAGAATAACACAAGAAAGTGATAAACCAATTTGATGTGAAAACAAAAGAAATTTTATTTCGATAAAATTTAGACTTTTACATTAACAACTACTTAACATAAAGAGGTAAATATGAACATATGTCCTTTGAAAACCATGTAGCCACACTGACCATACAAAGACATGCATACTACTTGCACAGTTTGCATTATCTTTTGTCGGTAGGTACCACAAGTATGTCGTTTACATTTACTGTAGGTGGACTCTGAAGAATATAGATGACAGCATCGGCGACATTAATCGGAGACAGGCAGGGCGTACTCGCATAGACTGAACGTGCGATTTCTGGGTTGAGGCATCTGGACAGGAATTCGGTTTCGGTGAGACCTGGACTTACACACTGCCGATTAGAAAATCTACATTTTACTAGGAGCTTATCATTTTCATAATACATACATTTGAAATATATATAGAGACCCAAGTGTTTAAAATTTAATTTACTCCGTTTATCTGATAAAATGTGTTGAATGATTACAGTGGCGAAACAAGTCTTGTGTCACAATTTGGTTTCATACCAATAACATTGAAGACTGGTCATGGGTATCCAACCTCGCCCCACCCCCCCACCCCCCCTTCCCAAAACAGTTTATCACCACTACTTCCAAATAAAAAAAATTTAGACCTTCCGCAAAAATTTCTGTAGTTAACCCCTGACCTGTGTATCTAGGTTTCCCCCGCCCTTCCCAGGTGTAATTTGAAGAATAGAGAATTACGCGTTTAAATGAATCCAATAAAAAGAATCCAATTAAAAAGAATCCAATATTTCACAAAGCTTTCATTTCATTTAATGACAAATAGTGCAAATATGAGTTGACCAAAACAATTCAGACGACACAGGTAAGGAATTAAATAAGGCCGATTAATCTACACTAAAATAGTGGTAGCTTTGCTGTCTGCAAGGTTGGACACCCTAATCTAAAGGAAACTAATCTTATTCAAAGATTAATTCAATTCTCAGTCAAACAAATAATCTTCTATTCAAACAATTAGATGAGAATTCATCTCTTTCCATTTACGCTTACATCTTTAAAGACAACGAGATTGAATTTTTAAATCGCGAATTTCTCATAAGAAAATAAATTTACGTACAATTGTTAACAAGCATTTATACTATAAGAGTTTTAAATTTTATAGGAATGGATATTAAGATTATGTTTATTATTTTTGTGTGTATTCTTATGAGAATCATGTGTATAGGAAAAAGTCCCCCCCCCCTCCTAAACTACGTTATATATTCTATATGAATATTTAGAACACGCTTTTCAGCCTTTGATGTATTATGTTTACTCGGCTTGTGCAGTCACCAAGTCAGGATAGTTTTTCAGAGTTTTGCTTTAACCCCTTCGGGATCGACGGCTTTTACACGAATTTTATTCTGTTGGTACCATTTAAAAAAAAAACTCTTTACTTAAATTATCACAAAAATGCTCTAATTAAAGAAAGCAAATTTTACTTATTTTTTACTGGTGCCTAAAACAAATTCTGTATGCTCTTTGAGGTTACATATGCGACCATGTTCCCGAATGGGTTAAGATAATACTTGAAGAGAAGTTCTAGGAGAATTGGTATTTTACTATTTATAATTCAGCGGTGTTTGCATACACACAATAACCTCCGGTGTTAACCCATTTTAGGCCAAGCATAGAAATTTTATAAAATGTGGTATTTGCATTGAAATTTGCTTAAATTACATTCATTAAGACAAAAGTTTCGTGCATGAAAAATTGATGTTACCATTAATTTATTAATAATTTACCATTAAATTTAAATAAAAAATTAAGTTTTCTTATGGCATTTGTTTTATTTTTTAGAGAACTTTCAACTTTACTCCATTATAAAAACATGATTAATCTCAAGTGGTATAATTATACATTTTCAAAAAGTCTAATTTGTCAATAACCGTTTCAAGTTAAAAAACAGCGTATTTTGAAAATTTCTCGACAGAAAGTGATTATTTCAATTGAATTACTAATATTTTATAGATGTCTCCAGGACCCTTAAAAATAGCAGAAAAATATACGTCACAGTGTTAATAAAAAAATATTTATTGAAATGGTGCGTTTACGCACCTTTGGCCGAAAATGGGTTATGCACGGATGTACGAGTTTCAAAAAGCAGTTTCTTTGCATAGTGAATGTTATGTTAATGGCAATTTTAAAATGAGAATTTAAGAGACTTATGGTCGCAACGGCCCAATATTAAAACACCGATTATTAATGAGAGTGTTTAACCTCTAATTACACCTGATGACCGATTCAGGCAAGGATGACATACAACCTTTCAACAAGTTGTGTAGTCCCCCCTCTCTCACAGTTAACCCTCTGTAATTTTCAATTATACTATAATTCATGTACCTGTGTTACAACAGGGTATAGCTGTTCTCGGTGTGAATTAAGTTCAATTATGTATTCTATGTTAAGGTACTCTAAGGAATATAAATTTTAAGCGTCAAAACTCGTGAGATGATTGATAAAATAATTGTAAATAAACTTTTAAATATTTAATCTTGAACTTGCTCATTGCTTGCAACATTTATTTTTTAAGGCCTAATTTTACTGCTTAAAAATAAACTTTGATGGTAATTTTTTTGGGAGTGACTTCATATTTCATAAGTTAGAGTTTCAACGAAGATCACACAACACTGTTCTATTTATGTTTTTGGTTCAGGTTAACTTTCATGTTTAACTTTTATAAACTCCGACTACAATTGTTTAAAATGAATATATCATTATATTGTAAATTAAATGCAAATTGTTGTTCATGTAAAAGACCTTTCGAAGCAAATAATGTAAGACTGCCTTATTTCCGAGGAAATACGGTATTAACCCTTAACTGCTGTTAGCGGTCTCAGGTTTTCAATTTTCGCAGTTTCACTTTAAAATTTTCAGTTTAACTATAAATAGTGAAATTTTGTTTAGTTTGGAGTCTTATTACTAACGTTGGGATTTTCTTTCCCTATATAAAAAAGACCACTTTCCAGAGAAGGGAGTTCACTAGGCAGAGATCGACAGATGTCAACGAAATGCTAAGGAGATACGCCAGATCGTGAATGCTGAAACTAGTTACGCATCATGGATATGTTCATCTTTTAAATTTTTATTATGTGTTAATTTACAATAAAGTTTTTTCGTTTAAAACGAGAATTGGGTGCATTAATTATATACACATTAGTTCACGTTACCGCAATATCGTATGGTAGTCCGTGTGATAACAGCTTTACGGTGGCCCACAACGATTAGTTTCAATTTTCGCAGTTCCACTTAAATTTCTCTAACTATAAATAGGGAAATTTTGTTTCGTTTGGAGTCCTATTACTAACATTTGTCTTCTCAATATGTAAATTTTATTCATAAGTCCTGTACGTAATGTTTAGTACATAAACTGTATCCTACGCGTCAAACAAGCTTTTATTCATTCTTCAGTCGAGCGATCTCAGACTGTTCACAGCATCTATGTGATAATTTGTCACAGCACTTATGAGTTAAGACATTTAGCCTAGACCTAGAGTATAGGCTCAGAAAAGCTGAAACACTCAAGTGTACTTAAAGAATTATTTACAACTAAAGCTTAAAAAATAGGCAGTTTCCTCATAATATCGTCCAAAACTAAATATTTTCGATAAATCCCTGCCACAGCACAACAATAGTCTTAAGAGCCTACACTAAGGTCACGGGAAGAAACGCAAGCTAAATGTTAAGTCTATGGGAAGGTTCTTGCAGATTTCTCTGTCTCAATATTTTAAAATGTTTTTGCATAGGATAACTGGGGGTCGATCTCTAATGTTGTTAGTTTACTTTTTTGGTTATTTTTTTTTAAATAAGCGAACATTTGCACTTTTGGAACCGGTTCTGAAAGTGAAAGTACCCTTATATAAAAACTAACCAAAATCAAAAAGTAAAAACTAACAACGTTAGAGATAGACTTCAGCTATCCTATGCAAAAAAAAAAGTTTAAAAATATTAAAATGCAAGCGAGAAATCTATAAATAACCTTCCCATAGACTTAAAATTAGCTTGCGCGTTTTTTCGCATGGCTAGTGTAGATTAAGAGGATGTCCAACAGTAATAAATCGTATGGGAAAACAGGAGACATCCATTGTACTTCTCCAAAATACCGAAGCGGTCGAATTTCCCCCCCCCCCCCGTTAGCTATATTTCTTTAGTTTTGTTTTCTGGAATTAAAAAAAATGAATTAGATGCGTAACTATTGCATTTTTCTTGTGATCAATTTGCAGTTTAAAAAATATTATATAGTTTGTCAGTAGCTAAAGTTTTCCCCACTGATTTCACAAGTATCGATTCCCTCTTAAATCCAGGATAAAAAATTGTAGGGCGAGAGAAAGCCCCTGGCATTTTCTTTTTTAGATGAAGATTTGAAAACACACTACTTTAACCGCTGTTAGGTCTCTCAGACCGCTGTCTTTTTCAATTTTCATAGTTTAACTTCTAATTTCCAGTTTAACTACAGATACTGGTGAAATTTTGTTCAGTTTACAGCCCTAATACAATCGCTAGAGATTTTTGAATAGTTGAATTTTAATTATAGTAGTCCTGACTATAAAGTTTAGTAAATAACTAGTATTCTATGAATTAATCTAGCTTTCTATTCATCTTTCGATTGAGCGGTCTCAGAGACCGCTTCACAGTAGTTATGAGACAATTTCTGTCACAGCACTTAAAGGTTAAAGTTGTGTTGTAGCAACAATGCATAAAATTGTAGGGGGAAAAAAAAGGGCTTACAGATACTCGAATACTGTTTACAGCAGTGTTTTCAGCCATTACTTCTTGCCTTAAACCTTCTGTGAGAGCTCTTACCATGAACTTTGTACCACAGTAAAAATTAAACCCAGGCATCGATGAGTCTGGCAGTTTGTGACCACCAATGCTGCAAAAAACAATATACAAAAATTATCTAACCTGTAAATTGTTTAAAGTTATTCTTACGTTAGTCAAAAACATACGTAGTATGCACATGTACCTACTGATGTGAATAATTTGACCTTCTTCTAACTCTTTTTCTTTCATAAATTTAACTGCTTCTCGGGTACACATGCAAAGAGCCAAGATATTAACCTATAAGAAAAAAGGTTTAAATAAAAATTTCTGCTCTCCTGGAGAGAAATACAATTCATTGTGTCGCTCTTCTACGTAAGTTGCCACTAGATCAGCAATTTGATATAAGACAGTTGAAAGAGCAGAAAAGAGAAGGGACCTCTGAAAGTATCAAATAAAAAGTTTATATACAATAGATATGCGAATGCAATTTGAAAAGCCACTCATAGCAGAGAATAGATTTTCAGTATGTACTGTAGAGTCCAATGGCGGATCTAAGGAAGGGGGGGCGATGCCCCCCCCCCCTCGGGCTAAAAAAGGGTTAGTAAACCGACATTAGAGTCCTTCATGGAAAAGGGTCTCTGGCGGTCCGTCCTGCGGGTCGGGCCGGGTCAGGTCTTCACTCTTTAAGGGTCGGGTCTCATTTTTTTCTGGAGACTTGGGCCTGGACCGGGCCTCGCTTTTTCTGAGACTTATTTTTCTTCGGTTCGAGCCGGGCTTAGATTTCATTCTTTCTAGAAGGCTGCACGGGCCGAAATTTTCAGGCCTCGGCTCGGCATAAAAGCTGAAAATTTAGCCTGGTTGCGACCAATGGTGGATCGACCCCCACACCCCCCCCACCCCCCTTGCGCTAAACCGACATCAGAGGTCTGTGCGGGAAAGAGTCTCACCCAAAAAATCTTGAGTCAATTTTCATTCACGGAACTCTGACCTTGTCTGTTCCCACTCTTTCCTGGGCGGGTATTCCTTTTTTTTCTGTAGACTCGATCCGGGCCGGGCTAAACTTTTTTTTTCCGGGATGAGTTTAGCATGGAATTCATTCTCCCTAGATATCTGCACGAGCCAAAATTTCCAGACCTGGGCACAACCCGGTATAAAAGCCAAGAATTCGGCCCGTGTCTCAACCCTTATCGAAACCATTATTGGCTCGTGCATACATACCTCTAAATTTTTCCTCCCGAGCCTATATTCGGGTGGCATTTTTTACTTTCTTCTATCTTTACAAGAACAAAGTATTGGATTGGTAAACATTTTCGACGTATTTCTACAATTTAGGAGGTCCTAACACGAATTGACTGATCTTAGAAAAGGTCCGTCTTTGTGACACAAATTGAGGGCGTTCTATATCGAGAACTAATGCGCGGAATTTAATGAAAATTCATACTCGACTTGGCGGAGGCACTCCCGTGCCTCCAAATTCAGTAAGACTGACATAAATTGGCGCTGATGAGTTTAGTTTAAAATTTCTCAACAGGTGGTGCTGTTATGCTGCAATTTGGGATTTCCGCGATAGCTATATCTCAAGAATTAACGCACGGGATTTCATTAAACTTTAGATTATGTTTGACCTTGGAATAAATAGATCTTTATTAGAATTGGGTATATACCGCCCAACAGATGTCGCGACTATTACTGTTTTTCACGATTTCCGCGTTAGCTCTACCTCAAGAACGAATAGATTGTCATTTAATCTTTATTGCAGACGATTTGATTTATATAGAAGAAAATTGTGATAGTCACAACATACTGGTATTTTTTGTTTTCGTCAAAATTGTAGTGATGTGCATTTTTTTAGCAAAATTTAGAAATTTAATTTGGTTCAATAAATCAAAGAGATATATCTTTAACTAGTCTGATGTGCCAATCCCAAAACTTTCTTCTATCTCATACATGTTAATACTGCTATCACAGAATTATGTTTTAAGTCAGCTGCTCGCGAAGCGCCCAGTTACCTTCGATGCATGAACAGCCTATGTTCAACTACGAAAAATTGTACAAAAATTGCTATCACAATGCTCACTTCCGGGTGAATGCCTAAATTAAATTAGGACCCTGCAGGCCATAGTCCAAAACCTATAAATAAAATTTTATTCAATTCCATACCTAACTTCATACACTTTCCGATGATACAATAGAAATGGCATAAAAAACAGTATTACAGAGCCCCATCCGGCTGAATATCCCCAAATTTAAGCAAGACCTGCTAGCCATAGTCAAAATTCTATAAATTAAATTTGTTTTAATTCTATACATAACTTCATGCACTTTCGCTGATATAAAGAGGACACACAGACGGACAGACCTTTTGTAAAAACATGTTTATCGGTATCTCTTTTGGTGTAAATCCTTCGAAAACTGGATGTCGAAAAAATTTTCAACTGCAATACTTTCTTCAGATATATATATATATATATATATATATATATATATATATATATATATATATATATATATATATATATATATATATATATATATATATATATATATATATATATATATATATATATATATATATATATATATATATATATATATATATATATATATATATATATATATATATATATATATATATATATATATATATATATATATATATATATATATATATATATATATATATATATATATATATATATATATATATATATATATATATATATATATATATATATATATATATGAGAGAGAAGTAAAAATGTACTTTTTTTCTTTGTAGATCTTTAAAATTAAGACTCTTATTATTTGTTTCTTTAGTTCTAAACTTCATCAATATTAATGAATATTCATCAATATACACAATTATCTGTCATTCTGTATTCCATGAATTTCGAACTTAATCTGAAAAATAAAAAATCTGCGCATAAGTCAGTGGTTTTTATGAATTAATTTTATAATAATGTTGCTTCCGAAATATCGGCATGTTTTGTAGAAATTTAGTTTGGCGTTGAAGTACCAATTAAGTTTTTGAACGGGCAGATCCAGTCTTGGGGGGAAACTTTTAACCTTTATAGTGGAGCGGGCCGAGCCAAGCTCGGACTTTTATACCGGGTCGGGCCAATGCTTTTGATACGAGTCAAGCCTGGCCCGAGACTGCAAATTTCGGCAAGTTTAAATCTAACCGAGATATCTAAGCTATTAAAAATAATTAAAAATAAAAGTTTTAATCCACCTTTTAGATATCCAAGCTAGTTTTAATGTTTTTTCTAAATGCTTCTTTCAACCAGCATCAAATAGCTACTGAATATATGTTTCGTTAATAAGCTTCAAAACAGTCTTTACTGAATTAGAACTGACCTTTGATATAAAGAAACAAGCAGTCTTATACACAGTTTGTACTTTACATAATTCTGAAATGTGGCGATCAATCAAAGCTTAAAAAATTGTCTATGATTATATTGAGCCTTCAAAAAAAAAAAAATTGAGTCTTTATGCGACTTCTGGAAAGTATCTCCCCAAGTGCCCAGAGATACACATTGCCTCTAAAAAAGTTTGAATGTTTTGTATATTTTTAGTGTTACCGCTGTATAATTCTAAGAAAATTCTGGACAACCTTTTTATTAGTACTGTAATGCGATGCCGTTCTTCCCTATAGTTCTATCTTCGAAGTGTTCGTTGTTTCTTTGGGCGTTTTATTACAAGGTCCAGTACGTAGATTGCGTCATATGCGATGATACAGGGAGGAGAGCTCGCCCAGTCTCACTGTACCCATCATTACATCTCTAATTAACGACAACTTTCAAGTTAGCATAACCTACCATGATCTTCGCTCCCCCCCCCCCCCCCCGTCCTCCACTCCCCGTAATTTACTAGTAGTGAGAGTAAAAAGAATCAAGTGATACTGCAATTGCTTACATGTGCAAAATGCTAGATAACAGAATTCGCATTCAAAATTTGATGTGCTTGTTGAGAAAAGCAAAAAGAAACCTGGCGTTCCAGCATATGTAATTCAGGAACAAAAAAAAAAAAAAGCAACATTTTATTTAAAACAGAACAAGGAATGAAATTTTGAAGTAAATTGGGCTTCTTCCATTATAAAAAAATACGCTTAAAAAAGGGCGATAAAGATTAAAAGGTAAGGGCATTTACAATATTTGTTTATTGCTTTTGTTAATATTCTCAACAACAGTAAGTCCAGTAGAGTAATGGTTCTCGCTACCACAATACAGGTCCCCAGTTCGACTGCGCATTGATCAAGGCTAACTCAAGCCTTCATCCATTCGGGATCTATAAATTGAGTACCAATATTACTTGATGACTAAACATGGATGGTCCCGCGTTAGGCTGACAACCTTACAGAGACATATGCTCTATAGTACCCCAGAGCCCATAGTCAAGAAAACAGGGGCAATGCTCTGTACTATAGGCCATAAGCGTTAATGAATTGTAAGTTTAATTCTAAAAAACAAACTCACTTTTTTCTGACACATTTACAAATCATTGCTATTCATGCAAATATAAGAATACAAGATTAGTAGCATAGGCTGTGTTTTAAGCGCCCGGAGCAATTCAAAAATTTGCTCTTGCTCCCTAGAGACTACTGTAGTTTTTTTATACCGTAATTTAATACAGGAAAGTTTCGAAGTCCCTAAAAAAATTAGCGCACTGGGCAATATTTAAGATACTACAAAAATCCCATTTATAATAACTCCCCCTCTTGAGCATACAACTTAAAATTCCCCCAAGAGACCTGTGCGGATCGGGTTGTTCTAAACCGAACTGGAAAATTCATTGTAACCAAAACCGAACCCCGAAAAAAGAATCTCCGCCCGAAATGAAAGAAAATTAATCCATATTTAAAAAAATTTATAAAATATAGTATGCAATTATATCTCTAGTTTCAATTTTCTTTTATATAGAAATATAAACATGTAGTATATATATACTCATTAATATTCAAATACTGTAAAACATTTAAATAATGGACACCTCGGTGCCATCGAATTTATCTCCTAATCTGAGGAGTGTGGAAAAATATGCAAATATTTGTATTGGGGACCGTCTCCGCTCTTCATGAGTGACCGTACGGAGGTCTTACTGTACATGCTACTACTTCTGAATTTGCGGATAAATTCGATGGCTCCAAGGTGTCCGTAATTCGGAGGTTTTACTTAAGATTTAAAAGTATTCCCCACATAAAGCTTTCCGCTATTTGGGACCATCTGTTATGAAATTTTTACTGCATATAGATTTTATCGGAAAAAATACTTTAGACATTTTAAAAAATCGGGTCAACCCTAACACGACACGTAAAAGTGAAAAAACACAACCCGATAATGTAAGTCAACCCGACCCGCCGAAAAAAAATGTAGAAGTCAACCCGATCGGCAGCAAAAAAAGTAAAAATTAACTCAACTTTAATCCATCTCGTGCCAAAAAACAAGTTAACCCGACCCGCAATAAGCAAGTAGAAGTCAACACGCCTCAAACCCGCCCCGTAAAAAAAGGTAGAAGTAAACCTGACACGCAATTTAAAAAATAGAGCCGGCCCGACCAAGACTGCGGGTCGGATATTAACCTCCAAATTTGATATCGCCCCCCCCCCCCTCCTTGAAGACTAGATCCGCCCTTAGTAGAGTCACAGTAATGTCTTATCAAAACTATCATGATAGATCAGAATGTTGTTGCGTAGACCAGTTTGAGACATAAGAGTTAAAATGAAATAATGCAATATTTTCCTGTTAACCGCTGTCAAAAGTCTCAGACCGCTGCCTCTTTGTTCAACTATAGAAAATCGTGAAATTTTGCTTTGTTTTGACCGCTTTTATCATCGCTAAAAACTTTATGAATGCTTTAGATACTGGCAAAACTATGTATACTTTAATGATTTCATAAGTATTGATGCCCCCTTAAATTCGCGATAAAAAATATTCTGTCGGAATTTAAAAAAAGTATTTCCAATTCCGAATAAACACTAGCTTAAAGTGTCCGGAAAAAATATCACTGGAAATTAAAAACTTGTTAATTGATCTTCAATTAGATTTTAGTTGTTTTAAGAGCCTACGACTAGTAACGCGAAGACATTCGAAAACTATGTTAAAGACTTATGAATAGGTGAATATTGATTATATAAAACTGTACTTCGTATCTGATAAGTTAATCGAGCGTTTTATTAATCTTTCGATCAAGCGGTCTGCCCGCTCAGGTAGCTATAAGACATTTCTGCGACAATGCTATGAACATTGAAAAAAGTAGTGGCCTGTGTGACCGCTGGCAGCAATTAAAGAATCTTAAATGCAAAAGTGCAAATGTCAACAGCCTTGATATAAAAAAAAAAGTTGAAATTATGGATTTCCAATTCTGAATAAACACTAGTATAAAAAGAGGGAAAAAAATGTCACTGGAAATTAAAAGGCTTGTTAATTGATCATCAATAGATTTAAATTGTTTTAAAAGAGCCTACGCCTAGTAACGCGAAGACATTCGAAAGCTTTGTCAAACCAGCGGCAGCGTTCATTTTAAATTTCTTCTTTGCATGTCTTTTTGCGCGTAGAATATCTGATGTAGGTGTTCAACATTCGAACGAAAAAACAACCAAAATCTAATAAACACGAAGATACCCGGTTATACATAGACCTCGCATTTAATATGCAAAGAAAATCTAAAAATAAATGCAAATGAGAAGTGTTGGAAAGAGCACTGCAATTGGTTTAACATTAGTTTGCGAGTGTTCTCTCATTGCTAGCGTAGGCTTCATCTTAAAAATTACTTCATTTGCTAACCTCTAGCATATTTCTCCAGTCGCAGAAATTTCCAGTCAAAAGTGGACTGTTGCTACAGAAACCGGCGTTGTTGATGCAGATATCAAGGCGTCCAAACTCTCTGCGTATTTCACTAAACATTTGAAGGATGTCAGCTTCCTCGACGAGGTCGCACCTGAGAAAACAAATGAATTATGAATTTATTGGTGGTTCAAATTACACTTATGTATATTTGTTTCTGTTCAATAGATTGAATAGAAAAGGAAAATCAGATTGAAATGAGAAAATGTTAACTTTATAAATAAATTTGAACTTATCTACCTAGAGACAAGGCATTTCAAATATATAGGGTGCATTGAAATGCTTCAACAAACTTAGAGGGTTGATATGACACCTGAAGACTAAAAAAATGCAATGGAACATGGGGTCGCAAATGACTTTTAAAGGATGGCCCTGTTGCTTGGCTTCTACGCTCGCCGGACCTTAGGATTTCTGGGGACAGATTAAATCCCTCATTTGTCAGACGCCAGTAAAATCGCCAGAAGTAGTAGTAGCGCGTATTGTGACCCCTGCAGGAGAAATTCAGGAAACTCCCGGAATCTTCCAGCGTGTCCGCCAGTCGTTCCTCAGTAGATTTACTCCGTAATAATGTCCACGGTCGACACTTTGAACAATTGTTGTAAAATATTTGCTTTCGCTGGGCATCACAAGCTGTGAAGTACCTATTCTGTGCAATAAATAATTTTCTGGAGTGTTCCTTTCTAGTCTCAGTTTGTCCATTTACAGACGCATTCTCTCTATTTTCATACTTTAAACGTTATTTGCGACCCCATGTTCTATTGCGATTTTTATTGGTCTTCATGAGTACTATCATCCCTCTAAGTTTGTTGAAGCATTTCAGATACATCCTGTAGAATGAAAATAAAATCTCATTAGGACTATCTTCAAGAATTTTTACATCCAAGCATTGTTGACAGCTGATCAAGGGAAAAAAGGGGCCAATTTAGCTCCTCTTTAGCACCGTTTTGGAAATGCTCTTTCAGACCACTAATAAATAGAAAGTCAAAAGCCCGGGCAGATACTCCGGCCACTCTGAATTACTAGTTAGGGACGTCACGTGTCTAGTCATGCATTGATTTGACCATTCAAAGTGTTTCAGTCAGCATACATGATCAGGAAGTAACCCTTCCGTTACGCAAAATTACAAAGTTTATTCAAAGGAAAGGTATAAAGACCGCCAAAATTTGCTCAAAATGTACCATCTCAGAATAGTGATCAAGGAAAGTATTTGCACACCAGGTGAGTTTATTGTATCACACAAACAAAATTAACTACGAATGAAAAAATAGTTACAAAAACAAAAAACATTTGACTTTACATTAAAAAAGATAATTATACAAGAAAGTAACATTTACGATGCCAAAAAAGTATTTGCACACTAGCAATGAGAACAAATATAGTAAATATTTTATAAGTAAAAAACAGTACTAGTATGCCTGCCTTGCCCTTTGCTTCAATTCGAGTAATCGTCTGGGAATTTATTTGATCAAATTGAGACACGTTCAGCTGATGATTTTTAGCCATTCATAAAAACTTGCTCAAGATCGGTTAGAATTTTTTCCATACTTGCATATCCAAAATATGCCAAAAATTTCCAATAGCAATTGAGGTCTGGCGATTGTGGTGGCGTTTACAATCGATTTTTTACATTATACAGCAACCATAACCTCGTAATATTAGCCGTGTGTTTTGGATCTTGAAAATAAGTAATCGCCAATTCCAGAGAACTATTAAAAAATTTATCTGGCAATATATATTGTTTGGCATTCATATTGCCTTCAATAAAGGCCATTTCACCAATTCCATTAAAAGACATGCATCCTCAAATCATACGATCACCGCCATGTTTTACAGTTGTTTTCAAGTGTTATTTGAAGGGACGTATTTGGCTTTCGCCACACTTTCCATCTAAGCCAAAAATGTTAAGCTTGCTTTCACTGGAAAAAAACATTTTTCCAAACCTCCGGAGGTTTGCCGGCATAAGCAAGTCTTTTAGCACATTTGTTTCATTGATACAGTTTGAGCAGCTCTTCTCTGAATATTTGCATTATGAAGGATATTTCTCCTAGTCTGGTGTAATTGTTTCCGAAGTTGAAACGACAACATCCAATTCTCGAGCACTTACATTCCTTTATGATGGCCCTCATTTACCTTGCATTTAGCTTTCTTGTACGCCCAGTTCGCAGCTTATTGTACCAGTCTATTACATAACGAACACTAGAAACGGTTACATATAACTAGAAAGCTCACGTTTTTGGCGTCATGGAAACAAAAAAGACAATCCCCGTTCCAGTTATGAGACTTCAAAGTGATACTACTGTAATGCGGAACTGAAGTGCTAAAAATTTGCTTAATGTTCATGGTTAATTGCTTTTTAAACTGTCAATGTTTACTGTGCAAATACTTTTCCACGAGAAAATGCTGTTTTATTTTTAGAATCCATTCATTTAAGGTAAATGGTTAGTCATTTGTTTATTAAATAAATTAGTTAAAACAATTGTTACATTTGCTTTCTAGGGTTATTTAGGCAAAAAACTGCGTGTATGCAAATACTTTTTTTTGGGGGGGGGAGGAAGGGGGCTCACTGTAAGAATGAGACACCTGTCTCAAGAAGTTAATGAAAACATCCACACTGTTAGCAGTCATACTAAGGCAGCATATTGTTGCCGGCTATTAGACGAGACTGAACTTGTATCGGAGGAAGACTAATTTTTCCTCCAGAACTTTCATGACAATACCAATCCCATGTGGCAGCTTTAACTCAAAACTGAAAGAAATACACTCGACATTTTGGAAAACAACCCGTCTAATCTATAGACTAGATGTCGCACCGCAACTATCGCATAACCGAACAAAAGCATCCGAGGTCAATTTGAGGACTAACTTTCAGGTGTTTGTGCGCAGTTGGGGCGTAAGAATAAACACCTTTCATTATATGATAATTTAATTTAAAAATTACCTACCCGCTAGGAAAAGTTTCAGGGGATTGTGCAAAAGGTACCGCAAATTTCGAATCCTAAATTTTAAAATGAAAATTCCGGTTTATATTTAGTTCTTATAGTTATGCTGAATTAAACTTTGTATTAATTTCCTAAAAGTTAATACAGAGTCAGCTAAATTTTCTAGGAAAGTTGAAAAAGTATCTTATTCCAAATACAATATAACAAGCGGATCCAAGTCTGAAGCAAAGTAGGTTTACAAGTTCATTGGTTCTTAAAACCAGTAACTTCAGTAACCTTTCCATTTTGATCCCGAGTATAAGCGTATTAAAGAATTTTCAGTGCTCATTTACCGATTCTGAAGCTGAAGATTGAAATTCACTTTAATTTTAATTTATCTTAGGAATTAAGTGCTTTCCTTCTTTTTGCAAGTTATAAACTAAGTCATTAATACTGATGAGTATAGTATCTGCAGCATTTTTTAGTTCCATTGTAAATTTCAGTCTCTTTATAACAAAATTTTTCAGACCCTGAGGCTAAACTTGCGTCGTTGGGAGTCTAAATAGGCGCTTTCTAGTGGACAGGTTTTCTCCAGTCTTCAATATTTAACCCTTAATGGCTGCAACAAAAACTGTCGCATAGATACTGCCAACGGTCTCGCTCGAATACAGCTCCATCGAAAGACTAAAACGTACGATTAACTCTTAGAATGTTTTGTACTAAACTATGTACAGGACTTATTTAAAATTTCCCTATTTTATACTTATACTCTAGCGTTAGTACTAGGGCTTAACCCCCCCCCCCCCCCACTATTATCTATATAGTTGAACCGAAAATTTAAAAATAGTCTGGAACAGCTAACAGCAGCTAAAGGTTAATCATCTCACTTAGCGAGAAGTAAAGAAATTTTGCACGAAATACCCCTAGTTTATTTTAAAGGGGATTCTAATTCTAAGGAAACGCGACGACAAACTTTTGAAACTTATTTTTTTTAAACCAAGTTAAACTTTGTAGGAAATAAGTCGCCGATTTTAATCCTTTCCAAGAAAGTTCAAAATATGTCTGCCCCCTTAGGATCGTCTGTTTTCTCACCAACTTCTGCAAATTTGCTTGAATTCCAAAACTTATGAATATGGTTCACAGCAGTATTTTTGCTATTGAAAACAGTGTATAGCATCAGTATTTTGTTTACGAGTGCATAGATGTAGAGTTCTTTTATATTGCCAAACACATTAAAGTTATATAATTTAAATATAACGAAAGTACACATGGTTGAGATTTACTACAACATACTTCCTATAAATAGTATTAATTGTCCGTGTACAGGGCACTCAAAAGTATTTCGGAACACTATGATTTATAAATGGCAATTGTTTGAAATTCATTTTAATGGTATGAATTTCTTAGTTTGAAAAAAAAAGTAACATGTATGTTACAAAAAGGGCCACTGCTGCATGTTCACTATAGAAAACTAAATCCGATATACTTCTACCACACCACACATTTCTCAGGTGAATAAAATATTCATTTTCTGAGAAGTACGTAAAAACTATTCATATACAAAGCCGCGTAAAAAATTTCAAATACATTGCCGTCTATGCAGGCTGTTATTTCTTGAAAAGATTTTTGCAGCTGAATAAAATTTTAAAGAGATATGGTGCGCGCATGACCAGTATTTCCTATACAGAACCAATCAAAATAATTAGAATACATCGCCATCTGTAAGCAAGTATCGCTTGATAAGAGTTTAAACTGAATGAAATTTTATTTTAGATAAAAGCTAGAAATGCTCTCTTCACACATTGTTGCTGCAAAATTTTATAGGCATTTGGGAATAACCAGTATGAGATTGACAAGCATACAGAGTCTTATGAAGGTTGAAACAAAATTTTAATGCTACCTGTTGAAGATACATGGATAATACTACTTGCAAAAATTTTATTTTAAAAAAGGCAAGTAATATTGTTAATAAAATAATCTTTAAAATTTTATACATTTAATTTAAGCACATTTTCTGTAAGAGGGTCATTGAAAGTTTTGCAATACTATAAATGTACAGCATATAGAAAAAAAAATATTTGTCAAAAAAAAAAAATCACCTTTACACTGGATGCACATTTATTCTTCTAAACTACATTTTATCCCCCCCACTCCCCCACCACCACTCATCCAGGCCGAATTCTTAGAAAAGGCTCAAGTAGCGCTCTAGCGCAACATTTAAACTTGTAAATTTTGTGCCACAAAGGATTTTCTTGACTTTTAAAACAAATTAAATCTCATGGAGCAAGGTTAAGAGCTGTATGGGGATGCCCAACCAATTGGAAGCGATTTGTTTTTTTTAAAAAGGCCTTTTATGGAAGCAGAATGAGTAGAGGCATTCTCCAACATGACAATGCCTCGTCCGTCTTTAGTCTCTTCTTTGAACTTTAATGACTTCCGATAGACAAATCGCTATACCAATAATCCAGCAACAGCTTTACGCCATTTATAAAAAGGCTTCGGCAATAAAGCCACATAAATAGGGGGGGGGAGAACTTTTTTTTTTTTTTACAGATGCTCCTTAACATCTTTATTTTCTCTGGCAGTTCTTTATTTTCAAACACCTAAGCTGAAGATTGTCTTTCAGTTTGTGGATCAAATTGGAAAGCCCATGTGTCATTTCCCGTAACAGCTTCATAAACACGCGTGGAGGCGAGGGGCAGAATCTAATTTTACCAACATTTCTTGGGACCATGACACTGCTTTTGCTCCTCCGTCTGTTCATGAGGCGTTCATCTGCTGCAAAACTTAATTTTTAGATTTTCCTGTAGCAAACTAAAAATTGCTGCCGATCAAATATTCAGAGTCTGTTGAATAGATTGTTATGCAAGTTCTTAAAATTAGGTTTAGCTTTTAATTTGAGGATGCCGTTGAGAGCCTTTCACTTCACCCGTCATCTTTACTATCAGATTAACCATGCTTAGATTCTCGAAACAATTTAAATAGGGTTGCATATGAAAGATGTTAGAAAAGCCTTTGATATTCTATTAAAAAAAGTACTTTATTTAAACCTTATTCAAAAACTTACGCGGAAATGTTCTCGCGAGATCCACATCCAGAGTCAGCATAGAAACCGATTTCATGTTTCATCTAGCCCTGAAGCCACGTTACAAGGAGTTCTCTGAAAATATTTGCTACACCACCTATTGAGGGTTCATATTTAATTAAATGGCTGCAGTTTATGCCATTCCGCCTGCAATTTTTCCTATTGCAAAACTTTCAGAGTGACCCTTGTACAAAATTTGTCGGATAAAGAAAATTCCTATTGCTGCAATAAAATCGCTAAAAAATGCATACTTTTGTCTTTAAAATTAACTGAATAAAAATAAAAGCTGACAAATATTTCATTTAGAGAAAGTAGTGACTATATACAGATTACCATTGCACAAAATTAAAAAAAATAAGTGAAACAAATTAAATGAATCTAAACAAAAAGCTACAGAAGCAGGTATCTAAATCATGTAAAGACTAATCAATCGCAGGATTAAAATGCTGCGCCTAACTTAGTCATTGGGTATTGGAGGATGGCATTGTTCTTTCATTTGAGGCTTGGCAATAATAGCAATGCAACACCCGCAGCTTAAGACACAGGCGGCGATACTTCCACCCATCTTGGCTGTCTAGTATCCACCAATTGTCGAGCTGCCATGTGATCAATGTAGCTGAAAATACAGGTCGTTGGAGTGGCGAGACTTCTTTCGTTGGCTGCGTGCAACACCGAATTTAAGGAGCAAAAGATACTACATAACCCCTTCTCAACGAGCGTTCTTCACAAAAGTAATTTTTATGACCGGTTTTTTAAGAGAAATTTTCGACCAAGGTAAAATCCATTCAAAATTTGCAGATAGGAATAAAGGATTCGGACTACTTTGAGTCACGTATACGCGACGCTCGTCGCAAAAGGAGTTATAACAAGCCTCATAAATTGGAGAAATCCCAAGTATTCATGCATTAAGATTATACTAAAAATCCACTTGCTTACTTATTCCAAAATAAATTTTAGAAATTAAAAGAAAAATAACACTGAAATAAACATCAGGATTTACCTTATTGCGTGCAGTTTTCCCGGAGGTTTGGCTTCGATGTCATCTGCCAATTCTTGTATCTTCTCTACTTCTCTTGCGCAACCGACTACAATCAGCCCTTCTTTGACGAGAGCTTTGCAGATTGCAGCACCTATACCAGCAGAAGCACCCGTTACGAGAGCAACACGTCCGATCCACCGTTCCATACTAAAGGGAGAAAATAAGACTAAAAATAACTATTGAAAGGATTTTCAATATTGTCGGGAAATTACGTGTTTATGCACAGATACAGCCAAGCACAGGGGCCGATTAACACATTGCATTTTTAGAACCCCCCCCCCCTTTCTCATTCACTGGAAACTCCAAGCTCGCTTATTTTTACCTCCACTTCACCTCTCGTATATTGAAAGTAAAGTTTACTATAACTTTTACCGCTGACTAGACCCCTATCTGCCCGGCTGAGTGCCTAGTTTAACGGATGTGTACCTGGTCGTGGGGAGACCAGACAAGCCAACACATCCTACAAGATATGTAGGATATCTCAAGATATTTTGGGTCCGAAATTGCGGTGCATACTTAGTTTAGAAAAGAGGTTTAAGTGGCGGGGAAGAAAAGGAGTAGCCGCTAATAGATAATTTACACCCGAGAATGGCAAAATATTGGACCGAAATGAAAGGCAGACTTAAATCGTTGCATATGGGGGGGGGGGGGACAAGACCAATCTTTCTACTGTACACCAGGTAAAAGATAGCTCCGTAGGTAATCCAATTTAAGGGGGTCGCATAGCTGGTGCAGCTTTCGCCTTTACACACCTAAAAGTTTACTCATATTTAAAAATCGAATAAAAACTTAAAGATATTAAGTTTTCTTCATTCTATTAAATCCTATCATACTTAATGTATATAAAAGCGCAAGTCATGTGACTGAGGAAAACAAATACGGGCTAACCACTTTTTTCATATTCCGAGCGACCAATTTTGTTCAAAATTATTTTTTTCGAATAAAATTTAATAAAAGTTACATTTTTAGAAAGATCGTTCATAATTGTTTGCTTGAGAGATGAGTTACATTAAAACTGTATAGATTCAGAGATAACTTCAGTGGAAATTAGCTAACAGCCGAATATCTCAATCCATTAAAGCAAATAAATGATTCGTTCATCGCGAGTCTTACAAATATTAAACCATGGAAGTAATAATTTGCAAATCAAGATCTCCATGGGGAATTTTGCAGCGCTGTCCGGCGTCGAAAAAAAGAATTTCATCTGAACGTGGCCTACTTAATAAAGAAAAAGGCATGCTCATTTCGCTCATAACAGAGGATATTCATTTCACTAAAATAACGGAGATTTTTTACATTGTAAAACTAGTTTTAGTACGAACGCACCTCTTGACAAGTTTAACGTACAGTTTCCAACTTGTTTGTTATTGTTAAAAGTTTAACAAACCACCGATTGCAATAAAATGTAAATCTAAATTTTGACCGCTAGAGTGTATTTGTTCATTTTAATAAAGATACAAGACAAAACATTGACAACTTACACGTATGTCGAATACTTATTTGTCACTGTAGGTGGATTTAGATTATGAAATTCAACATAAGTTTAGTGTAGAAACAGTATCTACTGAGTTAATAGTGTCTTCGTCTTTCGGCAAGTCGTCTCAGTAGCTATGCAACTGTTTCGGTGACAATAGTTAAGGGTTAAATAAAACTTAAATTTCATAAAATATCATTGGTTAAAGACATAGGTTTTCAAAAATAACTGCAGTTTCTCCAGTTTACAGGTTTTGTGAAAGTGTCCTACGACTTAAGTCTTCAAATTTTTTTTCAAGAATATATACAGTGGCTCACCAAAGTGTTCATACACTTACATATTTCAATAAAATAGTGCTCTATCCATTAATTAAAATTAATATTCCAGAATGTATTTAAGAATAAGATCTATAACTTATTCTTAACAGAACTAAATAAAATATTTTAAATACACAATAAAACTATTTTGTAAAAATCAATAAAACAAAAAGTTACCTCACAAAAGTCTTCGTACACTTTAAAGAAATCGCTACATATTGGTAAATATTGCAACAGTTTGTTAAATTAGTACTTAGTAGGGTATCCTTTAGCATCCACAACAGCTTTTAAACGCCGTATTCAGATTTCACAAGTTTTTTTGTAATTTCTGCATCAATGTTCATCCCATTCATCGATCATTACAGTTTAGTTAGTTTTTAGTTTTAATATCGTGTTTCCGTATTCTAACCTCCAGTTCTCTCCAAATATGTTCTATTGGGTTCAAATCCGGCGACTGAGGTGGTGTTTTCAGAACTTGTGGACAATTATAAAGACACCAGAGGCGAACGTTGAGAGCCGTGTGCCTCGTTATCCTGATAAACAAAGTTGTTTCCCATACCCAAATTTTGGGCTGATAATTTTAAATTTGCTTTTAAAATAAAAAGAGCATGATCCATTATGTCATCAATAAATACTAAATTACTTAGTCCTGATGCTGCCATGCACTCCCCACACAAGGACACCATGCTTAACTGTTCTAACTTAAGTTCTTGGGGTTAAGTTCATTTTTTCTTCTCCATACAATTATACGCCCATCGGAGCCAAAAATGTTAAATTTGCTTTCGTCTGCAAATAAGACATTCCAATACCATTCGGATTTATTGATCATTGATTTTGCGAAGGAAAGCAGGAGCTTTGTTTTTCGCACCAACAAAAAATTCTCGGGCAGAACGCCCATTTAATCCAGCTGATCTCAGAACGCGTCGAACAGTTTCAGGTGAAATTGAAATAGAATATTTCATTAAATTCTGTAGCAACTTTTACAGCACCTAAACGTAGATATTTTACACTTTTTCAAATGTTAATTATTTGATCACGTTGTGTTAACTTTGACGGACGACCTTTTCTTACTTTTGTTTTCGATCCAATTTTCTTCTTTAAAGCGTTATTACATACTGTACTGTAGAAATTGCTAAATTAGTTAATTTATCAAAATTTCTAACCGATTTACCACTATTATGATGAAAGATAATTTTCGAATGCTGTTTCTTTACGATTACGAGCCATTTTTAATAAATAGAATATTACGGACCAATCAAGCAAAATATAAAGCCAAACTATTTTTTAATGTCACCAAAATGCAAAAATAAAAACAGAATGACAGACGATAATTTTAATTATGTATTTATCCGAAAATATTTCAGTGTACGAAGACTTGTGGCGTGTTTTTTTCTCTCCCTCCTATTTTTATTTTTAAATAAAAACAGTCATAAAATGCTGGGTGTTATTTGGAATAACAGATGGTGTGAAAAAAAATATTAGACTTCATATTCTAAATCAATTCCAGGGAAATTTTTTACTGCAAAATTTTAAAGTGTACGAACACTTTTGTGAGCCACTGTATGAAAGAGCAATATTTTCAGAACTTTTTAAAAAATTAACCTCACAAGACACCCCTATAATTATGCCAGTTGACTACAAATGTGCCAGATGTTCTCAACGTAAGCAACGATTAATTTTTTATCGTTAATTAACGAATGACCATGATCAATTAATGAAATTTGTAAAATTTCGTGATTTTATATTAACCCTAGGAAGCCTATGCAAATCATTGACATACATTTCTCATTGAAATAACATGTAGATGCCTGAACGCTAGTGTTGTGGGGTTAACACAACCTTAATTTGTTCACTGTTCCAAGCCACAAAAAAATTATGCATGGATAAAATAGAATCGCCATTTTGATATTGTTCTCCGAAAATATATGCAATACAAACTACATTTTAAAAATTGAAATTTTGGATTAATTTAAAAGATACAGCTGCAATCTCCAAATCCATGAAGAGTTCATTTAAAGAGTTTTAGAAAAATCTTGCGCAACTTAACACAAGTTTTTAACATAGATGAGCCAGTTTAAAATATCCTTTTAATCATTGCTTGCTGAGAGAACACACATTTTTAGTCATAACTAACTTACTAATTTGTGCGTAATAATTTCTATAAAATACTCAGAAAATATATTGTTCTTAGATACACTTTCAAAAAAGGAAAAAGTAAAAGGAATTTTTTGAAGATTTAACAGTCTTCTAAAATTAAACCATGAAATCCGTAGCACCACGGAAACTAAAATTTAGCACTTGACAAAAGTGAAATTTTGCTGCCCTTTTCAATCCTATTTCCACAGTACTAAACCGCTGTTATAAATCTAAGTAGTTTTACAATCAACAGGGATCTGTTTAGGAAAAAATTGGGTTATTTAAACGACCCTTCACAAATCTTTTCTCCTTAAAATTGGATACATCCATTGACTTTTTTTACAAGTTTTTTCAAAAGAATATCCGATCGTCACGAAACATCTAAAGTTGCATAATAATCATTTTTTTTAAATAGACATACAGAATCTTGTTAAATAAGAGCCTGCATATAACGATAATTTCTAATCCACAAAATTACGATTTAAGTTTTTCACAAATATAAAACTTCCATTTCACAAAAACAGGACCCGTTGAGAAAAACCTATTTACAGCTTGATCAGTGTTCCGTCTAAATTTGAAAATATTATGCAGAAATATATCAAACTGATACAAAGTCTAGTGGAAGAGAAAAATGTTCATTAAAAATGTCTTTACAAATTATCCTTTCAATTTTAACCAGAGTTAACATGGTAGCTATTTAAGCCAGAAATTAAGAATCGCGTTAAACTGATACTGGTGCAGCATTTCAAGAAATGTGGGGAGTCTCAAAGTAGCCATTTAAAAATAATTTGAGCAATTATGAATAAAATTTAAAAAGAAAGAGATTTAAGATGCTTAATTTTAGAAAGTTTACATTATCAAATTAATGAGAACTGGAATTTCAAGGGTGGAGGGGTCAAAGCCTTCCTGAAATAATTTTTTTTTTTTCACAAAATAAACAATGCAAGTATAAGTTCAAAATTTTACGTCTACATAATTCCGAAACTACTTGACCGAATGACTTCCTTTTTTAAATCCAAAAAGGCAACACTAAAGAATCCAAAAAAGATTTCAAAGTTAAGTGTTAAGTATCTAAAATAATAGCCTTATTTTAATATGTAGACGACTCCCGAAGCATAAATATAAACATAGCATCAATAGATGTTATCGCTAATCTGTTACCACTATCATTTTTATACGATGATTTGAGCAGAATATTTTTGTACTTAAATTTAATCAAAACTTAGAGTTTGTCAAAACTATGAAAGAATCTAAAGTTAATCATGAAATACAGCTAAACATTAGTTTAAAGAATAACGAATAGATCAAAATGAATAATTCTACCTGATGGATATGGAAGTAAAATCTCTTTGAGAAAGCTCAGATTAGAAACCTATTGGCGAACCGAATCCTAATCTTTATTGAGTAGGTATTAGAAACCTATAAAGTTACTTCGAGAGATAGAAGGCCTTTAAAGTTATAAAAGCATATTAGACCCCCTTTATTAGCCTCTTTAACAGTGTCTAGAGGCACGCTGTGAAGTCACGTCGTGAAGGTCAAGGTAAAAAGGAAAGACTTCTACGCTCTTTGGGTGCAACTTTTCTAGAAGTTTTTTTAAATAACTTAACATCGCACGGCAATGTACCTTCTAACATTTAAAAGTTTACTTTTAGAATGCAATATACATCAGATAAAAGCTTGAAATCTACTTTCAAAATGTACTTCATACTTTGCATAATATTCCAAGTACCTTATAAGGTTCAATAAAATTCTAAATATAAAAGTTTTCATAAATTATATCGTCCGATTCTCGGGCAATAAATTGTTTCTTTTAATATGTTTAATCAAGTCAAAGTATAATAATGGAAGATACAGTGGTATATGCCGTATTACCTTCTGGATTTTTGAAATTCCAGATACCCTGTGTTTCTCGGATAAAACTATAGCATATACTCTGGGTATGCACCCTCTGACTATAGCGTATACCTTCTGTATTTTTTACATTAGTGCAACACTGAATAGAATACCTCATTATGCGAATAACTATACAGAGTGTGCGATAAAAATTTGACATTGCTCATATAATTTATGAAGTTAATTTAAACAGATTACAAGATATGTCTCAGACATTCGCTTGAATCCGTCATAAGACTCCGAAATAAAGATTATGGGGATGGTAAAAAAAAAAAAGCAGTTATAAATGTTAAAATGTTAGTATTTTTAACCCTTAACTTTTGTTAACAGTCTCAGACCGCTGCTTTTTAAATTTCACAGTTTAACTTTTAATTTCCAGCAACTATATTTCGCTTAGAGCCCTAGTACTATCTATCGCCAAAGCTTTCTGAATAGGTGAACTTTAATTGAATCCGATTGTTCAAAAGGAACCAAGTCCTAGTTTTGAAGTTTCCCAAGTCAATGGACATTGTGCCTTTTATTCTAAAAAGTGCAGCATGGAGCAGAAAAATAGGGCATCATGAGACCAAAAAACATGGGGTATTTAAGAAAAACCAGCATATATAATGCTACAAAAATAAGTTTCGTAAACAAGTTCATCTGAACGATACCGCATTTCAGAACATAATCACCCCTAGTGCAGCCCTATACCGGAGTCTGTTTTTGATGTGCTAGATCGGGGTCGCGCACAGATTTACGCTGGCACCCGATTTATCATAAATCGCCGTGGCATTTGTACTAAATCTTCGGTTCATAGATTTAACTTCAAATTACAGAACTGTTCACCCACACAAGATATAGTTAGAGACGAGCCTTTTAGAGTAAACTTTGATCATCGATGATCACGAAATTATCAGAGTTTAGCCAGTTTAAATTTCTAAAGGGTCTTCTAGCTGCACTTTCATAACAAAATTGTAAATTTAAAAAGACACTTAAATAGCACTGCACCGCGCGAAATATGCCTAGTTTAATCTATCAACACTCATCTTTAATTTCTCCTTCGAAAACATGCATAGGTAGTACCCGGTCTGAATTTCTTCACGAAACTCACAATAAACATTAAAATCATTTTCAAATGAGAAATGTCAAAATATAAACGGTTTCTTACAACAATAACAGATTCAATTGTAATAGTCTTACATAAAATTTAGTATACAGAAACTGCATTCTACCAGTTAGAGCATTTTATTACTCTTTTCACTCAAGCGGTCTCAGAGACCGCTTACAGTAGTTATGAGACAAATTTCTGTCACAGCAATTAAGGATTAAATATAGCCTTATAATAAGGCGAAATATAAGGTGAAACCGGGGCATTTTAACCACTTTATAAAAACAATATTCTCTTTTATAATCAATATGAAGACATGGGATAAATATGAAAAAAAAAATTACTTCGCTACAATATAAAAAACTCTTTTCTAGATTAAAAAACTAGTTTATTAAAGAGCTCAAATGTCAAACGTATGTGGGAGATGAAGCAGGTAACCGGTAAAAACAGGCGGTAGTAAAAATTTCGGTTGGTTATTTTATGACGACCGATTATCTACACGAGGGATATAGGCCCTCCGTGGGGGGGTCTTGATCCTAACCCGTATTAACGACAAGGTTCGAAGAAAACCACTGAAAACTCCGAACGGTTAGGTCGACGGGCGCGACAGAGGTTTGAACCCAGCACCACCTAGCCGCAGGTGGGGCCGGTAAAAAATTGCGGAAGATTTGTTTTGAGGAAAATTAATCCAAAAAACATGATGCGAGCTATTTTCATTACTTGTCTTTATAAGTATGAAACTGCATCGGTTCCATAGACAAAATCTATAGGAGTTCAGCGAGTATACTTAAGAGGCTACTTCACTCACGGAAACACACGCTTGCTAATGTTAAGGGGGAAATATTTTAAGATATCTCGTTCGCATTTCAATATCTTTAAATGACTTATTGCATTGGATAACTGAGGTCGATCTCCATATGCAGGCTCTTTTGTACTTTACCGATTTTGATTAAAAAATCTTAGATACTTTCACTTTCGGAACCGGTTTGGAAAGTAAAAGTATCTCCAATTTAGGAAACTGCAACCAAAATCGATAAAGAGATGCAGGCTCTTACTTTTATCTTTGAAACCGGTTCCGAAAGTGAAATATCTTAAATAAAAAATTTTAATCGAAAGGGCCTGTATACAGATAGACCTCAGTTATTCAATGCAATAAAAGTCATTTAAAAATATTGAAATGCGAACGAGATATCTTAAAATACTTCCACAGCACATCTATAAACTGATAAATATGTGGAATGATCAGAACAGGGATCTAGAAAATACGAGAAACAAGCAAAACTGACTCCAAGAAATGCTATTAATCTGGAAAATTCTAAATATTTTTCCTTAAATATCCAAAATGTTCATCTTTTCCGGGACAATAAAGATCTCAACAGTTGTAATGAAACAAATTTACCTATAATCCGAACTTATCTTCGAAATATATCTGTTTGGATACCTTAATTAAAAAGAAAAAAATGACATCAGATTAAGTCCGAATTCGTGCATCAGGCTTCATAAAAGTCTCAGTTCATCTTATTTATTCACCCTCTTATTTTGTAAGTTATTCGTTGCAAAGTTGTCCAACTAATTTGAGTCTACCCTGTATAATATGTATGTATACCTCACACTTCAACGTTTTTAAGTATTACCATCTGTAGCATCATCCGCATAAGTGTGGAACAGATTGAAATGCAATTTAGACTATATTTAATCTTTCAGAAATAAATGGGTTAATTATTTATAGCGAATAATTTTTATTATTAATTATGGATTACTTTTATTTTGTTTTAGAGATTTCTGTAGCAAAGTATAAATTAGTTTACTTACCCATCATACGTAGTATAGGGCAAGTCTTGTAGTTTTGGAAATCTAAAAATATTTTTGACGGATTTACACGTTTCAGACACTGGAGATTCCGAAAAACATTTTTAGAAAAAAAATTTTGCCGTCTGTGTTCGTAAACGCTGTATCTGCCTAACAAATAGAGATAGAGACTTGAAATTTGGTATGTACTTAATGTAATAATGGGAAGAAGTTTATTGAAGTGCAGTAACCTCGATCATCCGGAACTATTTTTTTCGGACTCTCGAAATATTCGTTCCGATTAAAGGTACATAAAAATTTTCGAAATTGTTTATTTTAAGGAAGGAATATAAAATACAATAAAAAAAATAAACAAGTTTTGCATAAAGAATGAAGTCTATCGGATAATGAGTTGCGGAGATATTTAATCATTTCCCACACTCTTCGATTTTTCATGACCCTGTATTTCATTCAAATTTCAATTCAAAGATATATTTTAATTGGAAATGAGACGTTTAATCCGACGCAGCAAACTTAATATGATTATAAATTTTGGAGTTAAAGCATTTAAAGTTTGACGTCATCAAGCCACGATTTTATTCGAATTGCAATGTATTTTATAAATAGTTTACATATGTTATATTATGCATATCCATGATGGGTAAGTATTACGGCGGCCCCCAACGACTAGTTTAATCCGCCGTTGGTCGCGCTATGAGCATTTCTCACGCTAGGCTTAACCTATTGCAACCAAAATTGTCGTTTACATACTCAAAGCAGTTTCCGATCGTTAAATTTGAAAAGATGAAAGGCTTAACTCATAGTTTACAGTCTCAGCTCATAGCATACGGTCTCTGTATTAAATTTTATATACAGGACTAATTAAAGTTCACCTATTCAGAAGTCTACCGATAATATCAATGCTGCAAACGAAAAACTGATACTATCTATAGTTAAACTGGAAATTAAATGTTTTAAAAAACAAAGTGAAAAAAGGCAGCGGTCGGCGAGACCGTTAACAGAAAGATTAATAAGAGTGTAATTAATTTAGAAATGATCAGTATCTTTGGAAATCACATTCCCTTGGAATAGAACTTCTGAAATCATTCCTTCAGTGAAATAAAATATAACTTTTCATTACGCGGACTGCTGATATGTTGGGAAAGGATATGGAAGAGAAAAGCTCCGACGCGACCAATAACGAGTTACAGAATTATACAAGATAACTATGGAAAAATGAATACATATATAATGTCGCAAACTAAAGACATAATTTTAGTCAAACCTTGTTAAATTAAAAACCTGTAAAATAAAACCTTTTTAGGATATGCGAGTAAACTGATCGTTCTAAATAAGTCTAGGTGAGTCCTAGCGCAGTCATAATTCGTTATTATATAAGCAGGCTATAATTTATTCAGAGAAAAAAAAATTACTACAGTACTAATCCAGTTAGAATTTTTCAATTTCGTAACTTGTGGAAGATGTTGTTATTATGAGAAATGTTTGCAAAATGGCAAATTATTTACGTAATAGAAAATAGATTTCCGCAACCATAAAAAAAATCAGGCCGCAGTACTCGATCGATCTTGGCTGCTTTGCAGCCTGCCTTGAATATATGACAGTTCGACAACGGACCTTATGCACGCGACCTGAGTTCGAGGCTAAAATTCGTCTGCTGGCGATATTTACTTTTGAATATTAGCAAGGCTTCACTAGATACCGGGCTTGCTCATTCATTATCATGACGTCACAAAAGGTGGCTGGCCGCGACCAGCGATTGGTGCAAAGCGACGAGCCCGTCGTTTTGTGCCAATCGCTGTTGGTCTTTCATTTTGTCGTTTCGCTTTGTACCAATCGCTGGTAGCGGCCAGCCACCTTTTGTGACGTCATGATAATGAATGTGCAAGCCCGGTATCTAGTGTAGCCCTGATATTAGCATAGTGTTCCATAAAGTACGTATTATTTCGGTTAAAAATAACGCAAAACAATTCAATATTGCGGCATTATATATTTAATATATTGTAATATAAATTCAAAATGATGTTCTGTAGCCAATAATATTCGTTAAATTTGCAAAATTTCGGTTAAACTTTACGCACGCAACTTGGGGGCTAAAAGTCGTCTGCTGGGGGGTGCTTACGGCTGCGCATAGTGGTATTCTGGCGAGACAGTTGCTAGAATATCGTATCACGATACCGCCAGCTCTGGCAAGTGACATCATGTGCATAAGGTCCATTGGTAGAAACCAGTCTATCTTGATCATGTGACAGACAAAAGGAAGGGTAGCTACTACTCTCTTTCGTT
The DNA here is from genome assembly GCA_963931845.1 of Maratus michaelseni. NCBI lineage: Eukaryota > Metazoa > Arthropoda > Arachnida > Araneae > Salticidae > Maratus > Maratus michaelseni. The sequence continues at coordinate 358,051,656 of OZ007589.1, forward strand.
GACTGCGTGGATTTCTCGAGTTCCAAATTGACAAAATACACCTGGATCTCTATTTTAGTTTTTTGTTTCAACCATCAGCCGAAAGTTGGCAAGTTTTGACTTGACTTGTATCCTGATGAAGTTTTGTACTTTCTTTGTAACTTGTGAATTCTACTTGCGTTGTGCAAAAATTTCGCAACTAGATCTACGTAACAGAACAGTGTGCTTATGAAGTTGCAAATTGCGAAACTCTTGAATTGTGAAATTTATTGACGAGAATAGGCACCGATTCACACAAATTTTCGCTCAATAACTTAATTTGTAAAATGGCAAAAATATATCTGGATCTCAATCTTAGGCTAATACAGATCTACTAGATTACAGATGAATCTAATCCAGATGTTTCTGAACCATTTGTCAAAATTTGGGAAGGTTTTAACGGATATTCTAATAACGTTTCGTGTGTTGTAACTTGCTAATTCTTGAATGGCAGGGATCCTGATAGATTTTTCGAAAAGAGCGAAAAATCTATCTGGATTGCTAACAAATCTTGTACAAAAATTTCGCGACTAGACTTACCTAACAGAACAATAGTTTTCTCGAGTTACAAATCATGAAACTCTAAAAAAAATTAGTGACGAGGATCAGCAAGAAACGACACAAATTTTCTCTGGATCTCAACTTTAAGTTTTCCATAAACCAAAATTTTACAACTTTTGACGTGTATCCTGATTTAGGACGATATTAAAGGAGGAGTCGACATTTATGACGTCACTTAGCCTCATTTTGCCATATTTGGCCGTGACCTACGTTATACACGATCCATGCATGACGTTTAAAACGTCACATGGAGTGGATCATTTTTACACGGCGATTGGTGCAAAACAGTGGGCGCGCCGGTTTGCACCAATCACCTTGTAAAAATGATCCACTACATGTGACGTATTAAACGTCATGAGCTGGCCGTGTATAACGTAGGTCACAATGGAGGATATTCCATGATCACGCGGTCCAGGCGAAGAACTTCTTGGGTAAAGAAGGGAAGGCTCCGTAAACGTAATGTAAATCCCCGCCAGCCAACGAAACATTTCATGGGATAAAGCAGTAGTAGTTTCCCTTCTTATCAGTTAGAAGTTCTTTGGGTAAATTACCGGTGCCACGTGACCTTTTTCAGCCTCGAACCAGGATTTGGAATATTGTCCATTTGACGCACCGCTTTCTGGCGCACCGCGGCTTGTACTGGAGATGCTGACAGCTATCACCTAGGAGGATAGAATAGGAGGAGTCGACATATCAATCTTCCCCCACTGAGCTCCAAAATAATACGAAGAGCTGACTCCCTATTCTGTTATATTGAATTCAGCGGTCAGCCCATGAATAACATTTCAGAGGAAAATTTATGGCAAGACACAGATTTCCTCCCATAGAGTAGTATGAGGTAGATATTTTCAAATTGGATTTTCTTTAAAAAATATGACAAAGTTACTACAATTTTGTGTTGAAAACTACAAATTTTATTTAATTTCATCACAAATATTTAATTTGATATCCTTTAAAAATAAAGCTTTATGTAAGCTCAAAAAAAAAATTTTTTTTTAAATGAAAAGTATTTCTTATAAAAATATGAAAAAGCTGTAGAAATAACGAAAAATGAAAAAATGTCGTAAACGTTTGAAAAAATGCATTTAATATTAAGAAAAGTGCAGGATTCATTACTTGCGCGCATTGAAAGTGCGATGCGGTCGCGGCAAAAAGTGGACCGATGAGTAAGGCGCGCCACACACCACAAGGCGACAAACGACGCGGCGCACGTTGCATGTCTCATGCAATCGCGAGTCACGACAGAAGCAAGTTGCATTTTGACCTTTTTCATCCTCACACCAGAACGACACGAGCACACGAGATACTATCGTTTTGGCGCTATCTATCGGCAATTAACATAAAGAAACCCTATCTTGAGTATGCATCTTTTAGGTGCATTAAAAAAAGCTATATAACTTTAAAATTTTATTCAATGTAAATAAAATGAAAATTATTCTTATTTTTCATAAAAGTGTAATTTAATCTTATCATTTTTTAAAAACTTAGCTTATGTCCACTTAAATTTTGCTTGCAATGTAAACAAAATGAATATATATTTTCAAATGTAATTAAAATATGAGGAAGATATAATAGCATTTGCTCAAATTGATAACACTAAATTAAAATTTAAAAAAAAAAGCGTAATAATTTTCATTTTATATACATTGAATAAAATTTTTAAGTTATATGGCTTTTTATTAAAAATGCGCCTAAAATACAGAGGTTTCTTTATATTAATTGCCGTTAGATGGCGCCAAAACGATATTTTCTTGATACACAAATAAATGAAAATTGCAGCTTGTAACTTAGCTGAGAGGATAGACGAAAGTCCGACGGAAGAAAAAAACACGTGCAACACAGGTACTACTTTGTCGTATGTGTTTTCGGTGTGTCGGCGCAAGGAAGAAACAATAGGCTACAATAGTAAATTTGTCGCACGATTCGCAGTAATGTCTGTTGTCTCCTTGGTGTGTGGCGCGCTTTAGCTCTCTGTTCTATTATGGAGCTCAGTGTCTTCCCCACTGGAAAGATTTGAAAGTGGCAAACGAGTTCTTTATCCCCTTTCTTGTATCAACCAACAGTCTCCAATGCAAGACGCTTCAAATATAGCGGGTGCAGGAGAGGCGAGGCTAACGAAAAAGAAAGGCTACCGCGGTGCTTTACTCGTATCTTTTTTTACAGACCGCGGGAGTCACGTGATGCTCGAATGCACCAATGCAGGTGTACGAAAAGAGCACACGTCACTCTAGCGGTCTGTAAAAAAAGATTTGTGGAATGCACCGCGGTAGCCTGTTTTTTTCGTTAGCCTCGAGGAGAGGTGGGTGACGTAAGAAGGGCTTCAAGTGACGTCATTTTCGATGACTCCTCCTATTCTAGTTTCCTAAGCTATCGGTCAAAGACAAGTATGGCGGACGCAGTAGAGTGTCTCGATATGAGAACGGCAACATATGGAGTAAAACCAGAGCTACGCTAGATACCGGTGGAAGCATGGCGACCCTTGAAATTTTGATCACATGCTGGCTGTCCTCAACCAAAGACATACAGTGATCGGCGCAAAAGGATGGGCGCACCGCTTTGTACCAATCGCTGGTCGCGGGCAGCCAGTCTTTGTGACGTCATGAGAATGAATGACGAGGCTAACGAAAAAGACAGGCTACCGCGGTTCATTCCACTGGTCTTTTTTTACAGACCGCTAGCGTGACGTGATGCTCTTTTCGTACACCTTCATTGGTGCATTCAAGCATCACGGGACTCCGGCGGTCTGTAAAAAAAGATATGCGTAAAGCACCGCGGTAGCCTTTCTTTTTCGTTAGCCTCGAATGAATGAGCAAGCCCGGTATGTAGTGTTGCCCTGGCATAACATCTGATTCGTTGAGACGATTCGGAACAAAAACGAATCGCCAAGCATGCAATGCCTGCCATTGGCGATTGAATGGCGAGCCTGCCATTATTACCACGTTAATATGTTTATTAACTTGTTTCACTCGTATAATCGAACTCGTCCAGGCGAATATCGCCAAGTTCTGGAATAGAAAATGCTTAGATTTTCCATAGTTTGGACAAACTCATATGTCTAAACGTAGTCTGAGCATCGTATGTCGTCACTCTCATATAGAGGTTCACTAGAACGCACGAAAGGGAGAACTCTTTTTCCGGCTTCAAAACTTTCCACAAGGGAAGATTTATACGTAGACTTCTCCTATTCTATCCTCCTGGATGGAGTTTCATACTTCGTAACTCGGAAATTCTATTAGTATTGTCAGGACAACACTAGATACCGGACTTGCTCATTTATTATTATGACGTCACAAATGGTGCATACAACGATTGGCACAAAACGATGGGCTCGCCACTTTGAAACCAATCGCCGTGTAAAGATGATACACGTACAGCTACCACGAGGCTAACGAAAAAGAAAGGCTACCGCGGTGCTTTGCGCGTACCATTTTTTACAGACCGCCAGAGTCACGTGATGCTCGAATGCACCAATGCAGGTGTTCGAAAAGAGCATCACGTCATTCTAGCGGTCTGTAAAAAAAGATAAGCGAAATGCACCGCGGTAGCCTGTCTTTTTCGTTAGCCTCGAGCTACCATTTGTGACGTCATGATAATGAATGCGCAAGCCCGGTATCTAGTGTTGCCCTGGTATTGTACAAAAATTTTACAACTAGATCTGCGTAGCAGAACAGTAGGGTCGCGTTCAAGGACCACAACTTGAGTTACATAGGGTAACACAAGGATAACCCGAAACGTTCAAAGACCGATATCACGTGACTTTTTGCTGGTTACTCCACGACCAACGAAATACACGGCCGGATCATGACTGTTAAATCGTCACACGGATGTGGATCATCTTTACACGACGATTGGCACAAAACGATGGGCTTTGTACCATTCGCCATGTAAAGATGATCCACATTAGTGATAATCGACAACCGATGCTAACGAAAAAGAAAGGCTACCGCGGTGCTTTACGCATATCCTTTTTTTACAGACCGCGGGAGTCACGTGATGCTCGAATACACCAATGAAGGTGTACGAAAAGAGCAATACGTCACTCTAGCGGTCTGTAAAAAAAGATAAGTGGAATGCACCGCGGTAGCCTGTCTTTTTCGTTAGCCTCGATCGACAACCGTGTGACGTTTTAAACTTCATGAATCGGCCGTGTATATCGTAGGTCACGGTTACTCTAGTGTTCAGAGCCGGAAATTAGCAAGACTTCGGGTAGCCCACATTACCTACAGAATTTGGGTGGGGTAAAGTGATCACGTGAGTGGGAAACCTGATTTGTTTGCTCGCTTTATTGCTAACTGCAACTGTTAATTGTCGTTCTTTATGACTTTACTGTACACTTGAGTTCTGATCATTTGATTGGTCTACGTTTAACAAGTCTATGATGCAATTTGCCAACGTTGCCAGGACGATTAATGGAATGATTGCTATGATAAAAATGTAGTGGTAGATTGGTTGACGGACGTGTTTGTTTGTAAACATGCCCAAAACTTTACCCAAAAGTGTTCATAACCTTTTTAACCCAATTTTAACCTGTGAGAAACACTTATGACGTTATTCCCCAATTATATAAGTAAGCCGCCTTTTGGTCTCTGAACGCGCTCTAGGTTCAAAGATGGCAATTTTGATTGTATGCATGATACGTCCATCGGGCCGTCCGATCGTAAAGAGTTTATGCATTGCATATGGAGTAAGTCTTGTCGGGGTGAGGAATTAGGAAATACTTTATTTATTTTCTACTTTTATAGTTCAAAAGAGAAAGCCAACAACTCCACTTCCTTATTTCTCCAAAACAATGGCTCTTATAATAGGAATATATGCCTATATGAATATATGCCTCAGATAAAATTCAATACATTCAGGCATGGTATCACATGATTTGGATTAAGCAGATGATAGAGAAGAAATAGGGGTGAAGTGCATTTTCCCGTTATTCCTAACCTTGAAAAGTGGTACGGACATGACCGGTCCTAATCCATGTAAAGGTTTCCAGATTTTGCGTGTTATCGCCTGCTTGGCAATTAAAAAAATTTTGCCGGTCGTGATGAAATTACTAAAATAATCAATATCCAGATTATGCATGTGAAGTGCAAAAAAATTAGAAATGGAGTAGTAATTTGTTGAAAACAAAATTTCGTTATTTATTAATACATATACTGCTGTCAATATAAGCCTTATTTTAAATACGTGAGCTACATAAATACAATTTTGTTCTTTAGTCATTGGGCATTAATTAAATTTTCAATCAATTAAACAATTGCTAGATTCAATTATTTAATCATTTTTCACAATATTGTTTTCCAAGTTCTATTAGCAAATATATATGTTCATGAAAACACTAGCTGTAATAAATGGAATCTTTAATATATAAAAGTGAAAAAAAGCCCCTTTTTGTAGAATTCAGAGAAAAAAAGGAACTACACAATATTAAAAACGTTTTTATCATTTACATTTCATAATTTGTAAACTACATACGCAAATGAAAACAATTTTAGAACTATATTTTTATTAACAATATAAATTAAAAATATACCAGATGAAACTATGGAACAAACTAGAGCAAAAATATGAACGAAGTAAAACAGAGCAACTTAAAATATGTTTTAAAATAGTAAAAGAAGCTTCTCACTTTAATTTAACGATACTATAATTTGTTTATTTTCCTTTCGTAAACATATTCTAGCCCTTCGCGATAAAATTAGATGCAAATTTTGTAATTTCAAATCGTCAAAGAAAATAATAAAAGAAAAGAAAGGTCCAGATTCAAGCTCAACACTCTGACCATTCAGCCATCAAGTTCACGCCATATATGCAACAAAAATATAAGTTGGCAAATCTCTGATCCGAATGTGTAGCCCTCAAATTCACTGTATGTTTATTCTAAGCGTATTATCCACTCCACATGTTCCAATCTCTTTTGTAATCAGGCGACCCGATAGCCGTTCGTGAACAGAGCGTTGGTATCCCAGGTCATAAATTGGAAAACTAAAAATTTGTTGACGGGGTTCAGTGCAGATCCAAACAACTTTTCGCATAAGTGAAATGTGACATAATTTCAAAACATAAAAGATCCAGATATATTTTTGAAATTCTGAGGAACGATATTAACTAATTATAAATATGTTTAAAAAAAAACTCTGAAAATTCCACAAATGATTGTCTTTCTGAGTGTGAACTATCTCAGGGCCACTTCGGCTTTGACTTAAAGTCAATCCCGAACGTTTATAGTAATCCCAGCTCTAATAAGTTGGCATCTGACGTTGAAAGAGGGTTCTCTAACGCTAATGGAAAGAAGTTGGCTAACATGATATAGATGGCGAAAAAGAAACATTATTTAATGAAAATGACCTACTTCTTGTTATCTTATTCAAGAAATAGACTTGTTTAAAGCCACGTTGTGTACGTCTCAACTAATCGCCGTTGAATAGTATATGGCGAGGCACCACATCGACGGAAGCGCTCAAATACCATGGCCACCTACATTTCCAGCCATCATGCCTTTGAACTTTTTTGTGTGGAGATACGTAAAAAACATTGTTTACCAATTCCCAATTAGTGATACTAAGGAACTTAAAACTTGAATTACAAACGCCCATCGAGACTGCAGATTTTAAAATAATTGAAATATCTATCTTATTGAATCGATTGTTGCGACTGGTTAACACATTTAATTATTTTAAATATTACTGAAAAAAAACTTTGTTACATTTTTTATTGAACAGAAAATAATAGTATGTGCTCGTATTAACCCCTTGGGGACGAGCGACACGTATACGTGACGCATAAGATGCTCAGAATCCTTGATTATTCCCACCAGTTATTTTTTATTGTAAACTTTGCCTCATCAAATCTTAGCATTTCTGCGATTCAATTAGGAGAAAATTTCTGTTTTGAAAAACCGGTGGTAAAAGATTAAAAATTCTGTAAAGGACGCTCGTCGCTAAGGGGTTAAAAAAATAGTAAGTATATTAGTTGCTTATTTCTTTTTATTATAATTTCCTAAAAGTGTACTTTTTAAATTACCATATAGAGTAGTTTTTATTACTATTAATATTATTATTATTATTTCAGCGCAACCATCGATTGTGAACAGTCTTGAAAATCCAGATTTTGCAGAAAATATTTAATAAGTATTTTATGTAAAATGTACTTATTAAGAAAACAGAAGACACAGATAATTGAGATACAGCCTTTATTCCGTCTAGAGTTATTAATTTAAGAATCCGATTTAACGAACACTTTGATGCTATTATAAATGTTTCTCTCGACTTTAGTCGAAAGCTCCCTCAATACTATTATTAGTAATTTAGAAAGAAAATCAACTGGCTTGTTCAACTGGTCTAATGAGAATATCGTTTACGTCTACATGTGGAGGCATTTTTAAGATGTATGTAACGGCGTCTGCAATATCATTCGGTTGAAGGCATTCGATAGAGCTGTAGACGGCATCAGCAGCTTCTGGTCTATCTTTGTGGAGACGCGGGAAAAATTCAGTTTCAACTATGCCAGGACTGATGCTCTGAAAAATAAAAGGTAATGTGTTAATGTAGTTTATCATATAATAGACAATGGATATTATAGATCAACTAGCTGAACTGCCCGGCGTTGCCCGGGCAGACTGTCATTGAAAAATATAACAGTGGCGTGGACTTCATTAAAAAAAAAGACTGAATAATATTTATTTATACTTTTCAAAAGTATAACAGTTACGTTTAAAAAACGAAACGGTCAGGAAAAATTATTACACTTACTTTTCCCTTTTTACTAAAAATCCCTTTTTTTAAATCATTGCTTGTATTTTTAAAATTATAAATATTAAATGCTTACAAAAATCAATATTTCAAACGAAAATGTATAAGAATATATCTATTTAACTTGTTTGTTTCGCTATTATTCCTGTAGATGGCAGCACCAACCAATGAGATGTGTTCCATTCGGGTGTTGCCACTAAAAATTAACAAATAATCGCGATTTCTGTGCCACGTACGATAGCGTAATATATATATAGATTTTGTGACTTCACTGCAAAAAAAAACATTGTTGATTTTACAGTATAATACTGCTAACCCAGCTTCCAGTATAATACTGCTAACCCAGCTTCTAGTATTATACCGTAAAATAAGCAGTAATACGCTACCGCGCATGCGCGGCAGCGTATTACTGCTTATCTTGTGTCTATTATTAGGGGCTTTTTGTTCAAAATATAAGTTCAATGCAAAGAATATACTTACCGCAACTCTAATATGAGTATTGGCACTTTTAACTTCACGCCGCAAGCCTTCTGTCAAAGCTCGGACCATGAATTTAGTTCCACAGTAGAAGTTAATGCCGAAGTTACTTGATGTCGTCGCCAGTCTATGTCCACCAATACTTGAAAAGGAAAAAAAAATATAATAAATCTTTTGTTGTTGTGCAATAAATTGAAAATACTGCAGAAAATTTGTATTGCAAATTAAAGTAATACCTCGGCTAACGAAGATATCGTCCTGGAACCACATTTGTTAGCCGAAATTTGCAGTAGCTGAAACGTGATTTCCCGTTCAATTAAAACCCTTTCACCGTTTGAAGATTTTCCAATATTTCTATAAATATGCTTGTAAACCCCAGAATATATATATTTTTTAATCGCTGTTTGATGCTATAATATGTTTTATATCTCCTCATTCTATATACGGTTCAAAAAAGTATCATGTTAAAAATATTTTTGTCTTTAGCCATTTTAACATGACTACATGAAACGGAAAAACACGCGCCTAACGCTTAAAGGGTTAAAATGTAACGTGGCTGAGTTATTTTAACGCGCATCGAATAAAGCATTCGTTAACAGAGTCTGAAAAACCGGATAAAAAATCTTCGTTAGTCAAAACATTCCTTAAACAGAAGCACTCGTTAGCCGAGGTATCACTGTAATAACAATTAAAGCTAAAAAGGTACATCAGCTTTATTGTGATTGACTTACTGCAACTCGCATCACAGAAGTTTAATCATGTGAGTTTGATCGACAGGACCCGACTCACATGATTAATTTTGAACAGGATTTTGGTATTTTTTCCACTCAATCATTTAAAAAAAAAAAAAAAAGCCATGTTCAGATAAAATAGTAAATATTAACCAACTTTAAAAATCTAATATATATAATATATATATATATATATATATATATATATGATAATACTAGTAATACTAGCCATGATAATACTAGTAATATTTTCAATAATGCATTATTAAAAATTGAAATAAATAACAGAAAATTATCATAAATTATTTAAACTTAAGTGTAAAAATTTTAACTGTCCACATTTTGTTACGATACCAAATTATCATAAAAATCCGATAAAATTTCGTATTATAACTATTATCTGTAATACATATAATAATGCTGCAAGTAATTTTATCCTTAATATTTTCACTCAGACATACAATCTAATGATTAAAAATGACAATCAACACTGCTTAAAAAACTGTTATAAATAAATAAATTATAAAAAATACAATATAAATAAATTGCAAAACCAAAAATTTTGCAAAGCACATAACTTTTGATTTTAGTGATCTTTTGACAAAATTGATATCAAAGATAAACATAAAACTATGTGTTTACATTTAAAGAATACAAATATAAAATAAATTTAAAGAATATACATTTGTCAGATTTTTAAAAATATTATCGAACTTTAGATGAGACATCACAATTGTATTATTTAAAATAATACCATTTACAAATAATGACAAGGAATTCCTCAAAGAGGTACAACGTCAAGTATACTTTCTGATATTTATTTATATTACTATGAAACGATTATGTTTACTATCGTTACATAGACGTTTTTATTATATTTTATTTCAATGACTCAACATCGTTAACTACTTAATATTATACGCCGCTAACATTAAATCAAAATTATATGATTAATAATAAAATAAACTTTGACTTAAGAATAAAGTTTAATAATAATAATAAATTAATACTTACTATGATATATATTATATGATATTACTTATGAAAATTGATGAATAATAATAATACTATAAAATAAAATATTATGAGATGAATGGAACATATGATGTAATATAAGGAGAGATGAATTAATAATATGAAAATATTTATAAACTTCATATTAAGAATTTTGAAAGGAAGTACACCTAATGAGACATCTTATGTAGTAAAAAGCTAGCTGAATTTGAATATGCATTATTTATAGAGATAAGGTATTATTATTAATACATTATTATGTTATAGATTGAGTGAAGTTATGTTAAAATATTTCGCTACAATTGCTTGGATAGAATTAGTAGAAAGTTTTCTTTTCATTTTAGATTAGTATGACAATTTCTTGTTTAAGTTAATTTTAATAAGATATTCTCAATGTTATGTAACAATTCTGACCATCCAAAATCATTGCGAGCAAAAATTTAAGTTAGTATTATTGTTGTTGTTTTATTGGAGTTTAAGAAAATTATAAAAATTAAATGTTATAAATTAGGAGTGTTTACTAAATGCTGATATAGGAAGGTGAGATTAGAGAAATATTGATAAACGTTGAAAGTTTAAGAGTAAATGATAAAATATAAAGTGAAAAAAAAAAGATGGTACTAACAAATACTACAACTTCTATAGCTCCACATTAGCTCTACAAGTACTACAATTTGCAACTACTAATACTGTGGACATCCTCTATTACAGGCATGTCAAACACGTGGCCCGCCGACAACTTATTGTGGACCGCGAAGCCTTTCTCATTTTACCTGTGTTTAATTTGTCAGTTAATTCAGAATGCTACCACTTTTTTGAATAGTAATATTTGTGTTAATTTTTCTGTCAGTAAATAAGGGGAATGCTTATCTTCAGAATGTGGTGACATTCTGAATTTTAAAAAATACCGCTCATCTGGCAACAGTGATGTATATAGACAGATGGAACTCAATTTTACATTTTAGCGCAAAAGAATAGTGGATACAAAGATAACCAATCGGAACGTACCAAAGCACGAAATCTTGAATCGGAAAATTTAAAGATCCGAAATTTTTTTACCTTATTTTACTTATAATTTTTATTTGTTTTATGTCGAATTTATACTTTACTTTACTACTTACTTCGATTTTACACCATTTTACAATATGATATGCTCTATTTATTAAATACCAAGAAATGTACTGTAAAATTAATAAAATTCAACGCTAATTAAAAACATTTAAAATTAAAAAAAAAAATCAAAATATAAAATTATTTAATAAAACAATTTTCATAAAGAAAATGTATTTCATTTTAAATGTTACCAAGCATTTTTACAAAAATGATTGGCGTGTAAATTTTTAGAATATACTATAAATATATTTAAAAATGAATTAAAAAGAAGATTTTTGATTTTTTAGAAATATGAAAATCAGATTAATATATTAACTTAATTTCTAATGACTGTCTGATGTTAAAATTATTCTTCAGAATTGATTACTACAGTTAATCAAAATTCCGTACGATTCAATTTGAGAAAAAATATGTGGATATAGGATTTCCAAATTTCTACAATTATTCATCAATCGATCGATTTTTTAAAGTATAGTGTGCATTTTGATATATTTTAGCTATGTTCGGCAAAGCACTTTTGTGCGACGTATTTGCATAGCTGCCAACTTTAGTTATTTTTCAAATCAAATAAACATAATTTGAACCATAAAATATATTTAATAAATGAAATGAAATAAGTAGCGCATAGATACAAGACACATTTTATTAAATACATTTTCTGATTCAAAATAGGTTTATTTTTATATTTTACTTGAAGAAAACACGGAAGATTGACAGCTATGCTTTTGCTAGATCAAGATTAGTTGACCAGCGTGTACAATAAATTTTTTAAATAAATAACATTTAAAATATTCAATTAAATTTTATAAATTTGGTTGATAAAAACAATTTGGAATATATTTTTTCAAAAAATAAAATAAAATAAACTATATATAATAATAGCTTTTTTAACTTTACATGAACAGTTTCTTCACATGGCTGTGATTTATACGTACAAATTTTATTCTGTGCAATGGTAATAATATTATCTACTTTTTTTTATGTGGCCCGCGGCTTAGCACATATTGCATAATTTGGCCCGCAGTGGTAAACGAGTTTGACATGCCTCCTCTATTAGTATGGATGATGATATATTAAAAAAAAAAAAAAACTCTTAAAAATAAATAGACAAGGTAAAAATTGGACGCATCTTTCGTATGAGAAAGATTGTTGTGTTATTTATTATTTATTTTCATTGTTATTTATTCTTGATATTATTTAAAGTATTGATTGTATTATTATTGGTGGAAGGCTCTTCAATCATTTAAGAGCTAATTATAACCACTGAAGTTTAAGAAAATCTTCTAGAGTATATTTAACAAGTAAAGTTGTGTGTATAGTCATTAATGTCTGATGGCTGCCAATATTGTAACCTAAGAGAATGCATTTTTTGAGCTTGCAGAACTTAAGGTCTCTAAGTCTCATGGGTCTTTTTTTTGGGGGGGGGGGGAGTGGGGAGGGGGCGTGATAGTTATAACACATTTTAAATATCTATATCTTTTCCCCATTTAATTTCCTTATCTCCACCTTAAAATGCTTTTTCTTTTCTTTCCCTAGTTCAAAATGCAATTGTTTCTACGCCTGGTATCTTAGTTTTTCCGTATGAAAATTCTTTCCAATTTAGAATGCCATTAAAGAGTTCCTGCAAGAGCTTTCAATGGCTGATACAGTCTGTCGCAGGGCGGAATTCCGCGGCTTTGTGTTCTTGGGCATTGATCGATAAAAGCTGATGCACGCCCTAAGGTTTTTGGTTTCTCCCTTGTTAGTCACCTTCGTGCAGTCATCAGTGAACCATGGAATATTTGTGTGTGTGTGTGTGTGTGTGTGTGTGTGTGTGTGTGTGTGTGTGTGTGTGTGTGTGTACTATGGAACCATTACAGACATTATAATGTTAAGGAGAACTACAGAGTCTTCCCATCAAGCGTGCAGAAAGAATTTTCTTAAGTGAATTGCATTTTTTTTTTTACTAGTATCAAGGAAATTTGCTGTGATCACGTTTGTGGCCTTACATCTGGAATCACGATCTGTTTTTTCAATAACGACAGCCATTTCTCACTCATAACAATGAGTTAAAATCTTCAATAAATGACATCTGCTCCGCTTCAAGTAAAACGTATACGTTTCAAAAACAATCCGGGTCTGGGTATAACAATTAAAATGTCACCGATCCATAAAAAACAAGAATTTAGTGGAAATCGTTACATGTATGTATGTATGTATGTAAAATATGGTTTACAGTTTAAAAAAAATATGTAATTGATATCACAAAGGTAAGCAAAAATACAGTAGAAAATGTTAGTTCAAAGTAATATGGTAAAAAAGATTATTAAAAAATTATTTTAAATACCTGCTAATGTTAATAATCTGTCCATCATCAATGCCTTTTTCCTTCATGATTTTAAAAGTTTCTCTGTTGCAGACACAAAGAGCTAACACATTAACCTGAAAGGGTTACATTCTTTTTTTTCATTTCAGTATTGATATATTATTATTTGTCAAAAGTATTTACACGCAATGTTACCTTATTTACGCGATTACAATGTGCTCTTTTTTCAAAAATTTCAGGCCTAAAAAATAACGCAGTAAAAAATAAGGTGGGTGGGCAGTAGGCGCAGTATATATTTATGACAGCTATATGAAACCTTATATAACTTTTTCACCAAGTGGCTGGAAACAACACGTATAGACTTCACGATGAAAATGTACAAATACAGAATCAATAAGTAAAATAAGAGAAATAATTACACTTTTATATATTTAGTTTATGTATTAGGAGAAAATACGCGGTAATTCTTCTTTAGCCCCTTAACTCAGGGTTTCCCAAACTATGATAGGAGTATACTACTTCTGGTACGCGAATCATTCGTTACTGGTACGCAATAGGCACGTGGTTGAAAACCTCTGTCGTACAATGCCCCCTTCCATTTTTACTTATTTCAGATTTCCGTATCATAACTATATTCTGAAAGAAATCATTATTCCCATTATTTAGCATTCAATCCTCGTAAAAACAAACGTAAGCAGTGTAATACATTAAAATAAATTTTTATATTGCAAAATTAAAATATAGATTTCTAAATTAAGAAGGCGACAACAATTGCGAAACCCCGTATAAAACAGCTGACATTAATTACTTCTTTTGGGAATTACTGAAGTGATTTCAATATATATTTTTTAATAGTTATGGCAGTATATATAAATTGACCGTTCGGCAAGAAATAAAAATAATAATTACAATAATTACGTAATTTTGCAAACAAACAAAAAAAATTCTCATATAAAATATCTGACATTGGTGTACTTTTTTGTCGAAAACGACTGCAGCTATTTCAGTACTATTTTTTCCATTGTTTTTGGCAGTAGATAAACTATAAATTCATAATTCGGCAAAAATAATATATATATATATATATATATATATATATATAATAGTTACGCAGTTTCACAATAATGTATACAGTGAGCAAAAAAAGTATTTGCACACACCCAATTTTTTGCATAAGTAATCTTAGAAAGCAAATGTGACGAAATTACAAACAAAAATAATTAACCTTTTACCTTAAAAAATAATGCTCATTTAAAAAAAGTAAAACAGCATTTTCTCATGTCAAAAAAAGTATTTGCCAATAAAACATTGACAGTTTAAAAAGCAATGAACATTATGCAAAATTTTAGCCCACCATATCCGCACTTTGAAGTCACATAACATAATAACTGGAACGGGGATTCTGATAGTTTCTGTTACCATAGCGCCAAAAACGTGTAATCTTTGCGTAGCTATCCGTGAGAAGATTATTATAACTCTTCACGATTCTGGATTAAGTTATCGAGAAATAGGTAAGCAGTTAAATTTAAACTTTTCTAGTGTTCCTTATGTAGTAAAGAAGACAAAATAAACTGGTACGATAACAAATAAGCTGGGAACTGGACGTCCAAAGAAGCTAACTGCAAGGGCCATCATAAAGGAATCTACAGAAAAACCCTTTCTACGTGCTCGAGATGTCAAGACTGTAGCCAGAAAAATATTTTGGAGACGGATTTGGGGCCCAGAATTTTATTATTGTCTTATTACTTACCCATCATACGTAGTATAGGGTAAGTCTTGTAATCGTTCTGAAAATCGAAAAAAAAATAATTGACGGATTTACACGTTTCAGACACTGGAGATTCCGAAAAACATATTTTTAGAAAAAAAAAATTTGCCGTCCGTCTGTGTATGTCTGTGTGTCTGTAAACGCTCTATGTCCCGAAAATTTTGAGATAGAGACTTGAAATTTGGTATGTACTTGGTATGTAATAATGGGAAGAAGCTTATTGAATTTCAGTAACCTCGATTATCCGGAACTATTTTTTTCGGACTCTCGAGATATTCGTTCTGATAAAAAGTATATAAAAATTTTCGAAATTGTTTATTTTAAGGAGTGAATATAAAATACAATAAAAAAACACAAATTTTGCATAAAGCATGAAGTCGATCGGATAATGAGTTGCCGAGACATTTGTAATCCTATTTTCCACACTCTTCGATTTTTCATGACCCTGTATTTCATCCAAATTTCGATTCAAAGATATATTTTAATTGGAAGTGAGACGCTTAATCAAATGCAATATACCGCTAGTTAATAGGATTATTGTTTTTGGAGTTATAAGGATGTTTCTTTTAAGCAATTCAGTAATCGAGCCTTTAAAGTTTATGACGTCATCAAGTCACGATTTTATTCGAATTGCAATGCATTTTATAAGTAGTTTACACATTTTTTATTTTAATATTTTACATTATGCATATCCATGATGGGTAAGTATTACGGTGGCCCCCAACGACTAGTTTTAGATTTATTTTTTTTATTAACTGAATAGAGGTAAGTGTTCAAGAGTCTTTATTAAGTTTTCTTCTGAATTCAAATAATTCAACTTAATATAATTACAAAAGACAATTTCAGCCTTTTTCATTGCAAATAACATTATAATCTCATTTAAATGCTTCTTCGGTGGTGTATTTTGACGTTAGTGTCAACCAAATTAATGTTTGAAATTTTATATATATGTTTTCAAACATTTTATTGCCTCTCCCGTGGCATACGCTGCAATAGCTAAAGGTTTGTGAATGTTAAATAAAGATTCGGATGAATTTTAAAGATATAATAGAATAATAAGATGAATAAAATTCAAATGAATTTTAAAGATTTCTTAGAAAATGTATTTATTTTTTCAACATATTTTGACATTATCGATTATTATACACTAAATTTGACCTTATTTAATCTTTGAGCTATATATAATTACTAGCTGTTACCCGTGACTTCGTTCACGCAACATTAAAAGAAGAATAAATACATTAATTAAGAAAATATTTCACTCCCGATAATTAAAAACGTTAAAATTAACTAACTATTTATCACATTTCATAGGCGACAATACGGTATGTTTTTGTTATAGGGACCTTGACATAACTCAGTCTTTAAAAAGTGAAATTTTGTGCCAAATAATCGCGAAAATGAAATTGCAACCAATGCAAAAAGGAGCACCAAATAAAATCGTGGAAATAGACGAATTGGGTAAAAACAAATGTCAATTTTACCTGATAAACAATTTTACTTTTAACGCCTTTGTGAAATGTTTTAACAGCCATTCTTCAAAAAAACATTAATTGGAAATAGTACATGCTTTTTCTTTAAATTCAGTTCTGCCTCCTTGGTTTAATGTATAGCTGAAACATATCTTATTTTCTAAATGACAGTATGTTGACAGGCAATTTTTGTTCTCCAGAATAAATTGATTCATGAAGTTTGAATATGTGAAAATATGTTTTTATTTTCGGATAATTTACTGAAATCAAGATTTTGTTTTCACCATCTATTCAAAGTGAAAATCAATTCTGTTTTTCCGTTTTAATGAGAAAATGGTGTAAAAAATATACAGATCTATTTTATTTCTCCTTTTTTTTATACACAAATATGCAGTAATTTACTTTCCGTTTTTAGAGAAACTTCGTTAAAATTAACAAAAAAGAAAAAAAAATCTTGTCATCTAATTTATATTTTTAAATTCTGACAGTTTGTGTAACATCCTCGGATCAATGATAACCGGTATAAAGTAAATCACGTTGCGTTCGATATTCTGGCACTGTAAATGAAAATTGTAAATTCACGGGCATTCTCCGTGAATTACTGCCGTAATTTTACGGGAAATGCCCCCTTTTCAAGGTAAACGGTCTATTTCAGTAAATTTCATGTTTTTACGGACAAAAACCGTTTATCTAATAACAAAGCTCGTTTATCTAGTCACAAAACCGGTTTTCTTATGGACATTGCCTGGAATCTCTGCTGCAGTAATTTTACTGCAGCAATTTTTTTACAGTGAGGAGTAGTTGCGAAATACAAACATAGATTCTTGTTCATTTTCCTTTTCTTAAAATTATGATGGGATTTTTAGCAGAAAATTCTCATCTGTATATAACGGATATTCATGCTTAATAATCAGTATAGATAAAAAATCATTTAAATTTTTCGTCATAAATATGGCGTGAAACTCATCTACTTTCTACACTTACTGATCCTTGTATTATTAATGTAAGGAATTGATTCACACTCATTTTAAAACACATTGGAAAATTCGCGTTTTATTTCAAATATGACGCCTCTTTTTCCCGCAGAGAAATCCCTTTTTAATGACATAATTCTTGTTAATTTTCTTTTCCAGGCAATTAATTTCAGTACTGGCATAGGGGAAATTATGTTGCTTTAACGAAATAATATTAAATCTTTAGTTTTTATCAACAAAAATGGAACTATTAACATTCGCCATTTTTTTTTAGGTAATCGAGTTATTTCTTTTAGTTTTAAGAATGAAAATAAATATTTCTCGCTATCCATGACATCATTTTCGATATGGATAATTTTGCGGAGCATATTATTGACATTTGCTGACCATTTTCTTTTGAAAATTCTTTTTACTTTTTTAAAATTTAAATAAAAAATACGGTATAGTTATATTAGCCCTGCGCAGACGGTAAAACGCCAAGAATTATTACCATACAAAAGAAAAAAGCGAAGAAAAAAAACTCAAGATCATTTTATTTCACCAATCAAAGATATCCGCATTATTTTTGATGTATGGCGTCATATTCGCCTGTTTCGTATGGTT
The DNA here is from genome assembly GCA_963931845.1 of Maratus michaelseni. Classification (NCBI taxonomy): domain Eukaryota; kingdom Metazoa; phylum Arthropoda; class Arachnida; order Araneae; family Salticidae; genus Maratus; species Maratus michaelseni. The sequence continues at coordinate 358,070,437 of OZ007589.1, forward strand.
ACTCATATTGAAACCTTGTATTATTATCAAAAACTAAAAAAAAGTACGTTTTATTTCTAATAATATTATTTAATCTTGTTTTTAATTCTTTAATTTTTTTATTTCATTTTTATTTTTCACGTGAACATTTTTCAATTGAAACTAAATTGTTGACTAAAAATTATTATTCCGGAATTTGAATTAGTTTTGGCAACGATCAAGTATTTGCAACGGTAAAGTAAATTTAACCATGTTAAAATATTATACGAAAAAAATGTCCATTTACTCTGTATGAAAAAACGAAATTGTGAATTATTAAGAAAAATATTTGAATAAAATAAACAAAAACCAGCCTATGTTCAAATGAGGGTTATAATCAATCTGTATGCAAAGATACAGGATCATTAAAGGCTCCATTTTGACGCTGGCTTCAGCCTAACATTTGCGCACAATCAGATTTATAATATTATTAGGATATAAGTCCAAGTTAGTACATAATAATACTGGTAGTAAAGTGATCCAGCATCCCCTGAGTCTAGGTCACTAAATTAATGGCATATTTATAATCAGATTGGCTGAAATTTTGGAGGGGGGTCAAACCCTAGTGGTCCCCCCCCCCCATTGGCTACAGCGTTATTGGCTGTTGATGTCGTTTCAACTTCGGGAACAATAATTACACCACAAACTATTAGAAATGTCCTTTATGATGCAAATGTTCGAGAAAGAGCCCCTCGAAGGAAAAAAAAAAAAACATTTATTAGTGAAACAAATAAGCTGAAAAGACTTGCTTTGGCCAAAGCTTATGCCAGCAAATCACCGGTGTTTCGGAAAATGTTATTTTTTCCGATTGAAGTATGTTTAATATTTTCAGTTCAGACGGAAAGAAAACTGTGTGGCAAAAGCCAAATACGTCCCTTCAAATAAAAAAAATCCCTGACGTCTCGACCTACAGGCGCAGGTAGATTTCGAAAACGCAGACTCTGGGGCGCCTGTTTCTTGGAAATTGCGGAAGAAATGACCTTTTTGCCATGATGCAGTAGTTGGGACCGCCCACTTCGAAGTCTAACTTGTTTGCAGGCGGAGCCGGCAGGGATTTTTTGTTTAATATATATATATATATATATATATATATATTTTTTTGCTATAAGGGTTGGTCCTATAAAAAACTTGTCAGTATAAAAGTTTTAGATAATATTAAGAGGATTTATAATAAACTTAAGCGGATTTGATATCTTGTAAATTGACGAAGTTATGAATTTTTTTCTTCCAAACCCCCACCCCCCTTTCCCCCCTTGAAGCCATTTTTAATGATATCAAAAGTCTGTTATACATAAGTTTTCGGACCTTTTCCGAGAAGTAAGAATAACTTTAAACGGAGTCGATACGTATCATAATTAAGATGTTGCACGGTAAGAGATTTATCGATTCTAGCTGGCCAAAATTATTTTCCAATTTATTTCTCTTGAACTGTATGTTTTATTTAAATAAATGATATATTAAACTCATTTAAACAAAATTTATTACATTTTAAATCAAAGTTTCTTCGGAGATGGTTATTTTGAATTGGAAATTAATTAATTCGAGACATTAAAACACTAAAATATGTATTTGATACATTTTATGTGTCATTCAATTAGGTAAAACACATTTAAAGCGTTAAGACAGTTAATAAATGAGTTAATCTAATTACTTAATAGATACGTATTGATAATCTTAATGATACTTTGTTAACAGAATGGGGCTTAAAGTGATAAAATTATTTTTCTATTATAAAACTACAAATTATAAAAAAAATATTTTTTTTTCTAATAATCTATTAGAAATTCAGATACGACAGCTTAAATGAAAATTTATTAGAAATTAAATTCAACACTTCATCATCTGAAAGTTCTTCATTCGGGCTCTCAGAATATAGAGCCTTTCCTTCTATCTTGAAAAATTACAACGCAATGACTGTCTTTAGAAAAAAAGAGTTGTTTTAATTTTTATTTTGTAATTTTATTAGTTAGGAAAGTATTTGAAGTCAACAATATTATATAAAAGAATTTCCTGGTTAGATGATTTTCTCAAGAACTTTCTTGCATAATTAAGTCTACAGGTACAGAAATGTTTATTCGTTACCTCAGCAATTTCTTATGATTAATGTCCAAAAAGGACAGAAGGGCCTTCTATATATATATATATATATATATATATATGTATATATATATATATATATATATATGAATGTATGTAATTGTATACTTATACTTATCTCTACATAGCAGTACATAGCAGAACTTTATGTAAATAGTGGGAGTCATAAGACACAATGGAGAAAGTTCTACATTATGTTTTCCATATCCAAAGTGAATTTCGAGAATTTTCTGGGCCAATTTTAATATCACTCGAAATTTGCTGGTATGTATTATATTTTACATGAATCTGTCATGAGATCGACATACATTTGACAACTTTCTGCCAAATTGGGCCATACATTTAAACTTTTGCGCTTGCAAAACGTCATGCGTGTTCTTCATAGTAATTTTCCTGTATAAACAAAACATTTTCAGTCGAATTCACCTTTTCGGAGCTTGTTGCTGCTGTATAATGGTTCAAAAGTTTATTTGTGAGATTGACTTAAATCGTGGTGACTTTGATAAAAAAAAATGGTACTTGAACTAAAATTTCAAAAAATATTAATTTATACTTAATAAGGTAAAAACAATTCTAAACCCAGGGATGCAGATAGATGCAGACAAACTAAAATTTATCGAAAAGTTAATAATCTAAATTATTTAATGGTACCCAAAAGTTCGCTTTATCTTCCTTTTTAATATAACTTTTTCTATTTTGAAAATGACAAATTAAAAAAAATAATAAAGAGTTTTTTGCGACATTAAATATGAATTAACAATTGATCTGTTGAAAATTTATGCACATAAATCCGATAAAACAAAGTCTATATTTAGTTCGGAAGCGTCCATAACATAGCACTATATTTTATTCTACTTGAAATAACAGATTGAACAACTATACTCAAAAAACGTGATTCATTCATAAAATAAGAAACACTATCTTTGCATTAGTCTCTGAACCATACAATTATATTTATATCAAAACCATTCACAGGGTACAACGCCCCAACTATTAAGCAATATTAGGTAAAAAATAAATTATGCTAGGAAAATATTTTTTTTATTGACTTTTGGCCAGCTAGAATCAGTAAATCTCCCACCGTGCGTTGTGGGTTTTTTTCTGTTTTCACAAAAGTTTCCCATTTCTCCTCCCTCCCTTGGTTCGATTTTGCTCATTAACAAACTTGACCCAGCTTTTATGCCCCTGGATTTTATGTTTCAGTTTGTAAGAGATTTGTGCAGAATTATTGGAGTTATCGTGTCTATAAAAAAGTAACATAGATAGATAGATAGATAGATAAAGTTTTGAACTGGGGGTGGTTTTGGGTTCTGAGAGTCATAATCGGCGTAGATCTGCAAATTTTTTCAAAAATTGCAACTTAGGGGAGATTTTAATCGGTAGTATTTCCTACGAAATCTACCTAAAACTTGAAACCAACTGTAAAACATGGCGGGGGGTATATAATGATTTGAGGATGCATGTCTTTTAATGGAGTTGGTGAAATGGCCTTTTTTGAAGTCAATATGAATCCCAAACAATGTATTAGTATATTGCCAGATAATTTATTTAATAGTGTTCTGAAATTGGAAATTCCTGATTCATATTATTTTCAACAAGATTATAATCCTAAATACACAGCGAACATTACGAGGTTATGGTTGCTGTATAATGTAAAAAATCGATTGCAAACCCCATCACAATCTCCAAACCTCAATACTATTGAAAATTTGTGGCATATTTTGGATATGCAAGCATACGGAAAAAGAAAATTTTTAACAAAGCTGATCATAAGCAAACTCTTAAAGAAGAAGACTGTTTAAAAATCAGCAGTGAAACATGTAACAATTTGATCAAATCAATTCCCAAACGATTACACTCTGAAATTGAAGCAAAGGGCTTGTGTACTAAATAATAGTATTGTTTTTTACTTTTAAATATATTTTTTTTTCTCATTGCCAGTGAGAATAATACATAATACTGCATACATTTTTGGCATCACAAATAGACCTTTTTTTATATTTTCATATTTTTTAATATAAATATCAATTCAAATATTAAATATGTTTATTTGTTTTGTAATTTTTTTTTTCATTCGTAGTTCATTTTGTGTGATACAACAAATTTACCTGGCGTGGAAATACTTTTTTTTGTTCGCTGTATATATATAAACTTTAAAAAATATTAACATAACTATTGCTTTTTTTTTTTCGAACGATCAATTTATACTTTGGCTACTGCCAAAATTATTTTTAAACAAGAATGAAAAATCATCCGTCAAGCATAGATTATGAAACACTATCCAACACATCCAGAAAACTGTAACGAAACTTCACCGTTACATAGGGTGATAGAAGATATGTAGTAAACGTTTTAGTAAACATATAACGCATTTAAAAATCCATTTTTAACAATCACCATCCATAGTAGAAAAAATAGTTGAACTATTTTGTGCAGCCCTGTATGTGATCTATAGATCTGGGTTACATGCTACATAGGATGATAAAATTTAGTTCAGTTAAAAAATTCATATTTTGCAATTTTTGCCGATTGATGGAAATGCCCACGAAATCTTTTGTACAGCCCTGTATATTTATTGTCTAAAGACTTTTTTACACACCACATATGAAGCTAAATTTTAATTCCGGTAAAAAGCACATAAGACAACTTAAAACGCACTTTTAAGCAATAACCAACCATAAACGACAACGTATCTTGTTTTTTTGCGCAGCCCTGTACATGAATTTATTTATATTGCATACACTTTTATTAGTCTACCTAACTATAGTTCAGCAGGAAAATGAGTAACCCAATTAAAAATACCCTTAAGCAATTGACTCCCATAGTCAGTAGTACTTACGAATTCCTAACTCTGTATATGATTTATATACACCCCGTACTATAAAAAAATGTAGCTAAACTTAAAAACGCAACGCAAAGTTTAAAACGTATCTATCACACATAGACTGCAATTATCGCAGTAAGACTGTAACCGAATCCTTTTGTGTGTTCCTGTAAAGGAACAATAAACACAATGCACACCATACTTTTCAGTGAGCAATTTATAGTGCACCTCAGTAATGCATAAGAATTTCATTATGTTTCAAATAGTGAAACATCATTAAAGTACACTGCAAACGATTTTTCTCCGTAGAACGTTATGTCACAGAATTCTTTTATGTGATCCTGTAAATAAATAATAAATGCTTTGCACAAAATATTTTACAAAAATCATGTTTTAATGCGCTTCATAATTGTATACCAATTTCATAATGTTTAAAATGGCGTAACATCATTAAAATGCACTTGAAACTTTTTTTTCACATTGACTGTAATGTAACGGGATACTTTTGACTGTTTCTATAAATAAACTATAATTGCTACACACTTCATTTTGAAGAGCAATCATGCTATAGTAAACGTCAATAACATACAAAAATTTCAGGGCAATCCGAGTATATTTACGAAAGTTATAGTTCGGACGGACAGACAAACCGAAGTCATAAACACTTTTCAACTAGGTTGGAAAGCGTTAAAAATTTTTGAGATCGCTTCAGTAGTTCCCAAGATAAAGAAAGGTACATCATTGCTGTCTGTTTTACGTATGATTTCTCTACTAGTTGTCGTCTCCTAAAAACATACAATATTAAAAAAATAATAACAAGGGTTGAAAGACAGTACTTCTAGCATGGTCCTCCAGTCACTTATTTCCCCGCTAAGTAACGGACTGTCTGTACTCAATCCAGCATTATTGATGCACACATCAATCCGTCCAAACTTCTGACGGATTTCATCGAACATCGCTAAGATTTCAGACTCTACATTTAGATCGCATCTGTTTTAATAAAAGAAAGAATTTAATAACAAGAGCTATCAATAAACACATACCGGGTGTTCGAAAATGTACTGACTGATTTTAAAATTAACTTCCAAACGGTGGCAGATATTAAAAAAATTCTTGCAGGAGAGTGATGTAGGATGTCAGGAGTTTTTTTTTTTTTTTTTTTTTTTTTTTTTTACTGCGATTACTGATTTTAGTTCGAATTACCAGCAATAGATGGCGCTGCGAGCAATAGGCATCCAATCGATACAAAAGCAGAAATTACCCAGAATTGATGTGAAGGGACATTCAATACATGGAGAGAGTCTCATTCACCAATAAAATCTTATTCAGAATCGGGCCCTAAGAACACGATTGTATTAGCGAATGAGACCATGTATTGAACCTCCTTCCTTCGCTTCAATGCTGGTTAGTTTTAGTATTGGACTGGATTGCACTCCTATCGCTCGCAGCGCCATCTATTGCTGGTAATTCGATCTAAAATCAGAAATCGCAGTAACTAAACTCCTGATATTACTCTCCTGCAAGAATTTTTTAAATATCTGACACCGTTTGGAAATTATTGAATTTTAAAATCAGTCAGTTCATTTTAGGATACCCGGTAGCTTGATCATAAAGTGTTGAATAAAAAAGTAAAACGCCATAATGGAAAAATCGATAGCATATACATAGGGTGATCCTTCTTATCATTTGCTAATAGCTAATTCCTAAACCATCGGTTTCAGTAGTATCGTTCCGATTGCAAAAATGTTTCAACTGTTGTTTTTCATCCATTTACGTCAATATAGTTATTTTCTTAAAAAGTTACAAAATGTAATTTTTTATGGTCCCTGAATCCTATAATTTATATTTAGAAAACGTTTCTCCATGCTCTAACAAGTAAAACAGTAAAAATTCCATTCCTCTATGACCAAAACGTACTGAGTAATGAACTGTATGAATTTTCAGCACTTCCTGGAACTGAAAACGTGTTTTTTTTTTCCTTTTTTTGAGTCAGAAAACGCCGAAATTTCATAAAATTCAAAGCATCATAATTCGGCAGGTACAGTTTTGATCATACAAGAATGAAATTTTCAGTGAGTTTTACTTCTTATTGAGCAAGTGAGCCAGAACATTAAGACTATAGTCACATAATATTGTTATAAAAAATTTTCAAACAACATATTATAAGAAAAATCCAACAATGAAAATCTAAATAATACGAAGGAGTCACCAACAATTATGTTCAACAATGGATTTCAAAGCTCATATTATGCTATTAATAATATATTATTGACCTTGGAGAGATGGACGACCATTTTGGTTACCAAATATAATTATTGGAAAATTTTGAAAACCGAAAGCCATAGGAAGAAAATTAAATGAAATACCGAGAACATTGTATAATTTTCCTAGAAGCCCGAATTACACAATCTGTTAAGTTTTTTTTATCCTTTTAAGGATAAAATTGCCGATAAAATTTCTATATGTTATATTCATTGATGGAAGGTTGCGTCTTTAAGTGTTTTAAGTTGGTGAATAACTTTTTTTTCATCTTCTCCGTGTGAAGAAAGTGGTTTACTGCTGGTAAGGCTAAGTTAATTAAAAGTCAGAAAATAATAACATAAGCCAATAGCTTGACTGCAGCAATGATACGGAGATTTGATTTTTTTTCCATGCACCTCATATGCTAAATATTCCGAACTTCGTTCCACTCGCAAAGAAACCACTTTTGATGAATCTCGCACCTAGTATTGAGAACTAGTGCATTTATAGCCCTATAGGCCAAAGCTCGAGAACCGATAAAATTTGTCGCCAGAAATCGTATTTATTGATGTTACAGCAGCATAACTTTCTGAAAATGCAATGTTTGAGCCCAATAATTATCGGACTATTAACATAAAAGGTTTTTCTTTTCATTTTTTTCTTTTAAGTACTTTAAAATACAAATTAGTTAATAATAAGAATAAAATATTGAAAAAAAGTTTAAAAAATTCTTATAGAACCTACAAATTTCGTTTTGAAAAGTACATTATAATTGCATTTTTGGCGGCGCGAAATTGGCTATATTCGTTACCGAAGAATTTTTACCGGCAACCCTGGCCGAATGTCATAGCCGTCTGCTGTGTGTGAATAGCGGTTTGGATTCGTAGTACCCTATTTAGCGACTTAACTAGCTTTTGGCGTGAAATTAGCAATAAAAAATTCATTACTTTAAAATTAACAAATATATATATATATATATATATATATATATATATAATAGGATTTTTCGCCGTCAAATTTTATCGGTTCTCTAACTTTGGCGTATAGGGCTATAAAATACACCAGGTGTCAATGCTAGGTGCGAGCTTTACCAAAAGTGGTTCCCTTGCCAGCAGCTCTTTTATTCGAGAAAATAACACAATTGCACTGTATTTCAGTTCATTCAGACTTACTTCATGGCATATATTCGTCCAGGACATATCAACACACCATCCTCTCGAGCTAAATCTTCAATTTTCTTCACATTCCGTGCACATCCGATGACCCTCATTCCATGTTTCACCAACTCTCTGCAAATCGCTGCACCGATCCCCACAGATGCGCCAGTGACAAGAGCAACTCGCCCGTTCCAACGTTCCATTCTGGAATGAAAGATAATTTAAAGGAATAAAGCAGCCTTCTGACTGCGATTTTCTAATTTACTTCTGCGAGCCACTTAAGCTGGAAAGTACAATAACCAAAAACGTTATAACTTATGAAATATTTCAGATAAATGTTCGTGATTTTTTTTTTCTACGTGTTGTTCAGTATATCTCTATTCAAAGCACCCCCACTTGTTGACATTACGATATAAAAGCAATTGTATAGGATGTCCTGTACCATTACAAAACATTATAACTCATGAAATATTGGAGGTAAATGTTCGCGGATTTTTTCCGTCTTTTCGGCAGCTAAGAGCCTACGCTAGTCACGCGAAAAAGCGCTCAAGCTAATGTTAAGTCTATGGGAAGGTTCTTGCGCAATTTCTCGCTCGCAGTTTAATATTTTTAAATGATGATTTTTGCATAGGATAGCTCAGGTCAGCTTTCAGAACCGGTTCCAACCGGTTCTGAAAGTGAAAGTACCCTTATATAAAAAAAAACTGGAACAAAAATTGAAAAAGTAAAAACTAACAACGTTAGAGATCGACTCCAGCTATCCTAGGCAAAAAACATCATTTGAAAATATTAAAATGCGAGCGAGAAATCGCGCAAGAACCTTCCCATAGACTTAACATTAGCTTGAGCCCTTTTTCGCGAAACTCGAACGCTAATGTTAAGTCTATGGGAAGGTTCTTGACAGTTTTCTAGCTCGCATTTTAATATTTTTAAATGCTTTTTTTGGCATAGGATAGCTGAAATCTATCTCTAACGTTGTTAGTTTTAACTTTTTCGATTTTAGTTCCAGTTTTTTTATAAGCGGACATTTCCAATTTTGGAACCGGTTAGAACCCGTTCTGAAAATGAAAGTACCCTTATATAAAAAAACTGGAACCAAAATCGAAAAAGTAAAAAGAGCCTACGCTAGTCACGCGAAGAAACGCTCAAGCTAATGTTTAAGTGTATGGGAAAGTTCTTGGCAGATTTCTCGCTCGCATTTTAATATTTTTAAATGACTTTTTTTTTTTTTTTTTGCATAGGATAGCTGAGGTCGATCTTTTTTGATTTTGGTTACAGTTTTTTTTATAAGCAGACATTTTTTTTTATTTTGGAACCGGTTGGAACCGGTTTTGAAAGTGAAAGTACCCTTATACGAGGGACAGTCGGAAAATAAGTTTCCCTTGGCGACTGTGGACAGAGGTGTGTATGAAACACAAAAAAATGTAATGAGACATTAAAGATAAAACATAACTTTATTTTTTCACATAAGTACCAAGTACGTTGAGACATTTGTCATACCGCTTTATAAGCTTCAAAAAGCCCTCCAGGAAAAAATCAGGGCTTTGCATATGGACGAAGCGTTGAACGGCTATGGGCCAAAGACGACACAGCAGGTGAACGCGAACGTGCAAGACACCGATACCGTTGGGTTAGAGGTCGACCGCGATCAAGTAGATGGCGCTGTTGACTGCAACTGCGCTGTCACTGCAGCAGCGCCATCTGCTTGATCGCGGTCGATTTCTACCCTAGAGGTCTACACGGGCCGAAATTTCCAGGCCCGGGCCCGGCCCGACACATACAAAAGAAATTCGGCCCGGCCCGGCCCGATACAAAAATTAAAAGTTCGGCCCGAGCCCGGCCGCAAATTCACAATCACTCAACGTCCTACGCACTTGACGCCAAACGGTTTGGCGAGAAAATAAACTGTAGCACGCATTCGCGGGTCTTATACGAATTTGCAGACGGTTGAAACTACATCGACATTTCGACCGCGCATTTCTTGTTTATGTAAGAAGTATTTCTGACTAATTATAATACACATATATGCATATATATTGTGAACATGTGCAATATGTTTTAGATCCGCTTTATAACTTTACATTTCTTAAAATGATCACAATAAATAGATGAAAGTTTATTATATGTACTTTAATTACTTGTTGAGGATAAGTGTTTTGTTGCTGATTGATAATAGGGTAAATGTGACATAACAGTAATGGATCCCTCCCCCTCAAAGTTTTTGCTTTATAAAAAAATATCCAATAAAAATTCATCTTTTATTATTTTTTTCAGAACTGAACTCTTCCTTGCATGTTTTATAGTGTGGTATCGCAAACGACGGCGATTCGATAAACAAAAATTTACCCGATCTTTATATTATCGCCATTCAGAACATGTGAAAATAATATTTTTCAATAAGATAAGTGAAAATCATATAAAACTCAATAACCTTTTATTCATTTTGCTTTTGTGCCATTAAAAAAACCATTCGACACACCTCAAAGTTACAGCCGCTCAAAATACATTTCCGTGAGGTTTTTTTTTTTTTTTTTTTGGGGGGGGGTATAATTTAAAAGGGAAAAAGCGTTTAACTAAATATTATAAATAAGTATCGGTATTTATTCGAGATTAAATAAAGTAGTATAAAAGGTAAAAAATGTAAATAACATCAAAACATTAAAAAACATTAATATTAACAAAAACAATAACATTAAAAAAATGTATTTTTACTTCTTTCTAAGCTTATTTTATAAAAACAATTATTGTTTATTTAATGTAACTGTTTACAAAACAGGAAATGATCCATTTTCATGAGCTTGAAAACCTAAGCTACCAAGTAACTACTGAATCTTTGTAATATCTTTAAAAAATGAAAGCTTTCATTTATTTTTAAAGCATTTTAATGCTGACGAGAAAACTCGAGGTAAAAAGGTAGGAAGAATGTTGTAGGATGTACAATTGTAATAAAACATCTATCTATTCAATGGCACTTGTACGATTTTGAGTTTGCCGGCTAAATGCCACGCATGCGCGAAGTTCATTTTCTCACCAAAGCGCTTGGCGACTGAGGTTGGCGTCAAGTGCGTAGGACGTTGAGTGATTGTGAATTTGCAGCCCGGCCCGGCCCGATTTAAAAGTGAAAAATTCGGCCCGAACCCGGCTCGGCCCGGTATAAAAGCTAAAAGTTCGGCCTGAGCCCGGCCTGGCCCGGAAAAAAGTTAAAATCTCGGCCCGAGGGAATTACTACAAAACATTGATTTTTACGTCGATTTGGTTAAAAATTTGCCTCGTAGGAGGAGATCTAACCAAAAATTCCCATGCTAGCTTTTTTTTTCATGTTTATAATCTTCATTTTTATAGAGGTGCCGCAAGCTGGAATATTTATTTTTTTTAATAAATCTCTATCTGTTGTATGTATGTGTATAAGTTATCATCAATATTGTTATCCATATTCCATTTATTGAAGTGTTAAAAATCAGAAAAATGCTATACAGTAAAATCTTCTAAGATGGAATTGCATAGGGAAGAAAAAAAATGAGTTATAGACAATTTGCCTTCTTATCAGGTGTAAATGTATTATATATTAATTTCTTACGTATTAGTATATTCATTTTTAATGAATCAACACATTTTTCAATTTAAGACAGGATTCCTCATAAGCAGGTTCTTTTTCACACGTTTTACTATATTTTAATTTAGCCATATTTTAATAAGTGTAAAAATCTACTATTCTTTAAAAAGAATAAATTTTAATGTTTAATTATAAAATAATGGCGATTTAAAAATGTATGCATGTTTTGCAAAGATTTTTGTGCCAGGTCTTATTTTACTGACCTTCTAACGGACCAGGCACGCCGAGACAATGATTTTCATACGGGTCAAAACCAGGACTAAAATTTTTGAGGCGTGAAGACTAGGAAGAATGAAACCAGTCCCAGCTCTGTACAGAAAAAATAATTTAAGGCACGGCCTTATCCTTCAAAAGTAAGGCCCGGCCCGGCCCGAACCTTCGGAAAAAAGTATGGCCCGGGCCCGGCCCGGCCCGAGTGCCATGAAGGAAAATAATCCCGAGCCCGGCCCGTGCAGATCTCGTCTACCCAATGGTATCGGTGTCTTGCACGTTCGCGTTCACCTGCTGTGTCGTCTTTTGCCCATAGCCGTTCAACGCTTCGTCCATATGCAAAGCCCTGATTTTTTTCTGGAGGGCTTTTTGAAGCTTATAAAGCGGTATGACAAATGTCTCAATGTACTTGGTACTTATGTGAAAAAATAAAGTTATGTTTTATCTTTAATGTCTCATTACATTTTTTGTCTTTCGTACACAGCTCTGTCCACAGTCGCCAAGGGAAACTTATTTTCCGACTGCCCCTCGTATAAAAAAACGGGAACCAAAATCGGAAAAGTAAAAAGAGCCTTCGCGAGTCACGCGAAGAAACGGTCGAGCTAATGTTAAGTCTATGGGAAGGTTATTGGCAGATTTCTCGCTCGCATTTTAATATTTTTAAATGATTTTTTTTTTTTTTTTTTTTTTTTTTTTTTTTGCATAGGATAGCTGAGGTCGATCTCTAATGTTGTTAGTTCTTACTTTTTTGATTTTGGTTACAGTTTTTTTGTAAGCGGACATTTTCAATTTTGGAACCGGTTCTGAAAGTAAAAGTACCCTTATATAAAAAAACTGGAACCAAAATCGAAAAAGTAAAAACTAACAATGTTAGAGATCGACCTCATCTATCCTATGCAAAAAAACATCATTTAAAAATATTAAAATGCGAGAGAGAAATCTGCCAAGAACCTTCCCATAGACTTAACATTAGCTTGCGCGTTTTTTCGCATGACTGATGTAGGCTCTTAATACTGTGACAAAAATTGTCGCACAGATACTATGAGCGGTCTCTGAGACCACTTGATGGAAGGGTGAATAAAAGGTTCGATTAACTCATAGGATACTGTTTCTGTCCTAAACTTTATATATACAGGACTATTATAATTCAAATTCACCTATTTAGAAGTCTGTAACGATAATATTATTGTTCCAAACGAAACGAAATTTCAATAGTATCTTATAGTTAAACTCAAAACTACAAGTTAAAATGTAAAAATTGTAAAACGAAGCGGTCAGTAAGACCGCTAACAGCGGTTATGGGTTAAATTTTAAGAAGCAGTACTTATACAACACTTCCATGTATGCGTTTTTGGTTGCCCACAGACTATCCAGGGATTATTAATTAATTAAATGCATAATCGTACATCCTGTACTAGCTTTAGCATCGCAATATCAACAACTGGAACAAAACTGGGAGCCCCGTGGTATGCAAACAAATATTTAGATACGCAAAAACACTTAGGGAAAAAACGCGAAAATTTGTCTCAAATATTTCATAAGTTATAACGGTTTGTAATAGTACATGGACTTTGGACAATCTCTATAACAGAACTTGAGAAAGAAGTAAAAAGTGCAATCCTATAAAAATGCGTTTTGACGCAGTTGGGGGACATTCTAAAAAAATACATTCAATGTAAAAAAATACATATACAGTCAATGTATAAATAAAAAAAGAAAACAAAGATTTTTACTCATTCTCTGTACGCCACGCAGTATGAGCTGCAATGCGGTGAGTCCGGGTTGGTTCCCCTGGTTACTTAATACCAAAAATTAGGGAGAGGGGTACGAAAAGCATGCCAATTTTTCCAAGAGTACTGATTGGCTTTCAATTTTGCTGAATGAAAGAATAACAAAAGAAATGCCAATCTTTTAAGAAAAATATACTAAATAAATATAGAGTATGGAATAAAATAATATCACTGTTGTCTAAACAACTTTAATTTAGACTACGGGAAAACATTCCACTGTAAATTAAAACACACATAAATAACGCCTGCATTCAGCATTTAAAGATATACAATTATTATACAGACAAACATATTAAAAATAGAAAAAAACAATGGCACTCCGGGAGTGCCGACAGAAGTGAAAACTTGAACAATTACGTGTGTATTTTTTGAATCGTCAGAAAACGTTTTATTGCGCAGGAAATACTTTTAAATGAAGTGTTTTTTTTATTCATTATTATAAACTACTACTACAAAAATTATATTACAATTTTCATTTAATGCGCTATTGTACATGAAAAATAATGCATATTATTTTACATACAAAAATTGCAATCTATTGCTTAAAACGTAAATTTGCAAATAAATGAAATATAAAATTTAATTAATTGGTATTCTTTGAAATGAATACCAATGAAACTTAGGAATTTTCATCCGCGATTTAAACAACTCTCAATACATTCATCATTTCTTCCATGAGACTTAGTTTCATATCTTTTGTAATGACATTTATCTGCAAATAGGGTTCCCGCTTCCTATCATTCCAAAAAGGACTTCTTTGCTGCCTGTCTTGTTTACGGTATTCGTGAACATTATGCTTTTTTCTATCTTCATACTGCGCGTATTGTTTGCGGTATCTATAATTTCTATCAACAAACTTTTCTTTCCTATAAAATGATTTCACTTCATTTCCGTATCGGTAACCACGTTTCTTAAAACTTTCGTGAAATATTTCATTTTTTTCATTTTTTTTTATATTACTTCCGTCTATTTTTCTCGTGCTCGTTAAATTATAATATTTTCCGTGTTTTGTTATTTCATTTTCATCTTTTGATTTGGTCTCGCTAGTTGAGTCACTTTTATCTGTTTTCACCGCGCGTGCTAAATTTATCTTGAAATTATTTTTTGAATTATTTCTATTCATAATACCAATCATTTCGCTTTCTGCACGTGAACTATTTCCTTTTGATACTTTCGCTTCATTTGGCAACATATACAGAGGTGTCGATAACAGTGTCGCGAATTCAATGGTTTTTTCCCATCTGAAAAAATGCCCAACGCGCCTAAAGAAGTTTTCACTTCAAAAAAACATACATAGAAGACAACATACATTAAATACAATTATCCAACATGGAATGAAAAACTAGCCACAGCCAGGTTCGATTGCTGGCTCTGGCTAGTTTTTCACTCCATGTTGGATTATTGTATTTAATGTATGTTTGTCTGTATAATAATTGTATATCTTTATATTCCACTGTAGTTCTTCATGGTTTCCTGATTTCCATGCAAGATGAAGTTACGACACTTTATACAATGTTTTTCAGTTATATAGTCTTTAAATTGTCTGCAGGGTTTTTAGTTTTGAGAAAATATACATATATATGATTATCTCGTAGCAAAAAGTACTCATATAACTCAATAGGCAATATAACTCAAATTTTAAACATAGTTAAATATATATATATATATATATATATATATATATTTAATTAAATTTTAATTCTTTAAAGGAATTTATATCAGAAAAGAAATATATAAATAAACATATTTCAGAAAACAAAATAAGCAGAAAATATAAATATTGCAATATTTTGTACCAAGGATCACTTTAACCCGTAACTATACTGTGACAAAAATTATCGCATCGACACTGTGAGCGGTCTCTGCGACCGCTTCATCGAAGGATGAATAAAAGGCTTGATTAACTCATAGGATATTGTTTCTGTACTAAACTTTATGTACGGACTATCGTAATTCAAATTCACCTATTTAGAATTCTGTAATGATAATACTAGGGTTCCAAACGAAACAAAATTTTAATAGTATCTTACACATAAACTGAAAATTACAAGTTAAACTGTGAAACTGTAAGTATGTCATTACTTGTTACCTAATATAATTATCAAAGTACGGTTTTCACAATTAGAAAATAGACGTCCGACGCTGACGTACTGCGTTTATCAAAAATGTCACCTTAATATTGAGTATTTTAAAGAAAATTATAAAAATTGAAAGTTTTTCTCAAGTAGGAATTTTAAAGTTTTTATAGGGTTTATTAAAAAAAACACTTAAAACATACTTAAGGGCAGATTTTCTGAAAACTCACTACATCGGCATCCGACGTGTACATTCTGAGGTTGAAAACACGTATCTTGACGATGGTGAAACGTCCCCTTGAAAGTGATTGTTTTTATTTTAGTTATATGTCTGCGACTCTGGTACAATTTCTCTTCCACCAAGCTTGTTTTAAATTTAAAATCTGTCTTAAAACTTTTTTTCTTCGACATTTTTAAAATTTAATATTTAAAACATACTTACATTTGCTTAATATGTTCAAATCCAACTCAAATCAGTTTTCAGGAAAAAGTGTTAACACAAGTGATAAGGTAACAAGCAGCAAAGCACTCGTACTTTGTAGAATTGCAAGTGTAAGAGGAAAACGCATGAAAAAAAAAAATAGCGATTTAATTCCTTTCGATTCACATAACCTAAATTGTTTTTAAAAGCAGGTTTTGAAATGAAAATCGTCAGGCTGAACAGGTTAGATTAATAGGAAATCCGATTCCTAATCCAAATTCTCTATAAGAAAATTACGTCACTTTTTTTCTTCTTGAAGGTTTCTCAAAAGTATGGGTTGTGACAAATGTTATGGGGATGGGAATAAATTATGCCTGGGCTTGAATGATTTGTACAGGGTGTTTCGAAAAAATGTATACACAATTTATCAGCAAATAATTGACACGTTTCTCTTTTCCTTTCAGGTTTAACTAACTTGAAATAATTGGTGAAACCAGATTTAGCTTTTTCATCAAAGGATATTTATCCTAAAATGTTTACTGGAAATTTGAAAACATAACTGAAGTGTATAAACAGTTTAGAGGAGAGTGTTTCAAACAGATCCCCCCTACACGACTTACAATCGCTAGAATTAGACATAATATTGTGGCAAATGGAACCGTTCAGAATGTTTACAAGCAACGTTCGGGAAGACTGCGGTCATCAACAAACCCCACAAATGAAGAGATACTGGTAGAAGCATAAGCCATTATTACGTTCGCTGTTTGATATGAACGGTTATTTTCTAGGCGTTCATTACTTACGTAATCCAAAAACGTTCGTTATTTAATTCCTTTTCAAAATTCAAAATAAAGTATGTGACGATAAAAAATTATGTTACATGCGCTTAAATTGTGTATACAGCATTTAAATTTAATCTTTAAAAAAATCAGTTAGCAGGGTCACCATTTCAGAACATTCTTGGGAGGGAACGCCGTTCCGAGAAATATTTGGTTTGTCACTGTAGAAAAAAAATATCGCATACAAGCACAAGCCTTTGTTTTTTTTTTCTTCACACTGTGAAAACTCTACCCATTTCAATGTCTGAATGCGAAAGAGGATTCAGTTGTATGAATAACATCACGACCGATGCGAAAAATTCACTCCTTATTCAAAGAGACAGTTTACTTATATTCATAAGCCGTGTAGCTCTCTTAATATAATTTTGTCCTGAACCATATGTGAAATCTTGGTTACGATCAGGAAAACGATTTACAGACGAGACAGCTTGATGTAAATCAGAGAGCACAGAAAACACCTCACATTGTCGTTCTTAATGGAAACTTCTAGGATAGATCTGCCAGTAAGTTATATATGGATTTATTTATGTTATTTGAACTAAATTTGGATTCATAATGGAAAATGTTACTATGAGATTGATTAAAATATTGCTTTTATACGAATGCTATACAAATACAATACTATAAAAACTAGAATATAATAATTATAACTGCTAAAAAAAAGTCGGCTTTTGGCTAAATGTTTTAAATTGGCTTTTGGCTAAATGTTTTAAATTGGCTTTTGGCTTAGCAAAAATCCGGTAGCATCAACATCTATACTCTATGAAAAGGTGAGTTCCCACAAATATTTTGTTCCAACTACAGCACTGGGATAGATGGATATGTGCTTTAAAGCTTTAGTGATTATAAACATATATTTGTACACACTTTCTTACTCATTGTCAATCTCGAAAATATCTTGGAAATATGTGTGGTGAAGATAAACAGATCTACCTTCTTATACAAATATTTCACGGTTGTCCATCATTAAGATTTAACTGTTAATTTCGAACTTTTAACAAGGATACAATTTCCATTTTAAATCAAGAAATCATGAATGTGGATTATTAAAAGACCAGCAATAGACAAAGTACTTGGAGTTTTCATTTTAAATTACAAAACACCAGAGTAAATTTCAACTTCAAGGCAAATTTTATAATGTTATCTTGTTATTTAATAGTATTAGCGTTTTCAAATAGAATTTATTACTTTGATAAAACAATTTTCAAAAAGAAAATGTATTTAATTTTAAATGTTATCAGGCATTATTACAAAAATCATCGGAGTGGAAATTTTTAGAATATGCTAAAAATAAATAAAAAAAAATAATTGGAAAGCAAATTTTTGAATTTAAAGAAATTTGAAAATCAGTTTAATCTATTTATTTCATCTCTGATGTTGATATTATTCTTCAGGATGTATTACTGCAGTTAATCAAATTTCAGGGCTATTCCACAATACATCACAAATACATGCATATGGGATTTCCAAATTTCTGTAATTATTCTCAATCGGCCGAATTTTTTAAAGTATAATATGCAATTAAGCATATTTTAGCTACGTCCGTCGCGCAATTTTATATGTAAGTTTTGCGTGAGCTGCCAACCTTTCGTTATTTTTCAAGGGAAATAAATATAATATGAACCAGAAAATGTATTTAATAAAGGAAATCAAATAAGTAGCGCATAAATACCAACACTTTTTATTGAGATTTTTATGAAATTTAGTACTGTTATTTATATAATGACAAATTTTAAGACAGAAAAATCAGAACATCTCTCTTTATTAAATCTTTCTGCTGGGATACATTGACCGAACTGGATTTCTCTCTTGTGACGTCATTAATACGTGTAGCAGGCCCGGTTGAGAAAGCACACAGCGTGATCTCTGCCCCCTACGAGCTACGCTCGCCAACTCCCGTTCTGACACTATAAATTTTAAAAATACTCTGATTTGATCAACTCTAAAGCGATTACGGAAGATTGAATTATAATTAAAAGATCAGTGGCGATCTGCTGTAATCGGGTTTCTATTCGTTTTCCTTTGACTGAGGGATTTTGAGGCCGAATTAACTGCTGTCGGAACAGCTAACAACTGTTAAGATCAATTAAACATTTGAAAATCAACTTGTGTAAAATGGTTAAGTAAACAATGTCGCTGCATCGGGGAATTTTATAACGATGCTAAAGAAAATTGGGTACTTCTCCATTATCCCGTCGACTACTTTCTATAAAAGAAAAGAACTGTCGCCAAAGTATAGGATTTAATGACAAAAGTGTATGACAGTGGGTCGCATTCAATTGATATCAAATGCGTTACACGTGTTAGTTATGTCATCCAGTGATTTTTATTTCAATGTTTATCTGTATTTTTAATGATATTTTAACAATTTATTAGTTATTTTGTAAATTTAAACGTTATTATTAAACGTAAAAATATAGTTTTTAATTGAAGGGAAATATTATTATTTACGCTGTTTTAAAATTTGCAATAATAAGTAAAGGATTTATTTTGTCGAAATAAATTAATTACTCGTGATTGACAGTGTATGACAGTGATTATATATTTTAAATACATACACTGTATATCATACACTGTATGTCATAATATATCAGTGGTAATATATTTTAAAACTGAAGCCATTAGGAAATATTGTTATTTGAGCATTTTAAATATATGACGTAAGTTTCTCCATTTAATGCTTTGAACGTGTAATAATTTAATTATTTCTCTTTTTTTATATTCACGCGCAAGTATATTTTTTATTACGTAATTTTCTACATTTACTGTTTTTAACACGTGATCATTTAATTATTATTTTAAAGTTTTATTTCTGTTTTTAATAGTCACGTGTAAATACATTTTTTATTTGAAAAGGAATATTATTATGTGCGCTATTTTACAAATTATTTTACAAATTAACTATTCAAATAATCGACTTTTCGAAATATGAAATAAATCTCCATCAAAATAATGAAAATTTGAATAAAAAATTGGAATAAAGCCTCAAAAAATTAGTCAAATTAAAAAAATAATAATAATTGCACTCTGCACACCGCAAACTTGTCAACTATATGCTTTTAAATTATGGTTAAATTCCTATGCATAGTTTTCGTTGTTATAAAACTTTTTTAAGATAAGTATTTTGAATGACTTTAATATTAAATATCTCTTAAAATGATTATTCGATTTAAAAACTGTCTGATTCAGAATGTTTATCGAACATTTCTCTATAAAACTACCAATTTTCATATTTTTATATGCAATAGTTTTCTGAACATTAGTCCAGAAAGACCTCAAGGCACAAAATCTTCATCGACATTAGGCTGCGGCGGCGGCGGTGGTTACTTTTTTTTTTTTTTTTTTTTTTTTTTTTTAAGGGTTTTGTTCATTTTACGAAACCTTATTCATCCCGCTACGTTGTCTGTCCGTCACAGAGCCGGTTCTCAGAAACTATATAACTTACAGACTTGAAATGTTGTGTACTTATAGCCGAATACCGACTATGAAGCTGAAAATCATAAAATTTAAAAAAAATCGTATTATTTTAATATAGAGAGATAAAAAACCAAAAATCTAACAGCCTTTTCCTATTAAATTTAAACATTTTTCGTAGCAGTTGCCAACTATTAAAAATCCACAATAAAATTCTTTCTACAATAATTAATTTTCTATTGACATATTTCCACGTGAAAAATGAAAATGAAATAAAAAGTTTCACCAATTGAAAAAAAGATTAATATGACGTCATATTGATAATGAAACAGAAATTTTCAAACATTTCTCAATAATACAAGGAGTATGAGTATGTGTAAGTACAGAAAGCAGGTTAATATGATGTCATTAGAGAATTAAAAAGAAAATTAATCTGACGTCATACTGTAAGTTTAACGGACTTTCTCAAATGTTTGAGAATAATACAAAGAGAGTATCAATATGAGTAATAGAGAAAGAAAGTATATATGACGTCAGCAAGTTATTATAACGTCGTATGAGTTTAAGGAACGTATTGAATCATGATAAAAACCCGATTATGTGGCATATTTTAACATTTTGAAGGTCTATACAACATGTTTAATTTTGAAATTGATTTTTTTTTTTAAATATCGCATTTAGTTCACATGACAGATATTATTATGATAGAGTATAATAGCGGGCTTCGCCCGCTATCGGACCGGTTCAGATTTTCCAAAAAACGAGAAAAATAGACCGGTATTTTTTTACTTTATAAAAAACATGCCTTTTTTTTTTTTTTTAATTTCTTTTTTTTTTTTTTTTTTTTTTGAAAATGAAATTTATTTGGATTTATTAAAGGAAGGATAAAGTGTTTTGAAATGAATATTAAACGAAACCCTTTGTGCGATCTTTGATCACATTTACCCACTTGTTTTAATATAGAGAGATTATTCGTAAAATTGACACCTAAAATAAAAAGGCGTACTTACCTGTAACAAAAAGGTACTCGCAACGTGAAAGGGTGAAAAGATTGTATTGTTCGAGCATAAACAAATCCCCAAGAACAAAAGCGTAGATATGAGAACTATAATCTTAAAGTATTATCTCGCCATATCAACCAAACCTCTTGAACTTAAAATCTCACTTCGCAAGATTAATTTCAATTGTAATCGATTTCAATAAAATACAGTAGCCCCTGATTATATCGCGCAGAAAAAAAGCGCGATATAACCGATATCTAAAGAAAATTAAGAAAGATAACTGTAAGTAATTATTTAACACTTTCCAACATAGTGGAAAAGTATTTATGAATTCGGCTTGTCTGTCTGTCAGTACTGTAACTCTCGTAAATAAATTCTGATTGCCATGAAATATTTATATGTTATTGAGGTTTACTATAGAACGTTCGGTACTGAAAATGAAGTAACAGTTATAGTTCCTTTACTGCCGCGGGCCGAATTAAGAATTATATACAAAGCCGCGGGCCACATAAAAAAGTAAACATTATTACCATTGCAATGAATAAAATTTGTACGTACAAAACAAAACCATGTTAAAGCACACAGTTCTGATTACTTTTCGAAAATATTCTCAATTACTTTTCATCAACTAAATGTATAAAATTTAATTGAAATTTGTAAGTTGTATGTTCGTACGATTTTAATAGAATTTTCTATATCGCAGGATTTGCAATACTTTTCTGCATTTAAATAAGGTGAAAAATTTTATTAAAAATTTGTGGTAGCATCGTACGAACCCTGTGTAGTTATTTAAAAAATTGATTGAACAGATTGTTTTTGGGTCTGTAAATCTTGATCTAGCAAAGGCAGAACTTCCGTGTTTGTTTTTAAGTAAAAAATGAAAGTAAACATATTTTGAATCGAGAAATTAACTTAATAAAATGCTTCGTACCTATGCGCTACTTATTTGATTTCATTTATGAAATACATTTTCTGGTGCAAATTATGTTTATTTGACTTGAACAATAACAAAAGGTTGGCAGCTATGCAAAGATGCTGTATAAAAGTGAGCACCGAACATAGCTATAAAATGCCTAATTACATTCTATACATTAAAAAACCGGTCGATTGATGAATAATTACAGAAATTTGGAAACCTCATATCCATATATTTCGCTCTGATATGTAATTGTACTGAATTTTGATTAACTGCATCAGTAAATTCTGAAGAATAATTTCAACATCGATTATTAGATGTGAAGTAAATGATTTTCATATTTCTTGAAATTCAAAAATCTGATTTTGATTTCATTTTTTAATGTATTTTTAGTATATTCTAAAAATGTCCACCCCGATGATAAAATACATTTTCTTTTTGAAAACTGTTTTCAAAGTAATAAAATCTATTTGAAAACGCTAATACTATAAAATATAAAGATAGCTTTATGAGATTTGACTTGAAGTTTATGTTTACACAGGTGCTTCGTAATTTGAAATGAATACTCCGAGCATTTTGTCTATTGGTCTTTTAATAATCCACATTCATAATTTGTCGTTTAAAATGAAAATTGTAACATTGTTTAACAGTTCGAAATTAACAGTTAAATCTTTATGATGGAAAGCCGTCAAATGTCTGTATAAGAAGGTAGATCTGTTTATCTTCCCTACGCATATTTCCAAGATATTTTCTAAGATTGATGATGATTAAGCATGTGTGTACAAATATAATATAAGTTTATAAACACTATAAGTTTTACGCACATATACAGCTTTGATAAGTCTATTTGTTATTTATAAATCTTTCTGGCAATGATACGTATGTTTATAATATTTTCAAATTTCCTTAACTGCTCTAGGCATCATTTCTTCACTTTCATAGTGAATGATTTCGACTCTCGGGACATTTAATGTAATAAAGACAATAATTAGTTTTTTTAAGAAAATGTATTTTCTTCAATAGGGTTAGTGAGAACACTTTGATTCTCTATTAAGAAGTATATCTTCCAATTCTAACAGTTTATCTTTCCGATGTTTCGCCAATTTTTTGTGAGTTTTCATTATACGTTGTTCTGCAGCACCTCTTAATGTTATATTCTTTCCAAACGTCATCAGTATCTACATCTCAAACATAAAATTTCAGTTTTGCTTTGAATATAATTGCATTGTAAATCACCTTTTTTAAAAAATCTGCTATGTTTATTTTCAGTTTATCTTATTTATTCATAGTGTTAAAGATCTTTAATATATTTTTTAATAAATCCCGGGATATATGAGAGTATGTCACTGTGTGTATATCAATAAAAAATGAAAGAAAGATCACGGATTACAGAAAGATCACACACAATTACTAACCTAAGTAATAAAAATAATCAAAGCGCTTAAATATAAAATCCATGTGTTCGACAAAAGCCCAAGTGAAGAATCTGGAAGACATATTCAAAATTTTTTGTGTCAAACAAAAATGTGATAACTTGTGTCACTTTCAAAGCGATTCATTAAAAGCTATTTACTTTTATATATATATATAATTTTTTTTTTATTTAACTGTTCTTAATTAGTGCCGAATTTTAATAATTTTACAATACATTTCTTAGTGGTGTAAAATTGAAGAGTAGTAAAATAAAGTATTAGTTTCGACAAAAAACAAATAAAAATTATAAATAAAATAATTTAAACATTTTACGAAATTTTAAATTTTTAGACTCGAGATCCCGCGCTTTACTACATTTCGTTCTTTGTATCCACAATTTTTTTGAGCTAAAATGTAACATTGAGTTATATTTAATCTGTTTACAAAATTGCTGCAAGATGAGCGATTTTTTCTAATGCAAAACGCTATAAAATTCTGAAGAGTAGTATTTCCCTTATTTAAGGACAGAATAAATACAACAAATATTATTATTCAAAAATAGTGGTAGTATCCTGAATAAAGAAAAGCACGCCAAACTGGTAATACTGATATACATATCTTTCTTATGTTTGCCATATCTAAGACTGCGGTTGATTCAAGAATTTTCGTGGAAAGTTTATTTTCAAGATACGTGCTCTAACACCTAAATTAAATCTAGGTAAAATGTCAAAGCCTTCGCGGGCCACAGATAAGTTGTCGGCGGTCCACGTGTTTGACATACCTGGTTTACAGGGACACACAAAAGAATTAAGTTACATTATGGTGTATGGGGGGGGGGAATCGTTTACGGTGCATTTTATTGATGTTACGATATTTCAAACATAATGAGATTGATATGTATCACTGAGATGGACTACAACATGCTTTCTCAAGCATATAGAATAAGTAGTATTTATAGATCGTTTATAGGGATGCACTAAAGAAATCCATTACATTACGGGGGGGGGGGGGGGGGATCTAAATCATTGTGGTGCATTTTAATCCTATATATTATTTCTGTTGTCAACATCCCTTTTTCTAAGCACAAAAAAGGCGCAGAATGATAAATGAGATACCATATGAAAGGATTTTGAATAGGCTTCTCACACAGCACACTTAACATTTCGTTAAAATGTGTTTTTTGATTAAAAATTGCAATTAATTAAAAATTAAATCGGCATTGTTTTCCTAATTGAAATGAAATGTTGTCCTCAAATTAGTGTTGCCACAAAAATAAAATACCGCATTATAGGATCCTCAACGATGATTGTAAGAAAATAATAAGTAGAACAAAAGAGAGAAAATGTGACGTTTTCTCACGAATTTATTTTATACCAGAGGACCCGTGCGAGGATTTCGCACTGAAATCTAATATTTTTTAGGTACTTCTCTATTATCCCGTCGACCACTTTTCATAACAAAAAACTATCGCCGAACTGTAAGATTAAACGCCATGCAGTCCCATTTACTTGATATCAGAAGCATTATACGTGTCTGTTACGTCATCAAGTGGTTTTTAACTTGACATTTGCGTGTATTTTTCATTATGTTTTACTGATTTATTATTTATTTCATTAAATAAAATAACAATTGTTTCTTTAAATTCTTATATTTTATTTATTTTGATATTCCAATGGCAACATTCTCTCGTTTATTTGGCGATAGTTTTTTGTTATGAAAAGTGGTCGACGGGAAAGAAACCATAGAGAAGTACCATTTTTTATCAATATGTAATATTTCTTAGATGCAGGTCGAAACTTCTAAAGAAAAAGTAAGGATAAAAATATCTGCAAACAACATTTAGTTTTTAGTCAAGCCAGAATATCATCTAATTTATTCCATCAAAGTTATAGTAAAAACTGATCCAAGATTGCAAAATGCACGCGCGAGAAAAAAAATTAACAATCGTATTTTAACTGCATTAGAGGATGACGTCATCCGCTTCGGGAAAACATGGGACATAGAAATATAAATCTAAACATTTCAATTATTTCGCTTTTTAATCATAAATATAAAATATACCCGTGCGGGGATTTTTATAATCATTGCTGAGTATCATATAATGTGGTATTTTATTTTTGTGGCAACAATAATTTGAGGAAAACCTTTCATTTCTTTTATGAAAACAATGCCGATTTAATTTTTAATTTTCAGCAAATTTAAATCAAATACATGTTTTAAGGAAATGTTGAATGTGCTATGTCAGAAGCCTGTTCAAAATCCTTGAATATGCTATCTCATTCGTCGTTCTGCGTCCCGTACTTTCTTAGAAAAAGGGATGTTGACAGGAGAAATAATATATGCGACTTTTATTTTAATTTTAATTTTAAATATTAAATTAACCCGTGCAAAGAAATCATACTTTATCTTTTTTGTACTATTTATATATTTTTCTAATTATTATTGAACATGATATAATGCGGTATTTTATTTTTTGTGGCAACACGAATTTAAGGAAAACCTTTCATTTCATTGATGAAAACAATGCCAATTTAATTTTTAATTAACAGCAATTTTTAATCAAAAAACATATTTTAAAGAAATGCTAAGTGTGCTATGTCAGAAGCCTGATCAAAATCCTTTCATATGGTATCTCATTCGTCGTCTGTCCCGAGCTCCCTCTCGGTGATTCTGACCCGACCCTTTTGGTAGGGGAGGTGACCGGAAGCCGAGCATTGCGCTGACGCTTCGTCGGGTTTCTCCGAATCGGCCTGTTGAGTCAGGAAGATGACCGGGTGCCCGACGCACGAAGCTGAAGTCGACACGAGGAGAGCAGCAGCCGACGAATCCGATCTCCTTGCCGTGGTGGGACAGCTTGAAAGTGGTGTCTGTCTAGCCGGAGTGAAATCTCCCTCTTCCATATTGGTGCGGTTTTCGTGTTCCAGGAGGAAGGCTGATGCCGTCCCTTGAGGGTCCTATGCGCAGAACTACCCGTGTCGTAGTCGCCGAGAGGCCTCAGGTTCACGGGAGGCCAATAGGCCCGTTCCGCGGGACCTTCGGGATGACAAAGGTGGCGAAAGGACACTGCATAGACCAATCCCTCGTGCCCGGAGCATTCAGCTGCCGGGGGTGACGCGAGGGCAAAGGTTAACTAAATCGGATCGGGCGGCTGCAAGACTTGTCTATGAGAAGACGAGAGCTCAGGCAGGATCTGTTGAACACGACTTGCATGATTCCCAGTGAAGAACTTTGCGACCGAAGCTGGTTTGGGACCCCGTAGACCGCCTTGCGAGTCCTCTGTGGCAGGATCAGTTGGGAGTCGCCTTCGAAGCCTGGTTCGAGATTGCCCGACCAGAACAAGCAACGACACAGGGGCACGGCACTCAGCCTGCGATATGTGTCTTGCAGAGTTTCTGGGAGGGGGGACTTTTCTCGAGATAGGGCCACGGAGTGCGCACCGGAGGCTCGTCGGTAAAACGACGATGTCTGGGCTCGAAATCAAATCATGGGCCGAAACCTAGTCCAGCACGTCTCTCGTGCAGCCAGGAATTTCCACATCTGGCAGGCGGATGAGTGGCTCGCCTTCTGAGTTTCAACCAAACACTAACCTCGATCGGGCCCGCCTCTTTGGCGCGTCTTTGCCGCTTCTTTGGCGCGACCTCCAGAGTCCGATAGTGGCCTCTTGATTCCTTCCTTGTTGTGTTTTTAAATGCTTAATTTGTTTGTTTTTGTTTTTGTGATATGTTGTCTGTGATATATGCTTGCCGCCATACTCGATGTAACGGGAGTCTCTGACTTGTCATTGACTCAGTCGCTGGTTTACTGGCTAGTTCTGCCTAGTCGGGTTCAAACTCGCGCTGTTCACCGAGGGCAACCGAGCCGAGTCTCGTCTATGAGACATAGACCGAATTTCCTCGTGGTCTTGGCTCGGCTAGAGGCGCCTTCCGACACACGTAGTGTCGCCCGCGGAAGATGAGCCCAGTAGCTGGTTCCTCCCTACCTGTCTATGATCGGACTCCGCGGGACAGCAAGGGCCGTAGAGATGCCGGACATATGGTGGATGACCCGACTCCCTTTTGGGTGCTCGGCGATGAAGCCGTCCGACAGTCCCTACGATTCATCGAGTGTCACGTGGGGAAGTCTCCTCTAAGCGTTGGAACTTCCGCCGATCGCAACGACCTAAGTCATCTTGCGAGGAAGCACTCGGGTAAGAGGTAAGGAGGTGTCGATGGATGGCGAACCTCCCTATCGGTCGTAGCGACCTGGCGAGACAAAGCCATGGTCTGCATTAAAAGTTCATGAGAACTTGGGCACGATGAGAAGGACGGATCGCGGGACGCCCCCGAGGGCGTCTGCGACGCCGCTTAGTTTTATCTCATTCGTCGTTCTGCATTTCGTATTTTCTGAGAAAAAGGGATGTTGACAGGAGAAATAATATATATGATTTATGATTAAAAACCAAAATTGAAATTGAAACGTTTAGAAGAAAAATATATTATTGATCGATCGAAACATCACGAGTAGCATAAAAGGTATGATTTGTTAAAATTGAATAAATTATTGTAATTTAAGTGTATTTCAATTTATTTTTCTTTGTCCTATGTTTTTCCCAAAGAAGATGACGCCATCCTCTAATGCAGTTATTTTTTTCCCTCGCGCGCGTGCTTTTTCTATCTGGAGGCACGTCAGTGCCTCCGCCAAGTCGAGAGAGCACAGCCGTAAGCATCCTTTTCTGGAAGCAACTTAGGGCACTTTTGACCCCCCCCCCCCCCACCCCCATATCTCTGCGCTGGAGTTTCCTAAAAACCTAGAATTTCGTTTTTCTAGACTCTAGAGCAGGCGTGTCAAACTCGTTTACCGCTGCGGGCCAAATTAAGTATTACATACAAATCCGCGGGCCACATAGAAAAAGTAGATAATATTATTCCCATTGCACAAAACAAAATTTGTACTTACAAAACAAAGGCATGTTAAAGAAATATTCACGCAAAGTTCCATTGTTATTGTTAAATTCATAGTTTAATATATCTTATTTTTGAAAAGATATTCAAAGTTATTTTCCATCTACCAAATCTATAAAATTTTATTGAATTTTCTAAATTGTATTAAGTTGACAATCAAAGTTTACCATAATTATGTGCTATACAACTCAACTTTCGGACCTTTTCTTGACGTAAATTGAACTCATGTAATAATATTTAATGAATCAGATTTTTAGCATTTTTAAAATCGCTAATACAGCTTTTATTTATCGCGTGTACAAATTAGAAATGATACTTTGATTTTGAAATCAAATGTTTTGATTTATGATATTATTTCTTATTTATTTATTTATTTTCTCTTTTAAATGAAAAGTGTGAAGTATTTTAAATTTATGTAATATAAGCATTTTAGATTAAAGTTAAGTATTTTAAATGAAATGAGTGACAGGTTTATAATTTAAAATTAAATTAATTGTAGTATGAATGACGGTGATGGGAACGATATTTGGCGAATTATCATCTGCTCCCGGCTAACAAAAATACTCATAATTAAAAAAAAGAATAAAAATAAATAAATGATAGTTTGTTGTAAATAAATATTGATATACATATCAAAAATAATTTATAGAATTAAAATAAAAAATAAAAGTAAATAAACAACAATTTCCATAACAAAGTTTTCGCCAAATTGGCGGGGGAGGGGGGGGGGGAATCGCGCCAACGTGCGTATGTGACATTTGTGCCCAAAAAATATGCGAAATGCTACCATGATCGTAAAAGTTCATGATTTGTCTATTAGAATCTTCCGATTTGGCGAACGATTAAGGGAAAATTAAATTATGAATAAATGTAACGTGTTGCAATGTTTAACATACATTTAAGGGAGACCAAACTGGTCGCCAGTGGCGGCTAGTGTTAAAGAAATATTCACGCAAAGTTCCATTGTTATTGTTAAATTCATAGTTTAATATATCTTATTTTTGAAAAGATATTCAAAGTTATTTTTCATCTACCAAATCTATAAAATTTTATTGAATTTTCTAAATTGTATTAAGTTAAAAAAAAAAAAAAAAATTGTACACGCTGGTCTGCTAATCCTGATCAAGCAAAGGCATAGCTGTCAATCTTCCGTGTTTTCTTTAAGTAAAAAATAAAAATAATCATATTTTGAATCAGTAAATTTATTTAATAAAATGTGTCTTGTATCTATGCGCTACTTACTTGATTTCATTTATTAAATGCATTTTCTGGTACAAATTATGTTTATTTGACTTTAAAAAATAACAAAAGGTTGGCAGCCACGCAAAGATGTGGTATAAAAGTAAGCTACTGAACATAACTAAAATCTACCTAATTGCACACTACAGTTTAAAAAATCGGTCGACTGATTAATAATGACAGAAATTTGGAGACCCCATATCCATATATTTTCGCTCTAATATGGAATCGCACTGAATTTTGGTTAATTGCAGTAATAAATTCAGAAGAATGATTTCAACATCAATCATTAGAAGTGAAGTAAACAGATTAAACTGATTTTCATATTTTTAAAATTTAAAAATCTTCTTTTGAATTCATTTTTAGTATATGTTTAGTATATTCTAAAAATGTTTACCCTGATGACTTTTGTAATAATACCTGGCATTTAAAATGAAATGCACTTTCTTTTTTTAAAATTATACCCCAAAGTTTGTCAAAGTAATAAATTCTATTTGAAAACGCCAGTACTATCAAATAACAAAATAGTATTATGAAATTTGCCTTGCAGTTGAAATTTACTCAGGTGTTTTGTACTTTCAAATAAAAACTCCTAGTACTTTGTCTATCTACAAAAACAACTTTTCAAAAGTAAAAAAAGCCAAGCGTAAAAAAAAGAAAAAAAAAAAAAAAAAAAAGTTGTGGCTAAAAAATGGTGTGATATCAAATTTCCAAGCTAATATATTGCTTATTTAACTTTTTTCCATTAAATAAGTTATCATATATATAAGTCGAGTGCCTACGTATATGTTAATAGAAATCGTTTTCTCCTGTACTAAATACATCCTAACGAGTTTATGAAAATTCAATTTTTTTCAAATTATGCATGATGGGCTTGGCGGCCATCTTCGCATATTATTCACAAAATTCTAACCACACAAATCCGTAGTTAAAATCCGAAGTTCAAAATTGTTATTTAAGCAAATATTTAAGAGTTTCATTTATAGACTTGTATGCTCTGAAAATTGTGTCTTAAGATAATGATGACTTATCTTAAAGATTCATCTTATGATTTATTTTTTAGAGTAATTATTAATTTCAAACTAGTAAAAATCAATTTATCAAAATATCAGTCTTATCTAATTTATCTGTCCGTAGTTAGAATCTGAAGTTCGAAATTTTTATAAACATATTACATTGCAAACATATTACGCTTTTACTTTAGAAAT
Organism: Maratus michaelseni; assembly: GCA_963931845.1. Classification (NCBI taxonomy): domain Eukaryota; kingdom Metazoa; phylum Arthropoda; class Arachnida; order Araneae; family Salticidae; genus Maratus; species Maratus michaelseni. The sequence continues at coordinate 358,101,853 of OZ007589.1, forward strand.
TTGGGTGCTTAGAAATATGAAAAGATGGCCGCCAAGCCCATCATGCATAATTTGAAAAAAATTGAATTTTCAGAAACTCGTTAGGATGTATTTAGTACAGGAGAAAACGATTTCTATTAACATATACGTAGGCACTCGACTTATATATATGATAACTTATTTAATGGAAAAAAGTTAAATAAGCAATATAATAGCTTGGAAATTTGATATCATACCATTTTTTAGCCACAACTTTTTTTTTTTTTTACGCTTGGCTTTTTTTTACTTTTGAAAAGTTGTTTTTGTAGATATCATTTCTTTTTTTTTAAATATATTGAACATAATTTAAATAATCTAAACATGAGAAATAATTTAAAATTACATTTTACTTTCAGTCATTGTTTAAAGGGTTAACTAGAAATACCAGTAGATTTTTCAATTAAACTAATTACACTCTTAAAAACAACATACTAAATGTGGCTTGTTATAATACTTGTTATCCTCCGTTAAAAAATATCACTGACTAATCCATTAAATGAATAAAAATAATGGAATACGTACATAGCGTGTCAGCGCTGCATTTGAAATCAAACGTGATATCACGCTCTTTTATTATTAGCACTAACTGGCTTCGCCCGCTAGCGGGCCCCTAATTTACACCGGGGCCTCAAATCTTGTAAAACTTCGAATAAGATAAACCACGAACCTCCGACCTGGTTCCCCGCTGCCTTCGGCACCGGATAATCCCTTAATTTGCAAATCGAATTCTATAAACTTCTAAACAAACGAACTTCCGACACGGGTCCTCGCTGCCTTCAGCACCGTATAGCAGTCGTGCTGCGCACTCTCAAGTTCTATCTTCCACCACCAGGTAGCGCAATCTGTTCTATATGAACCTCGGGCACTGAAATCGTTAATGCTATAGATGTCGAGTCGAATGAGCTATACCCAGGGCCTGATTAACGCACAGGCCAACTAGGCCACGGCCTTGGGCCCACAGCTGATGGAGGCCCCAAAATGAGTAAAATGATTTAGGAAAAGTTTCTTAAAAATGAAGTTTTCTGCAATTATTTTCTCAAAAACAGAACAAAAAGATTTTGTTTACTTGTCAACTGTATCATAATATCTAATAATAACCCTCGAAAAAAATTCTAGCTACTATTTTAATTTGAGGGGCCCCAAAAAGTTGCTGGGCCTTGGGCCCCAGAGGACCTTAATTGGGCTCTGGCTATACCCCGTCGTGATCTAGCCCATAGAACCAGAGATAGGAAAGTGCCCCCTGGTGGTGAAAAACGAACTAAAATCGGAAAGCTCTATAGATGTCGAGTCGAATGAGCCATACCCCGTCGTGATCCGGCCCATAGAAACAGAGATAGGAAAGCGCCCACTGGTGGTGAAAGCTAATCGCGTTTGGGGGGCAAAGTGGGGGGATGAACAGCGGAGATGCATAATAAGATTAGGCCGTCACAGACTTTTCCAACGATGTATCACATGAGGGATATGTGCAAAATTCAGAAAATACCCCCCCCCCCCCCTGCATAATTTGATTAAGCGTTCACAGACCTTTCCAACAATATATCACATGAGAGGTGTCGGCAAAATTTAGAAAAGTGCCCCCTTTGGGGGGGTGAAAGTGGGAGGATGGACCCCGAAGATACATAATATGAATAAGCGGTCACACGCCTTTCGAACAATATATCACATGAGTAGTGTCGGGGGGGCGCAAAATGTGGGGATTTCACCTGTGGTGCATAACATGAATAAGTGGTCACAGCCCTTTGTAACGATATGTGACATGACGGATATCGTTAAAATTTAGAAAAGTGCCCCCCCCCCCCTTGTGTAGGCAAAACGCGCTCCGCCCCGCCCTATAATTTTTGACGCAGCTTTATTTTTAAAATTTATGTTATGTGTTATAAAATATCGTAAAGTTTCAAACAGATAGCCTTATTATACTTCCTAATTTTGTTCACGCTCCTCCCCATCTCCTCCCCGAACTGTGACGCGCCATTCTTTTTTATAATTTTTTTTATCATGTGTTATAAACTATCTTAAAGTTTAAAACAGATCGCATTGGAATTTAATATATTTGCTGAAATTGCTATTATATGTAGAATAATATAGAAATAAACCCTCCTTTAGATTGTAATTAAAATATATGAACAATTTTTAGAATTTCTGAAAGCTGATTTTTATTTATTTATTTATTTATTTATCTATTTATTTATTTTTTGTTTATTTATTTATTTTTTGTTTATTTATTTTTTATTTATTTATTTTTTATTTTTTTATTTTTTGCATTGCCCTGTGCATGTTTGGAATTTCTTAGCAATTTCTTAGATTTACATTATTTTATTCAATTAAACATTGTACCGTTACAAAAATTTAAATGGAAACTTCACTTCTAAAACAAAAATAATTTAACAACTGGATTTCAGTAATTTATAGAAAAATGACGTGAAAGGTATTCCTGCGAACAAAATGCCTGTCCTTTACCGTGTTTTTTTTTTTTTTTTTTTTTTTTTTTTAAAGAAATAAATGAATCTCATTTAATTCATTTCAAAAATTTTGTTTACGTTTGGAAAGAAATTTTAAATGCCAATAACTCTTAATGTATACATTTTAGAAGGTACATCTTCCCTCAAAAACTAATTTATTTTTAAAGATCTTTCTAAAAACGTAAATTATATATTTAAAATATTTTTAAAGCATAAACACTACGTCTGATTACTTTATTTTACAATATTATAAGAACACACATTTTATCAGACAATTAAATGCACTAAACAAACACGAGTGAAAAATTAACCTGGGCCAGGACTCGAACCTGGGACCTTACGCATACTGTGCCGACGCTCTGCGACTGAGCCACCCAGATCGATACGCTTGACGGGAATTTCTCATATTTATTCTTGTTGGAAACAGTCATCTGCCACAGTTTGCAGTCATATTTAATTGTTTGATAAAATGTGTGTTCTTATAATTATGAAGGTTTTATTTTTTAAAAAAATATCTTCAGAAGAAAATGGCTGACTTGCAAATGAAATTTGATGTTGTTATAACATGTAACTGATTTGTGCTATTATAATACAGACGGTACATGGTCGTTGGCATGTTTTATCTCTGTTTTGGCATACTTTTTTAATCGCCAAGTTAATTAACAGTTTTTTGCTAATTAAGGATAGAAAATAATATTTTTTTACACTGGATTTTATAAAAGCACATAGATTACGTAATTACTTGTCCAAAAATGCAATCCTTTTTTTATTCTGCCGAATATTAAGGTCTGTAGGTTGTTTGAAAAAAAAAAGTTTGACGAAGAAAAAAGTGATCATTTTAAGTAACTCGACGGTTTTTTTTTTTTTTAAATCTATATATCTGTTTATAAATCACTTATGAAGATGAGTTTGGTCTTAAATTGAAGAAATTCTTCATTAGATTCTTCTAGTTTTCGTTTTTTTATTCTGCGACGCTTGGTTTATTTGATATCTGATATTTTAATCTGGCATGTTTTGTCGATTTAACATTGCGAAGTTGATTTCTGTAAGTAAGCAGTAGCGGTCTAGTTCAGTTCTTGGCGTTGTTTGTGTGGCGTTTTTTTTAAAGCTTGGCTTGGCAGAGCGACCGCCCTGCTTGATTAGAGGTCCTTTAATAATACACATTCATAATTTGTTGATTTTAAATGAAAATTATAACCTAATTTAACAGTTAACATTTAAAACGAAACAGTTAAAATATTGCTCGAAGTTAACAGTTAAAACTTTATGATGGAAAGCCATCAAATATCTGTAAAAGAAGGTAGATCTGTTTCTCCACTACCCACATTTCCAAGATATTTTCTAGATTTACGATGATTAAGCACGTGCGTACGAATATAATGTAAGTTTATGAACACTATATGATTTTAAGCACATGTTCGGCTTTGTAAATCTATGCGCTATAAAAAAAATCTTTCTAGCAATGGTACTTATGCTTACAGTATTTTCAAATTTCTTTAACTGTTCTTGACGTCATTTCTTCAATTTTGTAGTCAATGATTTCGACTCGTGGGACATTTAATATAATAAAGACAATAATTAGTTTTTTTAAAGCAAATGCATTTTCTTCAATGCATTTCTCCACTTTGATTCACTTTTAAGAAGTATCAGTTTCAATTCTGACAGTTTATCTTTCGGTGTTAGCCAGATTTTTGTGAGTTTTCTTTATACTTTGTGCTGTAGCACCTCGCAATGTTATATTCTTTCCAAACTTCAACAGTGTCTACATATAAAACATCTAATTCCAGTTTCCCTTTAAATATAATTGTAATGTAAATCGCCTTTAAAAAAATCTGCGATGTTTATTTTCAGTTTATAATATTTATTCATAGGTGGTAAAGAGTTTTCACATATATATTTTTTTAATCCTGGGATGTATGAGAGTATGTCAATAAAACGTGTATACATATCAATAAAAAATGAAAGAAAGGAAAGAAAGATCATGCAGGATTCCAGAAAGATCACACACAATTACTATGCTAAGTAATGAAAATAATTAAAGTGCTTAAATCCAAAATCCATATGTTCCACTAAAGCCCAAATAAAGCACGTGGATAACAAAACTATTTAATTTTATATTTTAATTTTTTTTAAGTATTTCAACTCTTCTTAATTAGCGCCGAATCTTCTTAATCAGCCGACAGAAAAGTAAAAAATTATATGTAAAATACTTGAAAAAATTTACGAATCTTCAATTTTTCAAACTCAATATCCGGTGTTTTGCTACGTTCCGATTGGTTATCTTTGTTCCGCACGTTTTTATTTTTATGCTAACATGTAAAATTGAGTTATATCTGTCTCTATATATATCACTTTGCCAGATGAGCAGGATTTTTTTAAATTCAGAATGCTACCCCATTCTGAAGAAAAATATTTAAAGACAGAATAAATAAAACAAATATTACTATTCAAAAATAGTTGTAGCATTCTGAAGTAAAAAAAGACCGCCAAACCGGTAATACTCATGTTCATATTTTTCTGATGTTTGCCATTTGTAAGGCCTCGGTTGGTGTAATTGTGTTCGTGCAAAGTGTATTTTTAGCATACGTATTCTAACAACTAAATTAAACTCTGGTAAAATGCCAAAGGCTTCGCGGGCCACACATAAGGTGTCGGCGGGCCAGTTGTAGCCAGCGGGCCACGTGTTTGACATACCTGCTCTAGAGTATTTGGTACACGGGACCAAAATTTTAAATTACAAGTTTCTGTCTTTTCTAGTTCAGACGATATATGAACTCAAACATTCAATTTTTTGTCACTCACTCACTCATTCATTCACACGTCATCAAAAAGATTAGGTAGATCCCGTAGCCCTAGAAATTTGACATTTGGAAAAAAGGTAGTGTTTAGGAAGGAAAAATTATAAAATCCGGAAAATTCGAAAAAAAAAACATTCGAAAATTTAACAAATTCCATCAAAATTGAAAATTGAAAATAATACGATCTTGTAATCTTAGAAACTTAAAATTTCGTGTGAAGGTAGTGTTTAGCATCCAGAAAAAGAAAACATCAAAAACACACAAAAAAAAAATCGAAAGCAAAATTGAAAAAATCGAAAAAATTGAAAAAAAAACGAAAATTTGAAGACATCCGATTTTGTTGAGCTAGAAACTTCAAATTTGTAATAAAGGTAGTATTTAGGATACAGAAAAAGAAAAAATTAAAAAAATCCAGAAAATTCGAAAAAAAATTCAAAAATTCGAAAAAAATTTAAAAAATGAAAATAATTTGATCTTTTAGCCTTAGAAACTTAAAATTCGGCGTAAAGGCAGTGTTTGGAATTCAGAATAAGAAAAAATTAAAAACACAATAAAAATGGAAAATAAAATTAAAAAATCGAAAAAATTGAAAAACATCGAAAATTTGAAAATAATTCGATTTTATAGCGCTAGAAACTTGAAATTTGGAATAAAGGTAGTATTTAGAATACAAAAAAAGAAAAAATTAAAAAAAATTCCAGAAATATCGAAAAAAATTGAAAAAAATAAAATAATTTTATTTTTAACCTTAGAAACTTAAAATTCGACGTAAAGGTAGTGTTTGGAATTCAGAATAAGAAAAAATTAAAAACACAATAAAAACCGAAAATAAAATTAAAAAATCTGAAAAATCAAATAATTCGATTTTGCAGAACTAGAAACTTGAAATATAGGTAGTACTTAGGATAGAAAAAATAAATAAAAAATCCAGAAAATTCGAAAAAAATTTTTTTTTCGAAAATTTGAAAAAATTGAAAAAAGATTGATTTGTTGGAATTTTCCTGAATTTTTAATTTTGTATCTGGAGGCACGGCAGTGCCTTCGCCAAGTCGAGAGAGCACAGCCGTAAGCATCCTTTTCTGGAAGCAACTAAGGCACTTTTGACCTCCCCATATCTTTGAGCTGATGTATCCCAAAAACCTGAAACTTCGTTTATATAGAGTATGTTACAAATAAGACCAAAATTTCACATTCTGTCTTTTCTAGTGCAAACGATATATGAACTGAAAGTTTCATTTTTTGTCACTCACTCACGCGTCATCAAAAAGATTAGGGGGATCCCGTAGGCCTAGAAACTTGAAATTTGGAATAAAGGTAGTGTTTAGGATACAAAGAAAGAAAAAATTATAAAATCCAGAAAATTCGAAAAAAAAAAAGCATTCGAAAATAAAACAAATTATAACAAAATTGAAAATTGAAAATAATAAGGATTTTGTAGTCTTAGAAACTTAAAATTTGGTGTAAAGGTAGTGTTTAGAATTCAGAAAAAAAAAATAAAAAAAACACAATAAAATATAAAATAAAATAAAATAAATCGAAAAATAAAAAAATAAATAAAAAATTTGAAAATAATCCGATTTTGCTGCGCTAGAAACTTGGAATTCGGAATAAAGGTAGTATTTAGAATACAAAATATAAGGAAACATTAAAAAATCCGGAATATTGGAAAACAAAATTCGAAAATTCGAAAAAGTTGAAAAAATTGAAAATAGTTTGATCTTTTAGCCTTAGAAACATAAAATTCGGCGTAAAGATAGTGTTTAGGATTCGGAATAAGGTAAAATAAAAACACAATAAAACTCCAAAAACAAATCGAAAAATAAGGAAAATTTGAAAATAATTCGATTTTATAGCGCTAGAAACTTGAAATTTGGAATAAAGGTAATATTTAGGATGTTATTTAAGGAAAAATTTAAAAATCCGGAAAATTCGAAAAAAAAAAATCCGCAAAATTTGAAAATTTAAAAAAAAAATGAAAAATTGAAAATAATTCGCTCTCGTAGTCTTAGAAACAGAAAATTTGTGTAAAGGGATTCAGAAAAAGAAAATTAAATTAAAAACATAACAAAAAGCGAAAATAAAATTAAAAAATCGAAAAAAATATAACGAAAATTTAAAAATAATTCGATTTTTTAAAGCTAAAAACTTAAAATTTGGAATAAAGTTAGTATTAAAAAGAAAAAAAAAAAGAAAAAATTTAAAAATCTGGAAAATTTGAAAATTTGAAAAAAATTGATCTTGTAGCTTTAGAAACTAAAAATTCAGTGTAAAGGTAGTGTTATACAGAAAAGGGAAAAATTTAAACACAATAAATTCGAAAATAAAATAAAAAGATCGAAAATTTGAAAATAATTCGATTTTGTAGTGCTAGAAACTTGAAATATGGAATAAAGGTAGTATTTAAGATACAAAAAAAGAAGAAAAGAAAAAATCTGGAAAATTAGAAAAAAAAATTAGAAACTTCGAAAAACTGGAAAAAAAATCGATCTTGTAGCTTTAGAAACTGAAAATTCAGCGTAAAGGTACTATAGTCATTTAGAATACAGAAAAAAGAAAGAATAAAACACAATAAATTCGAAAATAAAATAAAAAAAATCGAAAAAAAATCGAAAATTTGAAAATAATTCGATTTTGTAGCGCTAGAAACTTGAAAATTGTAATAAAGGTAGTATTTAGGATACAAATTAAGGAAAAATGAAAAAATCCGGAAAATTTGAAAAAATAAAAATTTGAAAAAAATAAAAAAATTGCAAATAATTCGATCTTGTAGTCTTAGAGACTTAAAATGTACTGTAAAGGTAATATTTACGATTCAAAAAAGAAACTTTTAAAAATTTGTAAAATTCGAAAATAAAATCGGTAAAATAGAAATATATGTAAAAAATCGAAAATTCGAAAACAATTCGATTTTGTAGTTCTAGAAACATGAGTTTTAAGATAATTGCCCTATTAGCTAGTACACCGCCCCTAATTGTTTTATGGGTTTTTTCCCCAGATTATGCATTTTTTTTTTTTCATTTTGTTTACGAATTTCGGTATAGAAAAGATCCGCTATAGACCGGCTACGTTATGGGAGGTTTCTTTATAGACATGTTTGTTTTCTTTTACAGGTCATACTCTATTTAATTTGCATATGAAATATGGATTGTTAAATGATGTTAGCACCAAAAAAAAAAAAAAAAAAAAAAAAAATTCACAGCTCCCCCTCTCCTCCCGACATTGCTGGCTGGTTATCGCTTGATAGTCCTTTATAAATAAAATCATGGTGACTCTAAGATTATCTTGATTTATCTTTAAATTGATCCTAAGAAGACGGATCAAAGAATTACTATATTGGCATGACAATCAGGAAACTTAGAAGTAAAATCGAAAAATCAATAAATGTATAAAAAGTCGAAGATTTGAAAATAATTCGATTTTGTAGTCCTACCAGCTTGACATTTGGCAGAAAGGTAGGGTGTAGGATACAAAGTTAGGAAAAATTTTAAAATCCGGACAAAAAAAAAGACAAAAAAAAAAGGTTATAGTTTGATTATAGTTTGATTTATTGAAAATTTCAGGAAATTTTAATTTTAGCTTTCTTTTTATCCTAAACAGTACTTTTGTGCTAAATATCAAGTATCTAGGCTGCGAGTAATATCTCAGATGGATAGCACTTTTCCTGGAAGCAATTGAGAGTACTTTTGACTTCCCCCTCCCATAACTTAGTGCTTGCCTAGTTACCTGAAATTTCTTTAAGGTAACTTCTTCGAAAATCAGTGGATGATATCCAAAGAGAGCCCAAAATCAAGAAAAGGAGGATTAATTACAAAAAGAAGTGAAAAAGTCACCTGTAAAAAATGCAGCCAAGTCTCGTAACTCATTTACCGTAAAAAGTACTGAGATCGTATAAAGCCAAGTTTAACTATCTTATTAACTCTGAAATTTTCATTCACAAATCACTCCTAGTCTCTACATCTTTAGTCAATTATTATTTTGTGACTTGGCAATTGCGTAGAACGAGAATGTGATGTATATAGTTAGTCTTAATCAAACAATACTATAACATATTAAGCTGTAATAACTTCCCTGTGCGTATATAATTTGCCTTAATTAAATTATCTCCTCCCATCCCATAACATAGTAAGGTCAGGTGTAATAACTTCCCTGTGCTGCGTAATTGCCAAGTCACAAAATAATAATTAACTAAAGATGTAGAGATTAGGAGTGAGTTGTGAATGAAAATTTCAGAGTTAATAAGATAGTTAAACTTGGCTTTATACGATCTCAGTACTTTTTACGGTAAATGAGTTACGAGACTTGGCTGCATTTTTTACAGGTGACTTTTTGATGGGATTGAGATTTTACTGTTAGGAAGAAATGAGATTTTTATCCTTAATATTTCTGTAGAAGTCTAAACCTGCATCTAAAAATATGATATATTACTAAAATGTATTAAACTGCACTGCGAAATCCTCGCACGGGTTCACTGGTGATGGCATGATAATTCTAACGTAATGAAATATCACTGAAGTGCTACAAAACATCTATTCTATAGATTAGTGCATAGCATTTATCGTTTATTTACAGAGACACACAAAAGAATTCGGTTAAAGGACTGACTATGATCGATAATTGCTGAAAGTGTGTTTTCCGCTGTGGTGTGTATTTTTAAACCTATATAATTTTGAATGTATTAGGTGGTTCATTGGCATACCTAACGGAGGGGGGGGGAGCTGATGGGATTACAACCCCCCCCCCCCCTGTTTGACTCTCGATGAATATCTTCCCTAGAGATGGCGCTAAGGGGTTCTATTGTTTTCCTTTGGGGAGGGGGGGGGGACTCCTAAATTATCCTTCACTGTGCCACTGCTTATCATAAAAACGTAGCATAAAGCTTCAACCTTTTTTTTTTTACTGAATACGTGTTTATGCTAGTATTAAAAAAATAGATAAATGTATCAATAATGGGCATAAAATCTTTTCTAATTTAGCTGAAAAGCTAAGCAAACAAATTTAATTTTTTAATTGCACTTACCAGATTATAATATGAACAAAATTTGTTATATATACCTGGTTTTAATTAATTTCCAAAAATTGAACCCGATTCATCTGTTTTCATAACACTGTTTTACATATTTTCTAATCCACAAATCAAATTCACCACATATATATAAATTGCTTATATATTTCTACATATTCTATGATACAACGATAGGGTTAGCCACAAACGGGTACGGCAGATGTCCAATGTGAGTAAAAATATTTTTTATACACTGCTATTAAAAAGGTTTGCATTGGGGCCTTGCACCTAATGAGATGTATATGCCTATTTTTTAACTTTGAAAAAATGTTTAGCAGACAACTGTAAATAATTCTTTACAGTTACTAAAAAGTTATTTACAGTTGAATTTTAGAATAAATTTAGATGCTAAAACAGTAGTTTACTAAAAACAGAAGTTTCCATATAACAAAATCCTGCCAACATTTTTATGGTTCCGATGAAAAAATGCAGTTTAATGCCTGCTATGATAAAAAACCTGTTTTAAACGGAATTTTCCTCATTCCCTTGCAATTCCATCTTAGAAAGTTTTACTCTATCTCAATCTCCCGCCTCCCCGATATGATATTTCTATATACACCACTGATAGATTAATATAGTATTAAAAACTGAAATATAATTTCAGCTATTAATTTTTTTTAATTAAAGAAATTTGTTAAAGGTGTCCTTATTAGAGAGCAGTGTTGAATTCAAGGTATGGCCCGGGGGATACATTCCCCCGAAGCATTAAAATGTCCTTCCCAGAAAGATTTATGGTTTTATGCTTATAATGGTTAAAAGGAAAAGCTTGAACGGAAAATTACACGTTTAAACAAATTACAAAAAGGTAAAAATGTCACTAGAATGAAAAACAAATGCATCATTTTAACTGAATTATAAATACGTATCTCGATTAACACCTTTAATATCAGTTTTAAAAATTTATAATTCTCAGTATCAAACTGTTAAAGTTTAGAATGATTAGCTAATAAACATTAAAATATTTGAATCAGCGGGCGAAAATGAGAAATGAATTATCAATGAACTCAGAGTACTGATTCTACATTTAACCCTTTCCGGCGCGAAGTAAGTCTGTTTTTAAAATGATGAAATTATGGACTGACACCAGAATTTAAAAAAGAATTCATTTGAAAAGGCAAACTTCCTTATTTCCCCATACTTTATAAAAGGAAAAATTTAATTAAATATTCTTGGTGTCGTTTTTCAGTTTTGGAATTAAAATTAGGTGTCCTTTTTTGTGGACACCGCCCGCGAAAGTGTTAATCTGTGTACGAACTAACACTCAAATAAAAAGTAGTAAATGTAAAGCGAAAAAATCCCTGACGGTTCGGCCTACAGGTACAGGTAGATTTCGCAGACGCAGACCGTGGGGCGACTATTTGTCGGGAATTGCGAAAGAAATGACCTTTTTACGATGATGCGGCAGTTGGAACCGCCTACTTCGAAACCTAACTTGTTTGCAGGCGGAGCCGGCAGGGATTCTTTATTATTATTATTATTATCATTATTATTTTTGCTATAACGGTTGGTCCTATAAAAAACTTGTCAATATAAAAGTTTTATATAATATTAAGAGGATTAATAATAAATTTAAGCGGATTTGAAATCTTGGGAATTGACGAAGTTATGAATTTTTTTCTTCTAAACCCCCCTTTCCCCCCCCTTAAGGCAATTTTTAATTATATCAAAAATCTGTCATACATAAATTTTCGGCCCTTCTCCTAGAAGTAATAATAACTTCAAACGGATTCGATACGTATCATAATTAAGAAATTATGGGGTTTTTTCTGTTTTCACAAAAAGCCCTCCCATCCCCCCCTTGGTTCGATTTTGCCCATTAACGAACTTGACCGAGATTTTATACCCCTTGATTTTATGTATCAATTTCGAAAAGATGCGGGAGTTGGAACCGCCTACTTCGAAAAATAACTTGTTTGCAGGCGGAGACGGCAGGGATATTTTTGTTTTTAATTATTTTTGCTATAACGGTTGGTCCTATAAAAAACTTGTCAATATAAAAGTTTTAGATAATATTAAGAGGATTAATAATAAATTTACGCGGATTTGATATCTTGTGAATTGACGAAGCTATGATTTTTTTTCTTCTAACCCCCCCCCCTTTTCCCCCCCTTGGGGCCATTTTTAATTATATCAAAAATCTGTCATACATAAATTTTCGGCCCTTTTCCTAGAAGTAATAATAACTTTAAACGGATTCGATACGTATAATAATTAAGAAATTATGGGGGGTTTTCTGTTTTCACAAAAAGCCCCCCCCCCATTTCTCCCCCCTTGGTTCGATTTTGCCCATTAACGAACTTGACCGAGATTTTATGCCCCTTGATTTTATGTATCAGTTTGTAAAAGATTAATGCAGAATTTTTCCAGTTATCGTGGTCAGAAAAAAGTGACATAGATAAAGTTTTGAACTGGGGGGGGGGGGGGGTTCTGGGAGTCATGATCGGCGTAGATCTGCAAAAAATTTTCAAATTTTCCAACTTAGGTGAGAATGTAATAGGTAGTATTTCTTACGAAATCTACCTAAAAAGGGGCCAAACAGCGAAAAACGCGCCATGCTATCCCTCTCTCCCGCTATGAATTCTGGGATTAATACTCCACAGGCTCAAACATAGTGGCAACGTTCAGGTAGAAAGCGGCTTATGCTTAGACATTGATGCTACCCTTCCAGTTATAGGTTCCTACTTCCATGCCGAAACTACATTCACATATTGCATAAGATGAGGTGGTTATGTGTGAGCGTATGTATAATCGTCAAAGTGGCCGCTATCTCACTGTGTACCACGTCGCACTGTGTACTCTCCGATATTTGATAATATTGCGTTGAAATGAAACTTTAAATATTAAAAGGCGCTGTAGCGTAAAATTTTAATCAGGAAATAGCTCATTTTATGGTATTTATTCAAATAAGTATTTTAGTTTAATAGTAGACCTATAATAAGTCTGTAAGTGTTATTAATATCTAAATTTACCTTTATCAAATATAATCCAATTATCATGAAAAATATAAAGCAACGGATAAAACATTTTTAAATAAAAAAGCAGAAAAAATATCTGAAATATAAGGAGGGCATGCGATTCGAACTCACACTGGACAGACTTAGGAGGAGTCGACATATCAATACTTGATCGATCTTTCCCTGTGGAAAGTTTTGAAGCCGACAAACGGGTTCTGATAAGTTGGCATCTGACGTTGAAAGAGGAGATACGTTAATGGAAAGAAGTGGGCTAACATGATATAGATGCGAAAAAGAAGCATTATTTAATAAAAAATTACCATCTACTTGTTATCTTATTTAATAAAGACTCGTCCTTAAGACTTATTCAGACTCGTTTAGCCACGTGGCTTACGTCTCAACTAATCGCAGTTGAATAGTATATGGCGAGGCACCACATAGACGGGAGCGCTCAAATAACATGGCTACCTATATTTCCAGTCATCATGCCTTTGAACTTTTTTGTGTGAAGATACGTGAACAATATTGTTTACCAATTCCCAATTAGTGAAACTAAGGAACTTAAAACTTTAAATACAACGCCCATCGCGAGACTGCAGATTTTAACATAATTGAAAATATTCATTTTATTGAATCGATTGTTGCGACCGACCAATGGTTAACACATTGAATTATTTTAATTATTACTGAAAAAAACCTTTATTATATTTTTTATGGAACAGAAGAGAATAGTAAGTGCTTGTATTAAAAAAATAGAAAGTATAATAGTTGTTTATTTCGATTTTTATAATTTCCTAAAAGTGTACTTTTTAAATTACCATATATATATAGTAGTATTTTATTTTTTATTTCAGCGCAACCATCGCTTGAGAACAGTCTTGAAAATTCAGATTTTGCAGAAAGTATTTAATGAGTATTTTATGACAAATGTACACTTATTAATAAAACAGAAAGACACAAATTATTGCGATACAGCCTTTATTCCGTCTAGAGTTATTAATTTAAGAATCCGGTTGAACGAAAACTTTGATGCTATTATAAATGTTTTTCCCGACTTCATTTTAGCCGAAAACTCCCTTAATACTATTATTAGTAATTTAAGAAAATCAACTGGCGTCTTCAACTGGTCTAATGAGAATATCGTTTACGTCTACATGTGGAGGCATTCTTAAGATGTATGCAACGGCGTCTGCAATATCATTCGCTTGAATGCATTCCATAGAGCTGTAGACGGCATCAACAGCTTCTGGTTTTTCTTTGAGGAGACGTGGTAAAAATTCAGTTTCAACTATGCCAGGGCTGATACTCTGAAAAATAAAAGATAACGTGTTAATGTAGTTTATCATATAGACAATGGACATTATACCGGGTGTCCGAAAAAGGTTGGACTGATTTGAAAGAATCATAACTCTAAAAATAATTGAGTAAATGCAATTATTTTTTTTTTTCAAAATACTCGTCAAATATCCCAAGATTTGTTAGATGTAGCTGTTTTAAAATCGCGACATTCAAACGATGCGCAGAATCGATGATCGGAAAATGCAAATCGCACCACAACCACACATTCGCAATTTTAACTTTTTGCTTAGGTTATTTGTGTACATAGTGGATCCTTTCCTACTAAATCGAAGATGCTGAAGAACTTTCTAATTGACATTTTTCCCATAACTCCAATAGTTTTAGACTTATACGCTTTCCACTCCGTAATCATCGAAGAAATTGCGAATGTGTGGTGCGATTTGCATTTACATAACACCGATTCTGCGCATGTTACGACTTTAAAACAGCTACATCTAACAAATCTTGGATATTTGGCGAGTACTTTGAAAAGAAAATAATTGCATTTACTCAATTATTTTTAGAGTTATGATTCTTTCAAATCAGTCCAACCTTTTTCGGACACCCGGTAGATCAATTTTGTGACTACACTGCAATTGTTGATTTTACAGTATAATACTGGCATTTCAGCTGCCAGTATTATACCGTAAAATTAACAGTAATAAACAGTAAAATAAGCAGTAATACGCTACTGCGCATGCGCGGCAGCGTATTACTGATTATTCAGTGTAACTAAATCTTATGATCTTTATCTAAGAATTAAAAAAAAAATACATATTATATCTTTGTAATTACTTCCAATCGCTGATGTTATGTTACTATTTTTTCTCGCAAAACAAACTGTCTTTTAAAACCTACAGCAAAAGAAAGAAAAAAGGTTTTTAAGGTTTTAAGCAAATTTAAGTTTTAGAACATTTACTTACTTAGATCGTCGATATCTAGCGAAAATGACTTGGTAATTTTGACTTTGGTAATATGACTTGGTAATTTTGAACAGAAAAATCTAATAGATCACATACTACGATAGTACATCATCGGTTACAGTATCTACTGCTTATTCAGTGATTTAAAATAAGGATATAGCGATCATCTCGTAAACCGCTGATGATAGGAACATACTGTCAATTACAAAATATAGTCAAACCAAGGACAACTTTAAATATGGCATTTATTTTACAAGAGTTTTACATATACATTAAAATACGAAATTTATTTTTTATATGACAACTTTCCCTACAACATATATTCAGAAAATTTTACATTGCATCTAAGGACATTAAAAAAGTATATAATTTAAAAAACCCATTATTTTACGACAAAAGCTTACCGAGTCATATTACTTTGAATTTTATGAATTTTCAGTATTTTTGTGTAACTAAAAACATAAAGATGCACTTTTATTGTTTATTACGGTAAGGGGTCTTTGTTCGAAATATAAAATTTAATGCAAAGAATATACTTACCGCAACTCTAATACGAGTATTGGCACTTTTAACTTCACGACGCAAGCCTTTTGTCAAAGCTCGGACCATGAATTTAGTTCCACAATAGAAGTTAATGCCGAAGGTACTTGATGTCGACGCTATTCTATGTCCACCAATACTTGAAAAGGAGAAAATATAATAACTTTGTTAAATCTTTTGTGCTTGTGCAATAAATTCAAAATACTGCAGAAAATTTACATTGCAAATTAAAGTGATACCTCGGCTAACGAAGGTATCGTTCCGGAACCACGTTTGTTAGCCGAAATTTCCGGTAACTGTAACGTGATTTCCCGTTCAATTAAAATGTAACGTGGCTGTGTTATTTTAACGCGCATCGAATAAAACATTCGTCAACCGAGTCAGAAAAACAGCATAAAAATTTTCGTTAGTCAAAACATTCGTTAAACAGAAGCACTCGTTAGCCGAGGTATCACTGTAATAACAAGTAAAGCTGAAAAGGTACATCAGCTTTATTTGTGATTGACTCACTACAACTCGCATCACAAAAGTTTAATCATGTGAGTTGAATCGGCAGGACCCAACTCACATGATTAATTTTGAACAGGATTTTGGTATTTTTTCCACACAATCATTTAAAATTTAAAAAAAGAAAAAGCCATGTTCAGATAAAATAGTAAATATTAACCAGCTTTAAAAATCTTTAAAAAAAAATCTTAAAATTGAACTTAATATGATTACATATGATTTTCAATCTTTAAATCTAATCTAAAAGCGGAGTAGAAATAAAAAATGCAATATTACTTGTGAAAATTCGATAGATGTATGCTGTCCTATATATATACTATTTATAATACTAGGGATATTTTTAATAATGCATCATTAAAAATTGAAATAAATAACAGAAAATTTTCATAAATTATTTAAACTTAAATGTAAAAATTTTAATTATCCACATTTAGCTACCATATCAAATTTTCATAAAAATCCGATAAAATTTCGTACTATAACTATTATCTATAATGCATAGAATAATGCTGCAAGTAATTTAATGCTTAATATTCTCACTCAGACATACAATCTAATGATTAAAAATGACAATCAAAACTTCTTAAAAAACGGTTATAAATAAATAAATTATAAAAAATACAATATAAATAAATTACAAAACCAAAAATTTTGCAAAGCACTTTTGATTTTAGTGATCTTTTAACAAAATTGATATCAAAGATTTACATAAAACTATGTGTTTACATTTAAAGAATACAAATATCAATTAAATTTAAAGAATATACTTGTCAGATTTTTTAAAACATTATCGAACTTTAGATGAGACATCATAATTGTATTATTTAAAATAATACCATTTATAAATAATGACAAGGAATTCCTTAAGGAGGTACAACATCAAGTATATTTTACTTTCTGATATTTATTTATATTACTATGAAAGGAATTCATTTGCTAATAACAATGATTTTATTTACTATCGTTAGATAGACGATTTTATTATATTTTATTTTAATGACTCTACGTCGTTAACTACTCAATATCACACGCCGCTTAGATTAAATCAAAATTATATGATTAATAATAAAATAAATTTTTTTGACTTAAGAATAAAGTTTAAGATTAATAATAAATTAATATTTACTATGAGATATATTATATGATATTACTTATGAAAATTTATGAATAATAATAATACTATAAAATATTCTGTGATGAATTGAACATATGATGTAATATAATGAGAGATGAATTAATATAATGAAGGTATTTACAAATTTTATATTAATAATTTTGAAAGGAAGTACACCTAATGAGACAACGTATGTAGTAAAAAGCTAGCTGAATTTGAATATGCATTATTTATAGGGATAAGGTATTATTGTTGCTACATTATTATGTTATATATTTAGTGACGTTATGTTAAAATATTTTGCTACAATTGCTTGAATAAAATTAGTAGAAAGTTTTCTTTTCATTTTAGATTAGTATGACAATTTCTTGTTTAAGTTAATTTTAATAAGATATTTTCAATGTTATGTAACAATTCTGACCATCCGAAATCCTTGCGAACAAAAATTTGAGTTAGTATTTTTGTTATTGTTATATTGGAATTTAAGAAAATTTTTAAAAAAATGTTATGAATTGGGAGTATTTACTAAATGTTGATATAGGAAGGTGAGATTAGAGAAATATTGATAAACGTTGAAGTTTAAGAGTAAATGATAAAATATAAAGTGAAAACAAAAAGATGGTACTAACAAATACTACAACTTCTATAGCTCCACATTAGCTCTACAAGTACAACAATCTGCAACTACTATTACTATGTATGATGATATATTTAAAAAAAAAAAAACTCTTAAAAATAAATGGACAAGGTAAAAATTGGACGCATCTTTCGTATGAGAAATATTGTTGTGTTATTATTAATTACACTGGTTTACAAATTTAAACTTTTTTATATACTTTTGATGAAACACCTATTTTTTCATTATACTACCTCTTACTAATCAAAGGCGGTATTTGAAAAAAAATCTATCACATCACATTTTTTTAATTTTTACATTTTTCAATATTCACATTTTTAATTCTATAATATATCTATCACGTCACATTCAACCAACCCGCATTGTCACCTTGGATTCTATTTTCTGTTTTCTTGTGTTTTTGTGAACTAAAGTGGTTTTGTTTTTGTTAAAATGTCTAATAGAGTGTGTAAATTAAATTCTGATCGTTTTTGTTACGTTTGTGGACAATTTATATTCGCAAAAAGAGGAAGAGCGATATCCGAATGTTCTAAAACAGCATATTTGCATTATTTTCGATTCTCAGTGATTAATCAAGATAAAAAGTGGGTCCCACATGTTTTTGTGAAAGCTGTAGGCCCGATATGCTGGGCTTCGGGAGAAAAAAAGTATCTTCATTTTAGATCACCATTGCTGTGGAGAGAACCTTCAAATCACAAAAATGACTGTTATTTGTGTTTGACAAAAACTGCAAGCTTTAATTCAAAACATAAACATAAAATTCAATATCTTGATATTCCATCAGTCTCAAAACCGATATCATATTCGGAAACTCTGCCACATCCCGTATGTCCAGGTATGTCAAGTGCGAGTTGCCAAGATAATGACGATCTATTTATGGAGGATGAAAATGATGACGGGTTCGTAATCGAAGATAATAAAACGCCACATTTAATAAACCAAAATGAGTTGAACGACCTTGTGCGAGACTTGCAACTATTTAGATCCAAATACCAAAGTAACTTATTACCGAAATCGAAGTCAAATTTTCAGCAGTTATTTCACCAAAAAGGATGATTTTTGTTTTTGCCATGATATGATATTCCCAATGCGATGAATCAAAATTATGATCCAAATGAATGGCGTTTATTTATCGATTCATTTAAATATAACTTATTAGCTGTATTATTTCATAGCGATTATATAAAACCATCTTTACCAATTGTCCTTGCCGTAAACAGTAAAGAAACCTATCAAACAATGTCTCTTTTAATGAAAATGATACAATATGAACAACACAGCTGGAAAATATGTGGCGATTTAAAAGTAGTTAGTATGTTACTGGGCTTACGGGGCGGGTATACCAAATATTCATGTTTTTTTTTTTTTTTTTTTTTTTTTTTGTGCTTGTGGGATAGTAGAGCTAAAGAATACCATTACATAAAAAAAATATTAGCCTGTCCGAAAGGAATTTGCTCCAGGAAAAATGAATGTTAAATATACATCTTTAGGGGATCCGCAAAATATAATTTTACCGCCATTACACATTAAATTGGACCTAATAAAAAATTTCGTCAAAGCCATGGATAAAAACAGTGCTGCTTTTAAATATTTACGCAAAATTTTTCCCAAGTATTTCAAACGCAAAATTAAAAGAAGAAATTTTTATTGGTCCACAGATACGTAAACTGATGCAAGATAAAGAATTTGAAAAACTTTTATCTTCTAATGAAAAAACTGTTTGGGATTCCTTTAAAACGGTCGTCAATGTATTCTTAAGAAATCATAAAGCTGAAAATTATTTAAAAAATTTTGCTGTTTTATTAAAAAACTATCATGCAATGGGTGTGAACATGTCTCTGAAGATACATTTTCTCCATTCACACCTGAATTTTTCCCCTGAAAACTTGGGCGCCGTGAGTGACGAGCACGGTGAGCGTATTCACCAAGACCTTAAACTTTTTGAAGACAGACACAACGGTTATCGAGACAAAAGAATGTTAGGGGACTACTGCTGGTCTATTTTAAGAGAAACAGATCAAGAAAATTATAAAAAGAAGAGTAAAATCGATCATTTCTAATTTTTCTTTTTATATTTCATGTTATTATTATTTTTAAGTATTTAATAAATATTTTTAAAACTAGATGTGATAGATTTTTTGTAATAATTTTCCCGTACTCAGTGCACTGGAATCTATAAAAAAATACACATTTCGGCGAAAGTATATAAACCGTGTAAACCAGTGTTGTTATTGTGTGTTATTTATTTATTTTTCATTGTTATTTATTCTTGATATTATTTAAAGTATTGATTGTATTATTATTGGTGGAAGACTCTTCAGTCATTTAAGAGCTAATTATAACCACTGAGTTTAAGAAAATCTTCTAGAGTATATTTAACAAGTAAAGTTGTAGTCATTAATCTCTAATGGCTGCCAATATTGTAACCTAAGAGAATGCATTTTTTGAGCTTGCAGACCTTAAGGTCTCTAAGTCTCATGGGTCTTTTTTTTGGGGGGGAGGGGGCGTGATACTGTAACACATTTTAAATGTCTATATCTTTTCCCCATTTAATTTCCTTATGCCCCTAGTTCAAAATTCAATTGTTTCTACACCTGGTATCTTAGTTTTTTCGTATCAAAATTCATTCCAATTTAGAATATTTTATTTCTGTCATTTAATTTTCAAAGGTGCGCGTTCCGGGATATTCGCACTGATTTCTGTGCCTCATTACATTAAATTTTTCAATACGCCATTAAAGAGTTCCGGCAAGTGCTTTGATTCGCCGATACAGTCTGCCGCAGTGCGGAATTCCGTGGCTTTGTGTTCTTGCGCATTGATCGATAAAAGCTGATGTACGCCCTAAGGTTTTTCCCTTCTCATTCACCTTCGTGTAGTCATCAGTGAACCATGGAATATTTGTGTGTGTGTGTGTGTGTTATGAAACCATTACAGTCATTATAAACATTATAATGCTAAGGAGAACTTATAGCTAGTATCCAGTTATAAACACGTAATAGTGTTATGGAGAATTTATAAAATTATGGAGTTGTGGTGAAAGTGTTTCTAATACTTCGATCTCTGTTGAAGTGAAATAGTTTTTCGTGTGACAGAGTCTTCCCATCTAGCGTGTAAAAAAGAATTTTCTGAAGTGAATTCCTTGCTTTTTTCTAATATCTAGGAAATTTGCTGTGATTACGTCTTGGCCTTACATCTGGAATCACGATCTGTTTTTTCAATAACGACAGCCATTTCTCACTCATAACAATGAGTTAAAATCTTCAATAAATGAAACCTGCTTTCTTCAAGTAAAACGCATATGCTTAAAAAACAACTCGGGTCTGAGTATAACAATTAAAAAGTCACCGATCCATAAAAAAACAAGAATTTTGGTGGAAATTGTCACATGTATGTTTGTATATAAAATATGGTTTAAATTTTTAAAAAAGATGTAATTGATATCACAAAGATAAGCAAAAATACAGTATAAAATGTTAGTTCAAAGTAATATGGTAAAAAAGATTATTTAAAAAAATTATTTTAAATACCTGCTAATGTTAATAATCTGTCCATCATCAATGCCTTTTTCCTTCATGATTTTAAAAGTTTCTCTGTTGCAGACACAAAGAGCTAACACATTAACCTGAAAGGGTTATATTATTATTTTTTTCATTTCAGTATTGATATATTATTATTTGTCAAAATTATTTACACACAATGTTACCTTATTTACGCGAATACAATGTGTTCTTTTTTCAAAAATTTCAGAAAGCCTAAAAAATAACTCAGTAAAAAATAAGGTGGGTGGGCAGTAGGCACTGTATATATTTCTAACAGTTATATGAAACCTTATACACACACACTCTTTCACTAAGTGACTGGAAACAACACGCAGACTTCGCGATGAAAATATACAAATAGAGAATCAATAAGTAAAATAAGAGAAATAATTACACTTTTATATCTTTAGTTTGTTTATTAGGAGAAAATTCGCGGTAATTCTTCTTTAATCCCTTAGCTCTGGGTTTCCCAAACTTATGATACAAGTATACTACTTTAGGTACGCGAATCTTTCGTTACTGGTACACAATGGGCACGTAGTTGAGAATCTCTGTCGTAAAATGTTCCCTTCCATTTTTATTTATTTCAGATTTTCGTACCATAACTACATTCTGAAAGAAATCATTATTCCATTATTTAGCATTCAATTCTTGTAAAAACAAACGTAAATAGAGTAATACATTAAAATATTTTTTTATATTACAAAATTAAAATATAGATTTCTAAATTAAGAAGGCGACAACAATTGCGAAATCCCGTGCAAAACAGCTGACAATAATTACCTCTTTTGGGAATTACTGAAGTGATTTCAATATTTTTTAAATATTTCTGGCAGTATATATAAATTGACCGTTCGGCAAGAAATAAAAATAGCAAGTTGGAAATTGTACGTCAAACGCGACAAACGAGGTGTGTTCGTACTATAAATAGCAGCAGACTATAGCATACAGAACTATACTTTTTCGAAGGGTTAACTTTCGTATTTTTTAAAACCAAATGTGGCTTTGAAAAGGGCAAAGTCAGCTCTTTAATTTGGTGACCTTCGTTTTTCTGTATCTAATGTAGTCCGGTGGATGCAAGGGAAGAAAATAAAAAACATGAATTCGATACTTCTTGATTATGTTTTTTGAAATGGTTAAATGTAAAATTTTTTCAAACCAATCGGATCGTTCGAGAAGTAAAAGTACGTTCTTCGAGAATATGTAAACGTTTGGTTCGTATTTTCAGCCGTTCGCCCATGGTGAATTTAGAAAAACTTAAAAAAAAAAAACGGGATGACTCGTGCTTTCTTCTATTCCCGAAGATACGGATATTGGTTTCTGAGCATGCGCGAGTGGATTTCGGAAGAGTGGTTTTTTATTTGTGATCTTTAATCAGTTTTTAATTAATAACTATAATTTTCAAAATATTAAAATTCTGATGCTCAGGTGCACCAGGAGAGGGACTGCCTAAATCTAAATTTTCAGGCTTCTAGGTGGGCTAGATTTTCCTAGCCATCGCCAACAGACACACACACATCCACAGACAGACAGACACACGCACACACACACAGGCACACACACACACACACACACACAGAGCGAAACTTTCTTTTATTGGTAGAGCTATATGTATTTTTATGTAAATATTTTAATTGTATGAATATTATTCATCGGGGGCGGGGAGGGGGGGTGCTGGATGTTTGACTCTCGATGAATATTTTTCCCTAGAGATGGCGCTAGGTGTTCTATTGTATTCTTTTTCTGAAATTCTTTACTGTTTTGAAAATGATTGGCTTCGAGTAAGTTGGAATGTAAAAATTGTTCTATGAATGCAGCCTTTGAACTGTTAGTAAAAATTAATTGAAAATGCTTCAAATATTGTAAATATAACGAGATAGTTTGAATTTAAAAAGTGAAGCATTACTCAAGTCAAAATGAACACGAACTTCGATTCTTTAAATAAAAGAACATTAAAATGTGAAATATAAAAGCAAGATGCTTACTGCGCAATAAATTGGACGATCAACATAGAATATTAAAAAATAATAATAAGGCTTAAAAGACAGTACTTCTAGCATGGTCCTCCAGTCACTTATTTCCCCGCTAAGTAACGGACTGTCTGTACTGAATCCAGCATTATTGATGCACAAATCAATCCGTCCAAACTTCTGACGGATTTCATCGAACATCGCTAAGATTTCAGACTCTACATTTAGATCGCATCTGTTTTAATAAAATAAAGAATTTAATAACAAGCGCTATCAATAAACACGTTCCGGGTCTCCTAAGATGGACTGACTGATTTTAAAATTCAATAACTGCCAAACGATGACAGATATTTAAAAAATTCTTGCAGGAGAGTAATGTAGGATGTCAGGAGTTTTTTCTACTGTGATTACTGATTTTAGTTCGAATTACCAGCAATAGATGGCGTTGCGAGCAATATCAAGGCTACACTAGATACCGGGCTTGCTCATTCATTATCATGACGTCACAAAAGGTGGCTGGCCGTGACCAGCGATTGGTGCAAAGCGACGAGCCTGTCGTTTTGTGCCAATCGCTGTATGTCTTTCATTTTGTACCAATCGCTGGTAGCGGCCAGCCACCATTTGTGACGTCTTGATAATGAATGAGCAAGCCCGGTATCTAGTCTAGCCCTGGCAATATACATCCAATCGTTACAAAAGCAGAAATTACCCAGCATTGATGTGAAAAAAGGAGGTTCAATATATGGAGTGGGTATCATTCACCAATAAAATCTTATTCAGAAACGGGCCTAAGAACACGATTGTATTAGCGAATGAGACCTACTCCATGTATTGAACCTCCTTCCTTCGCTTCAATGATGGGTGGTTTTAGTTTTGGACTGTGTTGCACTCCTATCGCTCGCAGCGCCATCTATTGCTGGTAATTCCAACTAAAATCAGAAATCGCAGTAAAAAAAAACTCCTGATATCATACAATACTCTCCTGCAAGAATTTTTTAAATATCTGTCACCGTTTGGAAGTTATTGAATTTTAAAATCAGTCAGTTCATTTTAGGATACCCGGTAGCTTGATCATAAGTGTTGAATAAAAAAATAAATCGTCATAATGGAAAAATCGGTAGCATATACATAGGGTAATCCTTCTTATCATTGGCTAATAGCTAATTCTTAAACCGTTAGTTTTAGAGGCATCGTTCCTATTGCAAAAATGTTTCAACTGTTGTTTTTCATTCATTTACGTCAATATAGTTATTTTCTTAAAAAATTTACAAAACGTAATTTTTTATGGTTCCTGAATACCATAAATTATATTTAAAAAACGTTTCTCTCCATTCCTCTACGTACCAAGTAATGAATTGTATGAATTTCCAGCGCTTCCTGGAACTGAAAACGTGTTTTTTCGTTTTTTTAGAGACAGAAAATGCCGAAATTTCATAAAATTCAAAGCATCATAATGCGATAGGTAAGTTTTGATCGTACAAGAATGAAACTTCTAGTGAGTTTTACTTCTTATTGAGCAGGTGAGCCAAAACATTTAGTCACATATTATTGTTATAAACATTTCATAAACATATCATAAGAAAAATCCAACAATGAAAATCTAAACAATAAGAAGGAGTCACCAACAATTATGCTCAACAGTGGATTTCTAAGCTCATGTGAATAATAGTTCCCCAACACTTCCCGTTATAAAGGCCTCTATAGCGAGAACTGACACAGTTTTACTTTTAGATACAGGGTCGACAATTTCTCTTTTATCACAGTCCCTTTTCGATTCTATTAAGGACAAACTTAAATATAAAAGATTAGGCACAACAGTTACTCTTAAAACCGTAAATTCCGATATTGATTTCACCGCATGTATAAAAGCATCAATCAGAATTCACCACAAATCTTTTAGTCACAGCTTTTATATTGTTGACATTCCCGATACGTCTAGTTTTCAAGGTATATTAGGATTCGATTTTATACACAAACTCAGGATCATAATTGGTGTTCACAAAAATAGAATGTCAACAAATGAATTTCATGTGCCATTACTTAGCGCGTCAGCTGATGGCAAAGACATAAATCTTCTAAGTGAACATGTAAACTCTCCGTCAAATTCATTCAAAACGATTCGCCTTGCACATAAATTAAAACTTGAACCACATGAGAAAACATGGATGTCCATCGACACTGATTCTTTAAATCCTTCAATGCAGTACTGTTTTGAAAGTACTATTTCTAATAAACAAATTATTTGTTATGACAGTCTGCTAGGTAACAATAATGATGTTGAATCGGTCGATCAGGAAAATCATAACAAACACCTACAAAAATCACATGTATACATATTCTTACAAAATTCTTCTAACAAACCCGTACACATAAACAAAAATGCACGAATAGGAATTTTATATGAGGTCTCGGAAATTATGGAACCATTTAAAAGTGACAATTTTTCACACACCATGATGTCATGCGATAACATCAACAACTTCAATATTCAACCTCATGATAATTTACAACAGTTTATTTGCAATTATATTCAAGCTTCAGATGAGGTCTTAAAAAAAAGAAAGGAAGATTTAACAATACAAGACTTCAAATTGAAACATCTAGACACTCAACAAGCAAAAACCTTAGGCTCATTATTATTAAAATACTACAGCTCTTTTTCTAAATCAATGAAAACATTAGGTCACACAGACAAGGTTGTTCCAAATCTCAAATTCATTAATGACTACCCAATCAAAACATTACCTTTTCCGGTACCACAATCATTACACCAAGAAATGAAAGAGCAAATAAATCAACTTCTTGAAACAAATATTATTGAACGTAACTGTTCAGAATGGTCATGTCCTATTTTGCTGGTTAGAAAGAAGTCTGATGGGTTTGCAAAACAAAAATACAGACTGGCTCTTGATTTAAGAATGCTAAATTCCGTCTTACAAGGATCTTCATATCCACTTCCCAAAATACAGACCATTATTTCAAATTTATCTGCATATAAATACTTCACTTCGTTAGATTTTCAACAGGCTTATCATCAGATAAATTTGCCTGAAAAATATCAGGATCCACTAACATTCACATGCATATACGGTACTTTTCGTTTTAAAAGGTTGGTTTTCGGTTTAAAGAATAGCAGTAGTTTCTTTCAAAATTTAATGGACACCATTATTGATGAATTAGAAATAGAAGGTATTTTTGCATACCAAGACGATTTAATCTTTGGTTCCAATTCTTTTGAGGAAACATGTACAAAATTACAGAAAATATTGGAAATTTTATCGAAATATAATGTAACTCTTTCCCCTAACAAATGTTCATTTCACAAAACTGCTGTAGACTACTTAGGTTTTCACATTGAAAATCATTCCATTTCTCCCGTCCAATCAAACATTGTCAAAATAAATTCTTTTCCTACACCGACAACAAAAAGACAATTAAAAAGGTTTATTGGTCTGGTCACATTTTACAAATCTCTAGTGCCTTCTTTTTCAAAACTTATCCAACCACTTATCGATCTCAATACACCAAAAACAACATTTAAATGGACTCAAAAACATCAAAAATTATTTGATCAAATGCAACAGGTGTTCTTTAATTCTCCCATGGTTCGTTTACCTGATTGGTCTAAAACTTTTTATGTAAACACGGATGCGTCAATTATAGCCATAGGAGGTGCTCTGTTACAGGAACATGAAGGACAATTGCTTCCCATTGCATTTTTTTCAAAATCGCTTAAACAGTCTGAAAAACGTTATCCAGCACTAAAACTAGAACTAATGGCCATTTACAAATCAGTAATCGCTTTTAAATACTACCTATATAACAGAAAGTTTGTAATTTTATCCGATAGTGCTCCTTTAAAAAAATACAAGAAAACAACTAATCCCGCTGATATAACAACTAGATGGTTAACAGAATTATCAGAATATACATACACTTTTGATCACATTCCCGGTTCTTCTAATGTACTTGCAGATTATTTGTCCAGATGTTCTTTCGAGAAAAACACAGTTGATTTAAATTCCAACCCAGAGCTTATCACTGAACCATATGCTTTGCCAATTGTCGATAATGATCTACCAGACACTAATAATGATCCTTTATCATACAGTACACATTCTCTAAATTACTTAGTTATTGGTAACAAGGATCAAAAAGACCCTTTATTGGAAATTTCAAATGAAACATTTGTAAACGAACAAAAGAAAGACACAAAATTATCCGAAATTTACAACGAAATTATGCAAAATGGCTCATCGAAACAATTCCCTATGTACTTCATTCATCCCGATTCAAAGGTTTTAATGTTAAAAAAAGAAAATATTTGTAATGACACCTTTTCTTACCACATTATTGTCCCAAATTCATTAAAAGCAAAAGTTCTAACAATATGTCATTTTTCGCATTTTGGATTAACAAAAACCTATGCATTTGTCACAAAAATTTTTTTTGGAAAGAAATGTATGCTGACACTTTAAATTTTGTAGCGTCTTGCACAAAATGTTTACAGGCAAAACATCACAAAACTCCACTTGCTCCACTACAACCTACATACACACCTACGCATCCAGGAGACACAGTCAGTGTTGATTTGGTCGGTCCCTTTAGCAATGGACAGTCGGTATTGACAGTAACTGACCATTTTTCTCGACACCTAGAACTTTTCCCTTTGCGTACCATCACTTCTGAAAAGATAATCAAATGTTTATTCAGTTACATAACTATCTTTGTAAGACCTTCCGTAATATTGTCAGATTTGGGAAAACAATTCACTTCACACATATACGACAAATTTAATGACACATTAGGCATAAAGGTATGACATTCCAGTGTAGCGAGGCCACAAAGCAATGCCGTGTCTGAGCGCGTTAATAAATCAATTAAATACTCTGTTTCAACTTTACTTCAAGAAGGTCACACTTTTGAAAATGCTTTATCAATTCATAAATCTCTTTATAACACAATATGTTCATATTGCATTTTTGTGGCCACAGTGTCAATTTAAAATTATGTCTATCTGTTCATACTGCTCAAATGCATGCCCTTATTTGGTAGTGGTAATAACTCAATCACTCACACCCATTTCTAAAAATATATTCTGATTATTAAATGCACAAGTTGTTTTGTCACTCAAAATTCTGTTCGTATGAGAAAATATTTGTCGTTTATAATCTTCATGGCGATATTAAATTTTGAAGTGAAGTGCATTCTTATGCCAATAATCTAGCAACCCGGCTCGGTAAATACCATTAGTTATACCGCTTTCCTTCTGAAAGCATTCTCGCCTAGGCACTCTGTAGCAACCCTATTTTGGCCAGATATATGTCACTCCGACTCGAAGGCCAGTAGAGAGAGCAACTCCACTTCGCCTCCTGTCTTCGGCTTAAATGACCGTTTAAGAACGGTTCTCATGTTTCCACCCCTCTTCTGCCTTCGAACATCTTATGTCTACTGAATAAAAATTCTGAAGTTATACTGGAAGTTTTTCTTTTCCCATTGGACATGAACCTGGATGATTTCTTTGCTCGATCACAGCCGTTGAGAATGTGAACTATCTCGAACAAATAACAACTTTATAATGCTATTAATAATAAGTATATTATTGACCTTGGAGAGTTGGACGACCATTTTGGTCACCAAATATAATTATTGGAAAATTTTGAAAACCGAAAGCCATGGGAAGAAAATTAAATGAAATGCCGAGAACATTGTATCATTTTCCTAGAAGCCGGGATTACTTCATCTGTTAAGTATATATTTTTTTCCTTTTACGATGAAATTGCCAATAAAATTTCTATGTGTTATATTCATTGATGGAAGGTTGCGTCTTTCAGTGTTTTAAGGTTGATGAGTATTTTTTTTTTCATCTTCTCCGTGCAAAGAAAGTGGTTTACTGCTGGTAAGGCTAAGTTAATTAAAATTCAGAATAATTAAAAGTCAGAAAATAATAACATAAACCAATAGCTTGACTGCAGCAATAATACGGAGATACGATTCTTTCCCATGCACCTCACGATAAATATTCCGATCATCGTTCCACTCACAAGGAAACCACTTTTGATGACTCTCGCACCTAGTATTGAGAAGTGGTGCATTTTATAGCTCTATTGGCCAAAGTTCGAGAACCGATAAAATTTGTCGCCAGAAATCGTATTTATTGATTTTACAGCAGCATAACTTTCTGAACATTCAATTTTTGAGACCAATAATTATCGGACTATTAACATAGAAGTTTTTCTTTTCTTTTTAAATACTTTGAAATACAAATTAGTTAATAATAAGAATAAAATATTGAAAAAAGTTTAAAAATTCCTTACGGAACCTACAAATTTCATTTTGAAAAAGTACATTATAACTGCATTTTTGGCGGCGCGAAATTGGCTTTATTCGTTACCGTAGAATTTTTCCCGGCAACCCTGGCCGAATGTCATAGCCGTCTGCTGTGTGTGAATAGCGGTTTGGATTCGTAGTACCCTATTTGGCGACTTAACTAGCTTTTGGCGTGAAATTAACAATTAAAAATTCATTACTTTAAAATTAGCAATATACATATATATATAATACGATTTTTTGGCGCCAAATTTTATAAGTTCTCTAACTTTGGCGTATAGGGCTATGTATTTATTTGCACCAGGTGTCAATGCTAGGTGCGAGCTTTACCAAAAGTGGTTCCCTTGCCAGTAGCTCTTTTATTCGAAAAAATAACACAATTGCACTGTATTTCAGTTCATTCAAGACTTACTTCATGGCATATATTCGTCCAGGACATATCAACACACCATCCTCTCGAGCTAAATCTTCAATTTTCTTTACATTCCGTGCACATCCGATGACCCTCATTCCATGTTTCACCAACTCTCTGCAAATCGCTGCACCGATCCCCACAGATGCGCCAGTGACAAGAGCCACTCGCCCGTTCCAACGTTCCATTCTGCAATGAAAGAGAATTTAAAGGAATAAAGCAGCCTTCTGATAGCGATTTTCTAATTTACTTGTGCGAGCCACTTAAGCTGGAAAGTAGTAACCAAAACGTAATAACTTATGAAATATTTCACATAAATGTTCGTGATTTTTTTTCTAACAAGGGGACCGCCAAACATGATGCGCACAGATTTTGATGATTTTAAGGTATGTTGTAGAGGTCTTACCCCTAACTATTCAGGTCAAAGATTACCTTCAAATGGCCCTTAGTTTTTGAGAAATTCGGGTTTAAAGTTCAGCATACGTCTGAAATACCCATTAGATTGCAACTTTAAGCGAGGTCTCCGTGGCGCAGTGCTAGCGTTCGAGATTCCTGTACGGAATGCAAGGGTTCTGTCCCATCCTATCCTACTTTTTTTTCTTTTTTAAATAATTTTATATTTTTGACGTGTTGTACGTTTTAAGCACAAGTGTGAATTCTGCCTCTTTTTTATATTTTCCTAATAAATTATATTTACATTTTAGAATTTTTCATAAAAACTCATAATTTTTCTGCAATTATTAAACTAATATTTCTATTTACGAAGCTCCAAGCTAATTTATGTATAGATTTATTTATTTATTATTTACTTTTTTATATTTTAAACACAGTTCTGAAATAATACTTTTTTTTTTTTAACGTTATACAATTTTAAATGAAAAATTACCATTTCTTTTGTATAACTTATACAAAATAGGTTTCACTTCGAATCTCCCAAACGTATGTGAGATTAGATATTTTCAAAGAAATAATAAAATTTTAAAGCAGTAACACTTATATTTAAGTTTTTACCAGTTGTATAAATATTTAGTGCACTCTAAATACATTTATCTGTAAAGTTCAAACTCAACATCATTTTTCATTTGCACAAAAAAATGACAGATTACATTTCAGATTTGTTTCATTCTAACAAGTAAAAACATTGCTAATATCACACATAAAAATTCAATTGGAAATGCAAAAATTGTTTGTAAATGAGAGATAAAATTGACAATACCTACAAAAAAATATTTCTTAAGAAAATCGTCTGCTGTGACTTTGATGGTAATATCAGAATGAAATTCTTTTCCTTGATATAAACTTTTTTTGCAGCCAGTTGCAACGTTTGGAGTAATGCTGGAAAATTCTCTATATGAAAGTTGACAACAGGCTACATATTGTAATATAATGGAAAGAATAAGCACTGATATGGACAATTCAGGTTTGGAAGAAAAACTAAAAGATGAAGTAACGAATGCTCTAAAATATTGCGAAACATTGTTAGAAAATGATAATCTCTTTAAAAATTCGCCATCTGATAATATTTCTTAATTTATGCATTCTTCCAACATTGTTAAAAAAAATTCATGTTAAGAAATTCTTTGCAGGGTGAATTTTAATGCCATTTTATGTTTTGAATATTTTTGCGATATGCATCATTACCCAATAAATTCTATATTTATATAATTAAAAATGTCAATGACGGTAATGATAAACATTTTTGTATTTCATCAGTTAAGATGCGGCAAGATATTTAGAACTAATCAAATATTAAAAGGATATATTATTTTGAAAATGTTTAACTAATCAATTACTTTTTTTAAAAATAGAAAATCCAAGAAAAAAAAAAAAAGTATGCATTATTTTATATCTATGATAAATAAATAAATAAATAAACATAAATGCAAACAATAATAGTAAGTTTTAAAAAAATACGGGACTTCTAGACATAAATTATCTTGAATTTTCGTCAACAGAAATATTAGTTTAATAATTGCAGAAAAGCTATAAGTTTTTATGAAAAATTCGAAAATGTAAATATAATTTATTAGGAAAATATAAAAAAGTTCAAAGATCCAGAATCCACACTTTTACTTAAAACGTACAACGCGCCAAAAATATAAAATTATTTAAAAGAGGGCATAGGATGGTACAGAACGCTTGCATTCCGTACTGGAATCGCGAACACTAGCTCTGCGTCACGGAGGCCACGTTCAGAATAGCAATCTAATGGGTATTTCAAACGTATTCTGAACATTAACCCCGAATTTCTCAAAACTAACGGTCATTTGAAGGAAACCTTTGACCTGAAGAGTTAGGGATATGACCCCTACAACATACCTTAAAATGATCAAAATCTGTGCACATCATGTTTGGTGGTCCCCTTGTAAGTGTTGTTCAGTATCTCAATTCAAAGCTCTCCCACTTGTTTACATTACGATATAAAAGCAGTTGTACCATTACAAAATGAGAATTGAAATCTTGGAAATATGATGGAATATTGGAGGTAAATGTTCGCGGATTTTTTCAATCTATTCGGCCTCATTTAACACTTGAATGGTGCAGATGCAAAAGTCACATTATCCACTTTTTTTAAGATATTGAGTTATTAATATCAGCGTATTCGTCCTTTTATGGCAAATCGGACTGTAATAGTGATTTGGACCATAAAAAACATATTGAGGTTGAAAAAAAATGCTGAAAATCTCGTTTTGATGCATAATTCACATTATCCAACAACTGTTTTGCTGCAAAACTCACACTCTCCAATTCAACCAATCAGGAAGGTACAGAAGTAAGAAGTAGTATAAAATGTTGCACTAGTTTAATGACAGTGAAGAAGTTGAGCCATGTCTAATAGTAAAATTTTTGCACAAATTATTTTTAATAAATGTTTTTCGATTTTTGTTGTTTATTACCCTCCAAAATAACATAATGAAAACTAATGTTCAGATTTTTTTTTTTTTATTCCTAACTATTTTGGTTTATAACTAACATTACCCATAAAAGTTTGCTGCAAAACTCACATTGTCCATATATAAATTTAAATCTAGCTTTACCACAATTATTAAAGGTTTAGGACTATGTGCAACTAGTTGTTATGACAACAAATATATCACACAAAACAAATTGTGCCAATATGTCATGTTTATTAATAACAATCATTTTTTTTTCTAAAAACTAGGTTATGTGGAGAGTGAATTTTGCATCTACACCCTTCACTTAACTACTGTGACAAAAATTATCCCACAGATACTCTGAGCGGTCCCTGAGACCACTTGATCGAAAGATGAATAAAAGGTTCGATTCTCATAGGATACTGTTTCTGTACCAAACTTTATGTACAAGACTATTATAATCCAAATTCACCTATTTAGAAGTCTGTAACGATAATATTATTGTTCCAAACGAAACAAAATTTTAATAGTATCTTATAGTAAAACTCAAAATTACAAGTTAACCCCTTCGCGACGAGCCTCCTTTACAGAATTTTTAATCTTTTACCACCGGTTTTTCAAAACAGAAATTTTCGCCTAATATTAATCGCAGAAATGCTGTCATTAAATAAAGCAAAGCTTACAATAAAAATTAACTGGTGGGAATAATCGAAGATTCTGAGCATCTTATGCGTCAAGTATACGTGTCGCTCGTCCCCAAGGGGTTAAAATGTGAAAATTGAAAAGAAGCAGCAGTTTGTAAGACCGCTAACAGCGCTTATGGGTTAAAATTTAAGAAGCAGTACTTACAACACTTCCATGTATGCGCCTTTGGTTTTTTTTCCACAGACTATCCAGGGATTATTAAATAAATGCATAATCGTACATCCTGTACTAGCTTTAGCAACACAATATCAGCAACTGGAACAAAACTGGGAACCCCGTGGTATGCAAACAAATATTTAGATACGTAAAAACACTTAGGGAAAGAAACGCGAAAATTTGTCTCAAATATTTCATGAGTTCTAACGGTTTGTAATAGTACCTGGACTTCCTGGACTTTGGACAATCTCTATAACAGAACTTGAGAAAGAAGTAAAAAGTGCAATCCTATAAAAATACGTTTTGGTGTAGTTGAGGCACATTCTAAATAAATACATTCAATGTAAAAAAAAAAAAAAAAAAAAAAAAAAAAAAAAAAAATTCTTTGTACGTCACGCAGTATGATTATAGTAGTCTAAGTACCGCGCATGCGCGGTAGCGTATTACTCCTTATTTTACTGTTTATTAGTGTTAATTTTGTGGTATAATACTGGCAGCATGAATGCCAGTATTATACTGTAAAATCAACACTTTTTTTGCAGTGTAGATAACGGGACTATGTATATTTCTTGTTAGGATGAGGCTGATAAAGAGTTATCCGCAAGTATCGTCATTTAAAAGTGAATGTATTCGGTGCGGAAAGAGAAAAGGAGAGAACTTATGCGTATATCAGGACTGGAGGCTTCCAGAAGCCTAGCCTCTGATTGATATAAGAAAAGATAGGGCAAGTTTATCATTCCGCAGGGCTGCTTATTTAAAAGCACCAGGGCCGGCTTTCTCTTTTAAGAGTTGCGGGTGCAAATTTTTGGATCTCTAAATTATTTACAAAAATAAATCAAAAAAATATTTTAGTCTCATTAGGTTTCCTATAAGTATATAGTCGGTGCAAAACTTTTTGCAATTATAACTCTTTTCTATACATAAATAAAGATCTAAAGGCCTCGTTTGAAGCCTCTACAAATGCGAGGTCCGAGTATGCACTATATACATTAGGTGCTATATACACCCTATGATCCTTCCTGAAAAACATTTTTATTTACTTTTTTCAAAAAGATGTTGCGAATACATAATCAATGTCTTTATTCAGATGTCATTTTTCTTAAAGGTTCTTAATACGTTTTACAAATTAAAAAACTAAACGTGTAACGTCTTATTGCAATTGATTTGCTTTCAAACTACAACACCAAATGCTGACGATGAAATGAGTTGTCCTAGAAAAGGGGTAGGTCTCTGTTCTGCTATCCATTTCAGCCTTCTCTCTTATTTGCCTTGATGCCCACTACTTATATAAGTAAATAAACAAGAACTAAACATCATATGTCAAGCATAGATTATGAAACACTTTCCAACACTGCCAGAATACTTTAACAAAACTTTACCAATTAATAAGGTGAAACTTGATGTCTAAGTAAACAAGATCACCCAGCCGGAGCACCAACCTGTGAGGGTTTGCGGCGTAAAACCTCCGGCGGTAGAATCCCCTTCACCACCCAGCAATATCACAGCTCAAAGACGAACCCGAAACAGGGTTGCTGGAATTAAATCAAAACAAAACAGCAACACCCCACCAACTTAGTGAGAAAACGCTGCTTCACGCAGGGAACTAAAAAAAAAAAAAAAAATAAACTAAGCGAACCGAAAACAGAATACTACTAAAGCTAATTTACAAACTAAGAATTATAAGAGACTCTAAAAATAGATTTGTTACAATTGTCTCACTAAACCTAATTCTAAAGCTAAAATAAACCAAAAACAAATACATAGCCTCCCATACAATGCAATTACTCTAAAAACAATTACCAATTATATAGCTACTGAAATCACAAAATTTACAGCAAAACGAAAAAGAAAAAAACAATAAAATTACAGAGCATCTCACCACGGAGAGTTACAGTATATTACAAATGAAACATGAGATGTGAGCAGATAACTTGCTACCCATATACATACACAACTGAAAATGCAAAAGCCAATGTAGATAAGCAGAATTTACAACATCCAGTTTGATATAGTTTAGTTCACCTCCGCAGAAACCAAGCTATCAAATGAGGTCTCTTTAAAAATCACTCATCAGCCATTCACTGACCGAGATCCAATGAAAGCACCACAGCTTACAAGATAGCAATAGTCCATAACTGCAGTTAAAGTAGCAGCCAGAATTGAATGTCAATGTTATTTAACAAGTAAAGTCCATATATGCCACAAAAGTCAATTGCAGGAATTAATTCCAGCATTATAATCACACTGAAAAGTATGAAACAGGAATAAAAGCATTAAAAGAATCATTCAAAGTTAACGTTCCAGAATATACCAGCAAACCGACTGCAACAGTGACAGCTAAAGAAGAGCCAACTCAGTAAAGCAATACTCTAACTAAAGAGTAGTCGCACAACTTTAACTAAGTAGAAACATTATCACTGCAACTTGCAAGGATTTAAAACAAGTACCACTGAAAAGCTATGACAACTAATTAGTCTTGGAAAATTGAAGGGCAGGTGCATAAAAGAGAGCAGTCCAACGCATTACAAAAGCTCATTCTATCAAATGGCTGAAGTAAATGAGTGAAGTCCGTCATGTCCATAGTCTTAAACGCATAGTCTTAGTCGCATTAACATGTGTAAATGATGAAGGATACTACATGTAATGATTTATACTGCAACATCACTGCAACTTGTTGAAGGAGAAAACCAGCTGAAAGAACATTGATATAAAGATAAACATGAAAGTCATACTTGAACACCGCTTTAGTAAAGCCCTAACAAAATAAAACTAAATCTATGAACTCGATAATGATTAACGTGCAAAGGTTGGAAATGGCAACGTCCCAATTCACAACTAACTTATAGTTCATAAACAGTAGTTACACCATGACTCAATTAAAACTTATATCTAATAAAAGAATATAAATCATTCAACTTATTATAGTTTAAAGTCAGACGAGCAAAATATTGAGGATTTAAGATGACATTTTTTAAGTTCCACCTTACAGATTGATCTCTGTCAAAAGTGAAGTGTTCTGGCATTAAAGAGCATTTACCAAAAATGAAATGAAAAACATCTCCTTTCTTGCCACAGTCACAGAGGTCATTTCTACGTTTTCCTATTTTATAGAGGAAACTTGGAAAACTGCCATGACTAGAAAGATAATAAACTAAAATTTGTTTTCTACAGATAAATTCAGTGTTAACCTTCTTTAAGACATTATAGGTATCCCTACCATCCGCTGAAGCTATCCAGGACTGCTGCCAGGTATCAATCAACTTATCCCGATAATACGGTTTCAGCAAAGAGACTGGATATAAAATTTCAAGTAACGGAGCATGAGAGTCAGCAGAAGTGGCCCGCTTTGCTAAATCATCTGCCCTTTCATTACCATGTAACCCGGCGTGGGCCTTTATCCATCCAATATAGATTTGTCTGCTACCAGCGGCCAGAAACTTTTTATAAATAGAGTGTTCTAATTGATTGTTGGGAAAAGCCCTAAATATTGATTTAACAGAGGAACTACTATCCGAATAGATACTAACTGAGTTATGAACTGAATTTACAAACCATTGTAATGCATTATCCAGGGCCGTTAACTCGGCCTGATAAACAGAATTCAGACTTCTTAACTTCACTTGATGATCATATATGTAATCGCCCTTGTGAAAGACTGTAAAGGCCGAGCCCACGCCATTGTTCATCTTCGAGCCATCTGTGAAAATTATAGGATCAAACGAAAAAGGAACTTTATCAGTTACTGGATCCAGCTGGTAGACGTTCTTTATGTTCAGATATTCAGTAAAGTCAAAGGTATGCATTCGTGGCATAAAATCCGTATTCTTCAACGTAGTGTCACCAATTTTAATACTACCCGTGCCTTGCATAAATGCGAGTTTCTCTGCCTTATTTTTCAAATTATAATAAATAGGAGGTATACCAGATAGTACACAAAGCGATTCAGTTGATGTTGATCTATAAGGTTTTAAAATCGACAGTAGGCCCATACGTTGGCACGAACTCAGTCTTTTCTTAGCCGGGATATGTAAATCATTAATCCATACTTCGTAACCATATGAGATCTGTTTTTCAATAACACCAATGTACCATAATTTTAGATAGTGCGCTTCCAAACCTCTATGACGACAGCCAACTTTCTTCATGTTAATAGTAAACTCTAGAATCCTTTCTCTAACATATTCCAGGTGACATAACCAATTAAATCTGCTATCAAGGACCAAACCAAGATACATTACCGAGTGCTCCACTGGGACAGAAACGCCATTCAATTTAAAGATTGGACGTCTATTTTCTAAATTAAAACTTCCAAAAAGCATGGCTTTCGATTTTTGGGGACTTAGATTTAAATGTAAACTTACCGCCACATCACTGAATCTCTCAAGACAGCTGTTTATCCTATGTTCTAGCTGAGCCCTCGTATCTGCTCCCTCCAGGATCACAGAATCATCAGCGTATGACACAATGTAACGTTGATGAACCCTGTAAGTCTTGATTATATTATCAGCTACAATAGACCAGAGGAGGGGCCCGAGGCACGAACCCTGCGGACACCCTTGAAAGGCAATAAACCATCGTATACCATTTGAATAGTCAAAACCGATAAGGCGATGACTTATATAATTCTTTAAAATGTCTTTCAAATAGTTTTCTATAGGTAACTGAGTGATCAGTGTGGCAAGAACTGTCCATTGCATAGCATCAAAGGCGCCCTCGACATCTAGGGACACCATTGCACAATATTTGCAATCCAACAGTATTTCTTTGACATACTTCTTGAGCTGCATGACTGCACTCACCGTGCTTTTGCTTTCTCTAAATCCATACTGATTCTGTGCTAGAAAGCCCAAGGACTCCAGCTTAGTTATTATCCTCGTCTTAATCAGTCTTTCCAAAATTTTTCCCAGAATCGGAAGCAAAGTAATGGGTCTGTAGGCCCGCTGTGAATGAGGCGGTTTATTTCGTTTACGAAAAAACAACACTATTCCCTTTTTCCAGCAGTTCGGGAAATAACCTAGAGCCAAGCATCTTGAATACAATCTGCACATCAGGACTGTGAAGCCGCGGCAAAGTTCTCTAACCACTAAGCCATCTATCAAATCGTATCCGGGAGCCTTATTAGTTGACTGTTGAGACAAGACGTGAAACAATTCTCGACGTGTAACAGCCGAGAATTCAGGGTCATTATCGTATACTGTATTAGGATTAAATTCATGAATAACATCCGGTTGACTATCTATCTTGAAATGTTCATTCATTAGACTATTGGCAACATCATCAAATGAATCAAATACAGTAGCGTTCTCAAGTGTGGTGAAAATTAGATCAGAAAATTTAAGGTTTTTCCCTCTTATATACTTATACAGCGTTCCATATGTATCAGAAGTTTTTTCGCAAAAACTGAACCATGATTTCGTTTTAGCCTCTCTTACATGTTTTTTATAGAGATTCCTTGAAGTAGTGAAAGCGTCTCTATAATCCTGATTGTTTGGATTACGAACATGTCTTCTGTAAATAGCATGGAGTCTGTTTCTCTCAACACGAAGTTCTTCGGTGAACCAATGAACTTTTGCTTTATGGCTCAGATAGCCTTTTCTGAAGCATCTTTCCATGGTAAAAGAAAGTTTTTCATAAAACTCTGCCATCCAATTTTCAAGTGCATCACAATTGTAAGTAAACAATTTGGAAAACGCATAACCCATTTGAAAACACAATTTTGGCGATTATCATCAATAGTCGGAAAAATATCCGAATTATTTTGTGCAGCCGTGTATATGATCAATAGATTTATATGTATACTACATAGTATGCTAAAATTTAGTTCAGTAAGGAAACGCATAGCACAGTTAAAAATTCATATTCTGCAATTTCCGTTAATAAACCGAAATGTATTTGATATATTTTGTGCTACCCTGTATATAATCAATAGCATTTATACACATCAAGTAATATGTAAAAAAAAAATAGTTACATTTAAAAACGCTTATCACAGTTGAAAACGCACTTCCAGCAATTATTTTTCATAGACAGTACGGTAACCGAATTACTTTGTGCGTTCCTGTAATTGAACGATGAATGTTACGCCCACCATATTCTATAGAAAGCCTCTTGTAGTGCACCTCAGTGATATATATCAATTTCAATATGTTTGAAATAGTGTAACATCATTAAAATATACCGCAATCGATTTTTCCCCATAATGTAACGGAATTATTTTGAGTGTCCCTGTAAATGAATTATAAATGCTACACACTTCATTGTCAATACCAAACATGCCATAGTAAACCTCAATAACATATATCAATTCTAAGACAATCCGAGTATATTTACGCGAGTTAGTGCACGGACAGACAGACAGACAAACCGAATTCATAACCACTTTTCAACTATGTTGGAAAGTGTAAAAAACGCTATTTGATTATTGAGAACTTGAATGGTATTATCTGCAAACATCATGTTTTTCTGTATAAAAAAAAGATTAAACGAAAGTGTCAAAATGATTCGCAATGTAGAGCGATAGGAAATATTTTTGAGAGCAGATTTAATGAATAAATTTGACTCACAGCAACCAAATGTCATGGGTACACATTCTAAAAATATTTAAATAGCGTATTGCACCAATTATTTTTATTAAATACTAGGGGGCTCTGACCCCTACGAGCTACGCTCGCCAACCCCCCGTTCTGACACCACAAACTTTAAAAATACTCTGATTTGATCAACTCTAAAACGATTACGGAAGATTGAGTTATAATTAAACGATCAGTGGCGATCTGCTGTAATCGGGTTTCCATTCGTTTTCCTTTGACTGAGGGATTTTGAGGCCGAATCAACTACTGTCGGAACAGCTAACAACTGTTTTCGTGATTGATTAAATAAGATCAATTAAACATTTGAAAATCAACTTGTGTAAAATGGTTAAGTAAACAATGCCGCTGCATCGGGGAATTTTATAACGATGCTATAGAAAATTGGGTACTTCTCCATTATCCCGTCGACTACTTTCTATAAAAGAAAATAACTGTCGCCAAAGTATAGGATTTAACGCCAAAAGTGCATGACCGTGGGTCGCATTTAATTGACATCAAATGCGTTACACGTGTTAGTTATGTCATCGAGTGATTTTTATTTCAATGTTTATCTGTATCTTTAATGATATTTTAACAATTTATTAGTTCTTTTGTTAAATTAAACGTAAAAATATAGTTTTTAATTGAAGGGAAATATTATTATTTAAGCTGTTTTAAAATTTGCAATAATAAGTAAAAGATTTTATCGAAATAAATTAATCTCTCGTGAAAATATATTTTAAAACTGAAGCCGTTAGGAAATATTGTTATTTGAGCATTTTAAATATGACGTAAGTTTCTCCATTTAATGCTTTTGAACATGTAATAATTTAATTGTTTCTCTTTTTTTACATTCACGCTCAAGTATATTTTTTATTACGTAATTTTCTACATTTACTGTTTTTAACACGTGATCATTTAATTATTATTCTAAAGTTTTATTTCTGTTTTTAATAGTCACGTGTAAATATTTTTTTTAATTGAAAGGGAATATTATATGCGCTGTTTTAGAAATTAGCAACAATTCAATTCAAATAATGGACTTTTTGAAATATGAAATAAACCTCCATCAAAATAACGAAAATTTGAATTAAAAAATTGAAATAAAGCTACAAAACAAAATTGTCAAATTAAAAAAAAATAATAATTGCACTCTGGACAAAGCAAGCTTGTCAACTTATATGCTTTTAAATTATGGTTAAATTACTATGCATAGTTTTCGTTCCTATAAAACTTTTTTAAGATAACTATTTTGACTGACTTTAATATTAAATATCTCTTAAAATAATTCTTCGATTTAAAAACTGTCTGCTTCAGCGTGTTTATCGAACATTTCTTTATAAAACTACCAATTTTCATATTTTTATATGCAATAGTTTTCTGGATATTAGTCCAGAAAGACTTCAAGGCACAAAGTCTTCATTGACAGCGGCTGCGGCGGCGGTGGTTACTTTTTTTTTTTTTTTTTTTTTAATATAGAGAGATTATTCGTAAAATTGATACCTAAAATAAAAAGGCGTACTTACCTGTAACAAAAAGGTACTCGAAACGTGAAAGGGTAAAAAGATTGTATTGTTCGAGTGTAAAAAATCCACAGGAATAAAAGCGTTGATATGAGAACTATAATCTTAAAGTATTATCTCGCCATATCAACCAAACCTCTTGAACTTAACCCCTTAAACACCACGACGTACCTGCGTACGTCATGAAATCTCTATCTGTAATACCAGGACGTATGTGCGTACGTCCAGGTTGCCAGTTTGACAATTCAAAATTTTGAATTCATACCAGAAAGTTATAGTAGTAATTTGTATTTTATATAATGACAGACTTTCCGTAATTGCAGAAATTTAAATTATTTTTTTAGAATTTCCGGTATGAATTTTGTATTTTTGACGAAATTTAACATAGCTAGTATTCAGCATACTATCACTAAATTGAATATGGTGCTAAAGGGGTTAAAATATCACTTTGCAAAATCAAATCATTTACGATCGGTTTCAACAAAATACAGTTGCCCCTGAATATATCACGCAGAAAAAAGCAT
Source organism: Maratus michaelseni (assembly GCA_963931845.1). Classification (NCBI taxonomy): domain Eukaryota; kingdom Metazoa; phylum Arthropoda; class Arachnida; order Araneae; family Salticidae; genus Maratus; species Maratus michaelseni. Next base: position 358,144,807 of record OZ007589.1, read on the forward strand.
TATGTAACCGATATCTAAAAAAAATTAAGACCGATAACTGTAAGTAATTGTTTAACACAAAGGTTCCCAATGGGGGCGGTACCGCCCCCCAGGGGGCGCTGGAGTCTTCCAGGGGGGGCGGTAGCGGGTCCAAAGGCAAATGCGGGGGAGTTAAGACCGTCAAGGGGGGCGGCCGTGGCATACCTACCTACTTAGGAAATTAATATAATAAAACTAGCTGACACCCCTGCCCCTGACGTTGATCGGCCCGTGATAAAAACCTTAAATATACCTTTAAATAAAAAGCTATACAAACTAACCTTAGAGCTGGGGGCACCAAACCGAATTTCTTTTACGAATGTCAAAAAATCGCCGTGGGACACGAACAAATGCTAAAACTCACGGAGGACGAAATTTTATTATAGCGGGTTAAAACATTGTAAACACGCTAAAACATGTGTCTTTAATGAATGTCAAAAACTTGCTGCAGAACGCAAAAAATTGCTAAAAATCGCATTAAAAATCGTTAAAAATCGTCGCGCAGTGCAAAGTTTGATATTGTAAGCTGACTAAAAGTTTGAAACCGAATTCCTTTTATTTTATTAACCTGTATTTCGAAAAATGTCAGAAAGATGGTGACACATGAATGAGTAGAAATTTCCAAACGAACCAGTGGTTTGAATCTGCCCAAGAAATTCGTTTATACTGAGAGAAAGTGATTGAAGTTATTATAGCCGTTATTTTCATAACTATCTATAAATCTGTTGAAAAGTTAATTTATTTAAACTTAAACCATCACAATTTATATATTTCAAAATATCTGAATCTAAGAAGAAATGCCAGCAGTATAGTATTGAGTATTTTAAATATGGATTTAAACACTCTCCTACAAACCAATCATTACCCGTGTGTTTAATTCCCCAAAAAGTTTTTTTCAAAAGAAACCATGATGCCTTCTAGGCTACAAGAGCATTTGAACACAACGCATGTTGATAAAAAGGACAAAGATTTATCCCATTTTCAAGGTCTGGAAAAGAAATATTTAAAACAGTGAACTGTGAGTCGTTTTCTAAACAAGAAGATGACGGACTATGAGCCACATATAATATTTCATTGTTAATCGCAAAAGCGAAAAAACTACACACAATTGACAAGGAATTAATCTTGCTAGCAGTCAAAGAGGTAATAACTGTTCAGATACCGTCAGATATCATCTGAAAAAGTCCTCTGAGTAATTATTCAGTACAAAGAAGAAAAAATGAAATGGCTAAAAACGTTGAAATATCATTATGCTATTACTTAAAGACTTTCAAATTTTCCATTCAACTCAATAAATCAACTCTACCAAGTAACGAAACAGTACTCTTATCATACGTTCGATTTATAAAAGAAAAAAAAATGTCAAAAGTTTTTATTTTCTAAAAATTTGGAAACTGATACAAAGGGAGAATCTATATTTAATACCATGAGCAAGTTTTTTCAAGAAAAAGAAATTCCTATTTGTAATATTTTGTCAGCTGCTACTGACAAAATATGATGCAACGACGGGGCGTCATAAGGGTTTCATATGGCATTTGAAATAAGCAGTACCAAATGTACTCGCTGTACATTTACATTGTGTTATTCATCGTCAGCAGGGGTCTGTTCAGATTTTTTTCCCAGGGTCCTGTTTTTGTGAAATTGTGAAGAGCTTTTATATTTGTGAAAAATCTAATCATAATTTTGTGAATTTGAAATGATCGTTATATCCAGGTTCTTTTAAAAACATTTAAAAAAAAGATATATAGATGTAAAATACATATATTTTCTTTATATATGTAAAAATGACAGGTCAGATTTTACTTTTAAATGATTAATTTGTCAAATGTTCGGTTTAAAGATGGAAAAATTTTGTTAAAAACCTATTTTTAAGACACAGAATTTTGTGAAGGGTACTGTTTTAGGGAAAATAATTTTGTCAAGGATCCTGTTTTGAAATGAAAAATTTTGTGAAGAGTCCTTTAAAGGACCCAATTTTTTCCTAAACAGATCCCTGGTCAGTATTTGGTTGCAAAAAATCTTTATTCAACGCAACGCTTGCATACGTCGCTTCATTACGTTATTGGAGCAGTGAATAAGATTAGAAGTAATTCAATGCATAACATATTATTTGACCAGCTTTGTAGTGAAAATGATGAAGATTACAATCACTGGATATGCTGCACACAGAAGTTCGTTGGCTCTCAAAAGTTATTTGGCTGAATCGTTTTTGCAATCTACTTGACTCAGTACTAGGTTTCGTTGAAAACAGCGATGAAAAACTGCGCAAAAACCTGACTACATCCAAAAATGATATCGCTTGTATGGTAATGAGTTGAATATAATTAAAACAAAAAACACTATAGCTGCTTTTGCGGGAAAACGTCTTCGGTTCAAACGAAATATAGGTAGAGATGAATTCAGCCACTTGTCTACATTATCAACAGTTTCTGCAAAACAGGAAGATTTACTTGCTTATTGCCAACACTTGGACGCTCTTCATGCTGATTTTACGAAGCGATTCAGGGATATTTTTAACATGAATATACCTAGTTGGGTTTTAGATGTTTTCGTAAATACAGATACATCAGAAAAATCATCAAATTTAGAAGAGGAACGGGTAGAACTCATAACTAACGAAGAACTAAAAGTAAAATTCAGAAAGGGATACCAAGAGTTTGTTCTTCAAATACAAATAGCAGCTCTCTACCCTGAATTGTGGACAAGAGTACCGAAAATTTTAATTGATTTTCCTTCAGCGTATTTGGCTGAGCGTGAGTTCAGTGCAGTAGCGTAATTTGCTCTCTAAGAAAAGGAACAGATTGCACATCACTGAACTTGGCAATTTGCGACTGATGTTAACGAAATTGGAACCCGACATTAACAAATTGTTAAAACTCAACCATCTCATTATTTTTTATCTCATTGCTTTTGTATAAAATATTTTTTTACTACATTTGGTGGTCGTTTTAATTAATTTCTATTTTCTGATTCTTAATAGATAGATAGACAGATAAGATAATATGCAAGAATATTTTAATTATTTGGTATTATTAACTATTATGGAAGAGGGGGGCGTTAGGATTTTTTTTCTTGTAAAGGGGGCGGTGGTCTAGAAAAGGTTGGGAACCTATGCTTATGGTTTAACACTTTCCAACATAGTGGGAAAGTATTTATGAATTCGGCTTGTCTGTCTGTCAATGCTCTAACTCTCTTAAATAAATTCTGATTGCCATGAAGTATGTTATGGTTTACTATAGAACGTTCGGTATTGAAAATGAAGTAACAGTTATAGTTCGTTTAGAGGGACACACAAAAGAATTAAGTTACATTATGGTGTATGGGGGAAAAATCGTTTACGGTGCATTTTATTGACGTTACGATATTTCAAACATAATGAGATTGATATGTATCACAACATATGCTTTCTCAGGCATATAGAATAAGTAGTGTTGATAGCCATTTTCAATAAGAGTGCAGGTTCTTTTCGAAATACAACGCCATTCATTCTATTTTTCAGAAATCAAATCTTGATCAAATAAATAACTTGTGTTCAAAATGTTTCAACAGATACTCAAAACCTTTTCTTTAAAAACTTAATAAATACTATTTATTTACAGATTTACAGCTTATTATTATTTTATCACTCTTATTTCAGAGTTCAATTATTACCGACATTCGATTCAAAAATCAAAATTACATCATTCTGAAAGAACAAAATCAGAATAAACAAAAAAGGGCCGTTGCCACTAGAAACAGACAAAAGGGCTAGTCAGACAAAAAATAATCGTCTGCTAGCGCCAGGGAGGCAATTCGTAACACACTGCCCCCGGCTGAACACTTAGTTCAGCATCTACAATTCTTAAACAATTTAATAAACATAAAAGTTTACTTACATACATGAAAAACATTTTCGGTAACATACTTACATATACATATAGCTATTCAAAAGGCTAAATTAATACAAACAATTCTGGAATCTAAGAAGAAAAAATAAAACATATGAAATTAATGCAAATTAAACAATAATAAACGTAAATATGAGTAACCAAAGAAATTAAATATTTAAGAATATAGTTTTTAGTGTCCATCAGTCCACCAAGTCCAGTTCAAGATTATATAAAAGTTGCACGGGTCTTTTAAGATCACCATTTACAGTCTGTAATACACATGATCTTATTTTACAGTCACGACCATATATAAGTTCTTTAACACGACCGCATTTCCGCATATGTTTTGGAAGCTTTTCATCATGAATTAACACTACATCGTTTACTTTGAATTGAGGCGATGAATTTATGTTTTTCACTTGAAAAGCAGATCTAAGTTCTAACAGGTATTCATTTCTCCACCTTTTCCAAAAGTGATCAGTAATCTGTTGCTTATATTTATATTTTTTCGTCAACAAGATCTTATTGGATTTTTCTTGGGTGCAAATTGGTAATCCATAAGAAGGTAAGGACATTAATCGTTTACCAACTAAAAAATGAGATGGTGTCAAAGGTGATGGTTCAGTATTTTCTTCGTAGAGATAACATAAGGGACGTGAATTAATCACAGCCTCTATTTCTGTAAGTATTGTTTCTAGTTCTTCATAAGTGAAACAAGTTTTGCCTAGAACCTTTTTCAAAGGTGTTTTAACTGATCGTACCATTCTTTCCCAGAAGCCCCCCCCCCCCCCCACCAGGAAGCCCTGGGGATTATAAACTTCCATGTTATCTTATTCTTTCTCAAATAATCAAAAATTTCTTGCTTAGAAATTCTTTCCCAAGCGTCTTTTAACACCAAATCTGCTTTAGAAAAGGTCTTTGCGTTGTCACTGTATATTATTTTACAGAATTCTCTTCTAGAGAAAAATCTTCGTAGTGCTAAAATAAAGGTTTGCGTACTTAGATTGGTGACTAGTTCTAAATGTATCGCTCTAGTTACAGCACATGTAAATACAACAATATAAGCCTTTCCAGTACCTTCAGAATTTTTATAATAAATTGGGCCGGCAAAATCGACGCCAGAGGTCTCAAAAACTGGTGTTTGGATGATTCTGTCTTTTGGTAAAGGGGCTATTTCCACCTTTCCAGGAGTAGCATTAAGTTTCCGACATATCATACAAGATTTTAAGACTGATTTTACGCATCTTCTTCCTTTTATTATAAAATACCTTTCACGAAGGTGAGCTAAGGTGACAGCTACACCGAAGTGGAACATTCTTTCATGAGCATCCTTAATGAGTAATTTTACAAAATAAGATTTATTAGGAAGAATCCATGGATGTTTTTCCTTCTCTGTTACTTCAGAAAACTGAAGTCTTCCAGATAATACAAGCAAGTTATTTTTATCGATTTGGGGATTAAGATTGTATAGAGAAGAATCTTTGTTAAGTGGTTTCTTTTGTTTAAGTGCCTGTATTTCAACTTTAAATGAAGTTTCCTGAATTAGTTTTACCCAATACTTTTCTGCTGTTTCTATTTCTGAAGCAGTTAAAGGTCCTGAAATTTTAGAGTTTCTCGAATCGGCATTATGAATAAAACGCATTATCCAGGCAGTAATGTTATACACTCGATTTAAACTACTAAACTTCGTCATATCAAAAACTGGTTTAGGAGTAGTATTTGATTCATTACACAATAGAGTTAAATTTGGTTTTGATTTCAATTCAATAAAAGCTTCGGGATCAATTTCTATAGCCCTTTTAGAAGGCCACATATGTTCCGGTAGTGATAACCAAGGTGGGCCGTACCACCACATTTTATTACCCGTTAACTTCGATAAGTTTTCCCCACGTGTAAGCAGATCTGCTGGGTTTTCTTTTCCAGGGCAATAATTCTAGTCTTTGGATTTGTCAATGACAGAATTTCAGTGACCCGATTTGCAATAAAAGGTTTCCAATTTGTAGTCGTACCTCTAATCCAACATAGTTATTTCAGAATCTGACCATAACTTTATTTTTAAATTTGTAATATGTAATACTTGTTTCAAATATTTCCACATTCCAGCGGCAATTAAAGCACTGATAAGCTCCAAGCGAGGGATGGTTAACCTCTTGAGGGGGGCTATTCTACATTTACTCCAAACAAAACTTGATTTCTCAATAATACAAGGAGTATGAGTATGTGCACTAAACAGATTAATATCACGTCATTAGAGAATTAAAAAGAAAATCTGACGACATATCGGAAGTTTAACGGATTTTTCAAATGTTTCAGAATAATACAAAGCGTGTATCAATATGAGTAATAGAGAATAGTAAATATATGAGTTTGATAAACATATTGAATCATGATAAAAATCCGATTATGGAAATATTCGCATATTTTAACATTTTGAAGGTGTACAACATGTTTAATTTTGAAATTATTTTTTTTAAATATCGCATTTAGTCCGCATGACAGATATTACAGTGAGAGAATATAATAGCGGGCTTAGACCGCTATCGAAATGGTTTAGATATTCGAAAAAAAGAAAAAATAGACCGGTAAATTTTTACTTTATAAAAACATGACTTTTTTTTTTTTTTTTTTTAATTTGCTTAATGAAATTTGTTTGAATTTATTAAAGAAAGGATAAAGTGTTTTGAAAGGAATATTAAACGAAATCCTTTGTGCGATCTTCTATCACACTTACCCACTTGTTTTTCTTTTTCAGATAAATTTGTATTTTGTTTTCCTGTCAGACAGCGGACTAGCCTTTCTCGTTAGTCCCATATTAGTTCACATTGACACCATAGCATAATTAAAGAGAGGGAATGGGGCTGATGGGGTTACAGTCCGCCCTCTTCCCCAAATAGTCGAAAATGAAAAAAGTGCTGGATTTTGTTTCTTTCTATTTGAAATTTTTAGGTGCGTTCGTAATTATATAAATACGTAGCACCTATAGTCGTCGTTTGGTCCGTCCGTCTGTCCGTCCGTCTGTCTGTCTGTCCGTCCGTCTGTCTGTCTGTCCGCATATAACAACGCAAAAACTACCCAACCAAATGGTTTGCAATTTAAAATATATTATCTTTGCAGAATTTTGTCGAGACATTTCAAATTTTATTAAAATCGAATCAAAACTTTAGGAAATATTAATAAAAATATTTATTAAGAAATTTGAATTTTTTTTTTTTTTTAAATCGGTGCTTTTTTGCTATAGGAGCTTCCGAAGTTTAATCGTCAAGCGACCGAGATACTTATTTTATGACAGAAATTAATCTGCAGACGATATAATTCATTTCACAGAATTAAAAATCATCAAGATCTGAATATTTATATAACTAGCTGATACATATATATCTGAATATTTATATAACTAGTTAAGATATTTGTATGAACAGTGTCATAAAATATGTACTTAACTAGCTGTTTAACCCGTTCTACGCACGGGACATCATGAATTTAATTCTAAAACGTGCGTACGAACGCACCTCGTTTGTAACGTTTGACGTACAATTTCCAACTTGTTATTTCTGTCGTTGAACGGAGTACCGACTGTTTTCTCTTTAGTCCCATATTAGTGCACAGTGACATCACAGTATACTCAAACAGCGGAATGGGGCTGATCCAGTGGCGTAGCCATGATTTCTTTTCGGGAGAAGTCCAGAATTTTTCTTCAGGTTGTATACGTAGTAAAACCCGCCAAAATAAAATCGCAAAGAGCAGTAAAAAATTCCATTTTAGACAGGTTTTCGTGTTTGCAGGTGTAATTGTATAGCATTCTTTTCTGTGTGATCTAGGAATATTTCTGCTTAAGTCAGCATTCCGCGTTTTCATAAGTTTTTCCGTATTTATACAAATATACATATTTATGTTATATATATAGTGAAACATGTCAAAAAGGAACCTGTCTATAACAGAATCCTGTCTTAAACGAAAGTATTACATTATCCGGATATGGATTACGATACAATTAAATCTGTTGAAAACCTGACTGGAACGGTATTTTTCACCGCTCTTTTTTTATTCCGATTTCATCTTAACAGGTTTTATTGTACCTAATATGATGAAACCTGTGAAAGCGGAACCTTCTTACAACGGAATGCTGTCTCAAATGGAAGAGTTTCATGATCACGACGAAACGAATAATACAACTTACTGAGATAGTGTATCTTTCAAGTAAAGATACCAGAATCCTTGGCGAAGAACTTAGATTTTGATAGCTCATTCGATTCGTCTGATTGAGCTTAGTAATTTGATACCTCAAATACTTGCTATCGAGGTTTAATCTTCACAGGAGACTCGGTTAAAGTTAAAAAAATTTATTAATAAAAAAACAGTTGCCGTCAAACAAATAATTAAGCATGATACAAGTTTAATTAAGGTAGTATTTGCACTGCCATACAATGATTATTATCAATTTATGACATACATTGTTCTTCCCGAAGAAGTGATTAAAGTAGAAATAAAGAACAATATCATCAAGTTTGAATCACTGGCACACTATCAGTTTGCATCAGTTAAGTTCATTCGTCTGTTCAAGTATGGATTTGTCAAAGGAAATTACACACTTAAAAACGATAATTATGGTACCGCTACATAGGTGCCAAGCTCTAACTAATCTTCCGTAATATGTGGGTTAATTTGACGCAGTTTGATTATGTTTCGAGCACGATTTTTTTTAAAGAAATGAAATTAAATAAATTGCACACAGAGACCTGAAATTAAATAAATAAAGATTAATCTTTAAATAAACTATCTGGTCTTAAATGTGGTTAACCTGGGTCAAATTATTCCACATATTACGGAGGATTAGTGGAAGGTTGGGAGCTATGCTGCTACAGATTGCTGATTAAGATTAAAGAAAGGAAGAAGATCTGTTTGAGTGTACAGTCGAGTCTGCTGAAGGGAAAAAAAAAAGTCTTTGCTCGTTAGGCTCATTGCAAGAATATATTTGTTTTATTCACTTCTTCAGGAAGTCAATGTAACAGAAATTGATAATCATCGATGTATGGCAGTGCAAATACTTAATTAAACTTATATTATGCTTATTTCTTTGACGGAAACTGTTTTTTAATATTTTTTACTTTGACCGAGCCGCCTGTCATAATTAAAACTCAATAGCAGGTATATGAGGTATCAAATTACTACGTTCAATGAGACGAATCGAATGAGCTATAAAAATCTTAGTTCTCCGCCAAGGACTATGGTACCTTTACTTGTTAGAGATATAATTAATTAACTTATTTAAACGGAAACCTGTCTAAAATGGAACTTTGTTCCAGTCCCTTGTGATCTCGTCTTGACAAGATTGACTGTATGTGTGTGTGTAATAGAAGTATTTCAAGTAACTTTAAGCATTTGGTTACATTCTTACCAATTTCTCAATTTAAAAAAAAAAAATGTGTTAAATAAAGCAAGATTAATCTCTATCATTTCAGATAATAATATAATGAAGGTACATTAATATTTAACAGTGAAAAAGACTTTACAAACATTATGATATAAAAAAACTGAGCACATGCTGAAGAGTTAGAATTAAATGTATTTAAATCAAGTTTGATTAGTATGAACATTTCCTTACATTAAAGTTAGGATCAAATGGTTAAATTTATAACAGCAATTTCCATGTTTAATTTCTTGTCATTGAATTAAGAACTTGTGCTGCAATAGGTACACTGGATAATAAGTTCACATAATTGTCAATCCCGGCAGTCGTTGATTCCCCATGGGAGTTTCTGAGATAAGATTTTAATCTTTAAAAAAAAAATCTTGAAATTTCGGTTACAGAAACTTAGTAATGTAACAAACACACACAACAAATATAGTTGATGTTAGGAAAAATAGTTTTGTTACAATTGTCTAAAACAGCATAATTCTTCTGGGTTTCTCTCTTTCAAGTTTCGCCGTTTACGATAACCAAAGTACATTCAGCCTTTATAGTTATTCCCAATATCTGGTCGACTTAAAAGATGTTAAATTTTTGTAAGAATTGCATTTATGATGAATTAGATTTTGTAAAAAATAATAGTGGTTTTTGTTATTTTACTTTTCAACTAACTTATTTTAAGTGGCTGGAAAGAGTTTTAGAACATACTAGAGATGCAACGATTATTCGGCCGAAGCCGAATAATCGGCCCCTTCGGCCTATTTGCCGAATATTCGGCTTCGGCCGAATATTAAGTCCATTATTCGGCCTTGGCCGAATAATACTGTAAGAAATGTTTTTCTACTTAATAGCTTTAACTTTTATATTTTTATGTAGTAATGTTACAAAGTAAAACTTTTTAATTTGACAATTTATATTCATGATGCATAATGGAAATTTTATTTGTAATTAACTAACACTTTTTTACTCTTAACTTTCATACACTGAATGGGTTTTATCTACCCATTTTTATAAAAGAGGTGAATTTTGGAATCATGTTAAAACTTTTATGCTATATCAATAAGTACAAATAGTATCTGTAATAAGCTAACGTAATCTGTTAAATTAAAAATTAATCTATTCAAAATTGTCCTAATAGGGCCATACAAGCAAATTCTAAATTTTTTAAGCATATTGAGAAGTTTAATATTTATCCCTTGTTACATAACAAAATTCTTTCAATGATATTTTAATTATATCCATAAAGAACGTAAATATATATGATAGATTAGATGTAGATGAATAACATAGATATTTAAGTCGTATATACTGCAATACTTAGGGTGGGGGGGGGGGGAGTAAAATACACTTAAAAGTTAAATTTAATGTGATTTTTTTTAAAGTTTGTTACTAGTATTAAATAATGAAAGAAATGTAAATACTAAATTCTTTTAATTATTATATATGTATGTTTTACATAACATTTTCAAGAACATCATTGTAATGTTTAAATTTATATATACATTAAAAAACAATTCAAATGTTTTTAATAAACGTAGATTATGAGGCAGAAATAATAATTCAGCATTTTCAGGTCATAGTCTATTTCTTTTTTTTTTCCATAAATGACACCTGCTTCGGAAAATAATCGCTCACTATATATGGTTCTTCCTGGTGCAGAAAGGTATTTTTGGTTAACTGTGAAAGGTTTGGAAAGTTTTCCAAATTATGCGCCCACCACTCCAAAGGGCATTTTTGTCTTTCTAGAAAGTGGCTGGGACAAAAAATTGCCAATTTTTTTTACTTCTTCACATTGAGGGGAATTTTCTATAGAAGCTTCACTCTGTGATTAGCTTGGAATTTCATTAAAACATGCCCACAAAGAATTTGAAATTTGAGTTTGAGTAGCTGGAATGGTTATGTTGGAAATATTTTGTTGAAATTCTGTTACTGGTTTCATTTTCACACTAGTCTTTCTTAGTCTTACTATAGCAATTAATTTGGACTTTACATCTACATCCCTTGCTTCATCTTTGTTGAAAAAGAACACTTTAAATCTGAGGTCCAAAACAGTTGCAATGGAATAGTGTTCCTTGTCTTGAATCGATGCAAAATGCTTCGCCAAAATTTGTAAAAGAGTGTCTTTCATGGTGCCTACACCAAAAAAAACCTCTAGATTTTTTCATCTGAAAGTTGAAATTTGTTTTCTAGTACTTTTAAAATTTTGTCATTATTTTAAAATGTAACATACATAATATCTATTATAATGTAACTAGACTGTACCTAATGAGGAACTTTTGCTAAGAATTTTTTGGCCGAATTATGTTAATGAGGCAATTTTCAGGCCGAACATAGCCGAATATTTTTTCAAAATAAAAGAATACTTAAAAAAATTAAAAATTTGCATATAAATAATTATTTAAAAAGAAAATAATATATTTTAATTGTGAAATATACAAGAATTGTGCATATAGTGCATATTATATTTTGTTTTTAGACGAAAATGAGTTCATTATTCAGCGGCCGAATAAGTCGAATATTCAGCTATAACTTGGCCGAATATTCGGTATTCGGTTATTCGGCCAAACCATTATTCGTTGCATCACTAGAACATACTCCAAGTTCAGCAGCAAGCTCACGGACTTTGGTACGTTGATTAGCTTCAACTTATGCTTTTAAATTTTTCATTGTTAATGACAGAATATCACCACGGCTTTTTCCATATTCAATATTCTCATTGAAACCATGAAATTTCTGGAAGAAATGTTATACTGTGTGTTCACAAGTTATACTTGGGTCAAATATAATATTGAATTCAGACATTTTTCTTCAGGAGGGATTTCTGCAGAGTGTACCATTTTTCTACGGAAGGTACAATTTCGAGTTCCGGGCAGGGGGGGGGGTAAACTTTTAGTTCTAGAGATCATTAATAAGCATAAAATCCCAAATCTTCCGGCTTCCGGGAAGACATTTCGATGCCCAACTCTTCCTGAATTCAACGCTGTAGTGTAGTTGATATAAAAGCCGTTTCCGCTGTTTTTCATGCCATTTTGAATCAGTACCAAAAATCGTACGAATGTTTCCATAGTTCTGTAACTGCCTTAAACATCTCTGTATAATGACGAAATACAAAATTATAGTACTAAATAAGCAGATAAAAACCAGCCCTTCAAAATAATATCCAACAACGTAATAGTCCATTAACAATTTATTAAAAACAGCTCAGGTTGAAAAGTTCAATAACAAAAATCCCCATTATTTTGTACAAATCCAGAAGAACATCATAAACTTTCAATATCCCTTTGCTCTTACTTTAACGATGAACAACACCAGAAATAAAAGTATGGAAGCAAGGAAGAAACGTTGATCTCCTGAAATATTCTTCAGGTTTGTAATGAGATGTATTGTCCCTCTTTATCTGATGTTTAAAGGATCAACTTGACAAGGAATGTATGTGGCTAAAGAAAAATGTCAAAGTTTACTTAAGAGCTCTGCTCCCTTGAACATGTTAGAAAACTTTTGAACTCCAGTGTAATGTTCTTTGATTACTGATTGATGTAAACCTCATAAAGCTGAAAAATGACATCATCAGCATGTTTTACAGCAGAAGACAATCTTATTCAGATTTTTGCAAATATTTTTAAAGTGACGATGTACTGTTGAATAAAAATTCAAAAATAACCAGTCCAAGAATAAAGTTAATTTTTTTTAATCCCAGCGAGCAGATTTAAAATAAATGATAATATTTCTCAATATAAAATTATAAAATGGACAAAGATAAGGGTCACCAAACTCTGATCAATGTGTTGTTATTGCATTTGTGTAAACTCGTCTGTTCCAAGTATTGGCAACAGTTGGTCCCATCGAAGTCTCTGTAGAAGTTTTACCTTTAATCTAGTTATAGCAAAATCTGTGAAATGGAATCGCTAGAGATTGTTAACGAATTCCGTTGTAGACCGATTTCCGTCTTGTCAGGTGTACTTGTATAGTTATCCTTCCGTCATCGGGATCATGAAATGTCACCGATTCCGTATTCACAAAAAACCTACCAAGAAGGAATCACAAATGGAAAAAGTTCCATTTTAGATAGGTTTCAAGCCTTAGCAGGTATAAATATATAGTGTTGCTTTCTCTGAAGCTTGAAATTTTTTCGTTTAAGATAGGTCCTCTTCACAGATTTTATTGCAGTACACCTATGCTCTTCAGAGATGCACTATACAGTGGATACATTTTAAGAGTTTTAGAGGATACCAGTGAAAACGGAAAGTGTCTATAAAAAAAACCTGTCTTAAACGGAAATTTTTCATATCCCCGGCAAAAGACATACTTGCTAAGACAAACCCTGTCTTAAGCAGAATTTTTTATCGGTTGTTTGCTATTTCGTCTTAACAGTTTTTATTGTTGTTGTATCCATTATTCAGTAAACTAGTTCTTCGTTCGGGAGGGGGGACTCCTTGGACACCCCCCCCCCCACACACACACACACACACACTTGGCTATGCCACTGGGCTGATCCCGAAATAGTCGAAAATAAAATGAAAAAAGTGCTGGTTTTTTTTTCTTTCTGTTTGAGGTAAAATTGTATTTTTTTTCCTCTGTCATACAACAGATTACCCACTCTCTTCTCTTTATTCTCATATTACTGCACAGTGACACCACATCATATGCAAAGAGGGGAATAAGGGAATTTTTACAGAACACCACTTCCCGAGATAGTCAAAAATAAAATTTAAAAAGTGCTGATTTTTTATAACCATTGGGAAAATGGTTGTTGCTTTCAGTCGAGAATGGACCAAATGATGTTCGCATTTTACTATTTTAAGCGTTTTTAATGAAATTCTGTAACTTTAGAAGAATTTTTCTTTGAATAAGCAATAGAAATGCATAAAATCATTACAAAAATGTTAAAGTTACAAAAAGGATAAATGCAAATTATCAGATATGAAAAATAAAGTAGAAATTTGGTACTTTCGTGTTATAGCAGCCCCCAAGGATGAATCGCTAAGCGACCAAGATTTATCGCTAAATTATAAAGCATGTATGACATTATAATAATATATGATATATATATAACATTTCTTGACATATGTGACCAAGTTATAGTCATAGATGCATATATGATGTATATATATATGACATCTGTATATGATGTATATATACAACATATAAGACGTAAATAATATGTATATAATGACGTATATGTTGTTTACTTGGATATCTTCTTTCGCCTTTTAAATAGTAAAATTTCGTTACATTATTCTGGAAGTGTTAAAAAATGTTTCATATTCAATGCTTGACACATATAGGAGTATTTGGAATATATATATGTGTATATAGGATGCTTTGCGATAAGCTTTGCGATGATCTTGGCGAAATCATAACTATGGGGGACGCTATAACACGAAAGTACGGTATATATATGTTTTTTTTTAAGCTTTCGGAACATTTTCCCAATGGTTATTGTAATTTGTTAAATTATAACTCTTTTTTTTAATTATTATTTCTGTTTGAGATAAATTTATAACTTTTTTTCTGTCATATAACAGATTACCCACTCTCTTCTCTTTAATATTGTATTAGTTCACAGTGACACCACAGCATATGCAAAAAGGGGAATGAGGCTAATGAGGTTACACATCCTCCTCTCCTGAGATAGTCAAAAATGGAATGAAATGAAAAAAAGTGCTTTTTTTTTTCTTTCTGTTTGAGATAAATTTATATATTTTTTCTGTCATACAAGGACTCTTCTGTTTAGTCTCATATTAGTGCACTGTGACACCACAGCATACTCAAAGAGGGGAAAGGGTGCTGATATAGTTACAGCCCCCCCCCCCCCTCCAGTTATCAAATTTTATATGTAAGATGCTGTTTCAATTTTTGCTTTGATCTCTCAATAAGGAGCACTGGTATCCTATTCTTCAGAAAGTTTCACAATTGGGTCCACAACCAATTGATACAATTTAGCAGTTTGCCTATAAGTAACTATTGTTGTAAGCCTCATACACACTAGCATCTACCCCCTGCACATCATGCTACAGTTTAAAAGATTAGAGCAAAGAGAAATGATTGTTACACTGATGTTGCACATAGCTTTTGTTATTATTAACATACATTTTTTATTAATTAATTGACTGATTTATAGTGTTATTTCAAAAATACATTAAATGCATATGTTTGTGCAAATTTATATTGATTTTAAATATTTTTGTTTAAGATATTTTACAAATAATTTTATTTCTTTTTACTATTATATAGTATTTCAATTTAATATCTATAAACAAAAACTGATGAATTATAAAAAATATAAATCATCTTTAATATTTTAATTAAAAATACTTTTCAATCAAATCCAGCCCTTAAAATTCCGACTTTGTACTTTTTAATGATACATATACACATGATTAAATTCAATATATTACATTTAACAGATCACAGTACTATTAAATTACTCAGATGAACATGTTTAAAAGAAAAAAAGAAGAAAACAAAAGAAAGAAAAAAAATCGCTGAATAACTGTAAAAATATCAGATTCATTAAAGCTAAGATCACTATGTATGAGTCCTTCATGATAGACAAAGAAAACATCACAGGATGTAGCAACTTTGTTGTATAAGAATATTAAAAATGCATAAAATTCATTAAGAGCCTACATCAGTCATGCGAAAAAACACGCAAGCTAATGTTATCCCTATGGGAAGGTTCTTGGCAGATTTCTTGCTCGCATTTTAATATTTTTAAATAATTTTTTTGCATAGGATAGCTGACGTCGATCTCTAACGTTGTTAATTTTTACTTTTGCGATTTTGGTTCCAGTTTTTTTATATAAGGGTACTTCCACTTTCAGAACCGGTTCCAAAATTGAACATGTCCCCTTATAAAAAGACTGTAACCAAAATCAAAATAGTAAAAACTAACAACGTTAGAGATCAACCTCAGCTATCCTATGCAAAAAAAGTCATTTAAAAATATTAAAATGCGAGTGAGAAATTGCGCAAGAATCTTCCCATAGACTTAACATTAGCTTGAGCATTTCTTTGTGTGACTAGCTTTAAGAGCTCTTAAAGCTATGATCGCTAATGTATGAGCATTTTATGACCATGTATGACCATTTTGTGACAATGAAAAAAAAATATCACTTGGATTTATCAGTGTTATTAGTCCTAAATTCTTGTATTGGAATCTCAAAAATACAGAAAATTCATTGAAGCCACATCATTAACGAATGTACAAATGCTTCGCCCCGTGTACAAAATTAAAAAAATTCACTGTATTAAAAAAAATGTGTGGTATAAAAATCTCTAAAAATATCAAATTCATTAAAGCTACGATCAATACAACGCAAGTTTGAATAGCTAGCAGTCATTTAAACAAAGAAAGAAAAAATAGCATTACTTGATAGCTACTTCACTATAAAACAATCTTTCAAAATAGGAAGATCTTTAAAGTTGTGATAACCAAGCGTATGTTTGCTTCCTTAAATTTAAATAAGAAAAAAATCATCAGTAGAATTTATTTTGCTTTATATGAATCTCAAAAACATAAAATTTGTTAAAGTTGTCATTAAAACGAACATTTCTCTTCACTCTCATTGTTTAGATCATAGCCCAAGGTGCTGGGGCGAGAAACTAGACTAATACACTTGCAACCACAATATAGCCAGAATTACTCATTTTTTATGTCAACCTTAGTTGTGAAACAAAGTATGGAATATTATTCCCTTGTACAGACATAGCACATTATAAGCAGTGACACTACAGTAGTTTGTAGTGTAGCACATTATATTTTGAACAATGTAATGTAGCAAGTAGCACAATACAAAAAATCAGTAGTTTGTAGCAAGCATTAATGCTACTTTTAACACTTTTTCAGGGGGAAAAAAACGACATTCTGCAAAACGTGTAATCATAACTTGTTTCTTTTGTACAATACATGTTTTGCTCAACAATTTGCTTAATCTCAGCAGCAGTGTTTAGAAATGCATTGCATGAAGTCATATATTTTTCCATTGAAACTTGCTGGTAAAACTAACTATTACTCAAGAAGCCACAAAGAATTAATTTTCTTGCTAGCAGCACTTGTCTACTTACTCGTCATTAAATTTTCATGTTTTAGTGCGAGGTTTTTTTTCATTTGTAATTGCTTTATTCACAGATTTATTCATTGTTTGCATTTAGAGTTGTTTTTCTGCAATTTTCTAAATTATAAAATTAGACAATTCAACATAATTAACTCTCAACAAAATTCAAATAATACATTAAGAATGTACTTCTTTAATTGCTATAAGGCATAAAGTAAAAAGATTATAAACAGAAAAATATGTTTTATTAGACTGTTGACATGTTTCAGCTCCATTTGAGCCATTATCAAAACAAACAAGAATATTCTATAATTGCATAGTCTATGAAGTTATTTGAAACACTATCATTTAATTTTTCACATACTTTTTAAAATTACGATTACAATTTTAAAAACCGAGTTACGTCATGGTTACAAATATGGAAATAGACATCCAAGTAAAAAATAAAAAATAACGTGCGTAATTTTAGAAAATACGTGAAAAAATAAATTATAGTGTTTCAAATAACTTCATAGACTGTGCATTTATAGAATATTATTATTTGTTTTGAAAATGGCTCAAATTGAGCTGAAACATGTCAACAGTCTAATAAAACTTATTTTACTGTTTATAATATTTTTATTTTACGCCTTTTGGTAATTAATTAAAAGAAGTACATAATTACAAGGTGTTATAATATATTACATTATGAATGTGTTGGAGAGTTAAGTAAAATCTATTGGTAATTACATGAGTTAATGGTAATTTTATATCCCAATGCTGTAAGAATAGTTACTAAAATTTTTGCAGCGTATGATTGTATAAATATGTTATATACAATAGTATAGCCCTAATTATATTGCTCGTTCAAATGCATAACTCTGTTTTTGTGCCTTTTGATAAAATAAGCTGTAGTTTAATCATATTTATTATATAACTACATTTAAATGTTGATTATATTAAGTAGGCATGCACCGAATAGTGATTTTGGCTGAATACCGAATATTCGGCATACAGGCAAGCCGAATACCGAAATTTAAGAAGAAAATAGTTTTAAAACTTCTTTAATTAACAAAATTTTAAATTTCATGGCTTCTTCTGTGAATTTAAACAAATAAATAATTTTTTCTTACATTTTAAAACAAATGTTTTGAAATCAAAGAGAAATTTGGAAGGAATTGGAAGAAAATTTTCACAGTCATACTGGTTATTTGTTATGAAGGGACTAAAGTAATAAATAAATAAACAATATATTCTATTCAAAAGGTGCCAACTCAGCAAGAATAACATTCCTGTTTCTTTTTATAAGGAAGTTTTTAAATACACCAAAAAGCAGTGTCTGGAGTGGGCAATCATTTTCAGAGGTATGAAATATACAAAGTGTTATATAAGAAATATACAAATTTTGTAAGAAACTTTCAACGGAGATAATGTGGTCAAGACAAACATTTTTGAACAAGAAACATTTCAATCCACTAATTCCACCAAAAATACAATACATTCAATCAAAAATACAGGGTGTGTCGCCACAAGGTGAGAAATGAATTTTGCTCCTAACTTTAAACAATAATGAAGATATTTTAGCGAGATTTGCATTATATTAATTTTGCTTGCATAAAATGTGATGATTTCATCGGAAGTGAATGAATTTTGTCCAGTGACACAATATAAGTACTATCAGCTGCATTTTGAATAATGTCTAGCTCAGTGTTAGTTTGATATTAATGGTGGCCATTTCCATGACTTTTCATACTTCACAAAAATCAAAGTAATTCTGTTGAAACTTGAAAATATAGTTACAATACCTTCATTATACTTAAAGTAACAGACAAAAATCCTAGCAACTAAATAATGTAAAAGCTCTTTTATTTAAATATGATTCTGTTTTTAATTATTCTGAATATCTTCATTAATTGACAGTTAAAAGTAGAAGCTGCGTAAGGTCTTTTAAAATACTTTTAAAATGTTTTTTTATTTCGATATTTGGGCAAACCGAATATTTGACAGACTGAATAGTTTGATATTCAGCCTAACCGAATATTCAGTAGTAT
The DNA here is from genome assembly GCA_963931845.1 of Maratus michaelseni. Taxonomy (NCBI): domain Eukaryota; kingdom Metazoa; phylum Arthropoda; class Arachnida; order Araneae; family Salticidae; genus Maratus; species Maratus michaelseni. The sequence goes on from OZ007589.1 coordinate 358,164,188, forward strand.
AGCTGAATACCGAATAGATGCCGAATTTTTTATGCATCCCTAATATTAAGCATATTTCACTTAATTTCACTAAAAAATATTTAATGTGTATTAAAAATTGACGTTCTGGAGACAAACACAAAGCTTTTTTTTGTATGTTATCTTTCTTAATTTTTTTAATGTTCCCAGTTATATCGCAATCCTTTTATTGTATTGCGACAAATGTGATATAATGAGAGGTCATTGTATTAATATGTGTCCTCAATTTAGAGTGTATGTTGAATCCTTTGGCAAAATCTGAAAGTTGCGAAGTAGTGACTACATTTGAAAAGTTTGTAGTCCCTACTTTTTAAAACAAGTAGTTGTAGTTAACTAATTCAATAAAGTAATAGTTGGCATTTTAAAAGAAAATAAATGTTAACTAAATATATATAATGGAAATATTATTCAGATATTGAAACTTAAAACAACTTACTAGGTTTTTTTTTAAATTTAATTTTCGTTTTTCCTCCCATTGCCCTAGTTCAGCTGGTTCAATAGTTTTTCAATTTCACCTACATATAAACAAAAAGTTGAGTTGTATTGGTAATGTATTGCAGCTCAAGAAATCATAGTAACTTTATTGTCATATTTTTTGTAAAACAATGACATGACATGGCAGAGATGTCGAAAAGACAATTGAATCGTGCTGCTTTTTCATTACAGTTTGACATCACTATGTGATTGATGTTCGGTCAATCATTTTTTTTTCCCTCCTAACTTTTTAAGTAGTTCTTGTCAATTCCAGATTTGTTAGATTGGTTACATTTTTCATGCATATGTAAGTAGTAGATCCTATTTATGATGTTGGCCAAAACTCAAAGTTGGAGTTATATGAAGCGTCTTTATCAAGAAAGCAGTGTCAGTATTTTTGCCATGCAAGCAGTGAGATAAAAGTAAAGATAGTTAAAATCCTATATGAATTAAGTTAATCCTTAGTTTTTAGGTGTGTTTGTAATTATATAAATACGTAGCACCTATTGTCGTCGTCTGGTCCGTCTGCATATAACAACGCAAAAACTACCCAACCGAATGGTTTGAAATCTAAGATATATTATCTTTGCAAAATTTGGTCGAGACATTTCAAATTTTCATCGAATCAAAACTTTAGAAAATATTAATAAAAACATTTATTAAGAAATTTGATTTTTTTTTTTTTAAATCGGTGCTTTCTTGTTACAGGAGCTTCCGAGGTTTAACAGTCAAGCGACCGAGATACTTATTTTAGTTTATTACAGAAATTAATCTGCAGACGATATAATTCATTTCACAGAATTAAAAATCATCAAGATCTGAATATTTGTATAACTATAGTACGAACGCACCTCATTTGTCATATTTGACGTACAATTTCCAACTTGTTAATTTAAGTGCCTGTTTAAGTGTTTGTATTGTGTGGAGATTGTAAGGTCATAAAATATCGTCAAATAGAAGATGTCTCTAAATAATTTGCCTGTTTTTTTTTGTTTTTTTTTTTTTTAATGAATTTTAAGACTTTCACTCTGAACTCTGTTAACTAAACACTGCTTCAAATCCAGCTCAAAATAGGAATAGAAGGCCAACAGTAGTTTAGTTGTAATTGTAGTCTACTACAGTAATAAAGTAGTTTTTTGGACCAATGGTTCTATGATTTTTTAGATAAACGTTTAGCTGTAACTCATTGTTTATTGTGTAAAAATGCACGAAATTTTATATTTAAGGTTATTAATTATAATATATATGCTGACCTAATTTTGAATGTGAATATGCAACAGGGGGCGCTTTATACAGTGCTTATTTTTATTCACTGATCACTCTAATTCTCGGTTAAATTTTAAAAAATGCATTATGCTTCATATTAATAATTTTTGGTATTGTAATTGCTCTATTTAAATCAATATATTAGAATGATATAAAGGTAAGTTTTGTGATGATCACAATGTGTCAGTTTAAATAGTATTTGAATTTTTGTTTAGTTTAAATAAACAGTTTTAAAAACCATTGCATATTGATGGAATGTTCAATTTTCTTTATTATTTATGTTCTTCTTTCCTTTTTTCAATGCCCTTTTATTATTCAATGCCTTTCATTAGAACTTTTGTATATTGCTTTTATTTAACTCAACTTGTATGTAGAGATGGAATTTTGTAATTAATTTTTCAGCCACTTCCTGGGATGTTAGAGTTTTAGAAATTGTCAACAGTTGTGCATTAATGGTGACAGTGCAATATTTTCCTATTTTCAGAATGTAATAATCAATTAATAGATTAATATTTATTAAATTATGATTTTACATTGAAAAAAAAATTAGAAATCTTGAAAGGATACTTTAAATAATGCTTTCCTTTCTTTTATGTGCCCATATCTTAAGAAAACACTGAACAAAAATATGGTTTTAATAAATTCACTAGTTCATACTTTCTACTAGGCATAAATAAAAGCTAAAAGCAGTAAATTTTCCATAATCTGAGCCTATGCAATCATAATGGAAATGTTTCGGAACAACATGAATTGCAGCCATGAAATTAGGCATGATTTTTTAAGATAAAAAATGAACGCTTATAAAAGAGTGGTTTTAAAATCTATTTTTACTTTTATATTTATTTCTCCCTCGGTTCTGTCCTTTTAAAAAGAAAATAAATAAACAGCATTATCTCACAACATACAAATCATGTGCAAGTTAAAATATTTTAGAACATCAAAATGATATTTTTAATTTTTTTTTTTTTATTTATATGACTTAACTGTTACAAAATAGATATAAACATTGAAATGACATATTGTCAGTTCATTTAAAAACTGGTATAAAATAAAAAATATGTGAGACAATAATATTATTTTAGCTGTTCAACTGGTCTCATAAGAATATCATTAACATCAACTCGAGGACTTGTGGATAGGATGTACACTACAGACTCGGCAATATCGGATGGCTGCAAGCAGTGGATACTGCTATAGAGTTCTTGCGCTTTGTCAGGATCTTCTAACAATCTGTGTGCAAATCCAGTCTCCACTAAGCCAGGGCTTATGCTCTGTAAACATTAAATTAATATTTTTTGTTTAGAAAAAAATTTAGCAACAGAAATTATACATACATAGCATTAATCCCTTGGGGTAAAGTATTACATATACAATTTTTCACATGGACATAATGTTAGAAATAGCAGCAAAATATCAATATATTGGGTCAAAAAATGTCAATTCTTGACACTGATTTTAAATACCTCAATATAGATCAATATAACAGTTTTTTTTTTTTTACATTTGATATATTGATACTACTTAGTAATTAAAACTTTATGTGTGAAAATCAACTTTAAACATTTTTTTTTTTACATACATTACTTCTAAATAAATCTAATTAAATTGGTTTAATTATTTTTTTTAAATATTTTTGATGGCTTAATCATTTAAAATGGCTAAGAATTTTAGGTAATGTAGAAATATCCTTCACACAGTTAGAAAAATATCCCATCATAATTTACATGATTTTTTTACTAAACATCATTAGCAAAATCAGAAACTATGGTAAAGAGGACCCCCTCTTATTTCATGCCATTGTCTCAAATGATGTTTCTAATCACCGAGGTGTAAAAGATACTTAGATGTGCTTTGCGTTTTCTCTTTATTTATTCGTGTAGCTTATTTGATATGCCAAAAGCTGTGATTTCCACAAACGTTTTCATGTCATAGTTTAGTTTGTAAATGAATTTTTTTTTTTCATTAATTTTCAACAAGTTCATAGCTTTTAAAAGTAATGTTTGCAGATATTTTACCAAAATTAATACAGCTGATGTTAAAGAACATTCCAAAATAAAAATAAAGCCAAATAAATACCAATAATAAAAAGTCTGATATATTATCACAAAATACTATTTGGCCTTCAGAACCAAAAGGATCAGACAATAATGTCTCAAATCACTTATGCAAATATGGATTTTGATGTACCTTTGTATTTAACAATATCTATAGCTAGAAATCACAAAGAAATCTTTTAGAAACTCGGAAAGACCTCAAATACATTTACTGCAAATTTTATGCTTTAGCAAAACAGTACTTAGGTGTTGTTGCAACTTCTGTTTCACCTAAGATCTGTTTTTTAAAGTTAAAAATACAATTATAGGGGGGGAAAAAAAAGTCATTTGAATGGCAGCTATTATCAAAGTTACTATTTTTAAATGGATTGCCTTAGAATTATTAGAAATAATTTCATCAACTTTATAAGATTAATGTAAAAAATATATAGCAAAAAGCTTAAAAGCCATTTTTAAATAAACATTACTTAACATAAACAAAAATAAACCATTCCATGTAATAAAACATAAGATTAAGAAACAATGAAAATATTACGATATATCGATATTTTCTGCCTAATTTATTTTTAGATATTTAAAGTCTTTAAGGTGATATACCGAAAAATCAATATATTGAAATTTTTCCTCTTCTTTACCAAATCTTCACCTTACTTAATCACAGTATTCCTGCAATTAATAAGACAAACGCTACAATTTGAAAACAGCAGTACTCAAATATAAAAAATTGTATATGAGACACTTGTCCTGAAAGGGTTAATGATAAAAAATATAGAGACAAAAACAAACTGAAATTTATTATTGTAAAAACAAGAACAGTGATGCCACTAGACTTTTGATGGGTTTGTAAAAACCAAAAATTTAAAAAAGACTTTTTTTTTTTTTTTATAACAAAACAAATTTAACGTATTTAATAAACACATACAAACAAACAAAAATCACTCAAGATTATTCATTTAAAAATATCCATATCTTTCAGAAGAAAGGGGATATTCTAAAGAATACATTGAAATTTCTGTCTTGCATCCTCTCTCCATTTTTTAACCTAATGTACCATAGAACATCTGTAACATTATTGTAAGAAATTATACATACATATAACATCAGCTGTAAGACATGCACAGCCAATAACAAATTAGCAACCAAGAATTATTTTTAATTGAAGGATGTTATCAGAAGACTAACAGAGGGGCAAATTTAATGAAAGTTTCATAAATAACAACACGAAAAAAAAAGACATGAATGGAATGGCAACAGTTCTTAAACTTTGCAACTTTGCAGACCCTTAGATGTGATATGCATTTTGTCAGACCCCTAACAACATTTCGCTTAATGCAAAATAAGAAAATATTTTCATGTATACAATCTACTTATATTATGCAAATTATTGCAATAGCAAGTTTAGTTTATAGTGTTGTTAAAAATTACATATATTAACAAAAAAAATAAATAAATAAACAGAATAACCACAGAATTTAATACTTTTAGGTAGTATTTTTAATAAGTTTTCAGAAATAAAATCTTTAAATATGTTTTCAGAAAAAATTGATTTTCAAGAACAATCAATTATGAAAAATATTCTATCTCTAAAAATTATGGTTATATTTATAATAAGACTGGTTGTCTGCAATTTATAAGATATTGTGAGTATAATAAACTATTGTTTAAAATATCTGAGAATTTTCTAAAATTTTACAGCTATTTTTATAATAAATTAAGATAGGGAAAATACATGAAAAATCATCACAGTGATAAATTGGATGGATATATCAATAGAAATTTTTATTTTACAGCTTAAATTGTAGTTCAAAATACTCTTAGTAACTCAAAATGTATATTTATTAAGGAAAAAAAAAAAAAAAAGCAAGTTATCATTATTTCAGTCATGAGCAGGGATTTACAAATTTGATAAAATCTGGTAGCCAGAGAAAAATTCTAGTTGGCGGTAAAAAAAAATCCCCCCCCCCTCCCCCATTTATTTACAAAAAGCATAAAAGTTTTTTATGAATTAAATGAGAAAAAATAATAACTATCATAGTTTAGAATTATTAGTTACATAGTTTAGAATATTACATAATTTAGAAAGATAGTATAAACTGGGTTTTCTGAAGAAACTTTATCAAAATTATATATGTACAAAAAATAAATACTGTAAAAGCTTAGATTAAATGGCATGTTCCAGAAATTCTGATTTCCAAATATCCAGATAGTTGAGTGCTACAAACTCTATATCTAATGAGGGAGGGGAACCATTGGTCAAATAGCAAAACAGGAAAACAATTTTTTGCCTATTTTCCTGTTGAAGTCAGCATGTTTTAGCATTGTATCCAATTTTAGATGCCATAGAGGCTAGATTGACACTATTTTTTATTGTCTTTTTTAAACCTCCACCCAGATTCTAATCACAAGACTTGCTAGCTGGCTAGAGCAGAAATGAATGGCATCTTCTGTGCATGTGATGTAACAAGCCTTTTAAACCTAGTTCTTCCATCAAATGAAAAAAAGAGGAAGATCACTGCTTGCCATGCACAAGTAGGTGTCGGAAGGGAGTGGAGGGGAGGGGAGGGGAAAAAATACTGTTTGTGCTTAGGTTGTGCTCTTAGATAAATTTTTGTACAGAAAAAAAAAAAAAAAAAAAAAAAAAAAAAAAAAAAAAAGCCAGATTAAATAACTTGGTTGCCAACTTGGACAATTACTGACCCCTTTTTACAACAATTGAATTTGAAGAAAAAGCATCATATATAATTTTCAACTAATTTTTTTGAAAGATGGCAGTCAAAACGTTTCACAAAAACATTAAAAGTAAAAGGGTTTATCACATAAAAATGGCTTTTTTTTCTTGAAACATATTTACTTTGAGTTAAAATATTTTTTTTATAAGTTTGTCAAGTGATGTCATTTTTATTTCACCAAATCATAAAAAGAAAAAAAAAAATTATTGACAAAGTTTTGCATCAAAAATCACATAATATTCAAATTGTAACTTTCGCAATTTTTGTTTAACCTAAATCATAAATATGATTTTTTACCTCAAATTTAGTACTTAATAAAATTAATGTTATAAGTTTTAAAAAAATTTACAATAATATAGGATTTTTTTTTCCCTCAAGAAATCAGAAGATCTCATGCAATCTAAATGCAATACATTGAGTTGTCTTGCCATGCATCTAGTGATATACATTAAAATCAAGGAATAATTTTTGCTGCACCCATCCTGTGTAAAAGGCTAACTGTATAAATATTTTTTTCTGTATGCCAGCTTTAAAGAGAAAAGAGCTTTTCAAATAAAAATAAATTGACATATTTTCAAAGTTATAAGTATAATACATATTTTTACATATGCTAATATATTTCGAAGGTATAAAGTTATTTTCCAAGTTTTTCTGCACAAGAAAGAAAGATTCTGAATATTCAAAAGTACTGTTAAATAAAATAAAAAATAAGATTGATCACAGTGCAGTACTGACATTGTAGGCTGCTTAATCAATCTTTCTACAATATTATATTTCCGAATTATATACGTTCTTTGTAAGTATTATATATGTACAGTACACCAAGTAGTTAAAATAAGCTTAGCATTCCAAAAAAGAACATACAACCCAAAACTTTCATTAAAAATACAAGCTAATCTACCCTATTAAAATCTGTGCACATATTTATCGATGTAACTTCAACAACTCGGAAACCACAGAACTATGAAATCTGGTACACAGGTTGCTGGTAGGGAACCCATGAACGATTGAGACAAAAAATTCGAAAATTTTAAATAGATTTTTTTTTATTTTATGTTTTTAAGGAATTTTTGCCTTTTTTTTATGTTTAACCCATAATCGTGTGAGTTCTAACCAGTTCTAAATGTTTACTGCAATGTGAGATATACATATTACTGCAATACTAAGAAGCTGCAGCGAGTATTACAATTATTCTTTTACCTTGCATGCAAATAATTAGAGATTATTTAATTAAGCTTAATTATCACCTTTAAAAAAAAATAAAGAAAAACATTTTATCACAAACATCAACAAAACTTTTTATTCTATTTATTCCCTTATTCCAAAGATATTGTTTTTATCATCTGCTGCTATAGCAACATGATAAATTAGTAACTTAACCTCAAACCTGAATCAAATGTGAAAACATTTTAAAGAATTTTAATATCAAATTACATTTTTTTTAAGTGAGACATAATTATACCATTAATAATTAATACATTATAGTAAATCAATTGAAATATATACATACATATTAATAAGAAAATATCAAAAACAACTTACAGCAACTCTGATTTTGGAGTTGGCAGCCTTTAGTTCATGACGCAAACCTTCTGCTAGTGCACGAACCATAAATTTTGTGCCAGAATAAAAAGAGACATTACTTGCAGGTACTCTGTGACCAGACAAGCTAAGGAGAAATAAATTTTTTAAATATACTACACTCTGAAAATAAACTAAACTAAAAATGTTCTCTTTACCACCTATTATGCATAGTTAGCATTTATATTCCCATTAACCACACAAATTCAGCCCTCACCTTTTGATCAGGGTTGGCAAGTTTTTGACGCATGACAGTTTTTACCGGTTTTAACCATGGTTTTTACTGTCATGTCAAAAACCTCCTTGTCAAAAATGTCAAAAACTGCCAAAAACCCATTTTTTAGTAGTTTGTTTTTACTTTTTTTTTTCATTCTATCTTTAATATTAAGTTGTTTTACATAAAATATTCAGTATCAAAAAGACTCTAAAGTATACTTATCCATCCAAGAAAAACAAAAAAGAATTGCATTAGAATAATATGTGTACATCTCTGTTAGAAGATCTCTACAATATCTTAAACTGTTTAGCAAAGTCTAAAAAAATTCGATTTTTTGAAGAAATCCTGTAACCTAAATATTAGATTAAACAATGTGTATAATTTCGGTACAATTTATTACATTGTTGAAAACAAAACTTTAAGATTCTACTTATTGAAGTGCAAATGAAAATCACCACAGTTGCATTTATGAATACATAAGATATGCATTTTAAAATATTATATCGAAGAATATTCGAATTTATTCACTGCCAGTCTATGCTTAACATCTATTGTTTTGTTATACAATGTAACAGCATTTTTGCATCTCTAAAATAATTTTAATGTACTTTAATAAAAATGTATATTGAATGTTATTTAATAATTATAATAACCTTTTATTATTATTTAATATTAATGTTAATTGCAGTTAGTAGAATCTATATTAGTGAAGATTATGACAAATATTGTTCTTTTCTTTTAATCTTGTATTTTTAAATCTTTCCCATATTAGGAAATGATCTTCTTTTAAATAAATTTAACAAGTGTAATTGTAAATAATAATAATAACAAGAACAACAAGGTAAAATCAATCTGAATCTAGAAAGTATTGTATGCTACCTTACACCATAAATTGGAGGACAATCAAAAATGATAGGTTTTTGACGGAATAAACTGGTAAAAGCACGGTTTTTACCACTGTCATGTCAAAAACCCAACCCTGCTTTTGATCTCATTCAAAACCAAATCCTAATGTTACCAAGGTGTTTTATAGTAGGTGCAATGCAATCAGAGTACAAATCTTCAGCAATTCCTGTACTTGCATACTTTATGTCATTTCTATTAAACATGTATATTTTTATACACTAAAAACACCAACGTTTAACACAAAATAAAAAGTATAGTACAATGGACAGACAACGACATGAAAACAACAACACACCCTGGGTATGTTGTTTTCATTTGGGTTTCTCGACTCAATTTCATGTCTTTGGGAGGATACAATAATGATTAATTTTTATTTTACTGACACTGAGGATGCGAGTCCAAGTTACTCATGAAACGTATGTCTGTCCATTATATTATAGTTTGATATTGTGTGTTAAACGTTTGTGTTTTTAGTGTATATTTATCTACACAAGATTTTCTTCATAATGTATATTTTTGTCTAATCACTCCAAATAATATGGTATCACTATTTTTTTGTCCACTTAATATGCATTTTAGTCTATTTTAATCTTTTCAACTTTTGTTTGAGTGATGAAAACAATTTTTCATGTAATTGTAGCATTTAAACCAAACTATTGTAATCTGCCCAGAACTGTCCTTGACTTCAACTTCATATTGCAATGAGCCAATTCATTTTCTATATACAGAGATGATTTTTTTCTGTTTCCGAAACATAGGCACGTATTTTTCTATCATCAGTTATTGCAGTGCACCATTTTCTGCCTTTACCAGTCTGGTTTTTTACAACTTATACATACCTTGGTTAACTTTCTTCCATTTTTTCTTCAAATTTCTACATAATTGTAGCCTTCTATACTTAACTATTAGACATTGCTTTTTGAGAAACCAGTCAACTCTTTACTTATTCTCTTTTGTGTTCTTAAATTTTTTATGCTTTACTAACTCATTCATTGAAAGGACATATAAAAAATTTTCAACTTGATAGCAATCGCAAAACACACTGATAAAAGTCCTCCTATCAGTTTTAATACCTGACATCAATAGCTGAATCCAACTCTAGACTTATAAAATGATATCTGTTTGTTATTCTAAACATCTGCTACATTCAAGAAGAAGAATATTATTTCATATCAACATAACCAAACTTTACTACCTTTTCTGATTATTTGTCTATAACATTTCATAAAATATCAAGAATTCAACAAACTGTATTGCATTTTGTTCTAGATTAAATTATCTTTCTACTGAGATATACATTTATGGTATTATTAAAATAAAATGTATTATGAGCCATCAAACCCCAAAAAAGAATTTTTTCCAACAGGTTTCCATATTGCTAATCCTCTAATGTCTAAACAATGTATAAAGGTCTCAACTTAGAAAAACGTTTCCATGTGCTAACTGAAAACAGCAGATTTGAAACTGGTAGAAGAGAACTTTTTTTGTTTATTTGTTTAGTCACAATGTTGCGAGTGGATACATTCAAGTATACCTGTAAGATAAGATTCTCTAGCCATTTGAGCATTAAAAATTAATGATTTTTTTAAAAACTGGTGTGATGGTATAATATAACTTAAAGACTTCTAGAAACACCATAAAAAGTAAACACTATGCATTTTGGAAGAACAATGTCTTTCTTCATCAAGCTTCAACAAGACATGCTACCACTTTGAAAGCAGGATTTGCTCGTGCCTTCAAGATGGTAGCGTGTTCTGTTCACTGCTGATGAAGAAAGACATTGTTATTTCGAAACACGTAGTGCTTTACTTATTTTTCATGGTGTTTCAAGACATTTTTAAGTTATATATTAATAACCTGCAAACATACATGGGATGGATCTCATATTGACTGCTAGTAGACATATAATGAATGCCCAAAATATTACATTAGCAAAATTAATTTACATTTTTACTTTCTTCTATCTTTACAAGAAGAAAGTATTGGATTCATGAAAATTTTCGACTTCCGGTTTTCGACGGATTTATACGTTTTAGAAGGTCCTGAACACGATTTGACTATTTTTAGAAAATGTCTGTCTGTCTGTCTGTATGTGACAAAAATTTTGTGGGCGCTCTATCTCAAGAACTAATGCTCGGAATTTAATAAAACTTTAGATTCAGTTAGTCCCTAATATAAATTGTTGCTGATTAGTTTTTGGTAAAAATCGCCCGGCAGGTGGCGCTGCTATGCAGCAATTTTCGCGATTTCCGCAATTGCTCTATCTCAAGAACTAATGCTCGGAATTTAATAAAATTTTAGATTCAGTTAGTCCTTGATATAAATTAATGCTGATTAGGTTTTGGTAAAAATCGCCCGGCAGGTGGCGCTGCTATGCAGCAATTTTCGCGATTTCCGCAATAGCTCTATCTCAAGAACTAATGCTCGGAATTTAATAAAATTTTAGATTCAGTTAGTCCCTGATATAAATTGGTGCTGATTAGGTTTTGGTAAAAATCGCCCGGCAGGTGGCGCTGCTAAGCAGCATTTTTCGCGATTTCTGCAACAGCTCTATCTCAAGAACTAATGCTCGGAATTTAATAAAACTTTAGATTCAGTTAGTCCCTGATATAAATTGGTGCTGATTAGGTTTTGGTAAAAATCGCCCGGCAGGTGGCGCTGCTAAGCAGCATTTTTCGCGATTTCCGCAATAGCTCTATCTCAAGAACTAATGCTCGGAATTAAATAAAACTTTATATTCAGTTAGTCCCTGATATAAATTGGTGCTGATTAGTTTTTGGTAAAAATCACCCAGCAGGTGGCACTGCTATGCAGCATTTTGAAGGATTTACACGATTTTGGCGATAGTCATATCTCAAGAAATACTGCACGGAATTTAATAAAACTTGAGCTTCAGTTAGACATTGATATAAATGGGTGCTGATTCTTTTTAGTGTATGCGAAACCTGTGTGAGATAGAAGAAAGTTTTGGGATTGACACATCCGACTAGTTTAATAAAGATTCAAATTACATACTGATTAAAGTTGAAATACGAAAGAATTTTCAAATTTGTTTTAATTTTTTTTAGTAATCTTAAACAGAATAAAACAGAGTTTAAATTAAAAATTGATAGAAGAGAATATATATATATATATTTTTTTTTTAATATCGTTATTAGTCTAGAATATTTATTTACTATTATTATAAATATTAATGTAGTGTTTGCTGGTGTCTAGGAGTATGAATTAATAAAAACTATTCTTGAAGAAAGACATATTTAATTAGTAGACAGAACACAAAACAAGTATCAATTAAACAAAATACTGAAATTCTAACTCACAACTGAAGCTGCATAATCACAAGCTTCCTATATAATAAGTTGAATCTGCACATGAACTTTACAAAACACAATTATCAAATAACAAAACCATGAAGGCGACCTACACGTTGACCGGCACTGCTCAACTCTAAAATCCCTGACGGCTCGTCCTACAGGCACAGGTAGATTTCGAAGACGCAGACCTTGGGGGCCTGTTTGTTGGGAATTGCAGAAAAAATGACCTTTTTGCCATGATGTTGCAGTTGGGTTCCATAAGGGACCGCCCACTTCGAAATCTAACTTGTTCGCAGGCGGAGCCGGCAGGGATTTTTTTTTTTTTTTTTTTTTTTTTTTTAGATAATAGTAAGAGGATTTATAATAAATTTAAGCAGATTTGATATCTTGCAAATTGATGAAGTTATGAATTTTTCTTCTTCTAAAACCCCCCCTTTCCCCACTCCCTTGGGTCCATTTTTAATATCAAAAATCTGTTATACATAAATTTTCGGTCCTTTTCCTAGAAGCAATAATAACTTTAAACGGATTCGATAGGTATCATAATTAAGATGTTATGGGTTTTTTTCTGTTTTCATAAAAGCCCCCCCCCCCTTGTTCGATTTTGCCCATTAACGAACTTGACCGAGATTTTATGCCCCTTGATTTTATTTATCAGTTTGGAAGAGATTTGTGAAGAATTATTAGAGTTATCATGTCTATAAAAAAGTGACATAGATAGATAGATAGATATAAAGTTTTGAACTGGAGGTGGTTTTGGGTTCTGGGAGTCATAATTAAGAAAAAGGAAAGCACTTCATACCTGCCAATGTGAATAATTTGTCCTGTATTTATCTTCTTCTCATTCATCAGTTTTATTGCTTCTCTTGTACATATGCAGAGTGCCAAAACATTAACCTAACAATATTTTTAAAAACTATGTATAACAATATATTCAAACAACTAATAATATATTTTAAATTATAAGCATGCTACTAAATATAAAAAAACAAAAACAAAAAAATCAAAAATGCATTTTAGATTTAAACTAAGTTGTTAAAATGTTGGCAGAAAATAAATTAATTAAATTAAAAAATTGACAATTTGACATTATCTAGAACTAGAAGAAAAATTAAAAAGAAAATAAATTAAGAGATTATTCTAGACATCTTGTATGGCACAGTGGCATACAATTATCTGAGTGTGCATCAGTTCAGGCACATACATACGCAATGGGTTCAACAGGTTTAAACCTTTTTCGTTATACATGGAACAGTTAATACAATGGTGAAAGCTAAGAAAATCAAGTAAAATAAATTTAACTTTGGCCATTGTTACATTAAACATTCCATATATAATGAATGGGGTTTGAACTCACTGGACCCAGTCCTTACCTATGTGCCTGTGTCAGTTTCCAAGACCATCATTGCATTTTTCATGTTTGTCATATTGTCCCTTTTCAGAAGAAACATTAAATAACTTCCAACATTGCAAATTTCTAGAAATCAAATAAATTCATTTTAGATAGAAAACATGATCTTACAAATTGAAATTTTAAAAATAATATTATTCTACGGGATTGTTCACTGTGGTGAATGGCAATTTATTTTTTTAATTGGTTTTAACAGTGATACCACTAAAAATAAAAATAAAAAAGAGAAAATTAGGTGTGAAGTAAAATTTATGACATTTTTCACATTTATGTGATATTTTGTTAGCTACATTTATTAAATTTTAATGTACAGGGTGATTATAAAAAAACTATCCCGATATATGAGCCCCTAACTATCATACCGTTCACAAAAACTAGCGCCGGCGATTTTCATGCTACAGGTACCGTTCCAATGCTTTTTATGGTTTTTCACTATGAAGATCACATTCCAATAAAAAAAAAAGTAGGTGTTGTCATTTGAAAATTTCGAAAATTTGTCACTGTAACCATAACTGTTAGAATTTAACTGTTGTTTTTCACATGATTCTTGAGTGCATGCATACCTCAAAATACTTTAGGCCAGAATTTCATTCAGTTTCTGTGAATGGTATGACAGTTAGGGGCTCATATATCGGGATAGTTTTTTTATAATCACCCTGTATTTTAAAAGTCTTTTCTATGAGTGATTAAATTTACAAACTGTCGTCTAAAATATTGTGAAATAAAGTACAGTCAAATTGTGATTTAATGATTGTAAAAGTATCTTGAAAATCATCATTAAATCGAGGTTATTGTTAAATTGGGGAATGCATTAGATATATTAAAATGACATAAAAGCTGGTTACTAATTTTTCAAAACTTTACCCAACACTAGTATTTAATTATATTTTCCCTTTCGAGCTATAAATATACACGTTTAAAAATTGGAAATGATTAATAATTGCTTTGCTTTTTCCTAAAATGTAGCTGATGACATGGATTTTTCAATTGTTTTTCCACTACAAATAAATATCCATCAATATCATATATCTCATTTTTTCTGCTGCATATAATTCAACATTTGCTTCAATTAAAGTAATTTTTAAGATTTTAACATTTTTTATGTCAGAATCGGACTCATTCAGATTGTTTTCTTCACAAAATTCTTGAATATCCTGTAGTCTGTATCTGTAGTTCACTAACAGGAACATGAGTGTCATAGTTCACATGTTCTATAAATAAAAATATCTGTTTAAAAATTTCATATCAAACTGATGTTTCAAAAAAAAGTTGACAATTCTTATAACTAAGAAAGACATTGAAAATACTTGATTGCTATAAAAAATATTGTCAAGTACAGGAAAACTATCATTTAAACTAAACAAGGATCATTCAACATAGAAATAAATATAGATGAATCCTTGCTATTAAAATTTATCGTTAAATTGGGGTTATACTGTATAGTTTTCAACAAACATATATCAACGTAACAAATTTTCAACAGTTCAGTCTTATTTTCAATGCTATAAGAAAATCATGTGCTACTTGACATAAATACATAACACATAAGTGATTTCTAATAAGATATCTCTAAACAGTAAGGGGCAATACTGGATATTTCATCAATGGGCAGTGACAACTTCATTTGTAAGATATTGGTAGCCACTGTTCTTTAATTAATATAAGTGCCAAACAATGTTAGGGTAGGTTTTTTCATTTATTCTAAATTTTCCATATTTCCTTTATTTTTTCTATATAAGTTGTAGCCCCCCCCCCCTCCTTTTATAATAATCGTAATGTTTTTCATTTAATATTCTCTTTATTTTAGTCTGAAATAATGGAGTTAAAATACCTTTTCTTTCTTTTAAATGTCTAAGCTAAAACAAATTCATTGTCTCTTTTACTTAAAATCATAATTTTTATATTTCCCCTGTAAGTTATAATTTCACTGGGGTGGTCCTTGTTACCATGGGAAATTTCCAAATGCTCTCGGACACTTGGGCAATAAAAAAATCCATTTCCCAGACAACGTATATTAGCTTGTATTGTCAGGAGTTTTATGACTCCATTTATGCTGTTTTTTCGTAAACAACTTTAGCGTTGTTGGTCGCCTTAATCTGCTCTGTAGATCTTTCGTGGAAAAAGCAGGACTCGGGCGGCAGATAGTGGCCGTATTGTTAAAGTTTTATTATTCGTTTTTACGAGCCCAATTATTCCGTTTTATGTAAACAACAGTTCACGTGGGAGGTCGAAAGAAGGAATAGCAGGCCCTTTTACTTTCGTGGAAAGGGGAGCGAAAACGGAACAGCTGTACACATGCCATCACCCCTATGCGAAGTAGTTCCACCCGCAAGAGAGCGACGACCAATGGTTTTACGTAACGTATTCGCGGGGAATGTTTTTTTCCCCTGGTATAGTTCAGCGCGGGAGATTGTAGCCTGGGATATACTGTATATGAGTTTTCTAGGGGAAGGCTGAGGCCTTTCCTCTCCCCCCCCCCTCCTGGAGTTTTCCTGGTGGTGGCCAGAGAATTTGAGAGGCATTCGAAGTTTTACCGGTGAGTGAGATGCCTGCTTAAAAAAAAAAAAGCGTCTGGTGCCTCAAGATAGAAATAAGCTCTGACCGACAAGACAGTGAGTCACTATAATAGTTATGTTTGAATAAGATCTTACGACCGAGAGCTGTGACGGTTGAGAGCATTTTTTTGTTGGAGCCAATGCTCATTCGATGGCAGTTAAGCATAAATTAGATAAATTGGAAGACTGCCGCTTGTAAAAAGAGTATGTCGAAAGCTTTGATCGGAAGTGCAGTCGGAGCATTCGGGAGAAAAGAAAAAAGGGTAATCCTAGCTCTTTACAGCTGACACCGTTCAACTACAGAGCATAACGCCGAAACATATCTTCAAAGAAAAATCATATAGCTGGTTACCTGCTCCATATTCTATACAGAAGAGATACTTAAATATTCAATGATGCCTAAAGTCTCTTCGTGTAGTGCCCCATGTTTGTGAAAGTAAGACGGCTAACCCTGGAACATTACTAATATGTTTACCAGGACTGTTAAGCCTCAGCGTAACGAGTGTTGAATCTGCCAGTGAGTTTTTGGTAAATATTTTCCATGTTAATGAATAAGTGCCTTTTATTATTATTATTATTTTACCATGAATATATATATATATATATACCTTGATGCATATATATGTGTGATTAAATCACCTGTTACCAACTAACCTTATACCTATAAATCTGAATATGTTGGCGTTTTATTTATCTGATTATGTTGGTGTTTTATCTAACAATTCTTTTTTCATAAGTTAATA
Source organism: Maratus michaelseni (assembly GCA_963931845.1). Taxonomy (NCBI): domain Eukaryota; kingdom Metazoa; phylum Arthropoda; class Arachnida; order Araneae; family Salticidae; genus Maratus; species Maratus michaelseni. The sequence goes on from OZ007589.1 coordinate 358,181,456, forward strand.
AAAAATCAAATTCGTGGTGATATTCTGTCTGTGACTTATTTGTATGCATCATAGAAATTCATTTGTTTTTTATCTAAATTTAACATTACTATTTAATGGATAATGAATTTTGTTTAATTATTTAAACAATCAGAGAAAGTAATTATTTAATATTTAAACCTTGCTAAATTTAATTTACTCTGATTGTGACTTCAGTTAATTTTCCTTCATCAATTAAAATTAATAAAGTAAATTTAAATTCTTGATTTGTTTCTAAAAATGTTTATTAATTTGGTTTTCTTTAAACATTAAATTGCTTCTTAAAAATATTGTGAAGTACCTTTTATTTTCCTCTATAAAGAAAGAGATTTTATAAATAAAGTAAATTTAACCTGCTCTTAATTGAAGTAAAAGAATTGAAGATAAATGTAAAAGAAAAATTTAATATTAACTATATTTAATTCTTAAAGCTTATTAGCTACAGTTAAGGTAATTAAGTTACACCAAATTCTTATTAAAAAGGAAAACTATGTTTTATCTAGTTACTCTTGGTTTGTTACTAGCCACTATACAAAATCACTCGCATGGTTCTGGCAAATTGGTACATTGATATGATCAGGTTTTGTAACTTTAATTAATTATCTATATCCTTATTTTAATTAACTTCTTTCCCCTTTTTTTTTGTGCCTTTCAAATTCTGGAAGGATTACAGGACCCTTTTTTTATGTCTTTCTTATTCAAAATCTGTTCTATAAAGTTTTAATGAATTTCATTTAATTTACCATAACAATGTTCCAATTCGTCAAACCACTTGTTGGGTATAAGCGGTATGGTCAGAGTTGTATAATATAGACGCACGCGCGCACGCCGTGCGCGGAAAATTTTCTGCAAAATTCGGAACTTTGCAGAAAATATTTTTAGGGGAAATTTTTTTTTTTTTTTTAAAATACCAAAAAACCCTGTGGCAGAATGTACGCGACGCTGCGACGGGCGTCACAGACTTTTTAGGGCACCTGCAGACAGAAATACATTCAGCGGACATTCAGCGCTATAGTGCGTAATTTACGCGAAAAAACGGTGTAGGCTTAAAGTTATATTTTTGTGTTTTCACAGCTCCTCATTTTATTTAATAACCACCACCACCATATAAAAGCTTGCTTCTATGTTTAGTTCAATTTATTTTCTAAGTATCTTATTTAGTTAATCATTTTTAATGTTTAAATTCAATAGTCTGGTACTTACAGCAAGTGTGCATGCTTGTTTACCTTTTTCAGCATATGGTTGGGTGGTTGGTAGTGAAGTTAACTTTCTGTTACTTTTTAGTTAACCTTTTTCTGATTTGTTGTTTCTTCTGATGTCATTCTGACACAGTGATGTCATTTTGTTCTAGTGGGTGTGTCTATCACTTATTGAAAGTTATATTTACTAATTTGGCAACATTAAAATGCAGATTTTGTATTGTGTTTGAAGTATATATTTGGGAAGTTTGTAGTTTGACAAGTCAGTTCAACATGTGAGTAGCTTTTGCAAATAGGCCTTATTTCTGGTGGTGTTTCATTTAGTAGCAGGTGACTACTTGTTTTTTTAGTGTATAAAATATTCAGTTAATATATGCAGTATAAATGAACTATGTTTGGACTTCAGAAATTATTGAGAGTTTGACTTATTATGTGCCTGTGATGATGTATCTTCTAAAAGATGTGTTTGCTACCTATAACCTACAGTTTTAATAAACCCTTTTTGTTTCCTTCAGAAAATGTTGCAATTATTTTAGCCTCCATCATGCACATAGTTATTTTACTTAAATGGTAAGCAGTGTGGCTCAAGATATTGTGGGGGAGGTGTTATCTAACCCTACAATGTGGTAGCAGAGCGTGGTTGGGCGCTCTGCTTACCTTTACTGCTTTACCTTTTATTTTGTGGTGCTGTATTTTGTGATAAAATGAGTAAGATAACTGAGCAGACTCTCTCTTTCCCTAAATTGGGTAATGATAATTGGAAGGCATGGAGGTTCAGCATGGATATGATGCTAATTAGCCAAGGCTTAGAAATTTATACTTCTGATAAAGAAAAAGGTAAAGCAAAAGCCGATGGAGGAAATATTGAAAATTTTGAGGAGTATATGAAGAAAAGTAAGAAGGCATTGGCATACATATGTTTAAGCTTGACTGAAGAGATCAAAAGTGTAGTTTTTAGTGCTGAATCATCTTTTGAGGCGTGGCAGTTATTAAAAAGTGCTTATGAACCTACGTCACGTGCAAGAGTTGCTCTCCTTCGGAGAAAGTTCATAAATACAAAGTTTGAGGCCAGTGATACTATGAGTCAGTATATTGGAAAAGTTTTGGAAATAGTTAGAGATTTAGAGCAAACAGGAAAGAGTGTGCCTAAAGATGAAATTGCTTTTCAAATCTTAGAAAGTTTACCGCCATCTTATGAGACCCTTATATCTCGTCTTTATCAATTGGCTGATGATGAATTCACTGTGGAAGGTCTTCGACCATTTTTGCTTGCTGAATATGACCGTTTGCAAAATAAACAGATCGATGACCAAGATATATTCAAAAATCAAAATACAGCTCTAATGTCTTCTAGAAATTTTTCGACTGATACTATACCAAAGGTCCATCCTCCTAGTGCTGTGAATTCAACTGTGCAACAAGAAACCCGAAAGTGCTATCGGTGTGGTCAAGTTGGCCACTTAATCAAGAATTGTAGACATAGATCCCAAACCAGGAGATTAAATCAGTATAAACCAAGATTCAGATCAAGTTCAAGGAAATCCCAACTGCCTAATCAAGCTTTCTTCGCATCCGCCCTATTGTCTGATGGACCTGAACTCGAATTTATTTTGGATTCTGCAGCAACAGATCACTTCAGTTATGATCAATCTCTCTTCTACAATTTCAGAGAATTAGAAAGTCAAGCTGTTATAGCAAAAGGAATTGCTGACATTTGTGGTATAGGGGACATTGACTTACGAGTGAACTGTGGTACTGTAGTAAGAACTTTTACTTTAAAAAATGTATATTATGTTCCTGATATGGTGAGAAATCTTCTGTCTGTTAGAAAATTAACTGATAAAAATTTTAAAGTAAAATTTGACAAATGTAAGGCTATAATTTTTAATCCTGATAATTCTGAATTTTTAACAGTGCCTTTAGTAACTAAATTTTATTGTATTACTGCTAAATGTGTGTCTAATGAATCGTGTGCTTATGTTGTTAGAAATAGTAAGTTAAATAATTGTTCTAATGATTTAGTGCTATGGCATAGGCGTTTCAGTCATTTAAATGCTAAAAACTTGATAAAATTTTCAAAAACAAATTATGTAACTGGACTTAAAAATTTATCCGGTGAAATGGGGTCATGTGAAGTTTGTAATTTAGCAAAAAGTACTAGAGAATCTCATCATGTTATAGATGATATTAAGACAGGTGGCATTTTAGAGTTAGTGCACCTCGACATTTGGGGACCAGCTCCTGAACCTTCTTTAGGTGGGGCTAGGTTTTTCTTGAGTTTAGTTGATGATTTCTCTAGGTATGCACATGTATACATTCTTAAATATAAAAGTCAGGCATTTGATTATTTCAAGCATTATAAAGCTTTAGTTGAGAAGCAGACAGGTCATGTAATTAAAAGACTTCGTTCTGATTGGGGTAAAGAATTTGATTCTAATCAATTTGAGAAATTCTTAAAAGATGAGGGGATTAAACATGAGCACTCGAATACGTATTCGCCACAGATGAATGGCATCGCGGAAAGATACAACCGTACTTTAATGGAGGGAGTCAGAGCTATGTTAATTCAGGCAAATTTACCTAAAGAATTATGGGCTGAAATGGTCTGTACTGTAAATTACTTAAAAAATAGATACCCTCACACTAAATTGCATGGGAAAGCCCCTCTGAATGTTTGGAAAGGTGGAAATTTTTCGGTTAAGTACTTAAGAGTTATAGGAAGTACTGTTTTTGTTCATATTCCAAAAAGGTATCGTAATAAATTAGAGGCAAGATCTAAAAAGGGAATTTTAATTGGCTACGCCAGGAGCACGAGAGGTTATAGAGTATGGTTTCAAGGGACTAAAGAAGTGCAGGAAACTAAACATTTGAAAATCATTGAAAATGATTTTATTTCAGAACCAGTTAAAGACTCTAGCAATAGAATGGTTAAATTTAAAGTGCAAGATGACCCAGTTGAAAATACTTCTTTTTCAGATTGGAAGAGAATTGAAAAGGTTAGAGAGTCGGTAGTTCTGCAGGTCGTGTAGATGTTTACTACTATCCAGAACCTGGTATTAGGTTAAGAAGTAAAAATGATGTGAAGGATTATTGTAAGAAAAAGGGTCTAGTTTTTAAATCTGAGGAATTTGATTTTAAACCACTTAAAACTAATTCAGATCCCTCCCAGCCTGAAGTTAAACTGAAAAGTGACTCTAATTCTAAACCTGTAATAGAAACTGATGAAGAGGACTTAGAATCTAACCCAGAAGCACATTGTGCTGAAATAAAAATTCCAATTAGTTTTAGTGAGTCCCAAAATCTTCCTGAGAAACAAGAGTGGGTTAAAGCTATGAGTACTGAACTTAAAATATTAAAAGATAGGGAAGTGTATGACCTTATAACCCGTCCTGAAAAGAGTAAAGTTCTTGGTACAAAATGGGTATATACACTGAAAAAGGATGTGTCAGGTAAAATTAAAAGTTTTAAAGCTAGGTTAGTAGCGAAGGGATTCCGACAAGTTGAGGGAATCGATTATTTTGACACATTTTCACCTGTCATAGCTTTTCCACTTGTTAGATTTTTCTTTATTGTACTTGTGGTTCTAAAGGGATGGTTTAGCCAGCATATTGACGTGAAAGGTGCATACTTATATGCAAAATTAAATGAACAAATTTATGTTGAGCAGCCAGATGGTTTCCGGGAAGTTGATGAAAAGTATGTATGGAAACTTAACAAGGCATTATATGGACTCCACCAGGCTGGCCGCGAATGGTTTAATGAATTAGACAAAACTTTTAAGGATTTAGGTTTTGATAAAGCATTGAATTGCAACTGCATATATGTTTATAAATTAAAAGTAGTAATTCTAGTTTATGTTGATGACTTAGCAATTTTTGCAGAGAATAAGGAAATATTAAACCAAGTAATTGAATTAATAAAGTCTAAATTTGAAATAAAAACTTTAGGTGAAATTAGAAATTTTCTAGGAGTTGAATTCGAGCAACGTGAGGGGTCTTATGTACTGCATCAAACTAAATATATTGAAAGAATTGCAAAAATTTTTAATGTTCCTAGAATAAAATGCAAATTGCCATTAACACCAGGAACAGTGTTAAACTTAACGAATGAGGGGGAACAAATAGATGTCCCTTACAGACAGTTGATAGGTTGTTTGTTGTTTTTAGCTTCTAGAAGTAGACCTGATATTCAATTTTCAGTTATTGCTTTATCTCAGTTTTCTAATAAGCCATCATGGGATCATTAGAAAAATTTGTGTCAGGTTTTGCAATATGTTATTGATACAAAAGAATTGAGTTTAAATCTATCTAGAATTTCAAATTGTAATATTAATGTCTATACTGATGCTACATGGGCTTCAGATTTAGTTGATCGTAAATCAGTTAGTGGTTTAGTAATTTTTGTTGACCAAGTACCTATTATATGGAACTCTTCTAAACAGAAATGTGTTGCCTTATCAAGTATGGAATCTGAGTATGTTGCTTTATCAGATTCAGTCAAGGAACTGTGGTTGTTAACAAGAATAATTGATGACTTTTCCTTTTTGAACTTAAACTTAACTAAACCAACAATTCATTGTGACAATCAAAGTACTATAAGTTTTTCTAAAAACAATATAGAAAATACAAGAACCAAATATATTGATACTCGCAGTTATTTTGTAAAGGAAAATATTGGAAATTTTGAACTTAAGTATGTATCTAGTAAATGTAATGTTGCTGATGTAATGACAAAAGCATTGTCAAGTGAAAAATTTTTCTATTTTAGAAAATGGTTGTTTGGCTAGGCAGAGGACCTGGAAAAAAGGGGGCATTTGTAGGCTTAAAGTTATATTTTTGTGTTTTCCCAGCTCCTCATTTTATTTAATAACCACCACCACCATATAAAAGCTTGCTTCTATGTTTAGTTCAATTTATTTTCTAAGTATCTTATTTAGTTAATCATTTTTAATGTTTAAATTCAATAGTCTGGTACTTACAGCAAGTGTGCATGCTTGTTTACCTTTTTCAGCATATGGTTGGGTGGTTGGTAGTGAAGTTAACTTTCTGTTACTTTTTAGTTAACCTTTTTCTGATTTGTTGTTTCTTCTGATGTCATTCTGACACAGTGATGTCATTTTGTTCTAGTGGGTGTGTCTATCACTTATTGAAAGTTATATTTACTAATTTGGCAACATTAAAATGCAGATTTTGTATTGTGTTTGAAGTATATATTTGGGAAGTTTGTAGTTTGACAAGTCAGTTCAACATGTGAGTAGCTTTTGCAAATAGGCCTTATTTCTGGTGGTGTTTCATTTAGTAGCAGGTGACTACTTGTTTTTTTAGTGTATAAAATATTCAGTTAATATATGCAGTATAAATGAACTATGTTTGGACTTCAGAAATTATTGAGAGTTTGACTTATTATGTGCCTGTGATGACACATCTTCTAAAAGATGTGTTTGCTACCTATAACCTACAGTTTTAATAAACCCTTTTTGTTTCCTTCAGAAAATGTTGCAATTATTTTAGCCTCCATCATGCACATAGTTATTTTACTTAAATGGTAAGCAGTGTGGCTCAAGATATTGTGGGGGAGGTGTTATCTAACCCTACAAACGGCAAACTTCGTCGAAGGATCGCAAAAAAAAACGGCGAATTTCGTCGAAGAATCGCAGAAAAAACGCGAAATTTATTTAAAGATCGCGAAAAATGGCTAATTTCGTTAACAGATCGCGAAAAAAACGCAAATTTAGTCAAAAGGCCGTGAAAAAAACGTGAATTTCGTCAAAAGGCCATCAAAAAAACTTTAGTTTCGTTGAAAGATCTGCGAAAAATGCTTATTTTGCTGAAGGGCTACGGAGAAAACGCCAACTTCGTCAAAGGATCGTGGAAAAGACTGTTAATTTCGTCGAAGGATCACGAAAAAACGGTCAATTTCGTCAAAGAAACGGCAAATTTCGTCGTCGGATTGCGAAAAAACGGAGAATTCTGCCGACAGATCGCAAAAAAACGGCAAATTTCGTCGAAGGAACTCGAAAAAATGGTAAATTTCGTTGAATGATCTCGAAAAAACGGCAAATTCGGCAGTATCTCAAAAAGACTGTTAATTTCGGAAAATTTTAAAAAACGGAGAATTCTGCCGACAGATCGCAAAAAAACGGCAAATTTCGTCGAAGGAACTCGAAAAAAATGGTAAATTTCGTTGAATGATCTCGAAAAAACGGCAAATTCGGCAAAAACGGCAGTATCTCGAAAAGACTGTTAATTTCGTCGAAGGATCACGAAAAAACGGTCAATTTCGTCGTCGGATCGCGAAAAAACGGAGAATTCTGCCGACAGATCGCGAAAAAACGGCAAATTTCGTCGAAGGATTGCCAAAAAACGGTAAATTTCGTTGAAGGAACTCGAAAAAACGGTAAATTTCGTCGAAGGAACTCGAAAAAAAAACGGCAAATTTCGTCGAAGTATATCGAAAAAATGGCAAATTTCGTCGAAGTATCTCGAAAAAACGGTAAATTTCGTTGAAGGATCTCGAATAAACGGCAAATTTCGTCGGAGGATCGCGGAAAAAACGCGAATTTTGTATGATATATTGCGTATTGCAGACTATTTTTGAAAACATTATTAGCGTTGCAGACACTTGAAGATAGTTCTGTCACTGGGCCAAAAAATTAAAAATATTCCCCAATTTATGTACGTTTATGTACGATTTATTTACTGTTTGCGCACAATTCAAATTTTAAAGATGCAAAACATTGTTGTGACATTACAGACGCTTGCAAAGAGGTCAAAATATTAAGGATTGGGTTGTTTCTAAGTGCATTGAAAAAATTTAATTGATAAGAATTCAGCTCTTCCTATCATGGATTTTTAGTTTTATTATTATTTTTAACCAAAATAATAATTCTTTAATTAATATTAATTAATTTTAAATGGTAATTATTTTAAACTACTGTTTTTAATTTATATCGTCCAAATAATGTAACAAGTAATTTTATTAAACATTAAATTAATTTGCAGAAAGTTTTTGACTCAATATTTATGTGCGCAGAAAGTTTTTGGTTTTATACAAGTCTGGGTATGGTGATAAATGAGAATTTTGTTGATACCTTTTGGCAAATTTATTCATTTACTTAATTGATTTTTTAGTTATTCAAAATTTATTTGGTTTGTTTTGTTTATTGCATCTCTCTGTTTTGATTTTTAATTAGTAATTGTGTAAAATTGTTTCAATTTCTGAAATCAACAAAATTCATTCTTTTGGTTATTTATCACTTTATCAAATACCCCAACAAGAAAATGGTGCCGTGTAGAAACATTCCTGCGGTTACCAAGAAGTAAAACTTTTGTTTTTGACTGTAAATTTTGTTTTACATTATATGATTGGAGCAACTGCTGGGTATCGGTTTTTACTTATTATGAAATTGTTTACATATATTTGCCTAGTAAAAGTTTTCTCTATATATTTTTAAATATCTAGTCAACTATAATATTGATATTTTTTAAAATTTGTATAATGAAACTGGTGATGTTCTTGTGCTACAGAGTTTTATAATCCCCATTTTGCCCCTTTTCCACCTTCTATTTATTATTTTTTTGGGAGTTCTGTGTAATTATCTGACTTTATTATGGCCAAAGGAGATCCTACTAAGGAGCTGGTAGAGCTCCAGAAAAAAAATTCGTTAGTTGACAACTTGTGCAACATACCACCATTTAATGGAGAGGCTAGCTCAGTCTCATTTACTGACTTTTCAGAGAAACTGGATAGTCTCTCCACCCTTTTTGCTTGGGATGATAGTGAGAAAAAATTTGCCCTCCTTAACCGCTTAAATGGTACTGCGGCGAGATTAGTTAAGCCCCACAAAGATAAAACTAGTGCGGAATTATTAAGTATCTTAAAAAATAAATTTGTCCAAACACCTACTCCTGATGTTGCACTTGCCAAATTTCTCAACTTTAAGCAAACTCCAGGTATGTCAGTGCAAGAGTTTTTTGATGCTGCATCTGACCTCTCATCAAAGGCACTCGTTATTGATGGAGTAGATGATGCCATTGTCAATAAAAGCCGTGAAGCCATGTTGCATTCTATGCTAATTAACAACCTTGCACCTGAGATCAGAAAGGGTGTCATCACCAAAGATCCCAAAACCCCACAGCAAATTTTAACTTTTGCTCTCCTGGAGGAAAGAGCGTGCCGCAGTGTAAATCCTTTTTACACTTTACATGAGGAACCAAACCCCCTTTTATTTCAACAAAATTTCCCGCAGAATCTAGCTTGTGCAGCTACTCAGCCAACTAAGGACAACAATGCAGAAATAGAAACTCTTAGAATACAGATTGAGGCTCTAAATTCCAAACTTGACAACCTAATAAGTGATAAAAGCAGAGAGAGAGAGGTGCAGAGCCAGGAAAGAGTGCCCAGTAGAAGTATTACTTGTTTTTATTGTTCCCAACCCGGTCATTATGCTAGAGACTGCCCCCAGTATGTGTATAATTTTAATAGGAGCAGAGGCAATAATTTTAGGAGCAGGGGAGGATATGACAATAGTTACCGGGGAAGTTACAACAGGAGAGGAAACTTCAGGGGAAACAGAGGAAATAATTACAACAGCAACAGAAGTGGTAGGAACAGAGTACAAAATTATGCGGAGGGTCAGCAAGCAAATGATGCAACTAATAATCCCACTGTTACTGAGAGTGTTCATTTAAACGGGGATCGGCTGAATCAGAGGTAGTCGAACTGATTCCAAAAAAGGCCACCGACCCACCTGCGGTATATAGTGTTTTTTCTCCGCAGTCTTATAACTTGCCAACTGCCAGTATACTTATAGGTAATACTAACATAACTGCCCTCTGTGACTCAGGTTCTGCGATTAATCTCTTAAGCAGTGTAATTTTGAACTCGCTCACAGACTATAATGTGCAACAATGTTATACGCCTATTCTGACAGTAACTGGAGAACAAGTTCCTCTTACTGAAAAGGTAGTTATGAATTTCAAATTCCATGACACCCAATGCCAAACAATATATTTTTTAACTCAGTTGATACTAATATAAAATTAAATAGTCTAAATAAATATGTAATATGACCCTTGCAACTTGGCAAGAGAGGAATCATTGATAACATGTAGAAAATTTTACTCTACCCTAGTAGGCAGTGTCAGGATGAAAGATCAGTAAAAGTAGCGATATGTAGATATGAGACGGAACTGATTGCAAACTTTCTGTGAAACAATACGACAAGGAATTGAAAACACATGTTTTGGAGCATATAGATGCATTTTTAGGAAATTTCCGAGGAACAAAAAAGTTGGCAACTAACAATTTTTTTTTTTTAGTTTCCTTGTGGACAGTGGTGATTGTTAATTTTTACCCTTCACTAACAGGACAAAATCAATGATTAATAGCAAAAATTTTTAAAATTTAAAAAACATACATCAATCATGTCTCTCCAATCCTCTGTGCGCCCACTCATAAGTGAAGTATTTGAACTGAATCCAGCATTGTTAATGCAAATATCAATGCGGCCAAAATCTTCACGAATCTTTTGAAAAACAGCAAGAATTTCATCTTCATTTGCTAGATCACACCTAAACAGAGGAAAAAGAAATTTGTTAATAGTAAAAAATAATATATATAACAACATTATTAGCCTACTGAAAATATTAATATGCATATTTAGAGGTTTATTATACATTTTTAAAAATGATAATACTGAATTTATAGCATGCAGAAATTTTAATGCAATCACCAAAAAGATTTGTTTAACAATTACAGTGAACCTAAATATTATATAACACTGAATAGATATAATAATTTTTTTTAGATGAAAGTTTTATGTTCACTTTTGAAATGAGCTACTTTGATAGTCTTATAGACCCTAGTCCTTTTCACCTCTTAAAAAACGTTTATTCATCGCTTTTAGAAATACCAAATTTTTGGACCAGGACTTGACAAAGATATTTTTGTACCACTGTAAATTGGTTGGTTGGTTATTTTGGGGGTATTGTGGTCGTTTTTTGCTCACAATGGATTAAAACATCTTGACTATTAAGATGTCTAATAGTCCTAATAATCACTTCCTAGTTTAGGAAATGCTGTAACCTTTAAAAAAGATAGTGGGCTTTCTTCAAATTGGTATTATCTATATTAAAAATTTTCATGTCAGAATAGTAATTGTGAATATATATATATATATATATATATATATATATATATATATATATATGTGCACTTTTATAATAATAAATATTATTTCTACTGCAATTTTAAATTTTGTTTTTTGCTACTTACCAATCTGTAGAAACTTAGGGTTTAATAAATCATGAAATAAACTTTTTGACATAGATAATTTTAACAAATTAGCATTTAAAAATTAAGATTTATTGAACAAATATCAAGAGGCAGTGAATCTAATCTAATCATGTCATTTCTTTAAATCACATGATAAAGATAATCTTGAGATTTTCTTATTATCTTACCTGATATTTCAAAATGAGCTTGAACATCTGTTTGCTCGGAATGGAACAAACTATTATAAAAGATGAATATATAAAAATAGAATGATAAATTATTAGATTTCTAGCATAAAAAGTAGAAGTGCTGACATTTTTATATTTTTCATGATAAATTGTTTCCTAAGTTGCAAAAAAATTAAAAAATCAGATTTGTTTAATTAAATTGAATTTTTTTCCCATACTTTTATGTTAATCACCAATATTGTTCCCAATACAATCACTCCTATTGCATTAATTTCATTAAAGTATACACCTTTCACTCATTTCATTTAAAATAAATAGCTTTAATTTAAAATACATATACAACATATATTAAAAATGCAACATTTCACTTATTTCATTTAAAATAAAATGATAATAATACTATAAACCAAAATATACTATTTCAACATCAAAGTTTTGTTTATAATTTACAAATATGAAAAATAAAAGCTGCTATTGGTAAAAAACAAAAATGCTGTTGGTGAGATTTGCAACCAGCTAACAAGATATTAAATGGGTACCAAGAATTGTAGGTTTCTGAAATAATTAAATGTCGAATTAGATGACATTAAGGAGCATATCGATATTTTTATGCTTTAATAAATAAAATTAAAATTAGTAATTATAGAAATAATAAAAACTGCAAATACATAATTCCATTATTTTACAGCAAAAATAACAATTCAAACAAATATCATGGTGGCATCTTGCACTTGTACTTTATAAAATTACTCTAATTGCATAAATTTAAACCTATGCACATGTGTGTGTAAGCTAACCAAAAACATTATGAAAATTAATTACACCTCATAAATTCATGTATACTCACAAAGTAAATGTAATTTTAAGAATATCCAGTCATATTTGTAATTCATATCAACTTCTCAAATATTAAATATCATCATTTGTTGCAGTTTTTTAAGTGAGCATTTTTAATTTTGGAACCGGTTCTGAAAGTAAAAGTAACCTTATATTAAATAATGGGAACTAAAATCGAAAAAGTAAAAACTAACAATGTTGGAGATTGACCTTGGAGATTAGATATTCTTCAACGAGATACTGCTACAATTGTTGATGCATGTCATGTTTGGTCAAGTCTTCTAAAAAAAAGTTCACTTAAGCTGCATATTGAAAATGTGTGTAGTATGAATGGATCAAATCATGAAACCATACCATTTTTTGGTTTAATTTTGCATCTTAACCGTAAGGGTGAAGGGTTGACTGATGCACAAATTGATTCAGCTTGCACATAGAATAGATTGATGTTTACCTGTATGCTGGTAACATAAATCACATTTCTTAATAAGGGTGTATAATTTTAAATTCAAAATAAAATTTAATTACAATATTGTAATTTAAACAAACTATTTACACTAGTTTGTATATGAAATAGCAAAACTGTTTCTTCTGATCTTTGATAAAATACATTTGTAACTTTTTTTTTTCAGATTAACTTTTTCTTCAGCCTATGGTAGCAAAGATGCCCATAATGCAACCAGGAAAACAGGGTATGAAAAAATCATGATTTTTTTTAAAAAATCAAAAAAATCTGATTTTTTTGATTTAAATCAGATTTTTTTGATTTAAATCGGATTTTTTTTATTTAAATTAACTAACAACATTATTTTAAACTTTAAAGTCTATAGCATGCCATTTTCAATTGTTTTATAAATACAATTAAGATACTTAGATTAAAATAGTATTTTAAAATATTTTGTTATATAAATTTTTATACTTCTGTATAATGATGATTACATCACTTACCTTAAGAGCTGCCAATAAGATGTGTTAATACCATTCAAGATACCATCCACTCATCAAAACAAACTCCATCATGACACATTATTTTAAATATGTTACAATATGTAAAATTTATATATTAGTACAATATGTAAAAAGATTATTGTTTAACCAGTGACAAATGCAAAATTAAACCCAGAATAAACATCCATCCAATGTAGTACTAATGAATCCTTTGTTCGATATAACTAAATGTTTAAAGGTCAAAATAAAATTAAAAAAATAATTTTATAATTAGTCATGGTATAAATGTATAATCAGTGTTAACTAAAATAATAATAAACTAAGTTCTTTTAAACTTTTTTTTATAATAAAAATTCCTCATTCTGACATTTTGAAGAAAAAATGGACTATTCCCATCATTTCTTTACCACATTGTTTGCATTTAGCTTTTACTCCTTTACCTGAAACTGTTTCAATCTCTGTAAAATAGAGCCATATGAGATCCTTTTTCCTACCAGCCATTTTCTTTTTTAAAAAATCCAATTTGCCTTATACTATACCAAATTTTGCTATCTACAGTTCACTAACTTTAAGCAAAAAGCTTATAGTTGTGATAGTTGATTCAAGTACTATTTCACATCAAGTGTGGATGCAAAACAGGTTTGTAACTAACCCCTATTGGTCAGTGAACAAAAGAAATTCTTCCTTGTTATCTATTTACTCTGGTATGGGTTACCTTTGTTGACCCATTCAATGAAGTCCATTATCTCTCCAAGTGTCTACAAAGAAAAGTAACCATAGGATTTCTATTGAAAATGAGATCACTCTTGGAGTGCATTGAGAATATATACTTTTATATTTTGCTTGTTTTGTTTGATTTAAATAAACATGTACTCCTTTCAAGATTTTTTTAAATTTTAGAGTATAGTTAAAAATTACTTTTAAAAAAAATTGTGTGATTTAAATCAATGATTTTTTTTTTAAATCATGATTAAAATCAAGCTGATTTAAATTGGCGTACCCTGTATTAAACTACATTTTGTATTTCTGAATATCAGAAACTGCACTTAAAATTTAAGCTCAAGAGGAAAAGAATGGCTTCATAGTGACTGGCGAGGAAAAGAGAGAGGGAAGAATTAAACATGCAAATAAAAATCTATAACAAAGTTTCCCACAGATTCAAACTAGTCGTTGTGGACCACCGTAATACTTACCCATCATGGATATGCATAATGTAAAATATTAAAATAAAAAATGTGTAAACTACTTATAAAATGCATTGCAATTCGAATAAAATCGTGGCTTGATGACGTCAAAAACTTTAAAGGCTCGATTACTGAATTGCTTAAAAGAAACATCCTTATAACTTCAAAAACAATAATCCTATTAACTAGCAGTTTATTGCATCTGATTAAGCATGTCATTTCCAATTAAAATATATCTTTGAATTGAAATTTGGATGAAATACAGGGTCATGAAAAATCGAAGAGTGTGGGAATTAGGATTACAAATATCTCGGCAACTAATAATCCGATCCACTTTATGCTTTATGCAAAATTTATGTTTTTTTATTGTCTTTTATATTCACTCCTTAAAATAAACAATTTCGAAAAAAATTTTATACCTTTTATCAGAACGACTATTTCAAGAGACCGAAAAAAATAGTTCCAGTCAATCGAGGTTACTGAAATTCAGTAAGCTTCTTCCCATTATTACATACTAAGTACATACCAAATTTCAAGTCTCTATCTCAATTTTTTTGGGAGATAGAGCGTTTACAGACATACAGACGGACGGCAATTTTTTTTGTTTTCTAAAAATATGTTTTTCGGAATCTCCAGTGTCTGAAACGTGTAAATCCGTCAAAAAATTTTTTTCGATTTTCAAAACGATTACAAGATTTACCCTATACTACGTATGATGGGTAAGTAAAAAGGGCTGCTAGTGAGAAAAGGGCACTTTTTTTTATTCTTAAGGGCACTCTTTGGATTCTTGAAGGCACTTTACAGATTCTCAAGGGCACTTTTTAGGTGCGTTCGTAATTATATAAATACGTAGCACCTATAGTCGTCGTTTGGTCCGTCCGTCTGTCTGTCTGTCCGTCCGTCTGTCTGTCTGTCCGCATATAACAACGCAAAAACTACCCAACCAAATGGTTTGCAATTTAAAATATATTATCTTTGCAGAATTTTGTCGAGACATTTCAAATTTTATTAAAATCGAATCAAAACTTTAGGAGATTTTAATAAAAATATTTATTAAGAAATTTGAATTTTTTTTTTTTTAAATCGGTGCTTTCTTGTTAGAGAAGCTTCCGATGGATGTTAAATCGTCAAGCGACCGAGACACTTATTTTATGACAGAAATTAATCTGCAGACGATATAATTCATTTCACAGAATTAAAAATCATCAAGATCTGAATATTTATATAACTAGCTGATACATATATATCTGAATATTTATATAACTAGTTAAGATATTTGTATGAACAGTGTCATAAAATATATACTTAACTAGCTGTTTAACCCGTTCTACGCACGGGATATCATGAATTTAATTCTAAAACGTGCGTACGAACGCACCTCGTTTGTAACGTTTGACGTACAATTTCCAACTTGTTTTAATTGTTAAGGGTAATATTCTTTTGGTTTTTAAAGCCACTTTTGATATTTAAAAGTCAGGGCACTCTTTTCAAGACAACATTGAGTCAATTTTTACTAAGAAAGCAAATTTTTTAATGCAAAAAGGGGAAAGGGCACTTTTTGTTATTAAGGGGCAAGAAGGGTGCTAATTATTTTACTGGAGAGGGAAGAAGGGTGCTAATTCTTTTTATGAAGGGCGAGAAGGGTGCTATTTTGTAAACCAAGGGGCAGCACCCTTCTGAAACTGTCTGGGGGAAATTCTGTCTATAAATATTATAGAATATATTAAATAGAATATATTATAGAATAAAAAAACAAAATTATTAAAAATACAAATAAATAAAATGTAAAGTTTAATGATTACACGTACACAAGTGTGTATTTTTACTACTTATGCCTTTATTCATGGGCTTTTGTCTGATATTAAAAAATATAATATATATTTATGCAGAAACCATCATGTACCATGAAACCATCAATGATTGTGCTGGGTGATTCAAAAATATCTGGCAAAAATTAAAAATGGATAAAGGCAGGTAGAGAGAACCAAAAAAAGTAGATTTTAGAATGAAATGGATAGTACTTGTAAATGGCATATTGAGATGGAAGAGGATGCTGTTGTGATTAATTACAATTACACATACGGTTTATGAGCAGAGTTGCAGAGCTCATTGACATTTATCTTTTCTATGGGGCTACAGATGAAAACAAAGCAGCTGCCAAATTGCCAAGTGTTCAAACGCATTCACTGGGAGCTATGAGAATGTAGATCACTCAAAGTTTGCAAGGATGATGTTGGCATGTGAAGATATTGCAGAATTCAAGTAGTGGAAGAAGCTATTGAGATATGTCCATTTAAGAACAATCCTGCTTCAACTTCAAAAGCTGTTAAGAGTGCACTAGATGACAACCAGCCAACTATTTGGAACATTTAAAATAAAGAAAAAATTGCAGAGAGTACAGTCATTCAAACCAGATGATAATCCTCTGTGTGTTAACTTTGCCTGCTGGTAACTAAAGCAGACTGCAGAAAGTATTGACTTCTTTTCACATGCCTTATTCACAGATGGGGTTATGTTAGCATGCTCTGTTTTTTAGCACATACAATTCTCATCTTTAGGTGGTTATCAAAAAACTCTCCATCACTATTTGGACTGTCATTGTATACAACTATTTTATAGGACCATACATTCTACCTAGTTGTTTGAATGGCTGCAAATACAGCATATTCGACAAAATATCTTGCCATTGGGTTGTACCCAAATGAATGTAGCTCCCGCACAGTGCAATGTCATCTCACAGCAGTAAGATCAGAAATTACATCATTGTTACTTATGGAACCCACTGGACTAAACAGAGTAGGTGCATTCCATAGCCATCACAATTACTAGATTTGACATGCACGGTGGTCGCACTTTCAAACACTTATTGTAAAAATTTTAATCATTAAATGTTTGCCTTTTTTTACTTTACCTGTTTTTCTTACTTACCTGTTGTTGATATCTTCCTGTGCCAGCACTTACATGTGGCATTTCTGCATACATATTTTATTACAAAATCCATTACAGCCCCCTCTACCTGCCATTAGATTTTTGTGAGATATTTTAGAATCTCCCTGTATAAAGGAATTAATAAGAATAATTACCTTATTATATGCTGACAGAAAAAAAAATCATGAATATAAAAAATATACTGCAATGTGCAATTGTACTTGTAATGCAAGAAATGATACATGTTATTCGCTCTATGACTACCTCATGTGTGTAACCTTAGATTTATGTGATTACAGTTGTTTTACAAAGTACAAGTTAAGAAGAGCTGCCATGATATTTGTCTGATATGTTATTTGTGCTATTAACTGATGAAATTACTTATTTACATTTTTTATTACTTCCATAATTACTAATTATAATGTTATTAATTAATTATAAAAATATAAATTATGCCGCTTAATATCATTTTATTAAAGATTTAATTGTTTTGGAAACCTATAATTCTTGGTTGCCATTAATGCAGGAAACCTATAATTCTTGGTTGCCATTAATGCAGGAAACCTATAATTCTTGGTTGCTATTAATGCAGGAAACCTACGCCTATAAACATTAAAAGGATTATTTTCAAATTAAGATTTCTAGTTAAGAAAATAGTTTCATCCAATTGTTAATATCGCAAAAATTCATCTTATTAACTTTTGATTGCTGTGAAGTATTTCTTCCATGCATGTATAAAAATTAATTGAATGCATATTCCCTTCTTCCAGTAGATAAAAAAAGTGTTTGGGGGGGAAAGGCCAAAGAATACTTAACTTTATTTTTATTAGCCTAGCTATAAATTTTTGTGAAGTTTCTATGATCAGTTCTTGATATATTCAATATTAAAAATTGGATTCATTTTAGAGGTCGCCGATAAAGTGAAATCATTACAAAAACATTTTTAAATACTTTTCAACAATCATTACTATTAAAAAAACCCTAAATAAATCAATTAAAAATTCCATCAAATACAAATAATTAACACTGCTATTACATCGGTTTTAACAGTTTTCTCAGATTGGTCACTTTTAATAAATTATGGTTTCTCAAACTGTAGGCCTCTCAAGATGTGTTCAGCTTTTTTTTTTAAGTATAACTCAAAAATAATTTGGCAGAATATGCTGAAATTTTGTAAAGAAGTTTAGAAGTTTCTAGTAGTAATCAACTTCTAAAATATTTATAGGTTATAATTTACAGTTTTTTTTAACATTGATTTTTTATCATATAGATATGGAAATTAGATACAAGAGATTCTAAACCTTTCAGTCCATGTTACTTGAAATTTGGTTTACAGGCATGAATTTCAAAGTAAATTAAAAAAAAAAAAATTTCTAATTAGAGTGTTGTAATTGATTGAACATTTCAAAAGAAAATCCTGAATTGTTTTTGTTTTTTTTTTTGTTATGAAAAAATCTATATATTTGAATATTAATGAGTGTGTATGTGTTCATTTTTATAAAAAAAGATAACATTGATATTTAGAGATATAGTTGTGGACTACTTTTTCATAACTGTATTGAAATATGGATTAATTTTCTCTTCCTTTGGTTTCGGGTATACATATTTTGGGGTTCGGGTCAGTTTCGAGTTGACATTAGGCAAAATTTTCAAGTTCGGATAGACAACCCGACCCATGCAGAATAATAATTCCAGAGTTTCCCCCAGACAGTTTCAGAAGGGTGCTGCACCCTGCCTGCCCTTTGGTTTACAAAATAGCACCCATCTTGCCCCTCATAAAAATAATTAGCACCCTTCTTGCCCTCAGAAAAAAAAGTGCCCTTTCTCCTTTTTGCATTAAAAAATTTGCTTTCATAGTAAAAACTGACTTAATGTTGTCTTAAAAAGAGTGTCTTGACTTTAAAATATTAAAAGTGGCTTTAAAAACCAAAAGAATACCTTGAACAATTAAAAAAAGTACCCTTAAGAATATGAAAAGTGCCCTTATGAATAAAAAAAGTGCCCTTTTCTCACCGGCAGCACCCTGCCCTTTTTTATACCTGGGGGAAACTCTGATAATTCCATGTCCTCAATTTCGAGTGTAGTAGATTGAATCTTTCAACAAATTCTAAAAGTAGCGAAGTAATGACTACTTTAGAAAGGTAGTTTGTAGCCGCTATTTTTAAAACAAGTAGTTGTAGTTAACTACATTTTTGATGTTGTAGTTGTAGTTCGCTACTAAAAAAAAAAATAGTTTTTCCAATCCCTGACTTATTTATATTCAAATACGCATTTATTTTCATCTGAAACATAGTTCTGTTCAAACTTTTTGTGGAAATCCCAACAATTAGACATGCTAAAACCTAAATATGAGCCGTAAAAATTATTCAAGGTTGAACCTGACTCGTAGAAAGACAATTATAGTCATCCTGACCCGAAAAAATAAATAGAAGCAACCCGACCCACTGCAGGACTCTATTCAACTACCTTGAGGTGTCCGCTATTCCGAGGTTTCACTATATTTCAATATTAAAAAATATAGATTTGTCCATTTTTCTATATAAAATTGGTATTAAACATATAATTGTACATTACTTTTCATAATAGCATTAAAACATTATTTATTGTACTTTCATTGCAGGTGCGGGGGTCGCAGTATTGCAGGTTCAGGTTGACTTCAAATGGAATTTGTGGGTTCGGGTCGGGTACAACCCAACCCATGCAGAACTCTAATCAGCACACCTGAGGTTCTACGATGGCACACCAGTGTGGCAAGGAAAACTGGTTGAGAACAACTTTGGATAAATAAATACTACATAAGCTGCAGAGTCGAATTTAGAAAAAGAATAAACTTCGTAAATATATTAACAGTGGTTACAAAAAAAAATGTAATTGACGAAATCTCACTTAATGCCAAACAAGTGTCCAGGTGCTTGATCCACTGCTTCTTCACGAGCAATGGCATTGATTTTGCCGACACTTCGAGCGACACCAACAACAGTAATTCCATATTTGACGAGTTCACGACATATCGCAGCTCCGATTCCAGAAGAAGCTCCAGTCACCAATGCTACGCAGCCTTTCCAGCGATCCATTCTGAAGATGACAAATAATTTTGAGATTATGATAATAAATGAATTAAATTTTATTTAAGTTATTTCCCAATCTCAATTACAGATAACTATAGAAAATTTTAATAGAATAACTTACGAAGAAGATGATACAGCAGCCATATTTTTAAATAAAACACTTTAATAAATATGTAAACAGATTCAAACAATCCGCAGAACAAATAAAACCGAATATAAACAAACAACTCGAATATCTAAAATCGACATGTAAACAACCAATCAGCGCAAGACAAGACAGTTGAGGGAGTAATGAACCGGAATGAAGTGTATCAAACAGCTTTCGCGATTAAAAAAGACTATAGAGGGGGATAATTTGAGCTGTCGGTACACGAAAGCTTTCCCTTTAACTAAAAATCTTAACGTGGATCAACAACCAAATCTACTGCTACATCCCTCTGTTGGTGGTAAAAGAAATTAAAATTAGTAAATGTTGTAAATATTTTAAGTCTTATGGTTATGATTATATTTCCCATGGTTAAAATGTAAATATGCAAGTTTATGTGTAATTATTTTTGGCATTAGTGCTGCCTGTTTTTCTCCTCTTTAATTTTTTATCCTTTTTTAAGCAGCGCCATGTATAGCTTTTTGAGATGTTTGGATCTTTCTGTAAATTAAATATATTATATAGTTCATAGACAGGAACCCCCGATGTCTGCCTGGTCGATTGAAGTAACTGACCTGTGAGCTGGATGTCACAAGATGACGGCTGTTATTTGCTTAATCTGAATCTAGCTCGTTTGAAATATTCGAATGTCATGTTAAAGTGTTTTTAAAGTTTTAATTTCTTTTAGTTGATATTTAAGTTTCATCTGAGTTGTGTTTCTGTTTTGTTTTTTTATTATTTCTTCATTTGGTGCATTGTTTACATAAATTTATCTGCTGAATCGCGACCTAGATTTGCTTGCTGTGTCGGTCGGTTCTTGCCGACGTGAAGGGTTCCTTATCTTTACGGGATTTTTGAATAATTTCTCCACCTTTATTTCATAATAGTTGGTATTTTTCGTGCTTCTTGTTTTGTGCTTGGTATTTATTTCCACCCGGGAGTGGTAAGTTTTGTGTTTTTATTTAACTTTTTCTTCCGAGTTACTGACTCGGTTCAGTGTGGTCACAGTGGCTGTTTCGCAGCACGTGGCGGTCACAGACAATGTGTTAAATAATTCCTCTCAGAAAACGACCATGGATATCAGCAATGAAGCTACCCCTAACCCTTACTTATACAAATTAAATGGCTCTCCGGAAGAAATTCTTGTCGAGGCTAGTAAGCTCGGCATTGGAGCAGTGTCAATCACTCTCACGGCTACCAACGGCTCCATACCTGCGACTCACCCCAAACTACTTAAAGAGGCTATCGCTGCGCAAGTCCCCTCACATAATAATATTGACTTTATGAAAATAACTCGACAAGGCAAGCTTCTTGTTCGTACCCTGGATGCCGAAACGGCCATTCAGATGTTCAACATCAAAACGCTATTTAACATCCCGGTCTCCGCTTCATTCCAAACTGAATGCCTTTCTACGAGATTTTTGCTTCACAATATATCTCCTCTTGTGGACTGTAGGGAAATTGCAGATGAACTCGCCTACGTTGGGATTAAATCGCTTGAGGTACGACGTTTTCTTAAAAATGGCTCTGCTCCCACCTCCTCCGTCCTTGTCACCAAACTTGGCTACTCTCTACCGTCCGACATCAAACTTTGGTATCAGGTACACCGCATCACCCTCTTCGTCGATAAACCCCGTCAATGCACAAACTGTCTAAAATTCACACACAACACTCGCGCTTGCAAGAGCACTCGTGTTTGCGGCCAGTGCGGCATCACCCACGATGGCACCTGCTCCACCGATTCTCCTATGTGCGCCAATTGCAAAGGCAACCATGTATCCTCAGACAAGTCCTGTCCACATTATAAACAAGAAGCCAAACTACTAGCATTTAAAGCTGAGAACCACCTTACGTTCAGTGAGGCCCGACGCCAATTCCGTGTCAGTATAGCCTCCAAAGCTGAGTCCTACGCCGCGGCTGTGGCATCTACCCCTGCCTGTACTCCCCACCCACAGATTACGTTACTAAAACCGACTTACATGAACTCCTCCAGTGTTTCACAGATAACATGGTTAGCTTGCTCCAACAGGTCGTGGATTCTCAAAAAACCAACTGCCAAGAACTGTTAAACTCGCTCACTACGACGGTCATAGACGCCGTGAAAGATACGCTGACAGCCGACGTTCTCCCTCCCAAGCCTTCGCCCTCTGACAAAAGGAGCGATGCACCATCCCCTCCACACTGGACAATACTTAAATCAGAAAAAGCGAAAAAATTGAAAATGGCGTTATCGTCCAAGGGTCTGTCAACCGATCCTCTTATGGATACTTCTACCCCTGAGTCCTGGATTCCAGATGGTCCTCCTCTTCGCGAGTCGAACCTTGGAACTACTTCTACCAACACCTAGCGTGGCTGCGGCTGCCCCCCACCCCCATTTTTTTTTTTTTTTTTTTTTTTTTTTGGGGAGGGCACCGCGTTTTTGCTGCTTGTTTCTCGTCTTCCGGCCTTCTTGTTCGGCTCTCTGGCTCCGCACTTCCTCCTTTTATTTTTTTTTCTCTTCCGCTCATGGGTATTACACTCATCCATTGGAACTGTCGCAGCATTCGAGCTAACGGCCACTGGTTACGCGCCCCCTTTTTTGAGGACGCCCAAGTCATCTGCCTCCAAGAAACTTACTTGAATTCCGACTCATCATTCTCTATTCCCAATATGACCACTTTCTTGGCAAACAGAGGCTGCGGTCGCGGAGGTGGCCTTCTCACGGCGGTCCGCACATCTTACCCCTCTTATCTCCTGCCTCTTCCTGCCGATCCCTCTGGAAGGGTCGAGGCCCTCGGCGTTAGGTTCCACTCATACGGGACTTGGTTTAGCGTGATTAACATTTATCTCCCAAGGGGTTCTTTTGCCGACACTTGGTTCGACGAGCTGCTCCGTTCTATCGAGCCGCCTTTCGTCCTCCTCGGCGACTTCAACATTAACCTTCTCCGTCGCCATCCTCCATATTCTCTTGACCTTCAGAATTTTCATGCCTGGGTTCTCAGTCACAACATCTGCATCTGTAATACCTCAACTCCATCACGTACGGTTCATGGTTCTCCCCCCTCCCTGCTGGATCTCACTCTCTCGTCTCCTGATCTGTACAGTTCCCTTTCCTGGTCGGTCCATCCGGACCCTTTTGATTCTGACCACCAGCCGGTTTCTATTCAGTTCGATAAGCCTGTTACGTCTGTTATGCAGCACCGCCCTTTCGTCAACTGGTCCTCAGCCGGCCGTGTCCTCAACTCGACCCTAGACAACTCCTCCGCCGACACCTCATACGACTCCTTCTCGCAATCTTGCTCTGAAGCCATCTCGCGGAGTACCACTTTCCCACACCGGTTTCGGCGCACTAGTGCTCCTTGGTGGGATTTCACCTGCCGCAGACTCCTCGGTCTCAAGCGCCGGTACCTGCGCCTCGCTAGGTCCTACTGCTCAAGGGACTTATGGCTACTCTACAAACAGACGGCCAATAAACTTCGACGGCACATCAAGCTTGTTTCTCGTAATTACTGGGACCAGATCTGTCGGTCCAGGGGTTCGAATGGTACAATATTCAAACTGCTCAAAAACCTCGCACGCAAAGACTCGCCGCCTGGTGATAATATTCTGTGGCATGGTGGCCCTGTGGCCTCCCCGCGTGCCCAAGCCGTTCTCTTCCTCGGGACCTTCAGCCAAGATGACCCTCTTTCTCCCCTTCCGTATGACCTTAGCGATGGCAATGCCGGCCTTGACGCGCCTTTCACACTTCAAGAATTACTGCTGGCCATTCAGAAGACTCGCCCCACCACTCCCGGAAGAGATGGAATCTCAGTCAAGCTTCTCCAAGGCCTCTCTCATGCGAACACTGCGAAGCTACTTGCACTTTACAATGACCTGTTCGACTCTGGCGCCGTGCCCTCGTCGTGGAAGGAAGCCTCCATCGTCCCAATCTGCAAGCCGGGAAAGCCTGCTCGCCACATCTCCTCCTATCGCCCCATCGCACTGACCGCCGTTTGCTCGAAGGTTTTTGAGCGCCTTTTACTCCATCGCCTCATCTTCTGGGCCGGGTATAACAACATTTTCCAAGCCTCCCACTATGGGTTCATGCCGTTCAAAGACACTACAGCGGCTCTGTGTAAATTCTTCGACGACATCTCCGGAGCTCGCGCTTCCCGCCAGGCAGCCTTCGCCGTGTGTTTGGACATCCGCTCGGCATATGACTCTGTATGGATTGATGGCCTCGTCTATAAACTCGCTAGCCTCGGTATCCGGGGAAAAGCTGGCCGCTGGATCGCCAACTTCTTGACAGACCGGTCAATCAACATTCGCTGGAAAGCAACGTATTCTGGCCGCGGGCCGTGCAGGAGAGGAGTACCTCAGGGTAGCGTTCTTACTCCGTTCCTCTTTATGATTTTCCTTTTTGATATCTTCGACATCCTTGAAAGTGGTGTTTTCCTCCTTATCTATGCTGATGATATCCTCCTATATGCTTTGGGGGAGGACCCTTCCCGCACCTTGACAAAGCTCCAAAACTGCATTGATCGGCTGGTGCAGTGGTGCACGGCCACCCACCTCTCCATTTCACCGGACAAGAGCACAGCCATCGACTTCTCCCGTCGTCGGCCGATGGATTCAAAGGTTTCCATCACGGGAGTTGAACTCGAGTGGAGTCCTACAGTCAAGATTCTTGGCGTTTGGTTCGGCAGATCCCTTCGTTTCAACCATCACTTTTCATACCTTCGGGCCAAGGCCTTCCGGAGACTAAACTACCTCAAAGCCGTTGCTTCACGTTCTCAAGGGGTTCACACTCTTCACATGCTCAGGATCGTCGACTCTATGGTTCGTAGCCTCCTTGAGTATGCCTGCCCTCTCTTCCTAAAGGTCTGTCCTTCGACCCTGAACTCCCTGGAAGTCACTTACAACGCTGCTCTCCGGGTCGCCACCGGCCTCCCAAAGTGCACTCCCATTCCGCTCCTTCACCGCGAGGCCAATGTCTCGTGCATGCGCAGCCGTTTCCGTTGCATGACCAACAAGTTTCTCGTTCGCCAACTCTCTCTCCCTCACCCTCCGGTCCCGGCTGACTCTTCTTCTCCTGGACATCTTTCTGCTGCCGCTGCCGACCTCCTTGATACATACAATATTCAGGCTCACTGCATCCTTCAGTTCTCGTGGCCTTCCCATCCCTTTCTCCATCCCGCTTGCCATATTATCCAGGACGGTCTACCTTTCCAGAACTTATCCCTCCCGCCGAGTGCTATCTACCAAGCTTGGAAATCGTGGTGTACGACAGCCACACACAACACTCTGCTCTCGACAGATGCCTCTAAAGATGCCTCCAAAACGGCCATTGCTGCCCACAATAGCCTCACCAACTCCAGTTTTGCCATGCTCGTTCCTCATCTCAATTCCATCTTCACTGCCGAGGCCCTGGCTATCTACATGCCCCTCACCTCGTTTGTTTCAGCCAGCGGTCATTACCTACTCCTCACAGACAGCCTCTCTGTCCTCCAGGCTCTACACAACTGCTCGCTTCGCTCCCCGAGGGTGATCACTCTGCTCCATAATACTATCCACAGTCTTCTCTCATCCCATCGTGCAGCCCTTACACTTGTCTGGTGCCCTGGCCATAGAGGCATTCCCCCAAATGAGGTGGCTGACTCTCTGGCCCGCAATGGCCCCTACTTGGCTCGTACCCTGAACTGGATTGCTCCCGAGGACCTCGTGGCCCTCATTCGACGCAACTGGATAACGGAAAAAGAATACTCATGGCTGAATAGTGGATATCACCCCACCTACCCACATCTGAATACGGAGGACGCCTTTCGACAGTGGACCAGGCACCGACGCGTGGATATCTGGATTTCTCGATGGCGTACTCGCACCTGGATGACCAATAGTCGCCTTTATAAGATGAAACTCGCCCACTCACCCCTGTGCTCTCTCTGCTGCTCTGTTGAAACCCCTGACCACATTCTCTGCACTTGCGGAAAGTATAACTCAGATAGGTCCATGTTATGTTCGACACTTGGTATTGGCCCCCTTTCCACCTACTCAGAAATCCTAACTGCTGCCCTCCACTCCCGCTTGGGTGTCACTGCCCTGGCTCGCTTTTCTTCTGCGGTTGCTCGCGGGTGACCCGTTCCTCTCCTGCTGGCTAGCACGCTAGCCTTCTCTCTTTCTCTCCTGGAGTATTTGAGACAAAGCCGCCGCCGGCGTAGCATGGGTCTCAAGCTGTGTGCCAACCAACCAACCAATCGCGACCTATGTTATACACGGCCGGTGCATGACGTTTAAAACTTCACATGGAATCATTTTTACACGGTGATTGGTGCAAAGCGGCACGCCCCCCGTTTTGCACATAGACCTTTTAATAAACTAGACACCAAATCGGTAACCCTTTCTGTGCTCCGACATCATCTAGTGGAAAACACGTCTGGTGGAAGGAGTAGTCCGCCAAACCGGTTTTTCTCCCGCCAAAATCTACTTGGAATTTCCCCATATTCCCGCCGAAACTTTATATTGCGTCGGTGCTCTTGGTGCTATTGCAGTGATTTTGAAATTTTTGATCAGTAAATTACTTATTGAGTTCTATTGTGCTGTCCTCTAAAAATTCCAACATAGGGGAAAATGTAATAGGCAGTATTTCTTACGAAGTTTTCAAAAGCTATAAAATATATTATCAAATAAAATAATATTTTATAACATGTCAGTGCTAACTTTCCACAAAGTCTTCAATTTTGTAAAAAAAAAAAAAAA
The DNA here is from genome assembly GCA_963931845.1 of Maratus michaelseni. NCBI lineage: Eukaryota > Metazoa > Arthropoda > Arachnida > Araneae > Salticidae > Maratus > Maratus michaelseni. The sequence goes on from OZ007589.1 coordinate 358,208,957, forward strand.
AAAAAAAAAAAAAAAAAAAAAAATACTGTAAATACTGTTTGATTTTCTGTTATTTTAATAATGTCTGCAAAATTTAATGCGTTTTTAGAATTAAAAAGATTTGACATTAATTTCGTGAAATGATTCTGTCAAATTGAAGCTTTCCAAGCAGAAATCTCAAAATATTTTGGGTTATCGTACTTAATATCTTATATCACTAATAAAAAAATATATAATTTAAGTAACATTTATTACAAGGGCAAAGCATAACATTAAAATAAAATACAGCAGCAAAAAAAGAAAATCCATCCAGAAGATTAAACAATCCTTTTTTCACCAGGGGGGGGGGGAGGGGGGACTCTCATAACTTATTTCTATCCTTCCTCTTTGAGATTAATTCCTAGAATAAGTGAACAACAGGAGCAACAGTTTGGTTTCGCTTTTGTTTGTTTACGTTTATTTTTATTGCGAGAATGAAATCGAAATTGCCAAGAAAGCGATCACCGCCAAAACAGACAGCTTCTAAAGCACCAAATCTGAGCTGATTCTGGGACCGACTTTTCGACCAAACAACAAAGGAATCTGGTCTCTACTACTTATCTCTTCGACCGAGGTTTTGCACCAATCGCCGGCAGTGTAAAAATAATCCCCTTCATGTGACGTTTTAAACGTCATGCACCGGCCGTGTATAACGTAGGTCGCGGCTGAATCGGAGAGCAAGGGTGATCTTTTTAATTATTTTGATTGATATTCCTGCAGTTTAAAGGTATTCTTCAGGCTTTTTATGTTTTTTCTTAATTATTTACTTGATTACCAGCAATATCTATATTTAATTGTTTACTTTCCTAGAATTTAATCAAATTGTAAAAAGTATAGTATTCCTGCATGTAATTGTTATGCAATGTCCACGCAAAAAAATATTATCCATAAGCTATGAACACAGAGAAGAGTTCTCTATGGCTATAAAGAATCATTAGCTAAAATTATCATTAGCGCTCTAGGTATTATTTTCGGTTTCTACACCACTTCTTTAAACTATTTATTTTTGCTCAAACAAAAATAAACGATTTAGAAGGCATAACTTCCTTTTTTCATATTTTACAAACTTAATGTATTTATGAGAATGCACATGAAATTGATAGAAGTCATCGTGTGAAGAGACTGGGTTTTTATTTCGAACAGTTGATGCATGTGTTTTATTATTTGTTAACAATGTCACAGCAATTCTATTTAGAGTCTAATTAGTTTTGTTTACTACCAATTACTAGTGTATTGGAAGTGATAACTGGTGAAGTCGCTTTCATGCCTGGTATTCAAATCCCCCCCCCCTCCCACACACACACACAACCTCTTCCAGTTTTTATATTTGTTGTTTAAAATTACTAAGTAAATATTGTGCTTTTAAAAAATATGTATTTATGAATAAAAGCTAAAGAAGGATTATCCGATATGAAAAATGCCAGTTCGTCTTTGTTGACAAATGTTGCACCTATTTACTGTATCTTCAATTTGACTGTCCATCCTTGGCCACCATATGTAACTTCTTGGACTCAATGAACTCCCTTGTAGGTGTCCAAATGCAACTCGATACGAATAAGGAAAGGGAATGTTTACAAACAAACACTTCCGTCAACCAATCTACCACTACTTTTTTGCTGGAATCGTCACAGCGACATAGGCCAATCATATCATACACCTGTTTAACGTATACCAATCAAATCGCCCCATCTCACGTGTACAGTAGGAGTCATAAAGAACTATGATTTAATAATTCGAGAATCTGTGGAAATTATAAATAAGTATGGAAAAGTGTGCAATGATGTACTCTCTTACAATATTCCGAGTATATGGCTTAATTTAATCAAGGAACAGTAAAATGTGATTTTTTTTACCTTTTTTCCTTCCTCATCTTTTTTACTATACAATGGAACCGACCGACCGTTGAACGAATGTGAATAATTTGAACTCTCCCGTAGGCTCGCAGTACAAGGACATACTGTTTACAAGAATGTGATCTGGACGTTTGTGTTTTAACAACTGTTTTTATTATGAATCCTGATGAAGGCACAGCCGAAAGTGCACGATTTTAATGTTTAAAATCTAATTAAAGTTTTAATCATATTTTAGATAATGGAATCGCATGTTTTTGTGTGCACTTTTTATTTTAATCTAAATTTCAGTTTGCTTTTCTAGTTGTTGACATTAAGATGTTAAGATAATGGCACAGGGTGTCCACAAAGTTCCGTGAACATTACAGAACGTTATGACTCATAAAATATTAATTTTTTTTTTTTTTTTTTTTTTTTTTTGCAAACTGTTCAACAGTATTTAAAGTTTGTGCAGCAGCACTCACAACACTTCATGCGTGCTTTTGGTTTCCCGCAGGATATCTAGACATTCTTAAGTAATTAAGGGGTCACGTACCTTTTGAACCTGACAAATTACATCTAAAACTGATCCTAATATGGATTGTAACTCCATATCTAAATAACTTTCAGATATGAAATGTTAAAAACACATTAAAAGAGCTATGTTCTAACAGTAATTTTCTGAAAAAGATTCTAACTGCATATAAAGTTTTTTAATTTAATTTGAAATTTAATGCTTTTTTTTTTATAAACGAATTCACCTTATACGCCTTGCGCGCAGGATTTCTCTTAATCGATACGTCATACTGAGCAATTTTTTAGGTGCGTTCGTAATTATAAAAATACGTAGCACCTATAGTCGTCGTCTAGTTCATCCGTCTGTCCGCATGTAACAGCGCAAAAACTACCCAAGTGAATAGTTTGAAATTTAATATATATAATCGTTGCAGAATTTTGTCGAGTCATTTCAAATTTTATGAAAATCGAATAAAAAATGAAAAAGATATTAATAAAAGTTTTCTTCATTTTATTAACTCCTATCATACATAATCTATGTAGTAAAAGTGCAAGTCATGTGACTGAGAAAAACAAATAATATGAAGTTTTTTATTCATTTTTTATATGCAGTTTTTTATTCATTTTTTATATGCAGTTTTTTATTCAAAATTATTTTTTCGAATAAAATTGCCTAAAAGTTACATTTTTAGAAAGATCGTTCGAAAAGATTGTTTGTTTGAGAGATGAGTTACATTTAAAAATGCATAAATTCTGAGATAACTTCAGTTAAATTTAGGTTAACAGCCCAATATTTATCCAAATATCCATTAAAGTAAATAAACACAAGAGATTCGTTCATCTTGAATAATAAAAATATTAAACCATGGAGGTAATCATTCGCAAAGCAAGATCTCCATGGTGAATTTTGCAGCGCTATCTGGTGTAAAAATAAGAGAAAAGAAAGGCATGCTCATTTCGCTCATAACAGACGATATACTTCATTTCACAACAATAACGAAGATTTTTTTACATTGTAAAACTAGTTATAGTAAGAACGCACCTCATTTGTCACGTTTAACGTACAATTTCCAACTTGTTTAAAAATTGCATAGAAGTAGAGTATGCTTTTAAAATGACCTAATACTGGAAAAAATATAATGATTAGTTCTTTAAAAATAAATAAATAAATAACTCAAAATTTTTATTTTGATTTTTTATAAAAAATGGTCACATTTTTTAAATTGTATACTATCTGAACATAATAGTGGGTCATGTTGTGCATCTATAAGGTCAATCATGCGCGCAATGACCAAATTGAACGCTTTGAGAAAATTGACTTTAAAGATCAAATTACCCTTTGATCATAAGAATCAAATTTTAATATAAAATAAATAAATAAACTAAAAAAAAAAATCAAATTGACACAAATAAACAATGTAAACAAAAAAAAATCAAATTGACACAAATAAACAATGTAAACAAAAAAAAAAAGGAATTGGCACAGATAATAATAATAATAATAATAATAATAATAATAATAATAATAATAATAAACAGTTGTATGTTATGTATTAATTACTTAATATTTTTTGCATTAACGAAAAATGCATTGATAAATATTTTATATTCAGTAATTGTATTATACAATACAGAAAACTCTAAAACTGAATCAAGTAAGAAGAAAACCGTAAAACGATAAAATGAAATGGGTAATCGATATTGATAAAGATGACTGATAATGCGGAACACTTTATAAGGGTAGAGATAGACTGATGTATAATAAAGCTATTTAAACATGGCAGTGATAGAAAGATAATACAAAAAAGAGGGGGGGGGGAAGAGGACTTAAAAAAACAAAAACAGAATTGATACCAGGCATCTCTTTATTCTTAAAATGAAAAATAAAAAGTTACTAACGCTGTCGGTATTGAATTTATTGTGTTCTTTTCAGTTTATCGGCTTATTCTGCAAAAACTATTACAAAACATGAAAATGATAGTTTTTATAGAGAAATGTTATGATAAGCACACTGAAGAAGATAGTTTTTAAATCGAAGAATTGTTTAAAGCTTTATTAACCATTGGGGAAATAGTTGTTGCTTTCGGTCGAGAATGGACCAAATGTTGTTCGCATTTTACTATTTTAACCGTTTTTAACGAAATCCTGTAACTTCAGAAGAATTTTTGTAAGCGTTTTTAACGAAATTCTGTAACTTTTAGAAGAATTTATCTTTGAATAGGTAATAAAAATGCATAAAATCGTTACAAAAATGTTAAAGTAACAAAAAAGATAGATGCAAACTATTAGATATGAAAAAAAAGCCGAATTCAAAAATTGACATCGGATGAGAAATCGTCTTATAAAGCAAAAAACGGGGTCTTCAACTTTAATTTCCTCACAATACCTTTAGCCCAGACATCAATCTAAACAAGACTTAAAGCAATACTTAAATTTTGCTTAGCGGATGGTCTACAAATAGAAATTGTACCAAACTTTAAAAATTTCAATGCTAACACCTAAAGTTGGCATCATATTTGGATATTTTGGTTTATTCTACCTTCGGATACCAAACGGGAAGTCAGTAGATAGGGAATGGGACTTCTGCGTCAGCATCAGGCGGTGGCGGCGGTGCGGTGGTAACACCGCCTGCTGCCGAGATCATACTATAGTAGGTGGGTGGAATAGCTAGAGCGTGGGCATCCCCGTTATAGTAGGGTAAGACTATTGGGCTTGCTTAAAAAAGCGTGGCTCTCGTCCAAATTTGGTCACTGCCAGCCATTAATCCTGATTCCTGATCGGCACGACAGTAACCCCAACCATGGGTATTGTGAGTGGCCGGAACAGGCTCTGTTCCCAGAAAGTAGTCCGTAACATCCTCGGCTCCGGGTTGTCCTGGAAACCCATTGTGAGTATCCAGGGCCCAGAGAATAGTCAGGGTCTGCCCTCTGAGATTTGCTATATCCCCAGTCCGTTATAGTAGGGGGGGGGATAGGTCTGCTATAAGAGGGGGGTACTTTAAGGGGAGCTGAATTAATAAATTTTTAAATGTCTTATAGTACGAGGTAATGGTTATAGAGTCCGAACACTGCCCCGCTATCCCTCTGCATTTTCCCAATGGTTGTTGTAATTTGTTAAATTACAATTAATTTTATTTTCTTTTTACTGACGCATCTTTTTTTTTTCTGTCGCATCTTTTTTCTGTCGCATTCTTTTTCATCATGATTTCTTTAATAAATAAGTTCAATATTTTCTTAATTTCTCTTATGTTATTTAGTTGTTTGGAATTTTTGAATTAAAATTAACCTTTTAATGTAAAAAAAAAAAAACGCGAAATATTTATTTAATCGAATTTATTTATGTTTCTGCACTTGATCAATTTTATGACACCTCTCACAAAGAGAAGGAGTGTGTGTGTGTGTAGGGGGTGGGGTGGGAGGCGCCAAATTAAAACTTTGCCTGGGCGTAGTTTTCTCTTCGCAAGGTCCTGTTTTTAAAATAAACTGTGCAAGAGTAGATGTATTTTGGTTTCAATATATTATTTTTGAACATTAAATAAATGATTTTTATACGTGAAAGTTGCGCCATATTAGCAGATCATGTGCATTTGCATTTATAAATCATGAACTTCACAGCTTACACTGTGGAAATGCCATATTTAAAATGAAACGTCCAGAAAACTTAAATATTTTCAGAAACTTAAATATTTTATTACGATTACACAAAATGACGTAAATGCCTCCGGATTTTTCGTTCTTTTTTTTTTCTTGGGGAGGGAGAAAACAAACAAAGATATTTTATTAAACAAGAAAGAAAAATCATGCGTCAAGCATAGATTATGAAACACTTTTTAATACTTCCAGAATGCGTTAACAAAACCACGTTGTTTAATAAGGTAAATAAGATACATAAATAATGATTTTAGAAAACGGATAAGCATATTTGAAAACCAGATTTCAGCAATTACCGTCTGTAGCCGGAAAAGTACTCAAATCTTTTGTGCAGCCCTGTATTTGATCTATAGATTTATATATATTCTACATAAGATGTTAAAATTTAGTTTAGTAAGAAAACGTATAATAGGTTGAAAATCCACCTTGAGCAATTTCTACCAATAGATGGAAACATACTTGAATACTTTTGTACAGCTCTGTATAGTACCTACATATTTTTATACACGCCACATATTAAGGTAAATTTTAATTCAGGATAAAACACGCTTAAAAGTTACTGAAATGACACTTCCAGAAATTATCATCCATAAGCGGTCATGTATCCAGTTCTTTGCGTGACCCTATTTATAATTTTATTGATACTAGCTGACCCCCGCTCGGCGTTGCCCGGGCCAGTGATAATAAATTTAAAAATAAACATATTTACAAAAATAAACATAAAAGTTTTTATTATTTTATATCTTTAATCGGATTTTGTATGAAATTATATTTTAAAATGAAAAATTCGCGAAAAAATATTGATATTTTAGTGATAAAAGCGCTCATTTTCTTGTTTACGTAGGGTCGTTTCATAGTTTTAAAATAAAAAGTTATTTTTGTCCGAACTCTTTGAAATCTTTATTGGTTATGAATAAAACAGTTTTACAGCACGTGTAAAAAAATATTGTTATCTAGTTGTAAAAGAAATGTTTTCTTCTCGCTTTTTTGTTTGTTTGTTTTCGCGTCGGCTCCTTTAATATAGCAATAAAAAAAAATTATTCTCATCTTCCGAACTCTCTGACATTTTAATCCGTTATATATATAACTGTATCCAAGCCCTCTTTAAAATTTTGCGAAAATATATGCACATTTAGAAGTGGAAACATGAGTTCTATAAAAAAAAAAAACTTTAGCTTTCAATCTCAGAGGAAAAATATATTAGAACACTGTAAAAAAAATTCAAGAACGTTCCTGGAAAATAATGGGCAGCTAATGTGCCTAATTTATACCAGTAACATTTCTGGCAAAAAATAGAAAACTTTTTTAAGAATTCAGAAAAGTTAATATTAAAAGTCAGTAACTTTCCTGGATTATAGTGGTAAGGTTACTCAATTCTTCAGAAAGGTTTCAGGTTTAAGTCGGTAACCTTCCTGGAAAAAAACTTGAACATACTAAAATCTTCCCAGTAAAAGCCAGTAACCTTCCTAAAATAAATCAACAATCTTACAAAAAGATTTAGATATGTTCACATCTTGTCATCTTCCTGGTAAAAACCAGGAACATTCTTTAAGAATTTAGAAAAATTCCACCGAAAGTCAATAATAGTACTTGAAAATATAAGGAAACATCCTATATATTTCAGGGATGTTTCTGATACATCAATTTGATTTTTATTGATATGTAGCTCACAATTTAATTAGCTTAAAAATTTTGCTATTAAGTAATTTTTGTATGTTTTAAGAATATTTAAAAATATTTAACTCATAAAATATATATATATATTTTAATTTAATATTTATCTTATAAACATATTTGTTTAATTATAACATCAAATTTGTCTGTAATTTTTTCTAAATGTCACTGTATTTAAATTTTTTTCTTACAAAATATAGTTTGATGTTAAAAATAAACTTTTTTTTAAAGATAAATATATGTTGTTTCATTTAAAAATTGTATAATGTTTTCTTTTTTAAGTTAAATATTTTGAGTTAAATTAGTTGACAAAACATTAAAGCTAATCGATTGTTATTCTGACACAAGAGCAATCAATTACTCATAAAAATATTATATTTTTATGAGTAATTGAAAATTCTCAAAAATGGAATACTTTTATGAGTAATTGACTGAGCAGTCAATTACTAAAAAATGTTACATTTTGGATTATAAAGAAATATAATTTAGTTTTTATCCATGTAATGATCATCCGATATTAAATGTTGAAAATTTTGCTTTTTTTTTCTGCAACGTCTTTTAAAAGAAATTGCTCGCAATATTTCTATTAAGCTACTGTATATTTTTTACAAATAAACTTTACGGTTTCAGAGATTATATCTATGTCTTAAGATTGGGCCAAAATTTGTTTATAATTCCAAACACAGAAAAAAAAAAGCATAGATAGAACTCCGAAAAATCTATGCAACCTGTTTAATTTTATTTTTAAATAGAAATTTTGCTAAAATATACACAAATTTAGGTTCAGTCTTAATATAATAAATTCACAAAGATTGCAGATAGAAACATTACCTAATTTAATAAAATTACTGTGCACAATTTAAATAAAGTACGTTTTTAACATTTTGAGGTAGACCATTTTAAAGTATCTTTTTTAATCACTGCTTACAGTGAAAACAACAGATATATTTTTTAGCCATAACTCGTGTAAATATCGGGATTTTTTAATACAGGTTATCTTAAAGTGCTAAAACAATGTTGTTTTTGCGTGTTTCTTTTCTTTTTCTTTCTTTTTTTTTTTTCGAAAAAGTTAATTTTTTGAAGATTAAAATTTAATTCCTTTTAAAAAGCGGATATACTTCAAATATACAAACATAGTAATATTTTTCATATATGAGAAAATGTACATTTAAAATAGTATTTCTTGCAATATAGGTTTAATTTTTTTTTCCGATTGTCGGGTGATTTTTAATAGGAAAGAAAAATTATTTTATACACTTACATTCTGTTGCTCTCAATGTATGCATCAAATTATACAAGTAATAATAATAATAAAATAATAATAATAATAATAATAATAATTATTATTATTATTATTTTACACTTCCATTTATGGATTTTATTTGGTACACATCTTTACATTATTATTAATTAATGTAGTGAGTAATAATTGTAAATTAATGTAGTGAGTAAGTAGTAATTAAAGTAGTAAGTTATATAAGTTTAAAATTCAGAAGCATAAAAAAAATAATACTTCTAAACCGTATGTAAAGTTTACTAATTTTTAGATTGTAGAAGTTAAAACCCAGAATTGTAAAAAAAAATATATGTCAATTATTGATTTAAAATATTTGTAATTATATTAAATTACGTACATACCTTTCTTTTGTTTATCCAATAGTTTTTCTCGGTAATCGTAAGAATAATATAATCCAAAAATGAAGTAGAAGTTAATAAATAAAGCTGAAAGGTATTCCAGGTAACAATGAAATAATTAATTATTAACTTCGCAAAGCTACCCAGTACCATTTGACTAATATTACGTGCAATGAGGATTAAAATACAATAGTTTTCCTCCGTCTTCCTAGAGCAGGGTCGGCGAACCTTTTCACATCTGCGTGCCAATATTTGTCAAAAACACTTTTTAAGTGACCATGGCGTACCAACGACCTCCCCCCCCCCTCCCCCGACTAAAAAAACTCTATACAAACAATGAATTAAGTTACTATTATTATTATTAGATTAAGATATGGATAACAAACCTTCGGGTAATATCAACATACTTATTAAATTAAATAATGTATAATATTGAAAACTCAAAACAAAACAACTGGTCACAAGAAAAGATTAATTAATGATAGTAATAATTATAGAAAAAAGTGGATATAATTATAAAGAACTAATAAGATATAATTATATTAATCGTAAAAAAAAAAAAAAAAATTAAAATCTCAAATCCAGACAGCTTGCCAAATGGCTGTAATAATTATGGTAATACATGATGTTGCCCTTGCGATCTGTTGATTTTGACATTTTAAGCAGGGTGGTGGTTTTATAATTGAGGTAATTTTCTTTTAAAATAGACAACTAGAAAATAAACATTGAAAAAAATTATTTACGAATCATATCTTCAAAATATTTGTTTCACACCTGCTATTAAATAGAAAGTTATTATTTTAAAAATATATTACAATGCATAAGAAGAAATTAGGAAATATAAAAAACATTACCTAAAAAGTCTGCCTAAGAAATCTGTTTTCTCTTTTGTTTTTGTTGATTGAATTTTATTTTCTAATTTCTTAAGCATTGCAGCAAAATCTTCTTTTTTCAGAAGAAAATTTAAAACTTCGTAAGGTACGTAATGCAGCCACAGCATTTTGGAATTTCGACGTTAGTTTCTCTTCACCGAGTTCGTTATCACTCTCATTGTCCCAAATGTTTGTTTCTTTTATAAAGTAGCTAATGCTTGTGGAAATAAGGTAGATCTAACAAAGCGTCAAACTTTCGTTTATTTAAAGCCTGTGACGATATGAGATTAACTATTTTTGTGACTACGGCTATAATATCACCAAGAGATTCAAAACCAGCCTATGCACCCAGGACTTGTTGATGTATGACAATGCTATGAAATCCAAGAATAATATGTCCAATGTGAGTTTGAAGTAAACTGAAAAAAAAAAAAAAAAAAACATTTATTTTACCCATTATACTGATGCCTCCTTCAATTGTAACAAAAACTATTTTATACAAATTTATTTCTTTTTCAGTAAGTGAATTTATAACTGCTGTACAAATATTTGCACCTTTGATTGTAATTGCTAATGATTATAGCGAGAATAATTCCTTCTTAATATCATTTTCAACAGAATATCGTACAAAAACAGCTAAAAGAGCAGATTTAGTTACATCTGTACTTTCATCAAGACAAAATAAAGGGAAAGGAGAAGACGATATCAGACTTTGGTATTACATTTTCAAGATTCTATCTTTGACTGTATTTCTTGATAAAGGAGTATATTTAATTAGTTAAATAATTTTATCTTTAATTTCAAAATCGTTAAAAAATGATGGAACGCATGTTAACCAGGATTCCTTCAAAAACTCTCCATCGCAGAAAAATGTACCATTCCGAACAATGACATTCGCAGCCGAGAAACTTGTGACACTAGTTTGAGAATCTTTGCTGATATATGTAATCATAGATGTCAACAGTTTATTTTTTCTTTAATTGCACTGGCAATGGATTCCTTTTGTTCTGCATAACTTTTTGGGGAAAGAGGTTTGTGATTTGTTTCATAAGGCTGTTTTACTGCAGACCACTGTCCCGGAACATAAAACGCATAGATTTTTAACATCTTTATTAATCATCCCATATTTCTCAGTCCACCACGTTTGAAATTCTCTACTATCTTGCATTTTCTATTTTTTAGCCGAATTGGCTATGTTGAATAAATATTACTTTAATGGTGCAATCTAATCAGTCTTAGATTACAATCGTTGATTATAGGAAGTTAGTTAATAAAAAAGATTATGCATAGTAGAGTTGATGAAAACATCACTATATAGAATAAAAGCAAATCGGAATAATAATAAAATGACTAGCCACTAAATTTACTCAGATTTATATATAACAGAATTGAGTCGGCAGCCATCATTTACTATTATCTTGATTTATGCACATTTAATGAATTAAGTAATTAAAAATGATTAGAGTAAATTATTTCTAAGGCAGGAAAAATCTAGTAGCTTTTGTTTGGTACTTATTTATTGGAAATATCTTTAAATTGTTTACAAATCACATTTTTTCATGTTCTTTCATAATCGGCAGACAACATATTTTTGAAATTATAGTTTTCATTTCATTTTATAACTGTTTTAACAAGCAATGTATTATTATTTTTTTTTTAACTCTGAAAAAAGTGCATATTTTATTAGTTTCATTAATGCTTTTGTCATTTTAACTTATTAAAAATTAATTAACAAATTACAGCAACAGTTAAATAAAGCCTCATATGCAGATCAACAAGCATTAAATGATGCAGAAATTTCAGAAACAATAAAGCAAAAAATAGTTCATTTGCTATATTTCTCTCTCTTTCAATGCGATCATCGGCGCCGGCAGCACAAAACCGAGGAAGAAGGGGGGGGGGGAGGGGTCAGAGATCAGATGTTCTGAGCGGGTAATTCAATGATATGACAAGTACACATGCACTTATTATAACAAACAAAAGCTATTTTCAGTCAAGCTCGTGTATAATGTGAAAAAAATAATGAGGTTCAGAATTTTGGGGAGTTTGACTGAATCTTGATTTAGAATTTAAATCACTGGCGTGCCAAAAATATCCTCTCGCGTGCCAGCTACGGCACGCGTGCCATAGGTTCGCCGACCCTGTCCTAGAGAACCTTCCTTCTAGAACGCCTTCTGCCTTGTGGTTGAAATAATAAAATGGTAGGTTTTCTGTCCAGCGGCAGCTGTTATTTATTCATTGTTTGTCTAACGCAGATGATTTGATATTGCAATGCATTTTCAGAAAGTTTTCATTTCAAGTACCGCTTTCAATAAGATATTTTTGGTACTTTTCGGTTAGCCGGGCGCCAGTGATATATGTACATATATAAATATATATGTATATAGATAAATATATATATTCATACATATATGTGTATATTACATGTATATATATGTATATGTATAGATATATGTGTGTATATATATGTGTGTGTATATATATATACATGTATATATATCACTGGCGCCCGGCTAACCGAAAAGTACCATATTTTTTAACTCAAGCCACTGTAAGCATAAGTGCAAGGGCCCCCAAATTTGTAAATCGGCTCCTGGATATATGTCGATAATCCAAGATGGCGGAGCTAAGAGCTAGAGACGTTGACACGCAAAAAAAAGCTTAATCCCTGAATTCAGGAAACTATTAGCAAATAAACTTGTTTTTTCCAGGAATCTGATAGAAACGTGTGAAAACCCGGAACGATTCTGGGACATTTGCGTAACGTTGCGGATTTTTTTTTTACAGTGAAGGTCTATGCTTTCAATGCAATGGTGACTCCATCCGTTTTCAATCAACCCTTTTATATCCCCCTTAGGCTAAATAGGTGAAAGCTAATCCATCGGGTTTCCCTTTTCTGAGGGGAGAAGCTTTCAAAAAATATTGGCGCATGCGCAAAAGAGACGATATTCATGTGAAAAATTTGGCAAAATGCGCTTTTCGTTTTAAATATATAGATTCTATTCTATAAACATCTACTAACAACATTAAAATGCACTTGGAAAGATTTTTTTCCTTTGACCGTAATGTAACGAAATAATTTTGACTGTCCCTGTAAATGAACTATAATTGCTTCTCACTTCATTTTCAATAGAGATCGTGCTATAGTAAACGTCAATAACATATAAAAATTACATGGCCAAGCATATTTCCGAGAGTTAGAATACCGCCAGACGGCCAGAGTAATCGAAGTCATACATACTTTTCAACCATGTTTTAAATTGTTAATTAAAAAAGCGCTTTTAATACTTTTAATTATTTATCTTCAAATGGCTATAGAGTTTCTTACACTTGCAGTCATTTTTCTTCTTTTTAAAACAGAGACAATTTACATGTTTTTAGAGACCGCGTGGTCTAGGTCTGAACAGGGGTTGGCGAGCGGAGCTCGTAGGGGGTAGAATCCCCTAGTTTAATAAAATAAAATAAATTCATAGCATATATAAGGGGCATTGGGAGAAAACGTAAAGACGACAAATGCACATACAAGGCCGCCTATTTTGGAGAATAGGGGGAGGGGGGGGGGAGTGGCAGTTGCCTTCCTCAAGTATTTGATATTTCAGAGCGTCCAGAGTCAATACAGGTCAGACTTGAAATTTTTTTTCAGAAACTACAGAAAAGAAAAGAAAAGTAAAAAAACCTTGTCAGATTTTATTAAAGTAGAAATATGAACATTAAATAAATATTTTAAGGGCAGAAATTAATAATTATCAAACAGTATGGCTAAAGCCTTGCTATTGGAACATTTGCAAAGTGAGAAACTTTATCATTAATGAGTACTTTGGCTAATTTTAAAAACACATGTAACAATAAAACTGTATCATTGCCTCCCAGCTGAGCACAACAAAATCAAAAGAAATCCCCACCCACCTTCAAGAAAGCTTTGAAACGGTGCTCCTGTGTAAACTTTAGAAGTAATTAGTGTAGATGTAAAAAGCTTACTTAACCTGAGACAAAATTATTCCCAAAGTTCTACTGATGATCGCTAAAGCTAAAGCAATAATGCTTAAGCTATACTGATGATTACTGGCTGTGACTATTAAAACTCTATTACAAGTATAGGCTAATTATAATAACTCGACCTAACTTTGCTTCCGTTTTGCCTCTAACGAAAATATATGAGTCAAGTAGCAACACCTCATATTTTAATAAGATTAACGTATAATACAGTATAGTACAGACTACAGAGCTTTAGTAAATGCTCACTTCCGTGTAAGAAAAATCGAGAGAAAAAATCGAAAAAAAAAAAGAGAAAGATGAAAAATAGAATAAATATTGCAAAGCGGTTTGGTGAATAAAAAATGCTTAGATATCAAAAAGATGTGAACGGGACAAAATATCAATCATAAACAGTAGAGAGGAGGCAGGAGAAATGCGGCAATAACTAATGTTGCTTAAATTAAACGCTATTATTCTTTGACTTTTGTTTCACTTATGTTGCTTCATTTATCTCTATATATAACTATGTTTTCATCTAACTTTTCAGACGCAATTTAAGCTCATTTTCTACGAACAAATTTCGCTCTAATCTTCAGAATAAGCTTCTGGCACGGTCAAATTTATGTTTTGATATATTTTTTCACTTAATAGTTTTTTTTTTTTTTATGTTTGGAGATTGTGCCCCTTGATGGTAACGCTTGGAAATTGGACGCAATTACGTAAAACCTTTATATATATATATATATATATATATATTAACTTGTTTTGTGCAATCAATTTCCACTTATAGTCTTCAAACAGATTTCAAGAAAGCGTTTTTTTCCCCCTATTCGATCAAGTAAAAATTGAAATTATGAGATATTTAATTTAGATGGGATGTGTAGTGTATAAGTGACAAAAGTAAAATCCATAGAGCAAGTCGTTGCCATCAATCATTATGACATCGTTACGGCATACGTACTAGTACTAACTTTTGGAGATTTCTAATATTAAGTGGAAAAAACACTTTTTTGACGACGACGGAAAAACCGCAGTGAAAAAAAAAGGACATTGACTCTTAAAAAAAAAAAAAAAAAACCCTGGCGGCTTGGCCTACAGGTACAGGTAGATTTCGAAGATGCAGACCGTGGGGCACCTGTTTATTGGGAATTGCAGAAGAAATGACCCTTTTGTCTTGATGCGGCAGTTGGGACCGTCCACTTCGAAATCTACCTGTGTATGTAGGCGGGAACCGGCAGGGATTGTTTTTTTATTTTTTGCTGTAAGGGTTGGTCCTATAAAAAAAAATTATCACTATAAAAGTTGTAAATAATATTAAGAGAATTTATAATAAATTTAAGTGGATTTCCTATCTTGTGAATTGATGAAGTTATGAATTTTTTTCTTCTTAAACCCCTATTCCCCCCCCCCGCCCTCCTTGAGGCCATTTTTAAGAATATCAAAAATCTGTCATATATAAATTTTCGGCCCTTTTCCTAGAAGTAATAATAAATTTAAACGAATTCGATACGTATCATAATTAAGAAGTTATGGTTTTTTTTTTTTTTGTTTTCACAAAAAGCCCCCTCCCCTTGGTTTGATTTTGCCCATTAATGAATTTGACCGAGATTTTATGGTCCTTGATTTTATGTATGAGTTTGGAAGAGATTTGTGCAATATTATTGAAGTTATCGTGTCCATAAAAAAGTGATATATATATATATATATATATATATATACATATATATTTCGTTCTTCAAATGTGTAACTCATTTTTAACTATATATATATACTATATATATATATATATATATATAAATATAAAGTTTTGAAGTGGGGGTGGTTTTGGGTTCTGGGTGTCATGATCGGTGTAGATCTGCAGAAATTCCAACATAGGGGAGAATGTAATAGGCAGTATTTTTTATGAAATCTACCTAAAAGAAAGAGAGAGAGAGAAGTTTACCTCTAAATTGAAATGATTCTTCGATAAAAATTAGAAGGCAAACCTCTGTTAATTCCCTTATTTTCTTTCTGTTATTTTGTTATGGTTGAGTTTGTAAATAATAATAATTTATTGATTTTTAATTCTGCCTCTGACCGTGCGTTCAACTGGCTGAAGCCCGTTCTACTTTGATCAGATAATCTAAAACCATCAGATCTCAGCTGATCATTCCCGAGGCTAATGACCATGATCAGATGACCTTCACATGCTAACAGAAAAAGCCTTATTCTCATATCATGTTCTTTGGGTATGTAAATATACAAACTATAATCTTTCTTCAACGGTTTCTAACAACTGAGTAAAGTCAGTATTCAACTCAAAAACGGTTTAATTTTTTACACTTTGCAACACAGTTGGAAAGTGTTTATGAATTCGGTTTGCTTATCTATCAGTGTTGAATTCAGACTCTTTTCTCCGGGAGGGATTTCTGTGGCTCCGGGGGGGGGGGACATTCCAATGCTCCGGGGTAGAATATCCCCCCTGGGTCACCCCTGAATTCAACCTTGTCTATCGTCTGTCCGTGCTTTAACTCTCGTAAATATACTCGGATTGCCACGAAATTTTTATTTGATATTAAGATTTACTATAGAATGTTTGGTATTGAAAGTGAAGTATGCAGCATTTATAGTTCGTTTACAGGGACACACAAAAGAGTTCTGTTACATTATTGTGTATGGGGGAAAATCGTTTACGGTGCATTTTATTGATGCTACGATATTTCAAACATAATCAGATTGATATAACACATGGGCTGATAAGTTCCCGGTCTAATAAAGAAAACATAACTTTTTAACAAAACTATATAACTTTATGACTTTATAACATTATAACTTTAATAAATAACATAACTTTAATAATAAATAATAATAATTTAATAATAATTATTATAATTTAATAATAATAATAATAATTTTATAATAATAATAATAATTTAATAATAATAATTTTATAATAATAATTTAATAAATGAATAATAATAATAATTTAATAAATGAATAATAATAATAATTTAATAATAAATAACATAATTGTATAACGAAAAAGCTCTAAAACAGTGCTCATCGACTCGTTGTTTTGGTCAAAAGTGAACACGCGCGGAAACCACTTTGACAACTGCTTTTGCATAGACAAATGTTCATTCAAAATAAAACCTACACGTTTTTTGAATATCTTCAGAGTCTGAGCTATCTCCTGCAACTTCACTTTACGGTTCCCCAAAATGATTTTGTGGACTTTTTTTATGTTTTCTGGAGTAACCACCTCTTTTGTGTGGTGCATCATTGGTGTCCGTACGACCACGTTTAAATTCAACAAACTAGTCAATAATGGTTGATTTACCTGGTGCAGTGTCCAGATAACGCTTATCAAGCCAAGCTTTTGTTTGAATGGTGTTTTTTCTCATCAAATAACAATTCTTGAAATTCTCATTTATCCAATTTTTTGTTTATCAGCAAAGTCGTTCAACTGAAACCACTCTAACGTTTTATCCACACGGCGAATCGTCATGGCATTTTTATAGCTACCTTTTAAAGGTTAGTATTAACTAAAAAAACATCGGTTTGGCGATTGAAACGCCATCTGTGTGCCAGACCGGGAACTTATCAGCCCATGTGTTACATCACTGAGGTAGACTACAACATGCTTTCTCAGGCATATAGAATAAGTAGCATTTATAGTTCGTTTACAGGAACGCACAAAAAAATCCTACTACATTATTATCTATGGGGGGGAAATCCTTTGTGGCGCATTTTAATGATGTTATGATACTTCAGACATAATGAAATCACTGAAGTGCACGACAACATGTTTTCTATAGATAATGGAGTGCATAACATTTATCGTTAATTTATAGAGACACACAAAATAATTTGGTTACAGGACTGACTATGATTGATAATTTCAGGGAGGGCGTTTCCCACTTGGATGCATTTTTAATTTTAAGTGTATTAGGTGGTACGTATAAATAGATCACATACAGGGCTATAAGAACGATTTCGTACACAGCACTGGATATGAACAGCAATGGCTAAATAGGGATTTATACTGAATTATGTATTTTTTTAAGTTGCTCATATAGCTATCTTATTTCATTGCATGAAAAAAATGAAATTTCTGAATAACATTCTGTTAGTGTTGGAAAGTGTTTTATAATCTATGACTGAGACATGATTTTTCGTTCTTGTGCTTATTTTTCTCCTGTGCATACTAAAACGATGGAAGAGGTATTTTTCTCATTTTTAAGTTGTTTGTAATCTTACAGGATAGCAGCAAATATAACTTAAAACAGCTGTCCAGTAGAACTTTTTAAAAATGGCTAATCTTTCATATGAATATACACTATCAATGAATATACACTATCATATCAGGAACATCTTCAATTCTATATGTATTTATAGGAAAAGTGGTTTCGAGAATATACCAGAAAGTAGTGAGTTGGAATTTGAGAACAGCATTAAGCGAATGCTTTTCCGATACAAATTTTCCCCTCGCTGATCGCGAAATTCTATGTTAACTTATTGAAAAATGTAATTAGGTAATTACTCATTACCTAATATAACTATCGAAATACGATTTTCACTATCAGAAAAGAAAACAGACATTCGATGCTGACGTCGTAGCGCATTTTTAAAAGTTGTTTGCCCACATTTTAAATATTTTTAAAAACCTTATAAACTTTGAAATTTTCATATGAGCAAAATTTTCAGAATTGACCGACTTCTTAAAAATACTTAAAAGTTAAGAAAACAATTTTATAAAACTCATTACGTCGACATCGAAGGTCTACTTTTTGATGCTGAAAATCGTATTTCGATAATTATATTAAGTAACTAGTATACGCTTCACTTGTACGCTGGTCAGTTTCTCCAAATGAACTTTGGATCAAACGATATATATCGGTGAATTGAACTTGTGTTTCATAGCAATATATGGGCCTTTACCTGGAATGTCCCACCGCATTGCTTGAATCGATACGAACGCCATTGCGCTTTAAATTCAAATGTGTTAGACAAAATTTGGTACTAAAATTTTCCCTGAAAAATTATGTAACTAAAAGTGCATGTTCCATCGAAATACTTTCAGTACAACTTTTTAAATGTGGACGCCATTGCGCTATTAAATTCTAATGTGTCAGACGAAATTTGGTACTAAAATCTTCCTTGAAAAGTTATCTAACTAAAAGTGCATGTAGCATCGAAATATGTCCAGTAGAACTTTTTAAAAATGGCTAATCTTTCATAATTGTGTTCACCTGATTATAGTGCTTTCCCCCCATAATTCTACAACTGAACAACGTAGAACTATATGTTATATAATAAAAAATTCTCTGAAAAAATATTGAGCTAAAAGTGCAAGTTCCATCGAAATCCATCCAGAGAATATTTTAAACAGACTAATTTTTCATGATGCGTTTCACCTTATAGAACTTTCCCCATAATTTCATAACTAAGCAGCATAGAACAATATGTTATATATATATATATATATACAAAACCTTTCCCTGAAAAATTATCAAACTAACAGTGCTAGTTCTATCAAGATCCATTCAGCAGAACTCAAGTTATAAGCGGTCAGAACGACATTCCCGTTTGCATTTTATAAAGGCATCCAACCCCGGCTTTCCGGAATAGGGATTTTTTTTATTATATATATTTTTTTTTAATTAAAAACCTTAATAGATTTTTTATATTATATATATTTTTTAGATTGCCTCCTAACAACAAATAGCACTTTTATATGAAATATGTCAATTATATATTCAAATAAAATTTTGAAATTTATTAAAAGCAGTAATTTCGTATTGGCCTCGCGCAAGTTAATAGCCGAAGAAATCGCTAAAAATTCGTTATCTACATAGCAGTTTTTTTTTTTTTTTAAATTCTGATAATGTCAGCGGTTTTAAGTGCTTATTTCAATTACATGCCTGTAAAAATTTGTGTTTTATTTATTCTATTTTATTTATTGCTTAATGAAGTCTTAATTTCGTTATTGAATATTATCTGGAAACAAATGCTGAACTTTTTATAGTGTTTAAAGTGCAAATGGATTAATATTTTGTAATCGTCTGCAAGCGATAGAGTGATTTAAAAAAAATCATGCTTGAAACTTAATTCAAATGCTCTATAATAAATGAGTAAATTGCGATATAGTTTTCAAACAAATTACATTTCAAAGTAGATTTTTTCTCTTATAAAACGGCGTAAAAATTAAAAACATGCGATGTTTAGAAATTTTAAAAAATGCAGTAGCAAAAATCACAAAACCGAAATTTTATCGTCAACTGTTGCCATTCGCAAAATGACGTCAGCGTTACCCACGGACACTTTCGTCCTTTATAATATAGATAGATAGATAGATAGTAGATGATTAAATTTTTCCATAGATTAATATAAACTTTTGCGATCGGCGGGCAACAGTGAAGTGCCCGCCGAGATATCACGATATATCACCCTTATGAGATATCACGGGGGAATTTCCATTACAGTCCGAATAAAAGCGTACTTATCATCGCTGGGGACTTCCATTATCGTTATAATAAAAGCGTAGGATTTACAGAATGGGTTTGCAGCTTAAGTTTTGGTGTCTATTTCTTTGAACCTCATGCAAATACGTGTTTTGCTCCTTTATAAATATCCCCACACAGGGCATTGCCCCCCACTATACAATTCGTGCCGTAGATAAATCAACCCAATTCATCTCTCAAGTTACGAGTTCGAAATTCCTACTAATCATTCGGGTGTTAAGAGCCACGAATCTCTGAAAGTATTCACTGTAAAATTTTAGTATGTCTTTAAAATTTATTGAAATATCATCATTAGATTATTTATATTTTATATTATTACTAAGAGAGTTAAATTCACTCGTCGCTCACGCTTCCCAACTACAAGTCTGTACGGGCCGAAATTTCCAGGTCCGGGCTCGGCCCGACTGAATTTCTACAAAACATGCCCATATTTTTAAACCAACATTATCCCACAATTGAAATTATTAAAAAAAACACACTTACTTATGTATATATTTTATTTTCAGATTATGTTCGAAATGCATGGAATACAAAATGTCAACATTATTAATGACCATTTAGACAATTATACGTACATAAACACCGATTAAAAAACTGACTTAAACAATTACATTCAAATAAAGTTTCAGTAAGAGATGAAAAATCAGGAGAAAAGAAAAATCCGTTATAGACAGGTTCATCGTCTGTTGTATATGTTTTATATTCTTTTTGCAAAGGATTACTATATCCATTTTGCCCGGATCAAGACATTTTCCCGTTTAAGACAGGTTTTCGTCCTAGACAGGTTTTACTGCACTTTATTATTATTTTTTTGCCTCGAAATGTATGTACTGTTCTTTAAGAATTTTAATAAAAGAATAATGCCATTTAAAAATCTATGCATTTTTTGCAAAAATTGTTGTGCCGAATCTCATTTTATAGATTCTGTCATGGGACAGGCCGGGCCAATGATTTTCATATGGGCTGGGTCGGGACTGTGCAGACCTGTAGGAAGAATGGAGTCAAAGACGGCCATGGCCTGAAAAAAAAGAACTCTGGCCCAGCTTGGTTCGGAAAAAAGAAGTCTGGCCCGGCCCGAGCCTGCAGAAAAAAGTAAGACCCAGGACCGGCCCAGAAAGGTTGAAGACCAGGCCCGTCCCTACCCGAGTCTCGTGAATGAAAATTCGGGCCGTGTTCGGGACGTCAGGCCCGTGCAGATCTCTATCCCCCAACTCCCTGCAATATGAAAAAAAATTCCTAATTCTTCTTTCTTGTAATGTTTACTTTTTTTTCCCCTTAGTGTTTAATGTCACTTGTGATCTTGTGAAGAATAACTTTTGCTATTTTTAAAAATCGTAGAGGTAAAGAAAATTTAGTTAATTTAATTTCAAAATCCAGGGAAGGATAATGACCCTCCCCCCCTTCCTCTGCCAGCCCTCTAGAAACTAATCTACACTTTTTAAATCATCTATATTAAAAAGCGGACATAGTGCCTGTGAGAAACGCTGACGTCATATTGACGATGGAAACGACTTATGTAATCAATTTTGCTTTTATTAACTTCTACACCTATTTTCATGTAATTTCAATTTTACACCATCGAATAGGGAAAAAAAGAGGTACTTTCAAATTCAATTTGTCCGAAAACTGTATTTTAATGTACTGATTTTTTATGCTTTTAAAACAAATTTCCAAGCGTGATATTTTTAAAAATCTATCTAGCTCTATCGCGTTCACTCCAATTTTGGAAGATTAACTTATTTCCACTTAAAACAATATAAATAGTTCAGAATTTGTTTCTGGCTAATATTCTATAACGAAATTAAAACTTCATCAATAAATACAATAAATAAATACAATAAATAAATAAAATAAATAAAACAGAAATTTAACAGATACATAATTGAATTACGTGCTTAACCCTATCACTATGCCCTGGGGTCCACGCAGACCCCAAGCACTTTCAACAAGTTGTCAAAAAAATCTATCACTCACTGAGTTTCAGTCGGTGACATCTCATATGTTTGTAACACACGGTAAACATTAAACTGTACAAATATAAGTGATACTTGTTTTTTTTTTTTTTTTTTTTTTTTTTGAAAAATAGATAGCATATTTGTCCTGAGCAACAACAGGGCATGTTTCGATAGGACATAGTGATAGGGTTAAACACTGAAATAATCAGAGTCAAAAAGGCTTCCGTAAATAACAAAATCTTTGGCGATTAACTCGTGGCATACGGCTAATGCGAAAATATCGCTTTTAATAAATGTCAAAACTTTATTTGAATACATAATTGTTATTTTTCATATAATTTTTTTTTTTTTTTTTTTTTTTTTTTTTTTTTTTTTTGTTAGTGAGCAATCTAAAAAAAAAAAATGTATTAAATGTAAAAATTCTAATAGAATTTTCAATTAAAAATTGTTTTCACTTATGTTCTTTACACCGGTCTATACATTCTGTAACCCGTGAAGCCTGGGTTGGATCTCCTTTTTTAGGTGCGTTCGTAATTACATAAGTACATAGCACCTATAGTCGTCGTCTGGTCCGTCCGTCTGTCCGAATATAACAGCGCAAAAACTACCCAACCAAATGGTTTGAAATTTAAGATATATTATCTTTGCAGAATTTTGTCGAGACATTTCAAATTTTATGAAAATCGAATCAAAACTTTAGAAGATATTAATAAAAATATTTATTAAGAAATTTGAATAATAATAAAAAAAAAAATCGGTCCTTTCATGTTATAGGAGCTTCCGAGGTTTAATCGTCAAGCGACCGAGATATTATTTTATTTCAGAAATTAATCTGCAGACGATATAATTTATTTCACAGAATTAAAAATCATCGAGGTTTGAATATTTATATAACTAGCTATAGTACGAACGCACCTCATTTGTCACGTTTGACGTACAATTTCCAATTTGTTTTATAATGTAAAAAAAAAAAAATTACTTTATTTATTTATTATTTTTTTTCTTTATACAACCGCACCTAATGTAAGAAACTCTTTCATATTAATATTTTCCCCCAATTCTTTCTTCTCTTTCACTGTCCTCCAACGCTCGCAGACTCCATGGTATGGGAAGAATGCATTTTTAAGACCCCCTCCCTGCATAATCGCGCAAGGTCAATGCACGAACTGTGTCGGATACGTAAATAACTGCCTTTCTGCATATTACAAGCGACTATTAGCTGCTTATACTTAACGGCGGAAAAACTTTACAATTTTGCTGCCTGGTGTGTATTAATAATACTTTAAAATCTCCCAATGAGGGACAAATTATCCCAATAATCCTAATTCACAAGTAAATATGTAATACTATATGTAATATAATTTTAATTCAATAAAGATATCCAATGGAAAAAATTACTAATAATTCCGAAATTTGTACTTAAATTTAAAATTATTACAAATAAATTTAACCCTTTCGGCCTTTAAATACACACACACACACACACATACACACAAACACACACATACACACACATATATATATATATGCGTGTGTGTGTGTGTGTATTGTAGTACAATTATCGGTTTATCTATTGTCGATTATTTATGTGGTTTAATGGTTATTATTAACAAAAGTTACTGCTGTCAAAAGTATTCCGTTATATTATGGTCAATGGGGAAAAATCGTTTGCAGTGTATTTTAATGATATTAAAAGTATTTTAAATATATTGAAATTGATATACATCACTGAAGTTCACTACAAGACGCTTACTATAGAGTATGGTGTTCATAGCATTTATCGTTTATTTACAGGGAGGGACTCACAAAAAAATTCGGTTACAGTGCTGTCTTTGAGCAATAATTGCGGGAAGTGCGTTTTAAATTCTGGTACGCGTATTTAAATTTAATTAATTTTTGCATATTACTCGTGTGTATAAATTCTGTTTATCATATGCAGGGCTGCACAAATAATTCGAGTACATTTCTGCTTATTAACGGAAATTGCTGAACCGGAATTTTCAACTATATTATGTGTTTCCTAACTGAATTAAATTTTTGCGTACTATTTAGTATATATGTATATTTATAGATGATTTACAGGGCTGCACAAAAGAATTCGAAAAATTTTCTAACTATTGGTGGTAATTGCTGCAATTGCGTTTTCAAATGTGTTATGCGTTTTCCAAATAATACATGGTAGTATTATTGCTCAATCACATAGTAGTATTTAGTGCTGCTAAATAGGATTGGTAAATTGTATTTTCAGAATTTGTATTTTTGGAATCTTGTATTTTCAGAATCTTGTATTTTCAGAATTTGTATTTCAGAATTATATCACATTATTGCTCAATATCACAAAGTATAATTTAGTAATGCTCAGTATAATTAGGTAAACAAACCTGCTGGGCGGAAATAGTTGAGCTTCAGCCGAAAGTTGGGTCACCCCGCCCGATTTGACCTTGACCTTGTTTACTTAGACGTATCACATAGTAGTATTTAGTATTGCTCAGTAGAATTGGTAAATGTATTTTCACAATTTGTATTTTTGGAATCTTGTATTTTCAAAATTTGTATTTCAGCAGTCCATAGTATAATTATTGCTCAATATCACAAAGTATAATTTAGTAATGCTCAGTATAATTAGGTAAACAAACCTGCTGGGCGGGGCTAGTTGAGCTTAAGCCGGTAGGCTTCCCCGCCCGGTTTGACCCTGACCTTGTTTATTTAGACATCATACATCACTTTATTAAACAGTGTGTAAACGGTGTGTACAGTTTTCTGGATGTGTTGGAAAGTGTTTCATAATCTATGCTTGACGCATGATTTTTTTTTTTTTTTTTTTTTTTTTTTTTTTTTTTTTTTTAAATTGCCACAAAAAATTGTTTCTTTAACAAGTCTTACGGTGCAAACTGCAGTACAATACGACAATTTGCTAATATTTTTAATAAATTTTTGAAGTGTGAACCGATGTATGGGACATCGTGTATATGTATATTAAAGCGGTTTCTTTCTTTCTTTCTTTTTCTTTTTTTTTTCTTTTACGAAAAGGATTTAAAAAACGATTTTATCTTGATTTGTGAGATTTCCAAAAAATCACAAAGATAATGTCAGACGATTTCATCAGACAATGAAATATTCTCAATCCTCTTGGAAACTGACCAATAAAATAGCCATACAAACATTAAAGAATAAACTCAATTTGGCGGCTTTCATACTTACTTGAGAATCAATTGGATTACACCCACAAATGGTTTTTCTCATCTGACAATCCTTGAAACATGAAATGCAGGAAACGTTTTCCAAATGAATAATGACATCGCATGGTTCATCCAAGGATTTGTGTTTTCTTTTATCGGAAAATATTAGAATCGCTAGAATTTAAACTAAAAAAATTGCTTTATTTTCAGAATATGTCTTTTTATATGCGAGAAACTTACAGGATTTATAAATTAACATGTGATAATGTTTTAAAGCGACTTCAAATATACGAGGGAAAGTCATTAAGTAAGTCACAAAATATAATTAAATAATAACTTACAATGATATTCACTTCAAAACTATTTTTTATTTCTCAATGTATTCTCCACCAATACTTATGCACTTATATCACTGTTTTATCAGTGCCCCGACACCAGCTGCATAACATTCTTTGGGTTGCTATCTCAGCCGCATTAGGACTTCAAGTTGAACCTTTTCATCATCTGTGAACATCCTCTTGCTTCCAAGATGGTTTTTTAGTGGATTAAACAGATGAAAATCGCTTGGGGTTAAGTCGAAGCTGTATGGTGGATGTTGAAGAAGTTGCAAGATGATGTTCACAGATAATGAAAAGGTTCAACTTGAAGTCCTAATGTGGCTGAGACAGTAACCCAAAGAATTCTATGTAGCTGGTGTTGGGCACTGATAAAACGGTGATATAAGTGCATAAATATTGGTGGAGAATATGTTGAGAAATAAAAATAGTTTTGAAGTGAATATCATTGTAAGTTATTATTTAATTATCTTTTGTGACTTACTTAATGACTTTCCCTCGTATCTGTAACTCATGCCATACTGTGAATCTGAGTTAATTGAATTTCAAATTCTTTTATCAGTATACCGGGTGATTCAAAACAGAGATTATTTATCTCTTAAACCACAGAGGATAGAAACATGCCCCCAATGAGAAAATGTATTAAAATCAAGTACAGCTGTTAGATACGACATTTCTTTTTTTTTTTTACAAGATTTTTTTGTACAATGTATTAAACTGCGAAATTATTTTTATATGCCTCCCTTTTTCCATAATAGAAAATCGTTCTCTGCGTCTATGAAGGACATTAAAAAAAATCTTATTCCTTTAGACCAAAACGTACCGAGTTGTGACACTTTATTAATTTATTGACATTTTATTCGTTGACAGATTTTAGTTTAGCGCCAAATATCGGTATCTTATGGTTAATCTTTCTTTTTCTCTTTTTCTTTTTTTTTTTATTAGTTGCTCTTGGCAATCAATTATCCAATATCTGTGGTAACCCTTAGAGGTCTGCACGGGCCTGACTCAAACCGTACAAATGTTTTTGGTCCGGCCCGGTATAAAAGTTAAAAGTTCGGCTCGACCCCGGCCCGATATAAAAAATAAAAGTTCGGCCCGGCCCGACTGACTTTATACAAAACATACCAATATTTCTGAAGCAACATTATCTTAAAATTAAAACTATTCAAAAAGCACACTTATGCATACATTTTATATGTTCGAAATGCTTGGAATACAAAATATCAGCAATATTAATGGCTACTTAGACAATTACGTACATAAACGCTGGTTAAAAAAATTGACTTAGACAATTACATTTAAATAAGAGAAGAAAAATCAGGAAAGAAGAAAAATCCGTTATAAACCGGTTCCATTCTTAGCAGGTACATCGCCCATTGTATATTATATTATTTTTGCACGGGTCAAAAGTTTTCCATTTAAGACATTTTCCCGTCATAGACAGGTTCTATTTCACAGGTTTTACTGTACTTTATTTTTTTCGCCTAGATATGTATGTACTATTTTTTTTTAAATAATTTTAACTGTAGAAAAGTGGCATTTAAAAATCTATGCATTTTTTGCAAACATTGTTGTGCCAGCCTCATTTTACTGATTTTTGCACGGGCCTGAAAATTTAGGCCAGTGCAGACCTCGAGGAAGAATGAAATCCAGGCCTAACTTGGCTCGGAAAAAAGAAGTCTGGCCTGACTCGGCCCGGCCCAAGCAGGCAGAAAAAAGTTAGGCCCAAACCTGGCCCGGAAAGAGTGTAGACCAGGGCTCGGGCCAGACCTCTAAACTCTATTACTAGTGCTGGAGTGAAAGCTCGTCATGTCTATCATTTCATTTATAAAACTCTATAGAAATAAACGTTTAATCATAGAGTTAACGCAGAACAACAAATGACATATCAAAATCATGGCAAAGAAAAGACCGTGCCGAATATGTCAATTATTTCATTATTGTATTCATATTATATAATCTAATATTTTGTAGTGCGTTTTTTTTTTCTACTAACAAACAGATGTTTTCAATAACAGATTTTGTTGAGTGCGTCGTAAATTCAATTGACATATATTTGTCAATTATACTTCATCTCTTTTGTAAAGATATTTTATGTATTGTCGCAACACACATAAAATCTGTTAATTTATTTTCCAAATTAGCTTGCCCATTGATCTTTAATCTATATCATTTTACTGTATAATTTATATGCAGCCAAATTAAACTGTACTTCTTTTTCATTTCATGTTGTATGATTTTAAGAAAAATCGTAACCTAATTAGATCACATGCTAAAATAATTCAAACAACTAGTTACATTATTGTAGAAATCGAGTGTTCCTTATTGAGATAGATTTAAAGAAATAAATCATCAATTCATAAAAGTCACTAAATTGAGCAAGAGTTTTCAAGCAAATTTCGTTCAAAAACATTAACAAAATAGTGAAAAAGGGAAAAGAAAATTTTTCATTTTATTTTTCAGCCGCCTTAAATCTTTTATCTCACTGTGTTTTTAAAAGATTCAATTTCCATTCAAATGATTTTATTACGTAGTCATTATTACAAATACAATGAAACAGTTACTATTTGACAATCAAATAAAGATAACAATTGCATGGCAAGGGAAACAATAGAACAGCCAGGGAAACGATATCAATAAACAAATTTATCCTAAACGTACATTTGTTTTTTGATAAGCTGAAGAAGCTTAAATCGGAAATAAAAAAGTAAATAAAACGCTATCATTTTTAGAGCTATCAATATTTGCGTTCGCTAAACATTTGCCGAAAAGCATAACGACAAGTTTTTGACTCCGGATATAAGCTCTTGGGTATATAGTTTGAATCGGATCGGGTTGATTTTAATTTTTTTCAGGTTCGGGTCAAGGGCGTAGGAAAGAGAGGTACTCATGGAGTTAATTCCTCCACCATTCAAATAAAAACAACGCGCGCCTTTTTATTTTTCCAGTAATTCTAGCCGGAATAAGTACTACCATAAATCATTTGAATATATGAAATTGACAATTTTTTTAATGTAAAAAAGTAATTGAAAACTCCGTTGAAAACACAACTAAAAATGTATTTAGTTGGAGCTGCTAATGGGCATATAAATCATTTAAGTACTATGAAAAAAGGACCTTGGAAACATAATTTGTTTAAAATACCTAATAATATTGTACAGCACGGCTAAAATTCATTAAAAAAAAAAAAAAACACTACGTGATAGGAAGATAGTTTATCATCAATGATTGTTTAAATTTCGTCCGACATTTTACTATTCTAATTGATTATAAATTTCTGCAAAATAAATTATTTTTACTTTATTAAGACAGCAACAGATGGCAGCAGGTGCAACCTAGACAGTTGATATTTTCACTATCTCCGATTTTTCATGAGAGTGAAATTCGTAAATAAATTCTAAATAAGAGTTGAAAATTCATTTGAAATTAACAATATTACTCATAATTAAAATGAGGAATCATCACCCTCTCCAACGCTTTGGATTACATACATGTTATTTTATTTTTAATATTTCCTAGTTTGATTTTCGCTGCTCTGACACTGACCGCCATACTGGAGGCTCAGCTCATCTATCTAACACAATCTAGTCTGTTCATTGGTCTGACCTCTGGAAACTACGGTTGTTGCCAACGATAAGCTAGAAATTCAGCCCTATTTCCGCGCCACGTAAGAGAAATATATATATAGATTTTTTTAACACCTTGGCAACGAACGTCACGTATACGTGACGTGTAGGGGACGGGCAATCCTTCATTTTTCCTATCATTTTTTAATAACAAATTTTGTCGTATTTAATCACATAATTTATGCAATTATATTAGCAAAGATTTCTATTAGAAAGTACTGAACCTTAAAGATTAAAAATTGTGTACGAGAAACACTTGCCGCAACGACATGAAGTCCACACGAGTTTACAAAGACTGTTATTTTCTGTTATCAGTGTATGATAATTCATCTCAAAGAAAACAAAACTCAGTATATAAAGAAATACTGTAAATATTGAAAACATTTCTAATTAGTAAATCAGCTGGCCAGGAACGTAAACGCCAGCTCTACAAATCGTACTTTTATTTCTAATTCATTTTATTTAAAAAATTGAAAATTTGAACCCTTTAATTTTTTTAATAATTATTATTTTTTTTAAATATAAGTATTATTGCAAGTTCCACGCAGTCAACGAAAGAGACAGACCGCGGTACTCCGCCGATCTCAGCTGCTTTTCAGCCTACTTTGATCACATGACAGTTCCGGAATTAATGGAATCCAGCCTAACTTGATCACGTGACAGCTAAGAGGAATAGAAGTACATCGGCTTGTTTCTTTCGTTGGCTGCGTGAGTTTCAGGAGATTTAACTCTTATGAAACGTAAAAAGAAATTCGATTAAATAAACTGATGCTCAAAGCTCAGAGTGTGTTTATTTTCTGCAAAAATATTTTATTATATGAGGTGGTTCTGCCTCCTGAACTCCTCCTCCCTCCCTTACTCAAAATTTGATGGTATGGCTTACTTCAAGTTTCAGTACATTAAATATTCTATTTGAAGGAATTTAAATGTTGATTTTGTGATAATGGTATTAATAATTGGTTTAAACGATGAATTAGTCTTAAAAAATTATTAATCATTCATATTGCTAAATGTTAATATGTTTTGTGCAAATGGCAACGCGAGTCCCTCCCATAATTTTCAAAATTCGCCGGCGATTTTAAGCCAGTCATAAAAGAAATCCTAATTCAATCTTTTAGCCCATAATAGTAAATTTTGTTGTCTTTCCAGTAAAATAAAATCGGATTTCATACAGCGATTTCTGAATTGTTTGCGACTTTTTAAAAGAAAAGTCCCTTTTTCGTTGAAAATGAGGACTTTGTTTTTTATGAACCTATTTCTATTTGATACCATAGCCATCCAATATTATATTTTATATCCTTGTATGCAGGAAACCTTCCGAAATCATTTAACAAAATAAAAAAAAAATTAATAATTTGAAATCATACGAATTTTTAAAAAGCGAGGGAATTTTTTCTGCGTTGGTGTGCCACGGTAACCTTTTATCGCCAAAACCTGTTGTTATGATGAAGGGTCTTTTCAGTCGACAAAGATAAGTGATTTCGTCATGTGACCTGGCCTTGCGGCTAGAGGCGCAGTAAGGGTGGTGCGAGAGGTACTCCCGCACTATAGGCGCCAAGCGCTTCAGAAAGCTGACAGAAGCTTCATCGGCTCCTTAGCACAAATACCCGAAAAATCGATAGAAAAACGAACAAAATTCATTTTTGATTTTTATGGCAAATGCAAATCGTTAGTTTCCGAATAGAACCTACAGACTATTCATTTTCCTTTTATAAAACCAGCAACAGCACAAACATACATGGCACAGCTAAACCATATTTTCTTTTGTGCCTTTTTCGTGAGAAAAATAAAGTTTCTTTATGTAAACAGAATGTTATCACCAGAGCGCAAATATTCTTCTCATTAAAAATATTGCATGATCATTTTTTTTTTCCGTATGCTTTATAATGCCGCTCTTCTTCAAGGGGTTGGTAGAATGCTGATAAGATGATCCAATGGAAAATCTAAATTAAAAGGAAAAAGAAAAAAAAAGAAAAACTGCTAAGTTTAGGGTCAAGGAATAACTGATTATTAGCTATTGTATAAAACAGTAAATTTCGGCGCAACTTTCTATCACTTTGTTTTATAGAATTTGATCAGCACTCACCGTTGCTTTTGTTCTTGTATACGAGATTAGAGATTACAATCCCACGAGATTCTACACTTAAAAAAAATATATATTTCAAACTGACAGAAAAAACTGTCAATTTTGGCGCCAGTGGAAAACCGTTTGATTTACAGAAAATATCTATATATTTTCATTAAAACAGTTTTTTTCTGTAAAAATTACAAAATTCACATTTTTTACGCAAAAAAACTTTTTCTTTAAAACAGTTTTCTTCTGTAAAAAATACAATATTTTTCTGTCAAAATTACAATTTTTTTTTACAGTGTAGCTGGATTACATTCGAACACTGCGGGATTCCCAAAATTCTTCTTTTTTCGAAATTCAGTAATAAAATATGGCATTTTAAAAATATTTTATGCAATTTCTGTATATTTTTTAAAGGAAAGAAAGATTGATATTTCCGAAAATGTTTCAACGAATTAATAATTAATTTTTAAATCGCCAAATTATTGAGCCGAAATTCCTATAGGTCAAAAAATAGAGCCTACAACAAAGAAGCAGTTTGTCTTTTACACCGATTAGTGCTTTGAAATTATGTGATCCAGTGTCGAATTCAAGCCCGGAGGATTGAAATATCCCCCCGGAAGATTCGAGATTTCATTCTTTTAATGGTCAAAAAGGGCAATTTCCGCCTCGGAATTCTATAATGCCACCCCCCTCCCCGGAGCCCCAGAAATCCCTCCCGGAGAAAAATGTCTGAATTCAACACTGATGTCATCATACATAATAGGCAATAAGAGCCTTTTATTCCACTATTATCATATTATGTCACTTGATTTGTTTAACACCTTATCAAAATCTTGGTTCTTTTCTTTCCTGTAAGGTCGATATGTGTTCTTTCTTTTTCTTTTTTTTTTTATTTGTATCTCCAAATCTTTCTCATATTGATAGCTTGGTCTGCAAAATATTTTATCTTTTCCCGTATTCAGAAGTCGCAATCTCTTTAGTTTCATGATTTGTGTATGTGTTGTCAACTTTTTAAAACTATTTATATAATAGCAATAAAGTAAATAAAAATAATAATTAAAATAATAAAAACCTCATATTAGAATAAATTTTAATTATATATATATATATATATATATATATATATATATATATATATATATATATATATATATATATATATATATATATATATATATATATATATATATAATAAAACTTTGTTAATAATAACTATTAAATCTCATTATGCATATATATATATATATATATATATATATATATATATATAATAAAACTTAGTTAATAATAACTATTAAATCTCATTATGCATATATATATATATATATATATATATATATATATATATATATATATATATATATATATAATAAAACTTTGTTAATAATAACTATTAAATCTCATTATGCATATATATATATATATATATATATATATATATATATATATATATATAACAACTTTAAAATTTTTGAATTTAAGAGCACTTTAAGAAATCTAAATTGTGTAAGGATGGATAGGCGGACAAAATAATTGCATACATCTTGCGCTTGACTGTTTTATGTAACAAGTTAGTTGATAGTTTAGTATCAGTAATGAATTCCTAATATGTAGTTATTTCCATATTCATAATTTAAAATTTTGTTTGAATTTATGAAATAAATTTAAATTCAAAGTTATCACCGTAAATGTCTTCATACAGTAAAACATAAAAAAATAATTTTATTTATAGGTAGATAACTTTTTTCCCGCCCGGGAAATTGTGTTAAATTAGTACTAACCATTTTTATATTAATGCTGTCATACAAATATACATATAAAAAAACATTTTTATTTAACTCTAGTTAATCTTTTTCTCGATATGAGGCGTCATCGGCATAAAAGAAAACTGAGTTGAATCTGTGCTACTTATTTTTAACTTGAGTATACCTGTCATAGAATTAAAAATATTAATTTTATCTAAATGTGGTTATCTCCTTAGCTATTTACTGCCAGAGGACGCTATAAATGCAAAAGAAAATGTTGTTGAATCTGCATTACTTAATTGTAACTTGGAGTATGGTTGCCATTTGAGAAAATAAAATAAAATAAAATAAAAAATCATTTTTAATCATTTTTCATAAAAAAAAAATCTATGATTGTAAAGATTTTTATCACGCATAAATTTGTCCGCTGCAGAAGCTTATTCTAAAAATTTATTTAAAAAATAAAACATTAAAAATTCATTTTATTTAACTTTAATTACCCTATTTCCCGTCAGAGGACGCGATAAACACACACGCAAAAAAAAAAGTGTTGAATTTGTGCCACCTATTGAATCAGTACTACCTATTTTAATATTGAGTACGGCCGTTATACAACGAAACATTAGAAAAAAAAAAGAAAAAAACTTAATTTTAAATAAAATAATATTTTTTCAATATTTTTGCACGATCGATGTAAAAGAAACTAGAGTTTAAATTATCCTATCTAATTTTAATTGGGAGTATGGTTCCTATATGAGAAAACATAAAAAGATAGATTTATAAATTTTAGTTATGCAATTTTCCACCAGGGGAGCTACCAATGTAAAAATAAATAAATAAATAAATAAATAAATAAATTTGACAATGACGGAGCTGTTCCTGAACATTTGAGAGAAATTCGTTCGTGGGAAGCGAGCTTAAAATGTGTTCGAAAAGTTAGTTGAAGACACCGTTATACACATATTGACATACATGAAACATCATAAGTTAAATAAATGTAATAGAAAATAGCTCTTCCAACAGCAGTTGGCGACAATGTGTAATGCATCTGCATGCTTTTGTGTGGTCCTATAAAAGAACTATAAATGTTACACCCCACACTTACAATGGAGAAAATGCCGCTGTAAACCTTAGTAAGATATACATATTTCGTAGGGTTTCAAATAATATAATGGCACTACAAGACGTTTTAAATATGTACTGCTCATAGACGGCAGTGTAATCGAATACTTTTGTGCGCCCCTTTTGTACAACTTTAAATTCTATATACACTCTTCAAACAAAAACATACAGTATGACAGTAACAACATATACTAAAATTACATTAGCGCCAGCGTTCTACAAACCTCGCATTTAAGCATTTAAAACAGAAACATTTAATAAATTCGTTTCAGAAAATCTTTACATAAAATCGTTTATAAAATCATTACATAAATTCGGTTAATAAAATCTTTAAATTAGGATTTTATATAATTAGGGAATATATGTTATATTGATAAAGTTAAATAAAAACTTTTATTAAAATAATAAGAAAAGAAAATTACAATGAATTAACAATTTTTATTTTACTTTATTTAGATATTTATATAATAGCAATAAAACGGATTAAAAACTTTTGATAAAAAAAAAATTAATTATTTAATATGACAGCAATAACTCATAATAATAATTTAAAAAATATATGTATATAAAATAATAACTTTACGATACGTTAATTATTAATAAATTTTAAATTATTTATTTAACAGCATTGAAAGTTAATAAAATCTTTAGATTAGAACAATCAAATCTTTATAATTAAAAATAAAAAAAATAATAAGACTTTTAATGGATTTTGTTTCTTTAAATTACATTTTTAATCGCAATAACGCTAAAGAAAAACTTTTAGTATAAAATAATGTAAATCGTACAGTGTTAACATTACTGATTAAATAATCAAAAACTTTTAATTATTAAAATAATAGCAATAAGTTTAAAAAAATAGCTTTAGATTAAAACAATAAACACTTAAAAATGGAAAATAAACAAATGAAATGTATAAATATAACAAAACCTTTTTTAAAAATAAAAACATTTTATAATAGATTTCATTATAATATTTTTTAATTATTTAAATAATGCCAAATGGTTCATTTTTTGATTACCAGTAATTCCGAAAAATTATTTTCGCTGTAGGTTTCAATAACACTTGCAATATGAATAACTTTCGGGTAGGTTCTACAAAATTTAAATGAAAAATCTAAAAGGAAGATTATAGTGTGAAGAAATAGATTTTAAAATAGCGGACCATTTGGGAGCAATGATAATAGCAATAAAGCTAAACAAAAATTTGTTATTAAAATAATAAAAAAAATCATAATTAGTGATAAATAAATAATAAATCATTATAATGCATTAAATAATAAAACTTTCAATCAATCATGTAGCATCAGTAATACTAAATAAAAACTTTTGATTAAAATAATAATAAATTTACAATAGATTCATTAATAACAGCTTTTAATTATTTATTTATAAGCAATAAAAATAAATATTTTTTAATTAAAATAATAATTGTTGATGAATTGGATATATATATATATATATATATATATATATATATATATATATATATATATATATATATATATATATATATATATACAAACTTTATTGAAAATATATTATTAAATAAATAAACTTTATAAATATATAAATAATAATTTTTTTAATATATAATAGCAATAATAATATATACCCTACAAACTTTTGGTTTAAATAATAAAAACTTTAAAATAAATTAAATAATATTAACTTTTATATATTTATAATAACAATAACTCGAAATAAAAACTTTTGATTAAAATAATAAAACCTTTATCGGTAGCAATAAATAAACAAGGCAACTTTATAATGGATTAAATAATAAAAACTATTGATTAAAATAATAAAAACATAATTTGGTATAAATAAATAATAAAATTTTACAGTAGACAAAAAATTATATATAAAATTAGTAATAATATTATAAAAATACTTTATAAGATACCAAACTGCTACGTGTTCTCTTATCAATTTTATTTGCATCATTAGATTAAAAAATTAAAAAGAAAAAAGAAAATACAACCGGCACTTTTTTTTCTTATCATTGAAAGAGCAAATGTTCAGATATATCAGAATAAGGCAAATGACTCAAAAAAAGAGGGGGGGGGGGTGATAAGATCAAAACATATTTTTCTTTTTCGTCATAGATATAGGATGAGTTACGCATGGAGCTGTTTCATTGTTTTTTGAAATCTCTTGAGGTGAATGAATCATAATTATTACTAAATACAACGCCTTGTTTCTTTTTCTTTCTTTCTTTCTTTTTTTCCCCAGCATTTCCAGGTGTTGCGGGGATTTGTATCCATAAATGTAATATGTAGAAGAAATAAGTTGATTCACATCTACAGCACGACATATATTTAAAACTAATAGAAGTGTATACGACAAGGTATGTTGATGCTGAACAGATACTCTTTCAAAGAGAGTAATAATCCAGAACGTAACACAGATTATTTTTGGTGCGGGTGAGAGACAGCATAAGTCTCTTTGCGAATGTAATCGTACTTCCACACTGTCCGGTTGCGAGTTTGCATCTGACCAAGAGAGAAAGAGGGGAATGTCCTTCTATATTTCACTTAGGAAAAACCACAAAAGTAAATAAATTGGAAAAACCTAGGAAAGTCCTGGCACGTGGAAAGTACAGTTATTACCTCTTGCGAGTAATCCAGAAATCAGTTGTGTGAGCGGAATGAAATTGGATGTTTATAATTAGAGGAGATTGCACTTCCTCTATGCGATATCTCATTTAATGATTTTAGATTGTTCATCAATATAAATAAACACAGATGTTAATATAACCGTTAACATACTCCCACCCTATCAGGGCATTAGTCCTGATATATAGGAAGTACAGCAATTTTATAGATTGGTCTCTTGATGATGGAGTTTCTGCACTTGATTGTAGCCACTCTAACGAGGCCATCACTGCCTGGATGAACCTCCATTACCCGTCCTAATGGCCAAGAGCCTGGTGGTTGGGCATCGTCCATCAGTAGCACTACTTGATTCTTTTTTATGTTAGGCGCGGCAGTTTGCCATTTCATTCTTTTCTGCAAATCTCCAAGGTATTCCTTGCTCCATCTTTTAAAAAAGCCCCTTTTCATATTCAGCAATAACTCCCAACGATCTTTGGGACGCGTCGAAATAGATGCGGATTCCTCAGGTATTGAGTGTAGCATATCACCTGTAAGAAAATGTGAAGGTGTGAGAACATTTATACAGTCACTGTCATTATCATTTAAATGTATAAGAGGTCGCGAATTGAGCAACCACTCTAACTATGCAAGTAAAGTGTATAATTCTTCAAAGGTTAGGAGTGTCTCTCCTATGACTCTTTTCAGATGATATTTCGTTGATTTTATGGCGGCTTCCCAAATTCCGCCAAAACGAGGTGAAGAAGGAGGAAAAAAGTGCCATTCCATAGAATTTTCCGTTAAATGCTGTGCCATGGTATCATTTTTGGGAAATGATAGCCAAAGTTTTTGTATTTGGTCTAATTTTCTTGACGCGCCGACAAAATTTTTTCCATTGTCACTAAAAAAATGACGTGGGGCGCCTCACCTTGCACTAAACCGACGAAGTGCAGCTATAAATGCTTCAGTTGTCAAATCGCTCACAGCTTCAATATGCACAGCCTTAGTAGCAAGACAAATGATCAATGCAATATAACCTTTAGTTGTTTTTGCACCTCGACCCTTATTGAATTTAATTGATATAGGGCCTGCGTAATCAACACCGCTGGAGAAAAAAGGACGTTCCAGGGTTACTCGAGGTTCTGGCAAATTACCCATTAATTGAGATGTTGCAATGGACTTTTTATATCTGTGGCATTTTAAGCATCCCTTAATACACTTATTGATGAGTTTTTTCCCACCAATAATCCAATAAGACTGCCTGAGGATGTGTGACAGTAAAGAGGGGCCAGCATGTAAAGTGGAAATATGTTGTTGCTTGATTAAGAGTTCACTCATTTTGTGTTCTGAGGGAAGTATTACAGGATGTTTGTGATTGAATGCTAACTGAGAATTTTGTAAACGTCCTCCCACCCGTAAAAGACCGTTGTTGTCAGTAAACGGATACAGGGATTTTAATTTACTTTTCTTAGATAAAGCTTTCTGCTCCTCTATACATTTTAATTCTTCACGAAAGTAAGAATTTTGAATCCAAAGAATGATAGTTTCTTCGGCAGATTTTGTTTCTTTGAATCTAAGTGCTGTCGAAGAATTTTTATTTTCGTTAGCATTTTTGCATTTTCTAATGAATCTTTGGCAATATGCCAGAATGCGGATGATTTTTGAAAGAGAAGAGTGCTTTTGAAATAAATTCTCAAATAGTTCATTTGATGCGTGGGTGTGAAATGAAAAAATTGGGTCAGACCTTTGTTCTGATTTGATTTGCTCATCAAATTCCTCAACATTTGAGTCGTCTTTTGGCCAATTAGATGGATCTAGAAGTAGCCAACTTGGTCCTTTCCACCATAATTCGCATTCTGGAAGACATTTAGGATCAATACCGCGAGAAGCGATATCTGCGGGGTTCTCTTTAGATGGGACATGTCTCCAGTGCTTTGTAGGTAGAACTTCTGTTATTTGCGATGTTCTATTCGCAACAAATGTTTTCCATTTACGCGGGTGTGCTTATAACCAAGAAAGTACCACTTTGGAATCAGTCCATGCAAAAATATCAAAATTGTAAATCTTTAACGTGTTCATAACTGAACGGAATAACTTAGATAATACGTGAGCACTACAAAGTTCCAATTTAGGAACCGATATTTGTTTGATTGGAGCGACCTTAGTTTTAGAAACTAAAAGAAAAACATCTGTTTTTCCATTATGAGTTTGTCGGCAATAAATTGCAGCAGCGTAAGCTAGCGTTGAGGCGTCTGAAAAACCGTGTAATTCAAATGTATTGCCGGACGAAAGCGTAACACATCTTCTTGCAGAAAATTGATTTATTTCATTAAATGAATTTTGAAATTTAAGTAATTCTTCTGTAAGATGTTGCGGAATGGCAGAGTCCCAGTCCCCTTTCGTGAGCCAAAGTTTCTGATAAAATATTTTTAAAGTTACAGTACATGGGGAAATTAGACCCAGTGGGTCGAAAATTCGTGCAGATTCAGCTAAAATGTGTCTCTTTGTAAGGGGTGGCGTCAGTGTTAGGGAAGTCTTGAAAACAAATGTGTCTGAAGAAGAGTTCCAATATAAGTCTAAAACTTTAGAACTTGCATTATCGCGAGGAACAATTTCAAGATTAGATTCTGTTGCGCTACAATCTTGAAATTCTCTAAGAAATTCTCTAGAATTCAAATTCCACATCCTTAAGTGGAAACCGTGCGTGTGCAAAGCATTTGTAATTGCTTTACAAATTTCGATTGCTTCACTAACAGTGCTTGAGCCTGATAATAAATCGTCCATGTACAAATCTTCTGTTAAAATTCGTGAAACAGTAGGATTTTCTTTATGGCCGAGTGCGATTTGTTGGACACACCTGGTGGCCAAATACGAAGCCGGTGCTAAACCGTAAGTTACAGTTTTTAACTTGAAATTTTGTACTTCTTCGTTAGGGTTAGACCTCCAAACGATTTGCTGATAGTTTTGATCTTCATTAGATACTAAAATTTGGCGGTACATTTTCTCTATGTCAGCGGAAAAAACAATTTCCGAAACTCGAAAGTTAAGTAAAATCTCAAAAATGTCTCGTTGTAGTTTAGGCACAACACCCAAAATTGAATTCAAAGATATGCCATTCGATGTTTTACATGAAGCATCAAATACGACTCTTAATTTCGTGGTAGTACTAGAAGGTTTAATTACTGCATGATGCGGAAGAAAACATTGTTCATTTTCATTATTAGAAATATCCTTTTGCTCAATTAATTCCATATGATCTAATTGTTCGTACTCCTGCATAAAATCTTTGTATTGTTTTTCAAATTCTGGATTTTCTTTAAATTTCTTTTCCATCGCAAATAAGCGAGAAACCGCGGCTGGTCTAGAATTACCTAATTCCGTTTTTGAATTGACAAATGGTAATTTCACAATAAATCGGCCTTCGTAATTAACCGAATATGTTTCTTGAAAATGGGATTCAACAAACTGCTCTTCCGGTGACAAAATTGTCTCATTAGGATCAAATATTTCTTCTATTTCCCAAAACCGTTTTAATTCTTTATCAATATTAGTTTCATAAAGATGTAGATTACGAATAGTATTTGAGCTTCCGCTAGAATCCGGAATTTTTCCCAATACAAGAAAATCAAAAATTGAATTTTGCGCAATTAAATTACTCACTGAACACGTTACTTGCCCAGGAAGCAAAATAGGAAAAAAGTAAACTGATCCCAAAATAATGTCTATTTTATTTGGAATCTCAAAGTGCAGGTCAGCTAATTGGACGTTTTTTAAGTGCGAAAAATGCTCCTCTTTTATTTTTTCAGAAGGTAACGGGGCCGTTAATTCATCTAAAATAAATGCTTTCACAGACAGCTTAGTGTCAGCATTATGAATTGATATCAGATAAATCATTACATAACCCTTTGTTACTGCGATCCTTGGATTAGAGAGACCTTTTACGGGGAATCTAGCATTTTTCCGTTTAATTCCCAACTCTTTCATGCATGATTCAGACACGAAGCTGGACTCAGAACCACTGTCACACATGATTCTCAAAATATGCTTTTGACCCATGGAATCATAAATATATACAGTAGCAGTGGGTAAAAGTGCGAAAGATGTTTGTACAGAATTTATTGAAGTGCTAATTTCTCGTTTACTTTCATTGGGAATCAAAATGGCGTCTGAATCAGGTTTGTTTTT
Source organism: Maratus michaelseni (assembly GCA_963931845.1). Taxonomy (NCBI): domain Eukaryota; kingdom Metazoa; phylum Arthropoda; class Arachnida; order Araneae; family Salticidae; genus Maratus; species Maratus michaelseni. Next base: position 358,250,447 of record OZ007589.1, read on the forward strand.
TGGATTCTGTTTTAAATTTGACCGCGGAGTTGCTATTGCGTAATTTTGTAGTTTGTTATCACATAAAAGAGAGTGGTGTTTTAGCTGACAATGATGACAGCTAAAAGTGGAGTTGCATTGGTAGGTATAGTGTTTGTCAGATAAACAATTTTGACATAATTTGTTTCTACTTACGAATTGCTTTCTATCTCTGATATTTAATTCTTTAAATTTAATACATTTGTAAAGTAAATGACCCATTTTACAAAATAAACATTTGATATTATTACCGGATGAAAATTTGGGAAAATTATGTTGTTTTTTCCTTTTATGAAAACTTTCATTCTCATTATTATACAATTCTAAAGATAAACATCTGTCATTAATAAATTGAATAAAATGATCAAAGGAAGGAAACTCATCTTTAGATGAATATTGCGCCCAATCCTCACGTGTTTTAAAATCAACTTTTTGTAATAAGATATAAATTAACCATATAGTATCTCTTTCAGATGCCTTTTCATCGATTGATTTAAGCCCACGGATCACTTCACTTCGTCCGCGACATCTGCAATATTGCGTAAGCTAAGTGCGTTAGCATGATTGATGGGTGTTATATCCATGAATATCTTAATTAGAGCAGAAACGATTTGTTTTTTCTTATCATATCTTGACAGTAATTTTTCCCATGCTTCTGAATAACTGCTTTCAGATATAGGAATGTGCTTTATTATGGTTGCCGGTTCTTCGGCTAATAAACCCCTAAGGTATTGAAACTTTTGTATATTTGATATACTGTCATTGTTGTGCACTAAAGATATATATAAATCTTTAAAAGACATCCAGTTTTTAAAATTTCCGTTAAATTGCTTAATATTCAATCTGGGTAATTTAAAATTATTAGCACCAGTAGAAGAAATTATAGGAATTTGTTCATTTACAGTATTGGACTGTACATGCATATTAACAGAAATTTTTTCCAGTTCTGTTTGTAGTTTGTCTTTAGTTTCGTAGTATTTTTTTCAAACTCTTCCATTTCGGAAGATTCTGGAACTAATTGAGCATCTGCTTTATCGAAATCAGAATAAATGGTTTCTAATTTCTGCAATTTATTGCATAAATCATTTTTTGGAAAATTTGATCAGTATTGTTTACAAAATTTGAAATTCTAGTTAAAGCAGATTTAGCTCTACCGCGTGAATTTATGGCTGCCTTTTCCGCTTCTTCCGCAGCCCTTTTCAAAGCTTCTTCTTCCTCTTTGCCCATTATTTTAATAATGGTGTAAAGTTTTTCAAAACCAAAGCCAAGCTGATAGTAATAAAAAAAGTTTACTTATCTGTAATGGAGCCAGGTGCCGATAGAGATGCGAATTAATCCTTATTGCGTTGGTTCACATTATATCTCGCCGGTGCCTCCAGAAATGTTGCGGGGATTTGTATCCATAAATGTAATATGTAGAAGAAATAAGTTGATTCACATCTACAGCACGACATATATTTAAAACTAATAGAAGTGTACATGACAAGGTATGTTGATGATGAACAGATACTCTTTCAAAGAGAGTAATAATCCAGAATGTAACACAGATTATTTCTGGTGCGGGTGAGAGACAGCATAACTCTTTGCGAATGTAATCGAACTTCCACACTGTCCGGTTGCGAGTTTGCATCTGACCAAGAGAGAGAGAGGGGAATGTCCTTCTATATTTCACTTAGGAAAAACCACAAAAGTAAATAAATTGGAAAAGCCTAGGAAAGTCCTGGCGCGTGGAAAGTACAGTTATTACCTCTTGCGAGTAATCCAGAAATTAGTTGTGTGGGCGGAATGAAATTGGATGTTTATAATTAGAGGAGATTGCACTTCCTCTATGCGATATCTCATTTAATGATTTTAGATTGTTCATCAATATAAATAAACACAGATGTTAACATAACCGTTAACACCAGGTAATGATTTTTTTTTTTGGCAATACAGTGACCTCTCACTTATACGACTCTCAGTTATACGACTCTCTCGGTTATACGCCGAATTCTCTTGGTCCCGTCCACGCTTTATGGGAAATAATGCTAAATTTCTCTCAGACTGCTGCTCTCACTTATACGAAGTTTTAAATAGTTCAGTTTCACTATTTTGCATTTCTCACTCAAGAATTCATTTTTATAATCTTTAAAGTACAAATCATTCACGTTTTCTTAGCTTTATCCTTTCACTATTGTTAAATTGTTTATCAATAATGAATAACATTTCTTATCTACCATCGTGTGTTATTAAAGATGAAATGTATGGCGGGAGGGTGATTGTATGGAATTCCTTTGTGCCTGCCATTTAAAAAAAGCCAAATGACCACCTGGAAAAATGTGACATCGCAGACATTGACATCTCATTAGATGCCGGATCAGCAACTCTTTTTTGAAGAAAACATATCCCTTCCCACCAGCAGGTGCTGGTGGGAGAATATTATGCCAAACAGTTTTTTTCCCACCAAACTGTCACTGGAATTGCACCGTCGGTTTCTTTTATTACGAGAACGGAAACAGAAAGTTGCCAAGAAAGGGATTGCCGCCAGCATGCGGCACCCTTTCGCCGTTTTTTGGCGATGAGAGGTGAAAGATGTTATCTTTAACTCTCTTGGGAGAGAAGAAAGGGATTCGGTGTCGAAATCCGTGATCGCAAACAATTAAGAATTGTTTTAGGTAATGTTGTTTTTCACAAGACCAAACTGCTAGTTCAACGAATGAACCTGATTTTGAGAGCATATAGGAATCCTTTAATGACGAAGCTTGGGAGGAAATGTTTATAGACGAAGGTATATTTCAAAGATTATGTAGAATATAAGCTAAAACTGAGATTTTATTTTTGTCAGAACATCCCATGCAAGACAATTTTAAACAAAACATTTTCAATATGGCATTTAATATTTAATACTTCCATAAAAAGTCACTGGTAAATTTGTAGGAAACCTATTTTATGAGATGTTTTATTTAAATTAATGTCTGTCTTAAAACGTGTTTCTACATTTAAAGGTACAGAGTCTAAATTTATATCTTGATTATATATTTTTTAAGCATTTCAAAGTGATGCCGCGTACATGTAACGACCGGGAGCTGAATATCACACAGTCAATCGTGGATTTGTGTCGCTCGGGAGAAAAGTGCCAATGCCGCAATCTATATTAATGTATTATACAGAAGTAACGTTTGTTTTTTTGTTTGTAGGGGGTAATCTCTGGAACTACCGAACCGATTTCAAAAGTGATCATGGCAAATTGACGGTGACAATCCCTGCTCGAACATAGGCTATATTTTATGTCCGTGCCACACCCGTAGGAGGTGCAGGAGCGATAAAACGTTCTAAAACTGCGATTTTTGTGATACTGAAGCAGCTAGAAACTTGAAATTTGGCATGGTAGTTACTTATAAGATGCAAATTCTCTCTAAGAACAGATTCTAAAAAACAATCCAAATTGAAAAGGGTGAAATGAGCGAAAAGTGTTCTAAAAACATTCTAAATTACAATCTCCACGGAAACTCTGGAACTACAGAACAGATTTCAAACGTGATGGTGGCAAATTGATGGTGACACTCCCTGCTCCAACATAGACTATATTTTAAGTCGGTGCCACTAGGGGATATGCCAGAGCAAAAAAACGTTCTAAAACTGCGACTTTTGTGATACTGAAGGAGCTATGTAGAAACTTGAAAGTTGAAATTTGGCATGGTAGTTACTTATAAGATGTAAATGCTCTCTAAGAACAGATTCTAAAAAAAAATCGAAATTGAAAAGGGGGGAATGAAGGAAAAGCGTTCTAAAAACGTTCCAAATTACTATTTTTATGGAATCTCTGGAACTATAGAACCGGTTTCAAAAGTGATCATTGATCATGGCAAATTGACGGTGACAATCCCTGCTCGAACATAGGCTTTATTTTACGTCCGTGCCACACCCGTAGGAGGTGCAGGAGCGATAAAACGTTCTAAAACTGCGATTTTTGTGATACTGAAGCAGCTAGAAACTTGAAATTTGGCATGGTAATTACTTATAAGATGCAAATTCTCTCTAAGAACAGATTCTAAAAAACAATCCAAATTGAAAAGGGTGAAATGAGCGAAAAGTGTTCTAAAAACATTCTAAATTACAATCTCCACGGAAACTCTGGAACTACAGAACAGATTTCAAACGTGATGGTGGCAAATTGATGGTGACACTCCCTGCTCCAACATAGACTATATTTTAAGTCGGTGCCACTAGGGGATATGCCAGAGCAAAAAAACGTTCTAAAACTGCGACTTTTGTGATACTGAAGGAGCTATGTAGAAACTTGAAATTTGGCATGGTAGTTACTTATAAGATGTAAATGCTCTCTAAGAACAGATTCTAAAAAAAAATCGAAATTGAAAAGGGGGGAATGAAGGAAAAGCGTTCTAAAAACGTTCCAAATTACTATTTCTATGGAATCTCTGGAACTACAGAACCGATTTCAAAAGTGATCATTGATCATGGCAAATTGACGGTGACAATCCCTGCTCGAACATAGGCTATATTTTACGTCCGTGCCACACCCGTAGGAGGTGCAGGAGCGATAAAACGTTCTAAAACTGCGATTTTTGTGATACTGAAGCAGCTAGAAACTTGAAATTTGGCATGGTAGTTACTTATAAGATGCAAATGCTCTCTAAGAACAGATTCTAAAAAACAATCGAAATTGAAAAGGGTGAAATGAGCGAAAAGTGTTCTAAAAACATTCTAAATTACAATCTCCACGGAAACTCTGGAACTACAGAACAGATTTCAAACGTGATGGTGGCAAATTGATGGTGACACTCCCTGCTCCAACATAGACTATATTTTAAGTCGGTGCCACTAGGGGATATGCCAGAGCGAAAAAACGTTCTAAAACTGCGACTTTTGTGATACTGAAGGAGCTATGTAGAAACTTGAAATTTGGCATGGTAGTTACTTATAAGATGCAAATGCTCTCTAAGAACAGATTCTAAAAAACAATCGAAATTGAAAAGGGTGAAATGAGCGAAAAGTGTTCTAAAAACATTCTAAATTACAATCTCCACGGAAACTCTGGAACTACAGAACAGATTTCAAACGTGATGGTGGCAAATTGATGGTGACACTCCCTGCTCCAACATAGACTATATTTTAAGTCGGTGCCACTAGGGGATATGCCAGAGCGAAAAAACGTTCTAAAACTGCGACTTTTGTGATACTGAAGGAGCTATGTAGAAACTTAAAATTTGGCATGGTAGTTACTTATAAGATGTAAATGCTCTCTAAGAACAGCTTCTAAAAAAAATCGAAATTGAAAAGGGGGGAATGAAGGAAAAGCGTTCTAAAAACGTTCCAAATTACTATTTCTATGGAATCTCTGGAACTACAGAACCGATTTCAAAAGTGATGGTGGCAAATTGATGGTGACACTCCCTGCTCCAACATAGGCTATATTTGGCTGCATTATAGGCTCTCTGCTACTTTTAACAGGTAAATTCACACACAGCACTGTTTTTTTTTTTTTTTTTTTTTTTTTTAAATCGAAATTCAAAAGGGTGCGGCGAAAAAAGAGTTCTAAATTACGGTTTTTGTGATTCTGTAAGGGCTAGAAACTTGAAATTTCGTATGACGGTTACTTTTAAGACTGCTGCTCCCAAAGAAGAGTTTCTAAAAAAAATCGAAATTTAAGGTTGGTGATGAAATGACCGAAAAGCGTTCTGAAGCGATCTAAATTAGGATTTGTATGGAATTTTTAAGGATAAAAACTTGAAATTTGACATGACTGCTACATTTAAGACGCAAATGCACACACAACACGTTTCTTTAATTGAAATTTAAAAGGGTGCAGGAGAAAAAATGTTCTAAATTACGGTTTTTGTGATTCTGAAAGGACTGGAAACTTGAAATTTGGCATGGTGGTCGATCACATATAAGATATAAATACTCGCTAAGAACAGCTTCTAACAAAATCAAAATTTGAAAGGTTTAAATGAGGGAAAAGCATTCTAAATTATGATTTCTATGGAATTGTAAAGGATAGAAACTTGAAATTTGACATGACTGCTATTTTTAAGATGCAAATGCACATACAACACTGTTTTTTTTTTTTTTTTTTTGTTTTTTAATCGAAATTTAAAAGGGGGTAGGAGTAAAAAACATTCTAAATTACGTTTTTTGTGATACTTGAAAGGACCAGAAACCTTGAATTTGGCATGGTATAGTTATTTAGAAGATGTGAATGCTCTCTAAGAACAGTTTCTGAAGAAATTCGAAATTTGAAAGTGTGAAGTGAGCGGAAAGCGTTCTAAAAACGTTTTAAATTATGCTTTCTTTCTATGGAGTTGTTAAGGAGAGAAACAGGAAGTTCCACATTGACTGCTATACTTTTAAGACGCAAATGCTCGTAAAAATTCGAAATTTAAAAGGGCGAAGGAGCAAAACGTGTTTTAAAAATGCAATTTATGTCATACAGTTGGTATAAAAGCCGGGAATTTGGCATGGTGGTTACTTTTAAGATGTAAATGCTCACTAAGAACGGTTTAAAAAAATCGAAATTTCAAAGAGTGAAAGCGCGAAAAGCGTTATAAATTACCATTTCTATTGAATTGTTAAGGATTGAAACTTCAAATTTGACATGGATGATATTTTTAAGATGCAAATGCTGACTTAGAACAGTTTACTAAAAAATTGAAATTTAAAGGGGTGCATGAGCAAAAAATAGTTTAAAATTGTGATTTATGAGATACAGTTGGTATAGAAGCCTGGAATTTGGCATGGTGGTTACATTTAAGGATTAAATGCTTACTAAGAACTTTTTTTTAAAATTCGAAATTTAAAATGGTAAAATGAGCGAAAAATATTCTAAACATGTTCTAAATTGCGATTTATTTGGATCTGTTAGGCCTAGAAACTCGAAATTTAAAAAGATGCAGGAGTAAAAAATGTTCTATAATTGCGATATATGTGATACAGTTCGTACAGAAGCTGGGAAATTTACATGATGGTTACATTTAAAATGCAGATGCTCGCTAAGAACGGTTTCTGAAAAATTCGAAATTTTAAGGATGAAATGAGTGGAAAACGTTCTAAACTGCGATTTAGTTGGATTTATTCGGTTTGAAATTTGGAATTTTGTATAGTGGTTACTTTTAAAATACAGGTGAACAGTATAAACAGTTGATTAAAAAATCGAAATTTAAAGATGTGAAATGAGCTGAAAACGTTCTTAATTGCGGTTTTTTCAGAATTGTTAAGAGATAGAAACTTAAATATTTTATATGTCTGTTATGTTTAAGACGTAAATGATTGCACAAAACTGTTTTTACAAAAATTACAGTTTTTACAAACATAGCATCTCTAGATAATGAAATAATGAAATTTTAATAAACAGTTTTCATGATCTGGGTAAATAGTGTTATGGGTAGACTAGGGGGCCTACCCCCTGCGAGCTACGCTCGCCAACCCCCGTTCAGACTTCGAAGCCTCTAAAAACATGACAGCATGCTTTGTTTTAAAAATATTGGTAAATCTGTAATTGGGTTGCCATGCTTTTAACGTTTTAATGGGGCATTTTTTGATTACCATGGCCTCATACACAGCTGTTGCGACAACTGACGACTGTTTTCGGGATTGATAAGTAAAATCAATTACGACTTGAAAACCAGCTTCTATAAAATGGTTAGGTTTAAATTGTGGCTACCTCTCGGACTTTTATAACAACGATCTGTATTATATTCTTCCTTTGCGTTTAAGGATGAGAAAAATTCCATCTGCTTGTGAATAAGATTAAGAACCACGGTATTGAAAAGTACTACGTTATAGATATTTTCAGTAACAGGTTTTAATTTTCTCTCTATTTTAGTGCACCATCATGCATATTTTCATGTTATTTTAAATATGTAAATTATTTATTTTAATTAATATGTATATACGAATTTTCTAATAATTATTTATCATAGAAAATTAATTAAATATTTTGTGCATGCATGCCTGCATTTATTCGGCATCAATTGATGACATATTTAAACAAATTTGCTATCCGCGATAATTTTACACCTTGTTATGTCACTTGAATATTGTCCAGAAGAAAATCGGGTACTTTTCCAGTATAGGATCCTTTGCTTGTAGGTTTGGCGTAATTCGAGCTTCGAAAAGGGATAGGTTCGTTAATATACATAGATTTGTTGCCAAAAGTTATGAAAACAAACCCAATGAGCCTTTGGTGCTTTTCTATTATAAGGGTCTTGACAACCATGGTCTTGACTTTTTTAAAAAGCTTGACGCAATTCGGGCATCAGAAAGTGAGATTTGGTGCCAAATGACATAAACAGCCATGGAAACAAATTCGAAGATTTTTTTTGTTTATATGCGTATTTTAATTATACGTATATTATTATTGTTTTTTCTATACAAATTACTTCTGATTATATATAAAATAGGATAAAGGACATTTTACGCTAAACAAATTGTATAAATATTCTTTTGCTCCTTTCTTTTGCGTTTACATAAATGACGTCATTTGGACGAATTTATTCAAAATATTTTCAGTTTATAAATTAAATTAAATGCTGACAGACGATTGAATCCTGACGATAGAAATGTGATTTTTTTTTTTTCAAATTTTCCTGAAAAACATAATTTAACCACAATCTTGTCTTCATTACCGATTGAAATGAAAGATAAATTCAATTTCAATTTGAAAATGACGAATAAAAAGAAACCAATAATCCCTATCGGGATCCTTTTAAATTTTTTTCCCTTTTTTATCACAAAAAAACTGAGTAATTAGTTGCCATCATTACAGAAATGTCATTAAAATTAGAAAAAAATTAATATCTCGAAAACTAATTCCAATTTTAAAATTCTATTACCAGTTTTGACACCCGCGGATTTTTATGGACAATTGGTACTAATTTCACCATCAAGCGTTTAATATTTTATTAAAAATAGCCCTGAAACATAATCAGTCGTTTAATCAGTCGTTTCATAAAATCGTTTCATAAATTCGTTTCATAAAATCGTTTCACAAATTCGTTTCATTAGGATTTTATATATATAGGGTAGATAAGTGCAAAGAAATTTAAAATAATTTTTTTAAACCTTTAATTTACAACTATTTTTACCCAAAAATTTAGTACAGATAATATACGATAATTGGAGTATGGTGCATTCATGTGATTTTTTTTAACGACATTTCTTTAAGAATTAAATTGAATCGGCAATGTCAGAAACTACATATGTCCGCTTTTTTTCAAAATAAAACGCGTTTTTTCTTTCTTTTGACAAACGCAACGCATCGTTGAAAATAGGCCCACCATATGTGTCTCGACAAAAATTAGATGCATTCTATGGTATAGTTAATCTTCCTTCAATCGACCAACAAATCGTCAAGTACATTGCATTTTAAACAACCCATCATTCGTTAAGCCTCTTTAAAAAGAAATTGAAGGCAACATAAGTTGTCCACTGAAAAAATTTATTAGAAGAGATTAATTAAAGGCGCATTGAGAGGTTGACCCCCATGGCAAACAATATCTTTCCACGCTGCCAGAAAGAGTAGATGTGACCGTATTATGATCACCAAAAATTTCTTCTCAAGTCTAGCCATGACGCCACAGTAAGACGTAATCACAAATTACAGACGGTTACGCATTGTTACATTTAAAAAAATTAAAAAACCTGACGCCCTAAATAGCATAACAGGTTTATCAAATAATCAGTTGGAAAACTGTGGAAAGATTATGACCGGTGATGAATTCAGGGGATGGCCCGGGGCCCGGGGGAATATTCTTCCCCGGAACATCGAAATGTCACCCCCAGAAGATTTAGGATTTTGTGCTTATTAATGGTCTAGAAGTGCAATTTCCTTGCGGAACTCCGTCCGCAGTGTCTCCCCCCCCCCCCCCCCCCGAGCACTCCTGAAGCAAAATGTCTGAATTTAACACTGATTACGACAAACCTAAAATGATTAGACATACATGGGCACAAAAATAGAATTTGAAATCGCAGATACAAGAGACGGCGCGAGAAATGTATTTTATCTTTTTTTTTTTTTCTTTTGTGTGTGTGTGTGTGTGTGTGTGTGATCTAGTGAACAGAGTACTGGCACGCGTAAAATTATTGTTATTTAGATCAAGAGATATCCACATTAAGCATCGCATTCCTATTAACAAGTGATTATAATACGCACTGGGAGGGGGAAAGAGGATGTCAAGGATAAAAAGTATATGAAAAAGCATGTGTTTAAAGTGAAAATGCAACTCTTAGTGTAACATCGACAGATGATATGAAGAGTATACACCAAACAAAATGTGCAATAAACACACACACACACACAAAAAAAATCTGTGAACAAACTATTTCCAGAAAACAACAATTGTGAACATGCTTCTGTGAACAAGTAAATAAATAAATAATAAAATAAAATAAATAGCACTGAGCTATACTATGAACAAAGTGAAAAAATGTAAGCATTGAACAAAATTAATAAATAAATAAAATGAACTATCATGAATAAGAATGAAAATACCATAACTTATTGAGAAAATTATAAGTATTCAGTAAACACGACAAGAGGTGTGCATAAAATGTGATAATCTTGACTTAAATGCATTATATTTGAGAAGTGAAAGATAAATTTGGAATTAAAAAAGTATTAAGTTCATTATATATCATGACAATGCAGACGGAACGTGTGTAAATAAGGATACTGACTGAAAAACTTTGAATGGAAGTGTGTGTGGTGTGGAGTATCGCTGCATGCCATGCGCATACCGGTGAAAGAAAAACGTAACTGTCTTTTTATCCACCACATCAATGTTGTCAAACTATGACACATGAATAACAACAGTATTGTTGTGCTAGCGTGGTGAGACATAAAGATAAAAATAAATTAAGGGGGGAAAATTCTGCTATAAGGCCGAATATAGATTGCCACACACGGCTTTTATTTAAAAAATAAATAAACTAGCTGTAACTCAGAATAAAAACGCAATGACAACAAACAATTTTAAAATATCTAAATAACAAATAAAAATTCCCCTGTTAAAGTGTTGAGTTGTTCAATAACCATTCGATTTAGAAAAATATTTTTCTACCACTGAGCAATTTTTTTTTATGAAATTTAATTCATGTTGCTATGGCAGCAGACGATAAAACGATATCTTTGGAATAGGGGAATAAATATAGAAGAAAAAATTTTGTTGATGTTTGTGATAAAATGTTTTTCTTTATTTTTTAAAAATGCATATACATAATTCACTTTTATATTTTAACAGACTAATAAGTTTACTATAATTCGTTACACATGCTATGCCCAGTATACACGATACACGTCGAGCCACAATGCCTTTATCATTATCTTTTTACGCGTAAAAGTTTCGCTACGGTACTCCATTGTGAAGTTTTGTAATTTTTGAAATCTAATATTTGAAAAACGGCATACTCATTCGATTTGAAATTTATATCAAGAAAAATACAATTTTTTACCATTCTAACGCAGTTTGTAAAACAATTTTGTGACAAATACTTTTCGAGTTATTAATTTTTTAAGTAACTTCAAATGTTTAATTTTCCGAGATTAACCTGTGGCAACGATGGATTGCTGTGACTTTTCATAAACATGAAAAATGATAGTGATTGAAAGAATAAGCCACCCTGTGTGTGGCTAATAAATTAATGCTTCGCCGTATATGTCAAAAACAATACCAGAAAAATGAATGTGAAATATTATACTCAAATGAATGTTAATAATAATAATAATAATAAACCTGATAGATATTCTGAAAAACAAAAGCGACATAAAAACCGACTATAAAAAACCGATATCAAATATTCAAAACTCATTTGAAGAGAAAAGAAAACCAAACAAAAAATAAGTGTTTATCTTCTAAAAAGGAAGTAATAAGAAAATAAAATGACTAACTTGCCATCTAAATAATGTAAAAATATTTAAATGTTTAAAAAAAAATAGTTAAAAAATTATAACCTGCAATTGCAAAACTGTCTAATAATGCATAATAATTTTGGAATAGCCAGAAATCTGAGATATATCTTATCTCTATATCCATTTGAAAAAAGAGACGACCCTTGAAAGAAAAATCCTAAACAGAAAAAAAAAACATATATTAAAAAATAATAATAATAACCTTAAATGAAATCTAAGTACAAACTTTCAAACATATTGTATTCAATAACATGTCAGAATGGCTCTAGCAAATGTGAAATTAAAATAGTAACTGTTGATAAACTTTCTTATCTTTACCTAAAAGTATAGAGGATCATTGGAAAGTATTAAGGATTTAGTTTAGGAAATATTTTATTTTATCGACTTTAATTCATAACAAATATGTGATGTTATCACACATGCATAAATGCAACCACATAGCTCTGTGAAATGCACCCCACCAGACGGCTATGACCAAAGAATTATTCATTCATTGATAATCAAAAAGGTTGTTTATTGCAAAAACAGCATTAGTCAACGATAATATCAAGATATATTCTAATTTCTAATGGCCTGCAACAGAACAGTTATCGAACATGATCTTGAATATGACTTTGACTATGTGTGCCTTAGAATAGGTGACAAGTACAGTTTTTAATGATCACTATTTTCGAACAGTAGTTGTACAGTTAAATAAGGTTAATATTACTATTCATAAATAATAGCATTCAAAATATGCAATATTTAGTACCTAAGCAATGCACTTTAATGTCATTCCTTAACCTTAATTATTCGCTCTGGTGTAGTATTTTGTATACCATTGGATGATACAAATTTAAATATGCATGTTACGCTTTGTTCGAAAATATTGTCACATAGACTATGCTAAGGATTTTGTTATAACATTGTACTTCATCGTAATTGTATTTGACTTAAAATTCATCTTATAAAATATTAATTAATTTTCCTAGAAATTAGAGATGTATGGCGTCCACATCTACTATATATATAAAACACAAACGGAAATTTCGTTCCGTTCCTTTATAACTCGAGTTCTGCCGAATGGATTTTGATGGAACTTACACTGTTCGAGAGATAATTTTTCAGGGAAGGTTTTAGTATATAACACAACGTTCTATGTATATTAGTTATAGAATTATGATAGAAAGTTTTGTTATTTTGGCCGAAAAGGTTACCACTGCTAATTTTTTGGCGATCATTACTGTTGCAGAAAGAAATGAAAAGGCTATACATGTCGAAAAATAAAAGAAAAACTGTTACTAATTTTATTAAAAAAAAAAGAAAGAAAGAAAGAAAGAAAGAGAAAGAAAAAAAAGAGAAAAAAAAAAAAAGAGTTTTGATGAGAGAATATTAAAAAACGAAAATATTTAATTTAAACATGATTGGGAATGTTCGTAATGCTTAAAAAATTATTCAAGGGGCAAGATTTCTATATTGAAACAATATTTGGCGATGTATCTTTTGTTTTTGGCGATTTTGATTTTACTTTTGACCCCAAACAATTTGATTTTAAGCCAAAAGGTGTCTTTTTTTTTTGTTGCAGAAAGAATTGAAATGGCTATACATCTGGAAAAATAAAAGAAAAAACTGTTACTAATTTTATTTTAAAAAAAAGAAAGAAAGAAAGAAAAGAAAAGAAAAAGAAAAACAGTTTTGATGAGAGATTTTAAGCCAAAAGGTATTTTTTTTTAAGTGTACGACTGCATTTTTGCAGTATTTTTTTTTTGGTACTTTTCGGTTAGCCAGTAATATATATACATGTATATATGTACACATATATCTACACAAATACATGTATATACATACATATATACACTTATATGTATGAATATATACATATATATATATATATATATATATATATATATATATATCAATGGCGCCCGGCTAACCGAAAAGTACATTTTTAAAATTCAAATGCAAATTATATTAATGGCAATATACTTCTATTTATTTCTACATATATGAAATTTCGTTCCGGCTGCTTATAACTCGATTTCTGCTGAATGGATTTTCGTAGAGCTTAAACTGTAAGATAATTTTTCAGGAAAGGTTTTATTGTATAACATATCGTTCTACGTAGCTTAGTTATAGAATTATTCTGGGAAGTTCTATAATCAAATCAATCCGATTATGAAATATTAGCCTTTTTAAAAGATTTTGCCGAATGGATTTCGATGGAACCTACACTGTTAGATAATTTTTTAGGGAAAGTTTTATTATATAACATATCATTCTTAGTTCATTGCTTAGGGGAAATTCGAAGGGGGGGAATTAGGGGAATTCGAATTAGGGGAATTATAGGGGAAATTCGAAAATCGAGTGACCATTTTTTAAATCAAATATTAGCCTTTTCAATATTTGATTCCGATTATGAAAGATTAGCCTTCTGAAAAAGTTCTACTGGACGGATTTTGATGAGAATTGTATTGTTAGTTAGATACTATTTCAGGAATGGTTTTAATGTAATACATATTGTTCTACGTTGCTTAGTCACACAATTATGTGTGAAGGTTATATAGTCAGGTGAACCCGATTCCGAAAGATTAGCCTTTTTGAAAGTTTTTACTGGTCGTATTTTTTGCGACTTGCATTGTTAAGTAGATAATTTATAAGGATGGTTTTAGTATATTTTGTATCGTTCTATTAGTTTTAGAATTATGTGGAAAAGTTCTATTATCAGATGAACCCGATTATCAAAGATTAGCCTTTATAAAAACTTCTACTGAATGGATTTTGTTAGTTAATTTGTTTGCATTGTTAGTTCAACAATTTTTAGTGATGGTTTTAATATATTGCATACAGTTTTATCATTCTTTAGCAAACCTTAACTGTAAATGACCAAATAAAAGAGTTGGTCCTTAACAGCTAAAATTTTGACTGCACATTAGAAAATATAATAGCGCAATCACGTCATTTTTCAGTAATGTGGAAGGATATTCCATGTAAATATACAGATTGCTTTCAAATGCAAGGTCAAATTAAACGATATATTTAGTTTGATTCAAGGTTCATTTGTAGAAACCGACCAGCGCAGCGGGCGTAGCTTGCTAGTACAAAATGAATTGGCGCAAGTATTTAAGGGTTAACTTAAAAGCCTAAATGATTTATGGCTATTTTTCTAAATACTTAATAAGAACATGGTTAGTAGTATTTTTTTTGTATCGTTTGTAGGGCACTGAAACTTGTTGACTGCATAAACAACATATGCCCAAAGGTTTTTTGAAGTTTTTTAATTTTAATTCTCATAAAATAAATAACTGATGACCGAGGAACATATTTAAAAATTTAAGAAATAATTGCGAGTACAAAAAAGTTCTTAAAATATCTAGCGTTTGCATGTAGCACAGTTTTTAGTGATTTCTAAAAAAAAATTTAAACCTTGGACTTATGCGGTTTTTGAAATCACTGATTCGATTATAAAAATTAAATCGGTCAAGTACGAGTATAACTCGCGCTCAAAGGGTTCCATACATTACATTTATTAATTACTATATATTAATTAATAAAGTCTTACTACCCCTAATTTTTTCATAATTTTTCGGGAATAGGATGAGTGGAGGTGGGGGTGGGGGGGGGATATTTTTCCAGTATAGTTTCAACGATATCTCTGAAAATATAATACCAAAAATTGAGACAAATATATTTTTTAGTTCGATGTTACGAAATCTTGCGAACGATACCCTACACGATATATAAAAAGAATTTTTTAAAAGTAAATTAATATCTCGGCTAATTACCGACAATTGTTCTCGAAAATCATTATCAAATATCCTTGGATGATTGTGCGTCGATATATACTTCGAGCGCTCTTCAACTCCCCCGCTGACCGCCCGAAAAGTAAAATGTTTGTGTGTAACAGAAAAATGCGTTTTTCTCAAAAACTGTGTTACCTAGAAAAATCTTTATAGTTTTCCTGAAAGGTTTAAATAAACTCCTACTACCCCTAATTTTTTCATAATTTTAGTTTCAGTAGATTCGAAAATAGGGGGGGGGGCATATTTTTGCAGTGCATTTTCGACGATATCTCTGAAAATATAATACCTAAAATTTAAAAAAGATGTATTTTTGAGTACGATATTACAAGATCTTTCAAACGATACCCCATACGATATACAAAAAGAAAACTTTTTTTTTTTTCAAGTAACTTAATTAGCCCCTAATTTTTTCCTAAATATATTTGTGAATGGCTAATAATCTGAAAATATGTGGGTTAAAAAGTCTTTATAACTTTGCCCAAGTTTGAACTTTCCACGTCCCATAGTTTACGAGAAAAGGGGCTGTGACAGACAGATGGACAGACACAGGAGTGATCTTATAATGATTCCGTTTTTACTTTTTTAAGTACGGAACCCGAAAAAAAGTATTATTTCCCTTTTTTATTTTATTTTCCATTCCTTATAGTTATTTTCACAAGCAGTATAATATAAATAATTTATGCTGCTCCCATTGTTGTAAACCACTGCCCACTCAAATACAGTGTTGATATAAATATATTCGAATCACTTCTTTAAATTTCAAGAGCGGAGAAAAGAGGAAATACGGTTATGGCTTTCTATTTTTCTAAGGAATGAGGACTGTTTTTTTATTACGAATTGTCTTTATATATATATATATATATATATATATATATATATATATATATATATATATATATAAACTCCTGTCAGCATAAAAACACATTTTTATTCTATCTACGCGAACTATTCTAATAAATCAATGTCTCAGACTTGCTCTCTCAGCGATTTTCCAAGTACTGTACCGTTTCTATTGTTTGTAAACTATGTTCCTGCGGGCAGTTGTTGGAAGCAAAGAAGTAGTTTTTTAAATTAAAAGCAAAACATGAAATTACACCGACGAAGGTCATACTGTTTTAAAAATCTTTTGCACAAAATCAAAATTTAAGTGATTAAATGTTATGCATATCAAAAAGGTTTATTAAAAGAATGATGTAGGCATTTCTTTTTTTAAACTTTACATTTTATGCAGGATCAAGTAAATAAATAAAAAAAATTGTAACTAGTTTCAAATATTATTTTTTAAAACCCACTTCTAACACGAAAACCTCATCGTGGCTCTGATCTTTATGTCGATAAGGTTTTAGGCTTATTAAGGCTTAAGAGTCTTTTAATTTTAACACCATTACGATAGATGGGTTACAACTAAAAATACATTGAAGCCTCGGCTAACGAGTACCTCTGCTAACGAATGTTTCGAGTAATGAAGCTTTTTTTTATTCTTTACCTAACTCGGCTAACGAATATGACTTCGGCTAGCGAATGCTTTATTGACGCGTACGCAAACATAACGCGTATCATTTTAATTGGACAAGAAAATACGTTTCGGGTAATGTAGATTTCGGCTAACAAATATGATTTCGGAACGAATTATCTTCGTTAGCCAAGGTACAATATTATTAAACATACATATTTATCATATACATTAAACACTAATCTCCGTATAAAATAGTATATTCCAGTTTTTGATGTGTCTTTCTAAAAAATGTTATAATTATCTGTATTTGCAGTTACTCAAAATTATGTTTAGGATTCACCTAATTTTTCTACAAAATTGAATCACTTTCAATGATTAAATTATGACCGGTAAACTAAAAATAATTGCATTTCTATCCTGCATTTTGCTTATTTTTACACGCTTTTATTTAACTTCGTTTATTGTTTGTCTGTCTCGGTCAAATCTTGCAGTCAATTTTTGACTCACCTCCGTTGAATCGATTTTGCTCAAATGTTGCAGACATACAATGATAACAATGAAATATCCACATTGATATCAATGTAATATTCACGTATTGTCCACGTCCACAGCGGAGCATTAGCTGGTGGAGGTTCCAAGAGTAAACACATTATTTTACGTGTTGGATTGAAACTCCATACCTAGCGAACCAATTTTGCTCAAATTTTGTACAGAAGTTTATTGTTAATGACAGTGTACACTTCAAAAAAAAATTGTTGATTTTACAGTATAATACTAGCATTCCAGCTGCCAGTATCATACCGTAAAATTAACAAGTAATAAACAGTAAAATAAGCAGTAATACACTGCCGCGCATACTGTAAAATCATTTTTTTTTTTTTTTGCAGTGTATCCATTGTGTCGTTTTATTGAGGTACAGATCAGTTTCAACCACGTGATCACCAGCCTACCAAGTACTATCCAACCAATCATAATTGTAGATTTGTAGCCTGTATTAAGAGCAAACTAATCACAATCCACCATCTATGGCGGGCTAACAAAAAACAAAGCTAGTTGCTAAGGTGGTTGCTAGGGTGTGACGTCAGTTTAAATTGATGTATATCTTATCAGGGGCAGACTCCAGTGGCAAAAATATTCTTTTACGCTTTTGATTGTAATCATATATCTAACGAACTGTAAATTGGGGTTAGTTGGACACTAGAATGCTACCTGGACCAAAACAAAAAAGGGTTTTAAATCAGTTCTGGATGTTGACTGTACTACTATGTTGAGGTTGAGAGTATGGACGTGATTCATCAATACTCTACCTACAGCAAGCTTGTCCAGCCTTTCAGTGAGCAAGCGCGCACCTCAGCTTGTGGCACACAAAGAAGAGCGCCATTATTCACGATTTGAAATGTAAAACAATATTATCGCATTTCAGCAGTGGTAGGGATACACACACGTCTGCACCATACACTATACACCTCAAAGTGGTAAACATAAGCGCCTTACGATGGAGATGGCCAATCCAAGAAATTGAACAAAAAACAAAGCATAGTAAATTTAGCTTTAACTTAGGGGAGGGGTGAATAACAATAATAATAATAATAATAATAATAAACATACAACCCTTAATTATTTTAAAGCAAAGATTTTTTTTAAAGAAATTTAGAAAATGAAACATTCGAAGGGACGCGAAGAAAACCTCCTAAGGACGCCGCGTTGGACAGTCCTACTCTGTAGGTAACAGCATTAACTAGTAGCGCAGTACACCTAGGACTGATTTAACCCCTTGGGGACGAGCGACACGTATCGTACATGACGCATAAGATGCTCAGAATCCTCGATTATTCCCACCAGTTATTTTTTATTGTAAGCTTTGCCTCATTAAATCTTAGCATTTCTGCGATTCAATTAGATGAAAATTCTTTTTTGAAAAACCGGTGGTGAAAGATTAAAAATTCTGTAAAGGATGCTCGTCGCGAAGGGATTAAAGCATTTTTTATTTGGGTCCAAGTAGACGTCAAGGAGACGTCTACTGGTCTGGACCAAGGAGACGTCTCCTGGGTCCAAAAAGCCCTAAATTATGGAACCACGCTCGATTTTGTTCAAATTTTGCAAACACGTTAATTGTCGAAGACAATGTAATAATCAAGTCTTTTGGAGGTCGTAAATCATCAGGGGCAAGCCCCAGAAGCAAAAACATTCTTTTACATTTTTGATTAAAATAAAAAAATCTAACGAACTGATTTTACTCAAATTTTAAAATCAATGTTCTTTGCGCCGCCGATAAGAACGAATATTTAAGTATTTTCAAGGCTTATCAGTAGCAGGATAACAGGGGTAAAATTCTGTTTTACGTTTTTTATTGAAATCACATATCAAACGAATCTATTTTGTTCAAATTTTGCATCCAAGTGCTACTATATTGTTGATGACAATACATATTAAATAGTACATTAAAATTTTTATTAATAGCGTATTACTTATTTTTTTAAGTTATATTTCTTTGCTTTACACTCTGTTGCAAAAAGTATTTTCACGCAGAAAAAATTGAGCCAGAGCAACGAAACTTGGTGTGCTGATGTGGTTTGATGAGTATTGTAAATAATTAACATTTCAGCTCCAATGAGCAAAATGAGCAATGGGGACTTGTGCAACGGGCATTTAAATTGAGCAGCAGGCATCATTTAAAAGAGCCGGAACTCGAATTCTCGGGTAATTAGAATTGGATTAGCATTCTTGATACACGGAATTTGAAAGAAAGACGTACTCGACGGTGCTACGAACAGTTGTCTAACTTAGAAAGGAGTCTTATCATAGACTTCTTAGAAGCTGGTTGGTCGAACAGACGTATCATTCAGCATGTTGGTCAAAGCTCGATGGTAGTTACGCGGTGTTAGCGTTAGCAGCAGTGGATCATAGAAGGAACAGTCAGCCGCCGCAGTGGCTCCTGACGTCACCGGGCTGGGCCATAAATGCACGAGAGGATCGAGCAATCAAGAGAGCAGACACTTTTACAACAACAGTGTCGCTATCATCTATTCGACGCCATTTGCCAGTTGACATAGATGTAGTGGTATCAAGGCATATCATCCGTAGACGACTTGACGACTCTGAAGTCAGGTGCCGACGTCCGTTAAGGCAGTTGCCACTAACCCCTCAACACAGGCAGATTGGTGTCAATATCGGGGAAGCCGGACAGTGTCTGATTGGAGAAATGTGATCTTCAATGAGGAATCCCGCTTTTCTCTCAGTGCTGGTGACCATCGCATACGTGTGTGGAGGCAGAGAGATCAGCGGTTCAATCCTGCATTTGTTACTGAGCGGCACTTGGTGTGTTAGTCTTAGGAGCAATCTGCTGGGACAGCCGATCACCTTTAGTCGTTCTGCAAGGTACTTGGATGGCTCGCTGATACGTTTACCACATTTTGCAGCCGGTGCGGTGGCACTGCATATGCTATCAAGTCTCCCATGTGCCATTTATCAACAAAACAACACTCGGTCACATACTGCGCGACTCTCGCAACACTGTCTACAAGGTTATAATGTCTTTCCATGGCCTACCAGTTTACCAGATCTTGCTCCAATAGAGCATGTAGTAGCATGTCCAATAGAGCATGTCCAATAGGACATGTTGGGAATGTGACTTCAATCGTCTCGGAATACCACCAAACTAGTTGATCAGTTTTTACAACTTATGGCAGAATATACTGCAGAGAGGCATCGGTACCTTAATAGACACTGCATGCCCCACCGAGTATCGGCTTGTATAGCTCCAAGAGGAGGCTTTACAACCTGCTGAAACGGACATTATTTTTGCTGCTACTAGTCAATAAAATGTTTTTTGTCCTAAATTTGATATCATTTGTTCATCTACGCAAATACTATGCACATGCCGAATTTCATGGTCGTGGCTCATTTTTTTCTGGGTGCATATATTTTTTTGTAACAGAGTTTATTTTACATTTCTTATCGTTATTTTCATAAACAATATTATAGAAATAATTTATGATGCTTTCATTGTTACAAACCACTACTCAATTATTGTCTTGATACAAATGTATTCGAGTAGCTTCTTTAAATTTCAAATGCAAATAAAAGAAAAAAATCATGAAAGACTGTTATTGCTTTGTATTTTTCTAAGCGATGAGGAGTGCTTTTTATTACGAACAGTTTTTTTTTTATTTTAACTCTCGTCAGCACAAAACCACATTTTTATTCTATCTACGCGAACTACGCTAATAAATCATTGTCTCATACTTCCTTTTTCAGCAGTTTTTCAAGCACTGTACCGTTTCATTGTTTGTAAAGTATTTTTCTGCGAGCAACTGTTAAAAGAAAATAAGTTGTTTTCTCAAATAAAAGTGATACATGAAATTAGTTTGAAGAGGGCTAGAAAGTAGTTTAGAAAAACTTTTAAATGAGATCAAAATTCATGTGATATCATATTTTTTCCCTAAATTTTTGTTGTTTAAGGGTGATAGAATTTCTTTTTTCAAAATTATGTATTTTATGCAGGAACAAGTAATTACTTAAAAATTAAATGTTTTAGTATCCAGTTTCAAATATCCTTTTTTAAAACCCACTTCTAACACAAAAATCTCATCGTTGCTGGTGAATGTGATGTGAAATCGCATATGGTTTTTAAATTATCCCCTTTTCCTTTGTTAAATACCCTCCCCCTTTATTTTAATTTATCGATTCATTTATTTTAAATTTTATTTAAACTATGTTTTTTTTTCGACCAGCTGACTTTGTCCTCCCATCTACTCCAAATCCTGAACCAACTGACTCTGTTGTCCCATCTACTCCAAATCTTAAGCCAGTTGACTTTGTCCTCCCAAATACTCCAAGTCCTGTACCAGTTGACTCTGATTTGATACCTCCAGTTCCAATACCCATGGTTCCAAATAGTTCAATTGATGATGCTGCAGATACTGTTAAAACTAATTATTCTTCTTTCTCCCCACAAGCATTACGACGACGTTCCAAAAGATTTCGAAGAGCTCCTACTCAGTTGAAATATTAAAGTGGGGGAGAGATGTGGTGTTTTATTTCTGAAAGTAAGTACTAGATGGCAGCACCACAAAAATAAGAATTGTAAGTGTCCAGTCGATAGTGACATCTATGTCCATAAGTTCTGTTTCTACGGAGATTAGCCACTATAGATGCAGTTCTGTTATCTGTTATGTGTAAGGGCTTGTGTTGTGATGTTAATTAAAATGTGTAAAGTGATTAATGCGTCTACCTCAGTTTTGTCATGTTATATTTAATTAAGTAACCTTCAAAATGCAGTATAAAAAGAAACAAAAAAATAATAACTCGATTGTCTGAAAGGATAAAAAAAAAAAAAAAAAAAAAAACAATATTTCACGAGACTTAATTCTTAAAGGCGTTCATCTGAGAAAATCTGAATAAAAATGACTTTTTTATTAAAAGAAAGTGGCATTTTCGTTCATATAAACCTATAGATTTAATATTATTGTATCAAAATAACATCATTTTCCTTCTACAGCAGCGGTTCCCAACCTGGGGTACGTAGCGAGCCTGCCGGGGGCACGTAAAAATAATATCGGTAATGGGGGAAATCACAAAAATGGTTTAACTGAAAACACATAAAGAAATTTGATAGTTTTAGATTATAAAGTTAGCCTCGGGTGTAAGTCCAGTATGTTACATTCAAAATTAGGGTAAAGGCCACTAGATCTAATAATTCATTGATAATTCTGTTAGGGGAACCATGGGTAATTTTTGTGGAATGTTGAGATCGCTAAGCAAGTTTGTTATCCAACTTAATTCTTGTGCTGCGTTGCTAGCTGAAACGTATTCAGTTTCGGCTGACGAAAGTGCAATACAATTTTGCCTTTTTGTAATCCAGTAAATCGGTGATTTTCCTAGCATGAATAGATTTCCTGATGTTGATTTACGTGTTTTCAAGTCACCTGCCCAGTCTGCATCGGCGTATGCTGTTAGGATGGGCTTGCTGTTTGCATTAAGAGTTAAATTCAAATTTTCTGTAGTTTTAAGGTATGAAATGATTCTTTTCACTGCTGTCCAGTCCTTTTGGCGTGGTGTTTCATTTCTACGACATAATATGTTGACTGCTGCGGATATGTCAGGACGCGTGATTGTTGATATGTAAAGTAATGTGCCTGTGGCTTGTCGATATTTCGTGTTATTAGGTAAAAGATTATCATCGTCCTCAAGTCTGTTGAATCCTGCAATCATTGGTGTGTAATGAGGTTTCATGTCGTTTAAATTCAGTTTTTTCACTAGTTCCTGTATTTTATTGTTTTGATTTAGGTAATATGTATCGTTGATTTTATTAATGTTTATGCCTAGGTAATTATTCACTTCTCCTAAGTTTTTTAGTTCATATTCTTTCTTAAGTTGGTTTATTGTTTCTTCGATATCACTGTCCTTTCCTGCTATCAGGATATCATATGATGTATATCGGATTTTCTTGATTTGATTTAAAGTACAGACATGGATCATTTTTGCTCTGTAAGAAATTATTGTTTTTGAGTGTTTCCGATATTTTGGTGTACCAGGCCTTTGCGGCTTGCTTAAGACCGTAGATGGCTTTTTGAAGTTTACAAACTTTTCTTTCATCGCCGGGTTTAATATACCCGTCTGGTTGACTCATATAAACAGTTTCAGTTAATTCACCGTGCAAAAATGCTGTGGTAACGTCCACATGTTTCACGTTCAAATTTTTGTGCAATGCAGAGATGAGAAATGCTCGTATTGTAGCGTGCGAAACTACAGGTGCGAAAGTTTGATCATAGTCAATCCCGAATCTTTGACTATATCCTTGTGCTACTAGACGCGCTTTATAGCTTTGAATATTTCCTAAATTGTCCTTTTTTAGTTTAAAGGTCCATTTTGAACCGATAATTTTTGTTCCGGGTGGTGGATCTGTTAAAGTCCAAGTGTTATTTTTTCTTAGGCATCGGATTTCATTTTGTGTTGCTTTTATCCAATTTTGTTTATCATTAGTATTTTCCATTTTTTCGATATCTTCCCAATTTTCGGGAATGTTTTCAGATGAACTATTTATGAGACAAACATATCTGTCAGGAGGAACGCCTCTATTTGTCCTATTAGACCTTCTTGGTTCAATTGGTTGCTGTTTGGGCACGGATGGTGTCTCTTCACTGTCAAGTTTTATTTCTAAGTGATTTTCATGTCTATCCGGTAATTGTGTATTGTCATCGGATGTTTTTGTGGTGATTTGTATCTCCTCAATGTTATCTGAGTGTACATTTTCATTCTCAAGAAATTTCACCGTTCTCGCTATTATAATTTGTTTTCCTTGTGTGTGAATTCTATAACCAGTTGGTCGTGTATCATAACCTACAAACGTTCCGGTTTGAGCCCTGTTATCGAGTTTTCCTCTATTTACTTTATCGACGTAAAATAGCGCTTTACAACCGAATGTTCTTAAGTGTTTTAAATTCGGTTTAATTCCTTTCCATAATTCGTAAGGTGTTCTGTTGTTGTTTGCTTTAGTTGGGAGTCGGTTTTGTAAATATGTTGCAGTGTTTATGGCTTCACCCCAAAAATGTTTGCTTAATTTTGCTTGTGATAGCATACTTCTAGTCATATCTAATAAACTTTTATTTTTTCTCTCCGCAACTCCATTCTGGCTCGGATTATGCGGGACAGTCAATTGGTGTAAAATTCCGTTCTGTTTTAAGTATTCATCGATCTCTTGATTTACATATTCACGACCGTTATCCGATCTAATTTCCTTAGGTTTTTTACCGAACTGATTGTATATCATCGTTACGTACTCTTTTATCTTTTCAGCAACTTCGCTCTTTTTAGATAATAAATATATCGTAGTATATCGGGAATAATCATCAATAAGAGTCATAAAATAAATTTTTCCGCCTAAGGTCGGTGTATCTAGAGGTCCACACACGTCACTGTGGATCAAATCCGCAATATTAGTAGCTCGATTTGTTGCTGATTTAGGATACGGCATGTTAGTTAATTTAGTTTCGATACAAGTTACGCATGTTTTATTTTGATGTTTACATTTTCCTATCTTTATTCCGTCCGCAAGTTGATTTGTTATCATTGATTTAATCGCGTCATAATCTCTGTGACCTAGTCTGCGATGCCAGAGATCTATGCATTGTTTGCTGTCACAGTTATACGTTTTGTTTATATAATTTTGTGGTTCTTCCACATCGTCTATTTCCTCAATAATGTATAAGTTTTTCTCATTTTTCGCCCTAATATATATTTCTTCATCAAAGATCAAATCGCATTTATTATCGTCGAAGATTAGTTTACACCCGTTTTTAGCGGCTTTACTAACCGAAATTAGGTTCGACTCTAAGTCTGGGACATAAAGCACTTCGCGTAATTTCGTTAGTTTTTCTTTTCCTTCGGGGGTTAATGTTTTTATAAAAACTTCTCCTGAACCTAACGCTGTCAGTTTATTACCATTCGCGATCGTTACTGAAGTTTTATTATAATCAATAAATTTACTAAATAGGCTTTTATCATTACAAATGTGCGAGGTAGATCCTGAATCGAGAATCCAGTTATTTTTGCCTACTTTTTGAGTGATTAATGCTTTATTTTGCGTCTGATCATTTGCGTATTTTCTTTCGTTTGGAACTTTGTTTTCCCTATGAGTTTCGTTTTTTTCATAACATAATGAAGATGAGAAATTCTTTTTATTTTTGAATTGATTGTTACGAGGATTTCCGGATTGTACCGTGTTTCTGCTCTTGTAGTGCCAGCATTCGTAAGTCGAATGATTTTTCATTTTGCGGTTGTTGCAATATTTTTGTTCTCTTCTATTTTCAGTGTGTGTATATCTCCTATTTGTTTTAAATGCTGTCTCACTGTTGTTATATCCGCTATGTGATTGTTCTGACATTTCATGTCTACGATTATATTTATCCGTTAATTTGTTTTTGATAAAATCAGGGGTGAGCTCATTTTCTGGTCTCGCCTCCAACGCAGTTATCGAAGTATTGTAACTGGAGGGAAGAGAACACAGAAATAGCGCAGAAATATGTGAATCGCTAATATTTTCTCCAATGGCATTAAGTTTATCTATAATTTGCAAGATATTAGTGATATGTGAGATCATGTTTCCGCCCTCCGCTAATTTAGTACTGTATAATTTTCGTAACAGGTAAAGCTTACTAGATAAATTGCTTCTCTCATGTATATTTTTCATAGCTTCCCATGTTAATTTGGCAGTTTCTAAGTTTTTTACATTTACGATTTGAGAATCATCAATGCTTAAGTTAATTAAAGCTCTAGTCTTGCGGTCTCTTTTGTGCCATGCGGGGTCGGGTGGAGCTGGTGGATCTTGTACTATAATATCGTCGAGTTCCTCTTTAATCAGGAACATCTGCATCTTGAACTTCCATGTACTATAATTTGTAGAATTGAGTTTTTCAATAAATTGAGTATTTTCTTTGATCGCATTCATTTTTTTCTTTTTTTTCTTTAGCGTTCTTTTATTTATTATTATATTTTAGAAATTTGTTAAATTATCGTTTTTGATACTGGGATAATATTCTTTTTTCAGAATCAGTCTTTCATAATCTTTGTTAGGGGAACCGTCGGTAGCGTAATAAATTTTCTCTTTTTTCGAATTGTTAAATTGGTCTTCTATATTTTAGTATACGTTTTCGTCTTTTAATAATGGTAAAGAAGGATAGTTCAGCTTACCTGAGATTTTCCTTATGCGCTGAATATTTCCACAGTAATCCAAAGTGTTTGCACTGATATTTATCTTATCGACTGATTGAAGTATTCGCTATATGGAAGTAATAAGAACTATTATTATTAGTAAGTAGAGATGCACGAAATAAGAAGTAGATCCATTTTGAGTATAATATTATAATTCTTTGCTAGATATTTACATTTAAATCGCGTTTTTGGAGACTGCTTTTAGATGCTCCAATTTTACATTATATTTGAGATATATATTTACAACACATATGTACAAGAGCGTTTTAACTGCTCGGATTCATTTTAGATTCTGAAGGGAATGTCTTTAAGTTCAGTTCACACGCGCGTGATAACAGCTGTAGTTTTGAAGTAGGGAGGTCTGCAGAGTTTTTCACTTAATTGGTTTCGACAGTTTCTGGTTTTGTTCACTATGTTTTTCAGCTGCGGCACTTGAAGTACTTATTGGTAATTGGGGTCTGGTTTTTAACATGTTCTTATTTCGATCATTCGCTGCACGTGGAGATTATTCACTGCATAAAAAAGGTTTCTCCGTCAAATTCAACGTTATTAGCTCCGCCCACTGCTAATCCTATCGCACGAGTACTTATTTTCCCCAATCTTCGCGAAAACTTCCATTGATCATTATACAATGTTCTTTTCCCACATCTTTTTTCTTATTGTTTCTTTTTAATAATATTGCAAAACGCCAAAATTACGCCAGAGCTGTTGGTTTTATTTTTTAATTTTATAAGCGCTGAAAAGCAGGCCCTTATTTTCGTTTGCGAAAGGCGGAGTTATATCATTAACGTATATTAATTGGAAAGCTTCCTTCCCTTTAATGAGTATTTAACTTGAAATGTTTACTTATTATTTGAATGATTTGGTTTTCTGTTTAAAATGGATAACTCGTTGCAATCCGGATTTCTTAAAAGTACTGCAACTGCGACTGAAATTAAACCTGATGATTCGGGAACTAAAAGTTCTTCGAAACAATCTGATTATTCAGAAATGCAAGAGAGCCTGGGCATAGCTGTTATAATAGGCCTGTTCTGATAACTAATAAACCTAATTCTTTAAGTAAAACTGAAAACATCAATGCTCCCTTAACCCTTTAGCGGGCGGTGTCCACAAAAAGGACATCTAATTTTAATTCCAAAACTGACAAACGGCACCAAGAATATTTAATTAAATATTTCTTTTTTTAAAATAGGGGCAAATAAGCAAGTTTTTATTTTCTAATGAATTCTTTTTTAAATTCCGGTGTCAGTCCATAATTTCATCATTTTAAAAACAGACTTGCTCCGCGCCGGAAAGGGTTAATGAATAGGAAATATAATAATGCATTATTCTTGAAATCTGGATTTTCATTAATGGGAGATGAGATTTTAATAATATGTGGGAAAAGTTAGGGGGTGGTGGGTGTTAATGATAAATAGGGGGTACTCAGAAATGCAAAGCCTAAGCAAGGGGTACGTGAAAGAAAAAAGGATGGGAAGCGCTGTTCTACAGTATTAAAATTAAGGCTCGAGGGCTTGAAGTACATCGGTACAATCGAGACACGGTTGTAGATCGTGGTTTGGCCGGATTTTAATTCCACATTTCTTTCCACTTTCACGGAGTAAAAAAATTATTGTCATTTTTTAAAATGGCCTTTTTTTTCTTTTTTGTAAAGTTTCATAAGAAGAGAAAAATGACATAGATTCCATTACAATGTTTAAATGTATTTGTAAGTTTTTTTTATTTTTTTTTTAATAAACAACGATGTTATCGAAATAAGAATAAAATTTATCGAAAAATTCTCTTAATGCAAGAGCACAGAAAAAAAAAAAAGTAATGAAAAAGTTCCGCAAATCGAATTGCGCAGACTTGAACAAGCCGATCGTGCCACCTCCTTAAAATAAGCAAATTCCTAATATTATAAACGTGAAAGCGCGTTATATATTGTAGAATTTGTTTCATATATAGGTAGAAAATAGCCAAGAATAGAATGGTTAGCCTCTGTAATCGGGTCCGTACCCAATTTGCTTCCTTTAGCGAGCGAAATTTGTCGCAAAAGTAAATACATTTTTGTAACCAGGTTTTTTTTTTTTTTTTTTTCATGGGAAACACTTAATGGTATTCTATATGATCATTCTTCTCTCACCTTGGAGCCTTGGACTCCTTTTTCAATTGGTTGCAGTTTCATTTCGCGATTGTTTATATTATTTGGCGCAAAATTTCACTTTTTTAAGACGGAGTTATATTAATGCCCTTATAACAAAGAAATGCCGTATTGTGTCCTGTAAAAAGTGATAAAGCGTTGGTTAATTATACATATTTTAATTATCAGGAGTGAAATGTTTTGTTTAATTAATGCATTTATTATTCTTTTAATTTTACGTGAACGAAGTCACGGGTAAAAGCTAGTATTATGTATATTATTACTGATTTATTATATACCATTAAACACTAATCGCAGTAGTTGATAAAATAAACTGGAAATTACAAAAACTGAAATTTTTGGATGGAAATGTTTTTTTTTTTTTTTTTTTTTTAAAGTTGTGTTTATTTATATTTGAAGTTACTTAAATAATATGTTAAGGATTCACATAATTTTTCCAAAAACTTGAATCATCTTCAGTGATTAAATTATATTCGGCAAACTAAAACAAATTTTATTTCTCTCTTTTTTTCTCTTCTCTCCTTTTTTTTAAGTTTCTTTTTATTTATTTATTTATTTGCGTTATTTTTATAAACAATATCATATAAATAATTTATAATGATCTCACTATTGTCACCATTCTAATACAAATGCATTCAAATTCTTTACATTTTAAAAGCGGCAAAAAGAGGAATTAATCAAAGACTGTTTCGTCTTTGTATTTTTTATAAGCGACGAGGAGTGTTTTTTCTTTCTTTCTTTTTCTTTTTTTTTTAAAATACGAATTATCTTTTTTTTTTTTTATCTCCTGTCAGCATAAAACCACATTTTTATTCTATCTACAAGGGAACTACGCAAATAAATCATTGTCTCAGATTTGCTTTCTCAGCGATTTTCTAAGCACGGTACCGTTCTGCGTTCTATTGTCTGTAAATTATCTTTCTGCGAGCTACTGTTCGAAGCAAACAAAGTTGTTTCCCCAAATAAGAGGTATCCAAATAATAGAAGTTACATGAAATTACATTGAAGAAGGTTTTGTTGTTTTAGAAATAATTTAATAATAAAAGATTATGTGATTAAATAGTATTACGAGTGGTTTGTCCAGATTTTTCTCACAGGGTCCTGTTTTTGTGAATATTGAATAATTTCCTATATTTGTGAAAACTTTAATCATAACTTTGTGAATTTGAAATTATTGTTACTTTGAGTTTCCTGTTTATCTGTTTTTAACAAAATCGTTTGTTGAAAAACAAACAAACAAAAAGAGCTACTGTTTGTCGACCACAAGAATAGCTCCCGCCAAGATATCTGGTTAGTGGCGGTCGCTATAGTAACAAGACCTATCCATTTCGAATGGGGAATACGCGTGTGAGGAATTGGCGGAATAAAAGGTTACCCCCCGTCATTCTTCTTCTCAGATCAGCAGTTGCACCCGTTATCTTATTTTTGATTTAATTTTGATTTTGCTTTTTAAATTATTTGTTCCCATTTGTTTAAATAATTTTGCTAATTTGTTAAACTGAAACGATGCCCTTTCAGTTTAGGAAAGGTGAAGTCTTGAAATCGCAAGCACGTAAAATCGGGCAAATGAACTACGAAAACTTCAAAAAATGGATGTGTGTGCGAACAGTGCCGTATGTATGGATAATGCTCCGTATCATACGACTGTTGAAAACCGCACTCCTGCAAAATATTCTACAAAATAAAAAGAAAACTGCCCAGTTAAACTGAGGGCATTGCGCTCACAGGCTATTCACACTAATTGTATATTATGCTATTTTTTCAAAGAATAATGCCACTCGAAAAATAAAGAAATCGACAATAGATTAAGGGGGAGTCATCCCCCCGTTACCCCCTCATAGTTAACTAATGAACCCCTTAAACTAATCAGGGAAGCCTCTTATTACAATGAATATATATATACAAAATTTGAAGAAAATCGGATAATGCTGCATGAAAAACCCATTTATCTAAATTAAAGGGGGATTAGCCCCCCCCCCCTTCCTCCTTTATACTTAACCAATGAACCCCCAAAACTATTCAGAGAAGCGCATTATCACAATGAACCTATATACAAAATTTGAAGAAAATCGGATAATTCAGCTTGAAAAACCCATTTATATAAATTAAGGAGGGATTAGCCCTCCGTTCCCCCCCTTTATACTTAACCAGTCAATCCTGAAAACTAATCAGGGAAGCGTCTTAACTCAATGAACCTATAAACAAATTTTGAAGCAAATGGGATAATTCTGCATGAA
This sequence comes from Maratus michaelseni, assembly GCA_963931845.1. Lineage (NCBI taxonomy): Eukaryota > Metazoa > Arthropoda > Arachnida > Araneae > Salticidae > Maratus > Maratus michaelseni. The sequence goes on from OZ007589.1 coordinate 358,281,696, forward strand.
AAACCCATTTATATAAGTTAAGGGGGATTAGCCACCCCCGTTCCCCCCCCCCCCTTTATACTTAACCAATCAATCCCGAAAACTAATCAGGGAAGCGTTTTAACCCAATGAACCTATAAAAAATTTTTGAAGCAAATGGGATAATTCTTCATGAAAAACCCATTTATATAAATTAAGGGGGGGTTAGCCCCCCCCTTTTATATTTAACCAATCAATCCCGAAAACTAATCAGGGAACCGCCTTAACAGTGTGAACCTATAAACAAAATTTGAAGGAAAACGGAATAATTCTGCATGAAAAACCATATTTATATAAATTAAGGGGGATTAGCACCCCCCGTTCCCCCCCCCCCTTTATACTTAACCAATCAATCCTGAAAACTAATCAGGGAAGCGTCTTAACCCAGTGAACCTATAAACAAAATTTGAAGGAAAACGGAATGATTCTGCAGGAAAAACCCATTTATAAAAATTAAGGGGGGGATTAGCCCCCCACGTCACCCCCCCCCCTTTATACTTAACCAATCAATCCCGAAAACTAATCAGGGAAGCACCTTAACACAGTGAACCTATAAACAAAATTTGAAGGAAAACGGATATTTCTATGAAGAGTTATCGCGTTACGTACGTACGTACGTACATACATACGTACGTACATACATACGTACAGAACCGGCGGGCACATAAGCTCTCAGGCTTTGATAGCCTGTGAGCTAAAAAGTTATGATAGACTGGCTAGGCTAAAAAACAACAAAATATACTGCGACGAATAAATGCGGAAAGCGGAACTGTTCTCTCATAGACAGTAATCGTCCAAAGAAAATCATCTTTAAAATCGATAATTTAATAGAAGAAGAAGGGCATGAAGTTCTACGACTCCCCCCTTATCATTGCGATCTAAACGCAATGGAATTTGTGTGGTCCTCTGTGAAAAGAAAAGTAAAAGAACGAAATGTTACTGGTGATTCAAGTTTGGACAATCTAAAATCTCTACTTCAAACAGCTATCACTGAGGTTACTTCGGCAGAATGGGCAGCGCATTGCAAATATGTGGAAAACTTTGAAAATAATTACTGGGAAAAAGATGGACTGTTAGAGGATTTATTGGTCGAATTGTCATTTAACACTAATACCGGCGATTCTGATTCAGAAGAAACCGAGACTTCTGAGAGTGATTTAGAGGACTTTCACATGCTTGAATAAAATTAAGTTTAGAAGTATTATTATTTTTAGGTAGATTTCGTAAGAAATACTACCTATTATATTCTCACCTAAGTTGGAATTTTTGAAAATTTTTTGCAGATCTACGCCGATCATGACTCCCAGAACCCAAAACCACCCCCAGTTCAAAACTTTATCTATCTATCTATGTCATTTTTTATGGACACGATAACTGGAAAAATTCTGCATAAATATCTTCCAAACTGATACATAAAATCAAGGGTCATAAAATCTCGGTCAAGTTCGTTAATGGGGAAAATCGAACAAGGGGGGAGGGGAATGAGGTGACTTTTTATGAAAACAGAAAAAACCCATAATTTCTTAATTATGATACGTATCGAATCCGTTTAAAGTTATTATTACTTTTAGGAAAAGGGTCGAAAATTTATGTATGACAGATTTTAGATATCATTAAAAATGGCCCCAAGAGGGGAGGGGAAAGGGGTGTTTTAGAAGAAAAAAAATCATAACTTCGTCAATTCACAAGATATCAAATCCGCTTAAATTTATTATTCATCCTCTTAATATTATCTAAAACTTTTATATTGACAAATTTTTTACAGGAAAAAAAAAAAAAAAAAAAAAAAATTCTGCTGGCTCCGCCTGCAAATAAGTTAGGTTTCGAAGTGGGCGGTTCCCATCTGCCGTATCATGGCAAAAAGGTCATTTCTTCCGCAATTCCCAACAAACAGGTGCCCCACGATCTGCATCTTCAAAATCTACCTGTGCCTGTTGGCCGACCGTCAGGGATTTTTTTTTATGTTTTTAATGATAAAAAAATTTCTCCGTCCTTGCAAATTTTTTGAAAATACATGCTGAAATTTATAATAATCGCTGAAGTTCGGTCATTGTATTAATAATTTAAAGTCATTGATAATTATTAATCGTTATGAAAATCTTAATTTTGAAACAATTATTTAAGTTAATTTAATTTAGTTTTTACTGTAATTAATTTCATGATTAATTCATATTTTATTTTCATTTGTAAAATTTAAATATTATCACATAAATAATATATGAAATAGTTTTTTTTCATTCGATGAATCGATTAAAATAATTACAAAAAAAAAAAAAAAAAGTAATAATAATAAAACATCGCCAACATGCCCTCAAGGCGCTTAGTAAACCAATGTGAATGCCTATCTTCTGGCTTCCCCTGTCGAAAATGGAGCGAGTCTTGTTTCCACGGCAACAGACAGGCACAGACTTCTTGGCGAGAGCTATTCTTGTGATCGACAAACAGTATACTCTTTGACAGTTTTGTGGCAGGTCAGATTTTATTTTAAAATGATTAAGTTTGTGAAAGTTTCAGTTTGGCGATGAAAAGAGCAATTTTGTGGTTTTAAAGTGAAAATTTTTGTGATGGGTTCTGTTTTAAGATGAAAATTTTTGTGAAGGTACCTTTAAAGAATCAAAAATTATCCTAATAAGATCCCTGATTACAAACATTACAAAAATAAGAAGAAGAGGACTCCATACCCTTCAGTTTGCTAAATATGACGAAAATATCAATTTTCCGACTTTCTGTTCAAAATGAATTTAGTTATCCGGAGTGTATTCTCGCTAGAGTAAAGGGGTAACCCGAAAATTCTGCAGTTGTACTAACTAGGCGCTATGTTGAAAAGGCCCCGTGAGTGTCCGATTTTGTACACTGGTGTGCAAAACTTAAGCAACAAACACAAAATGCTAATTTATGAACACGTGAGTACTCAAAAGGAAATTCTGTAAAGAGCAAGTGTAGAAAAGAGGTACAACCCTAACAGCACGGCCAGTCGATGTGAAGTTCCTTTGACGTCACACATGGTTAGAAGTATCAAAATCACTACGGTGAATCAAAATATGGGATATTTCACTGTCTGAGAACTGAAAAGTCACTGTGACTGTCGCTTTCTGATGGGTCACCATGTGACATTACCATGAAGTCACCTTGTGATTCTCAAGTCACTGTCAGTTGAAGACTGAACTTTGAAGTCATTGTGAGCATTGCATTGTGATGAGTCGCCAAATAATGTTACAATGAAGTTGCATGGTGACTTTCCGGTGATCGACACTCTATTGTGAAGTCATCATTGCACTCCTTTGTGAAAAGTCACCAGATGATTTCCTTTTCTGTCACTTGGGAACTCGTCACAGAACAGCTATCATGATGACTTTACAATGGAGTGTCAAAATGACAGTCACATGAAAGTCACAAGATGACTTCATTGTAAAGTCATCTGGTGACTCGTCAAAAAGTAGCAGTCATGGTGACTGTTCAGTGGAGTGACCAAATGAGACGAATGAAATATATCACATTTCTGTTCATTGTAGTGACTGTGACAATTGTGACCATTTGTGATGTCAAGAAGACTTCACATCGACTGTCTGTGCTGTTAGGGTAGTACCTATTTTCTACACTCGCTGTTTATAGAATTTCCTTTCGAGTACTCACGTGTTCAAAAATTAGCATTTTGTGTTTGTTGCTTAAGTTTTGCACACTAGTGTATTAAGTTTATGCAAAGGACATGTAGAGTTCTTATAAACGTAATCAGTACCGGGCCCCACAAATTATGCGCATGCCTTTTCAAAAAACAAAGTAAATCCAACGACAGCTACTAAGTTTTTAACGTTCAGAAAGTTACAGCGACCTGATGGAAAAGAAAACTTTGAAATAGAGTCCTGATATTTCAACCCGAACCCGCAGTAAAAGGACAATAAATCATGTTTTAATGTAAGAGTAATGTACGATCATATCTCTAATACCAATTTTATATTTTATATAGAAAAATTGACAAATATATGTTCTTTAATATTCAAATACAGTGAAACCTCTGACTAGCTGACACCTCGAGATCGTTGAATTAGAATACTGCATCGGGTCGGGTTGTTCTATTTTATTATTTTTTTTCGTGTCGGGATGACTCTAATTTTCTTTCTGCGTGCCGGATACTCGAGTTCATCCTAGAATAATTCTACCGGGTCACATTTAAGTTTTTTGCAAGTCGGATTGTTAGGATTTTCACAAAAAGTTTGAACAGAACTATGTTTGAGATGAAAATAAATAAGTATTTGAATATGAATGAATATAAATTCAATTTACTGCATGAGAAAAATAAAATGTATATAAGAAATGTAATCATAGATTATTCTTTTTTACGGTACAGTTAAGAACCATTTTTTCTTTTCTCAGAATATGAAAAACATTACCAACATTTCGTTTATGATACACACAAAAATACGTGTATCGTATTTGTGATAGTTTATGCACACTTACACATGCTACATGTGCGTATATTTGGTGGAACCCACTAATCCAAGGTACAAGTGTACAAATATATAAATGTCAGGAATTGAAAAAGTGTTCGTTAAATAGAGATGCCCGCTTTTCTGGAATGTCCATTATCGAGGTCTTATTGTATATATATATATATATATTTAACCTGAAAAAATATTGTGGACATTATTTTGTCAACCCGAATCCGACCCGCAAGATTCAAAACCGAACCCAAAAGAATGAAAGTTTACCCGACCCGTAGCAAAAAAGAAAAGTCAATCCGACCCGAACCCGAACCGCAACAAAAATATATAGCGATAACCCGACCCGACACGAACTCAGTGCGGGTAAAAGCGGGTCATCCGACACGATGCAGGACTCTACTTTGAAATCATATTCATTTAAAAAGCAAGCTGACCGAACTAAGCATGCTTCGTTTATATAGATTTAGAGAAGAAAGAAAAATAATAGCCGCTCGAAGTGTCTCAACCTTGACGTTACGAGACATTTTTCAGGATGACATTAACTGATGAAAATGTATTCATTTGAAAAGGAAATGTTAAATAAAATGGAGTTAGACAAGAATAATTGTCTCAAACGCCCGGTGTTTCTTCAAAAGGGCTTCGGGAATGAATATGTGCTAATAAAACGCAATGACGTGCCGTGACCTCTAAGTTTCCGGGATAGTAATTTCTTTTTGTCATTTCCATCACTCTTGAACAAATCTGCATAATAATCAAAAGGGTTTTAAATTCATGAATATTTTGTCTAGTTATATATTTTATCAAGTTATATATTTCACTTTTACAATATTAATAAGGAAATAAAACACTCGTTATTAATATTAAAAAGTTACAGATCAATACATTTCAACTGATTTATGAAAATGTCTAATTTAATATTATGTTACTAAAGTTTATGTAAGAAGCTTTTCATAAAAAGTGCCCTAAGTTTAAGAGTGTAAAAAATGCTCCAAAAGTGTAAATTTGCTCCAAAAATGCTCCAAAAGTGTAAATAAAACCCGACCCGAACCGCGGGTCGGGTGCGGGTAAAAGCGAGTAACCCGACCCGATGCAGGACTCTACCTTGAACCAACACTCTGCAACACTTACAATTGATACTATTAAAATTTATAGCTGGGATATTCTTTTATGAACAGCTTGTATATAAAACAATAATGAAGATCCTAAATACTTTCTATGCGCATTTCAAATTTTTATAAATATGGATTAATGATAGTTGTGTATCGTGTCACACATAGATAAAAAAAAAAAAAGATCGCCAATTTGCAGGTTGAGTATGACTAGTTACAGAGGATTACTTTCTGAAAATTTTTATTAACTGTTATTTAGCACCAAATTTTGTCAATAATGCTGCCAAGTTCCAAAATAGTCACAAAGTTTGCTTCCATAAACTCGGCCTTTATGATGTAACCAATATATTATACTTATTCAAATTTGCCTGTAAAACTATTTTTACCGTAATAAAAGTGCATGCGTAGAAAAGCCAATTTTAGTTGTTTTTTTTTTTTTTTTTAATAAAAAAAATAACATTTCGTTCCGTTTAAAAGATGTATAACTTTAATAAAAGCATCCCAATCAATAACGACTGACAGCATTCGAACGGACGTTTTGGATATGAGAGTTTTTCGGCATTTAAAAATTCATTTTTCCCAAGGAGCACAGATTGCTGGTCCATGCTTGGCAGTTTGCGGAAACTGTTGGAAAATGCTAGGTATAGAGACCCCCTCTAATTTGGAGCCTATCTGAGCAGGATTCTAGGCAACTAAACGGATAGACCATTGTTGGCCTTTGTTGGCAGATGATTCGTTGGTTAATTGGTATTTCTTACTGTGGCTAATGGGGGACAACAATTATCCATCAATTAGCCAACGTTGGCCCATCTATTTTGTGTTACTTGGCAGTGCTGTAATCGTAAAATGACGAGGGGGCTATACGCAAAGGGTATATGCCAGAGAGCATACGCTATAGCTTTATGTGAGACACACACGGAGGTTCTTAAAAAGTCCACAAGCTATTATACGGCGCATACTACCGCATACCCTCCACTACATCCCTACTACTTGGGTTCTTTCTTGCATTTTCTAAATGTCTGACATTTCAAATATTCTCACGAAGCCGTTTTTTAAATTTTAGACGCATATAGCATATATAGGGATTCTCTCCGCACACACAGTACATGACCGAGCAACAATGCAATGTGATTTTCCCGAAATACTGCTTTTTAAGACGGTACCAGAAATATCTCAGTAAAGTTTAAATTGATTTCTCCCCTTCCTCCACCTCTTTTTTTATGAAAGCTTATACCTTTTCTTTGGAAAAGCTTATACATTTTCTTCAAAACAAAATACATTTTTTTGTCGAAAACTGATAGATTAAGTTTTATAGTTCGCCATTTTGTTAAAAATGAAATATTTCAAAAACAATCGGTCAAGGACTAAACAATTATATGTTTCAACGTGTATTTTGTTACATTGAATTTAGATGAAACCATTCAGAGAAATCTCTGGCATTGGGGAACGCTACATGCCGTACAAATTTATAGAATCCTGCGTCAGGTCGAGTAACCTGAATATACTTGAACCTTTACCTGATCCGCTGTTCGGGTCCGATCGGGTCGGGTTGTCAATAATTTTTTTCGTTGCGGGTTGGGTTCAGTCTAATTGTTTCGGGTTGGGTTTTGACTCTTGCAAGTCAAATTTAATAACTCGTTTTTTTTTTTTTTTTTTTTTTCAAATTCATGTCTAAATTATTGTTTAAGATTAAAAACAATGACTATATATTTGAATATAAAGGTACATAGATGTATTTTATACTATATAAAAGGTAACATTGATATTAAAAACATAATTAAAGAGTATTTTTTTTTTCATAATTGCTTTAAAATATGCTGTTGAAGTGCGTCAGGTTCGGGTTGGGTTGCCTTCAAATAAAATTTTGAGGTTCAAGTCGATATAACTCTTCTCGTGCAGGACTCTGATGTGGATAACAATACAAGATGAGGATTTCCACAAAAACACGAAGATAAGAACCAATCCCCTGAAGTCGGTTTTATCTTTTATTGAAAAGTACTTGTTTTTGTTTTTAGTTGACTATCTTGTTGAATTTAATGAAGACTTTTTTAGTTGCAGAGAATGGAAAAGAAACAATAATTGTAAAACAATGATTGTTAAACAGTGATAAATGAGATGATATTCTGGCTTAACTGATGCTGTTTGCAGATATTTTTATCCTTTTTAGGCAGATTTTGTAAGAAGTACTACGTATTACATTCTCCCCTATGTTGGAATTTCTGAAATATTTTTGCAGAACTACGCTGATCATGACTCCCAGAACCCAAAATCCCCCCCCCCCCAGTTCAAAACCTTATATATATATATATACATATAGATCTATCTATATCACTTTTTTTATGGACACGATAACTTCCATAATTCTACACAAATCTCTTCCAAACTGAAACATAAAATCAAGGGGCATAAAATCTCGGTCAAGTTCGTTAATGGGCAAAATCGAACCAAGGGAGGGGAGGGGGAAATGGGGGCGGCTTTTTGTAAAAACAGAAAAAAAACCATAACTCTTAATTATGATACACATCGAATCCGTTTAAAGTTATTATTACTTCTACAAAAAAGACCGAAAATTTATGTATGACAGATTTTTGATATCATTAAAAATGGCTTCAAAAGGGGGGGGGGGGAGGATAGGGGTTTGGAAGAAAAAAATTCTTAACTTTGTCCATTCACAAAATATCAAATCCGCTTAAATTTATTATAAATCCTCTTAATATTATCTACAACTTTTATAGTGACAAGTTTTTTATAAGACCAACCCTTACAGCAAAATAAATAAATAAATAAATAAAAAACAACAACATCCCTGCCGGCTCCGCCTAGAGATACAAGTAGATTTCGAAGTGGGCGGTCCCAACTGCCACATCATGGCGAAAAGGTAATTTCTTCTGTAATTCTCAATAAACAGGAGCCCCACGGTCTGCGTCTTCGAAATCTACCTGTGCCTGTAGGCCGAGCCGTCAGGGATTTTTTTTTTTTTTTTTTTTTTTTTTTTTTTTTTTTTTTTTTGTAGTTTAAACTTGTATCTAAAAAAAATCAGATATTGGTAAAAAAATATTAGACTGCAGTTCGAAATCCTCGCACGGGTCTACTGGTAAGACATATTAGTTAATGTATTAATCTTAGTTAACGCATATATGTTTATGAGAGAAAATATTACAAATAAAAAATAAGGAAAATTTCTCAATTTTTTTTCTCCAATTAAATTTAGTTAATAGAACTTTATTGCATAATGGATATTGCAATCATGTTGTCAAGGTTCAATTTTTTTTCTGTTTCTATTCTCGCTACACCCATGTTATATGGAGAAAATCTACTTTTCCTGTTACCTCAAAACACAATAAAACACGCTATTTTTCACACCCATTTTCTTACTCAACCACGTTACAGGTCAAACGAACAATAGCTCAAAACTTCCAACAATTTTGCTTGTGTTGACGATTAATTATCCATGTATAAATTATACCCGTTGCACACTTCATTAGGAAGATGAACAAATGAGACATATTGTTTCTCGCACGCAACGAACCTACTTACTTTTATGGATTTCACCTATTACAATCACAAAAGCACGCAGAAAATTCTTTTTCTTTCCTATGCAGCTAGTCTCTTAAATAAATAAATACAGAAGAAAAGCCACTAAATCAATAGTTTAACACCGTAGCAATGCGGACTGTTTATTTCGTGCTTTAAAAGTAAACATGTATATGCATTTTAGGAAACATTTTAATAATATGAAACAGCGCCCGACCGCATTACTGTAACAAAGATTATCCCTTTTCTACAAAAAGGAAGGACTAACAAAATAATGTCTAATGTAAAATGTTTTCCATAATGTTTGTTATTAATATGTATGATGCAATAAAAATACATTTTTAAATGAGAAAATTTTGTTTTCAGGTCAGAATATTTGTGTTTTGGATACGTGTGTTTTGATGTTGGGGGAAAAGAAAACTGTCGTATATTGATTATAGAAATACAATACAATAATAATCAGAAACTATTTCACAAAATTGTAGACGATAGTTTAAGTATCTTTTACTTCAATAAAATAAATATATTTATCAGTAGCCATTCAATGTTTGAGGTATATTATTAGAATTGCAATCATGTGTGCCCACAAGAGGGAGCAGCGCGCGCGAAGGATGAGGGGGGGGGGGAGCAATTGCTTCTCCCTGGATTTTCAAATTTATATAATTAACTAAATTTTCTTTTCTCTCTCACGATTAAAAAAAAATAGTCTTTCCAAATGATTGAAAGTAATTAAACACTACGATAAACACTAAGATATTTTCCATAGGAAAAAAAAAAAAAACTATGGCTTTTGCAGCGGACTACAGGCACATCTGTTCCATATGGTGCCCCTCCCGGGATTTTGTTCTGCAAGCGCCCATGTTTGAAATACACATTAGATGATCTTATGTCTGATCAGAGGAAAAGGGGATTAAAATCAATTAACCTCAGAACAATTATTTATTTCTCATAAAAAGAACATTAGAGGATAATTTTCTACCTATGGGGAAAGTGATAAGTGTGAATTCTTTATTTTGTTCTTTAAAAGAATTTGCATTTGTTTATATGCATTTTACAATTTAGTAAAATTAAATAGCACCCCGTTGTGTTACTAAAAAAAAAAAAAAAAAAAAAAAAAAAAAACCTGTATAAACAAGTATTTTTTTTCTAAAAAAGAAAGAATAACAATTAATTTAAAATGTAAAATGTTTTCATAATATTTACAATTAGTATACATGATGAAATAAAAATACATTTTTAAATAAGAAAATTTTGTTTCCAAGTCAGAACATTTGCGTTTTGGATACGCATTTTTTGATGTGGGAAAAAAAGAAGAAAACTTTGCTATATATTAATTATGAAAATACAATATAATAATAGTCAGGAACTATTTGGCAAATTTGTAGTGGATGAATTAAGTCAGGTCTGTCCAATCTTTCAGTACCCACAGGCGCCCCTCAATTTGTGGCAACAATGAAGGGCGCCAATATTCATATGACTCAAAACATGCACCAATATTATCTCACAATATAAGTAGTGGTTGCAATACACACACATCTAATTACAATTAACCCTACAGTGCATAGTGTAGCCAATTAGCAACACTTTTTATTTAACTTTTAATAAATAAATCTTTGCAACCACTATATTTACATAAAAATATTAATCGTGTAAAAATAACATAAATATGCTACTAAAAAAAGTTAAAAATCTATCTTAAAATTTCTGGTGTCGAATTCTTAATATAAGTATAAAAAACACAATTCTAAAAGAAAAATTCATGCATTGTAGGGTTAAGTGATACCAAGTGTTCCGATTTACGCGGGACGTCCCGATTTTCAGGCGTTTCAAGACCCGTCCCACTGAACCACTGTGCGGGGATTTTAATAAGTCCCTATTTTTCATGATGTACAAATTGCATCAAGTTGATGATTGATGCATGAAATGATGCATTTCAATAGCATCAAGTGAAACTCAATGCAGTAAAACTTGTGAAAACAGAACTAGTCTATAACGGGAAATTTTTATGGTTTCACGGAAAAAAACACTGTATAAGACTACCTGCTAAGACGAAACCTGTCTAAAACTGAATATTTTTCTGGTTCCTAACGATTTTGCTTTTACAGATTTTAATAAACTTTTTTCAGTAAAACCTGTGAAAATGGAACCTGTTCATATAAAACCTAACTAAGACAGAACCCAAAATGACCAGAGAAAAATTCCGTTTTAGATAGGTTTCCGTCTTAGCAGGTATAATTATATGTATTCTTTCCTTCGGGAACAATGATCTTTTCTACTTTTAAGACAGTATTCCGTTATAGACAGGATCATTTTTATAGGATTTACGATATTTTTATGTCCCGATTTAAAAGCTGTTGTCCCGCTTTTTTTTCTCACCCTCTCCCACTTTTTCCCTCACCGTCTCCCGCTTTTTGTGATAGTGGACCTGGCAACATTAAATAAAATGTCCATGCACATACGAGTGTATATCACATTGGGCAGCCATAGGGCTCCTACGATTCAAAAATTCTGTGAAAATAATTTGCAGAAAAAAACATAAATTAAGAATTACACTTTTCTGAAAAAAGGCTTACATGATTAAAAAAAAAAAAATCGTAGGGAAGGAGCTAGAAACCGTTATCGCGCCTGTAACTAAGAAGCATGCAAAAAATTCATTTAAAATTGGTTTAATTTTTTTAAAAAACTAGTAACAGGAAGCATTCGAATCAGTAAAAGAGAGAGAAAAAAATTATCACTAGGTATTCAGTGTTTGAGATTTATTATTAGATTTGAACCCAAGGGCGCCTGCAAGAGGGCGTCAGGGGTGGGCAATAGCCCCCCCCTAAAATTTCAAATTTAATTAACTAAATTTTTAAAACTGATTTAAAATTTTTAAAAAGCTAGTAACAGGAAGCATTCGAATCAGTAAAAGAGAAATATATATATAGTATATATATCACTAGATATTCAGTGTTTGAGATTTACTATTAGATTTGCAATCATGGGCGCCCGCAAGAGGGCGGCAGGGGTGGGCAATAGCCCCTCCCTAAAATTTCAAATTTAATTAACTAAATTTTTAAAATTGATTTAAATTATTTAAAAAGCTAGTAACAGGAAGCATTCGAATCAGTAAAAGAGAAAAATATATATCATTAGGCATTCAGTGTTTGAGATTTATTATTAGATTTGCAATCATGGGCGCCCGCAAGAGGGCGTCAGGGGAGGGCAATAGCCCATCCCTAGAATTTCAAATTTAATTAACTAAATTTTATTTATTTTTTCTTTTGATTATAACAAAATAAATAAAATTTACTCTTCTCAAATGATTTAAAATAATTAGCACTAAGAGGAAAATGAGCTAAGCACTTTTCGCCAGAGGGGACTTCCCCCACCCCCCTTACGCTCCCATGGAAGGTAATTTTTAATTACGTTCTTCTGTTGTGTTCACGTATTAAAAATATCTTAAACGGGGAATTCAAGGAGACGGAGCCTCGATGATGAAATAATAATAATAAATTGTACCAATTCTACATTTCGAAAAAAGCCGATGGAGGCTTATTTTTGGATTTTTCATATATCATCTTATTTGTTACATTTCTGTATTATTTTTGAAGTTGATATGTTTAAAAATTGTCTTACATGTGGTGCTCTGATAAAAAATTCTAAGTTTAATTTATTTCACTTTTAATATTAAAAAAAAAAAAAAAAAGAAAGAAAGAAAGAAAGGAAAAGGGAAAAAAAAAAGGGTGGTCTAGGCAGCGGATTACAAGTACAATATTTTCCGAAAATCTTGCTCTTCTTGGATTTTGTTCTGCGAGCGTCCATGTTTGCGATACTCATTAGTTCATGCTTAAATCTGATTACGGAGTAGGGGGGATTAAAATCTATAAACCTTAGAAAATGAACCTGGTTCTCTCAAAAAAAGACAGAGAATACTTTTCTATTTACGGGGAATATGAATATTGTGAATTCTTCAATTCATGCTAAAGAAAGAAAAAAAGAAGAAAAAAAATGTATATGCATTTTAGAAAGCAATTTAATACGATAAAACAGCATCCTGCTTTATTGCTGAAAAATGATTGAATAAACAAATATCTCTTTTTCAATATAAAAGGACTAACAAATTATGTGAAATGTAATATATTTTTTATACTGTTTGCTATTAATATGTACATGATACGAACAAAACACATACATTTTTTTTTTTTTTTTTTTTTTTTTATGAGAAAGTATTGTTTTCAGGTCAGAATATTTGTGTTTTTATACCACATTTTTATAGCTGAAAAAAAAAAAAAGAAAGAAAAGAAACCTGGAAAATTATGATTACGAAAACGTAGTACAATAATAATAATAATCAGGAATTACTTCAGAAATTTGTAATAAAAATGTTTAGATTTCTTTTGGTCGAGTAAGTGAATAAAACAAACAAAAATTAAACGGTTGCGTTGGGCATATATCAGCGCGTGATTTTTCCGAATGGTTACCTTCATAATTTGTGTGTTAAAATAAATTTTCTATAACAAATTGAAAAAAAGAAAAAAGAAAAAGAAAACATTAACCAGAATTTTCAATATACGATACAACACCAACAAATCAATTTTATTTAGACTTTAATTTAATTTAAATTTAAATTTAAAAATAATAATAATAAAAGACTATTTTATTTACATTCAAAATTATTATTATTATTTTAATTTGTTTTTCGGCCAAAAACTATTTATTTCACTCATAATAATAATGATAATGAATAAACTATTATAAAATAAACTGTAATAAATAAACTATAATAAAAAATAAACTATAATAAAAAACTATAATATAATAAATTAATATAAACTATAATATAAAAAAATAAACATAAAATATAAATAAATTATAACATAAAAACTAAAACATAATAAACTAATATAAACTATAATATAAAAAATTAAATATAAAGCATAAATAAATTATAATATAAAAAACTAAAACATAATAAACTAATATAAACTATAATATAAAATATAAATAAGTAAAACATAAACTATATAATAAACAAACTATATAATAAATAATTATGACAAAATAACTAAAATATAAAAAAAATTATAATATAATAAACTAATATAAACTATAAAATAAAAAATTAAATATAAAATATAAATAAATAAAATATAAACTATATAATAAACAAACTATATAATAAATAATTATAATAAATAACTATAATATAAAAAATACAATATAATAAACTAATATATATATATATATATATATATATATATATATAAAATTATTCATTTCACCCATAATAAAAGTCCTTCTAAAATAAATAGAACTTCGTTGCTAGAAATTGTCATTACTGCGATTGTTTGAGCTGGATTATGAGATTTATATGCATAATAGCTCATCTTAAATCAAATCAGAGGAGAGAAGGAAATTAAGAATTAAAACCCATAAACCTTGGAAAACTTATTTAGTGTTCATGAAAAAGATAAAAAGATAATGTTCTATATGCATGGAGGTAATTGCAATTATATGCATTAGCTCATTTAATGTGGGGTCGAGGAAGAATTCAGAGTTAAAACCTTAGAGCGGTTATTAAACTTCCTCGCCTACAGTTAACACACGTAATAGTTGATCTAATGAGAGAAAGAAGAGAGAAAAAAATAAATAACAAAAATTCAGAGCTTTTTTTTTTCAAAAGGAGGCACTTGCTCGATAGAAGCACGAAGTATGATATCCAACACTAAATGTATTTCGTCCTAAGGGCACAAATAACCTGGGGAAAAAGGAAAAAAAAAAAAAAAAAAAAAAAAACAGAAAAAAAAACAGTCACGGACAGTTTCGAAAATAATTAATTCATAGAGTTTTATAACATACAAAATCCTTAACTTTATAAATAAGCAATACCACGCATATATGTTTGCTTTTCTTCCTTGTTCTTCTTTCATTCTTTCGTTTCTTTTCTTTTTTTTCTTTTTCTTTCTTTCTTTCTTTCTTTTTTTTTTTTTTTTTTTTCTTGTCAGAATTCAGTTTTTACATATTTAAGTACATCTTTTATAAAAATCAATTAAAGCTTTAGAGCTGCAATTTTTTATGCTTGTGCAGCTAATTTATTTCTTAAGAACTATTTAAAATTACGAATGTAAATAAACAGGATTTTTTTTCTATAATTTTCTGAATGTTTAAGTAACTATTTTTTAATTCACTTCGTTTTGAGAAAAATGAAAAAAAATTCTTATCATTCTTAAATAACATTCTTTTTTATCTGAATGTAAAATTTCAAGACGTTGCCTGTATTACTTAAAAAGAAAAAAACAAGAACGAAAAATCATGCATCAAGCATAGATTATGAAACACTTTCCAACTGATTCAGAATACTGTAAGAGAACTTTACAGTATAATATGGTAATAGTTGATTTCTAAGAAGACAAATGAAATGAAATCACCCTCTCGTGGAGATCCAGCCGCTTAAGCAACTTTTCTCCACGAGGGGAAATGTTTATTGAAAATTCATATTTTAGAATACAAATGTTGAATGTTGCATTTGAGATTAAAATAAAATTAGTACAAAGTTAGTTTTTTTTTTTTTTACAATAGTGGTTGAGATCACAACATTTCTTAATATTAACAAAAATTATATAAGAAAAAGTATAAAGGAAAGTAATTAGAAAATTTAGGAAAATAATACTTAATCATAACACAACCAGTAATTTTGTATGGTTCAAGCTGTAAGCTGAAATAGGAACAGTATGAGTACAAAAATGTGAACAGTATGTGAACTATACTATACAAATTACAAAAACAAAATATATTCTATTAAAAAGTACTTTATAAATGTAGGAAAAAGGATCATAGATCCTTTTTAATAAAGAAGAAATGTTTATTCAGAATGTTGTAATTTTCTTTTAGTTTATCATAGTTTAAAGCAGCCATACTCAACCTGCGGCCCACGGGCCGCATGTGGCCCGGCGACCTTTTATGTGCGGCCTGAGACATATAATCACAAATCAAAATTAACTTAGATGGTGCATAAAAAGTATTTAAGACCTTCATTGTTGTTTTATATATTTTCATGGAAACACAAAAATCTGTTATTTTATTTCCAATTAATTTAAAATTATGTTAAAATATCTTAAATGCCATTTTCTAAGTCAAAATAAGTTTTTTTTACATGTAGTCAGTCCTATATTTGTTCTACAATGATGTATAAATTTCTTAATCTTCAACATCAATTACACATTCTTCGAAATTAATTAAATTTGCACTATATACGTCTACAATTTTATAAAAAATAACGTTTTTGCTGTGATCACAAGTTTGATTTATTAGAGAAAATTACCTGATTTTTTTTTCTTTGAAACATGGAAAACACGTGTGCATTGTTATATTATTACATTTTATGCTTATTAGACTGCTAATACTGCGTTTTAGGATTAAATGTTTGCCACGGAAAAAATTGGCACCAATTTTTTTTTACATCACTACTTTCAAGCTATAAAACTTCGCAGCATATTTCTACAACATTTGCAAAAAAAATTACCACAAAGATTATTGTTTATAAATAATGGTGTTGAAAAATTTTGTAACATTTCTTCCGCGTCAAACGTTCAACACTACTCATAATATTAATTTTATTACATTGGTTTATTACACTATTTATGTTATCTTACTATATTAATTACTCTTTTTTTTTTACCCATTTATAAATACATAGTATGTTGCGGCCCGCCTAACGTCGAAAACATACGTTTGTGGCCCGCGAGATAAAAAGGTTGAGTATGGCTGGTTTAAAGGATCAAACAGAGTTATATTCAGATTTCGTCTCATTGTGACATTTTTATTGAAATTGAAAGTATGTCTCATTAGAGGACAATTACCATATATGTAATGTAGAACAGTTCCTGAGCTTTTTTTGGCAAATACATGTTGGGGAGGAGCGTTTTCCTATTTTATTTCAAAATGATGGGAAGCTACCGTGTCCATTATGACTGGTTTTTTGCAAATAAAGTTCAGATCCACTTTTCGTAAAATTTCATAAGTATCTCGGCCTTTTAATGAATATGACCAATCTTGATGCCAATCTGTGACTATTTTTAGTCTAAAAAATAATTTGACTTTTGAAAATGGAAATAAGAGAGTTTCCTTCTCGTTGTAACGATCATTTGTGATAGCACTTTTTGCCAGTAAATCTGCTCGTCCATTACTCTCTGTTCTAGCGTGCGATTTGGTCCATGCAATTGTTACTTGTTTTTTGGGAATTGACAATAAAATGCTATATATTTTAGTTATTAAATAATTTCGTTAAAACACTATTTTGAGGACTTCTAGTGATAAGCGGCTATCCGTTAAGATGGGGAGATTTTTATATTGTGAAGATGCGAACCAGTTTATTGAGTGTAGAATGGCATTCAATTTTGCTTGATAAATTGAGTTCTGGTTATGTAGTCTGATTACATAATCGTAAATATGTGTATTCTGGTAGTTTACTGTAAACGCTGATGCAGTACTAAGCACAGACAATTTGGAAAACACACAACACATTTGAAAACCAAATGCCAGAAATTACCGTCAATAGTCGAAAAAGTATCCGAATTCTCTTGTGAAGCCCTGTATAGGATCTATAGATTTGTATATTTAATACATAGTACATATTCTGAAATGTACTTAAGTTAGGAAACGCATAGCAGAGGTGAAAATTCCGCCAAAAAACGGAAATATACTCGAGATCTTTTCGGCAGCCCTGTATAGGATCTAAAGAATTTATACAGGGTGCAAAATCGCCGACCTTTAATTTCTCAACCGCTGGCTGTAGACATATAGTTCCAATTACAAAAGCGTTTATAATGAGGTAAATATTCATGTTGTGGCGTTAATTAAAGTAAAAAATCAATTTTATAAAAATTACGAAATCTAACTTTTTATACGGTCCCCCGGTCCCTATAGTTATATTTACTAAATGTTTGCACATATCATAACAAATACAACACAAAAAGTTTGACTTCTGTACGACAAAAATCGACACAGTTATTAAAGTTCAAAGTTTGAGATTTTTTCACATGATTTTATCTTTCATTCAGGGATCAGTTAAAAAATGAATTAGAGTAATTCGAGATCGAAATCAAGGTGCAATGTTCTTTTTACGGCAAAACTACCTTTAGCCGGTCTCGCTATTTCGGTGCATCACCAAAAAGGGTTATTTCATCAAAATATTTGTGCTGACTTTGAGGGGTCGTATACAAAGCGAAGAATGAAATATTGAAATTAAACAGAAAAATAAATATCAATTTATTATCCTATTAGAAAACGGTCTACTATAAAAAATGAATACATCAAATACCGGAATCTACTAGAGATACTGCTCAAAGTGTTTTCCATTAGTGGCAATGCACAATTGAATGCGTGACAGTACTGAGTCCTGGACGTACGTTGCAGCATAGCAGGCGAAACCGGGTATCACCAAAGAGGTTTTTTCATCTAAAAATTTAACAACATTCAAAACATTTCAAACAACATTCAAAAGTCAAATTAGGCAGTGTTGAATTCAGGGGGTGGCCCGGGAGGGACATTCCCCCCCCCCCCCCTTCTTCCCGGAACAATGAAATGTCCCTCCTGGTAAATATGAGATTTTGTGTTTTCAATGGTCAAAAAGTGCAATTTCTCCCAGGAACTCTATAATGTCCCCCCGTCGGAGAAAAGTGTCTGAATTCAACACTGAAAATAGGTATTGTTTGTTATCGGAAAATAAAACCTTCCGCTCTTTTGCGAATGCGTCCAGTCTGTTTTGATTTTATCAAAATAGTGTTAAGTCGAGTTTGTTTAGCTGCGTTTGGCTGAGTGCCAATCTTAGTGACCGCATACAAGAGAACGCAAACTAGAACTTCGGAAAATACTCATATCAGCGTAACACCCCTTTCGATTGTAGAATCCTCCCATAGTGCTAGGCGCGGTTTTCAAAAACTAACAATAGAATCGACATGAGTAAAATAAAATATACTCACTAAAAACTTTATAAATGGCAGCGGAATGCAAACGACCAACCGAAATATAACGAGCATGAAAATCAAGATTATGCGAATTACAATAGTACCGCAGCACAACGCGTTCGGGATAAAACACGAGCCACTAGCAGTGGACATGCTAGATAGCGCAGAGACTGTGATGGCAGGCTATACGTACACGCAATTACCGAAATGATACTTATTTATGGTGAATGTCAAAGGAATGCCAGAGCGGCTGCGAGGGTTTATTCAGAGCGTTTTCCTAGAGATCGACATCCAACGCATGAAACAATAACTGATGCATTGCACCGTCTTAGAGAGACCGGCTCTGTTGCACCACGACCGAGAACAAGTAGACGCGCAAGGTGTAATGTTCGAGTGACACCGGAGGAAGTGCTGGCATTCGCCCTTTTAAATCCACAAATGAGCACGGCGGAAATAAGGGAGGCATGTGGATACACACGTCAGCGTGTCTGGCAGTTATTGCATGCACATGGTGCGCATCCATACCATCCAACACTAGTGCAAGCTTTGATGTTGGGTGACCACGAAAGACGGTTTGATTACTGTAATTTCGTGCTTAACACTATAGAGAAAAATCCATCATTCCTTTGTGACATTCTGTGGACAGATGAGGCAACGTTTACACGGAGTGGCATTGTGAACGTTCAAAATGTGCATTACTGGTCTCTGGAAAATCCTCACATCGCCCGCACAGTACGACACCAGGTACGCTGGTCAACGAACGTGTGGTGCGGTATATGGGGAACTCAGATTGTAGGACCCCTCTTCTACGATGGAGCCCTAACGGGCGAACATTACCTGCACCTACTACAAAACACGGTACGTGACTGGTATGAAGGGCTGCCTCTCCGAAATGCATGCCGGGTGTGGTTTCAACATGATGGGGCCCCTCCGCATAAAGCATAAAACGTCCGTGCGTATCTGGCCAACGAATTCGGTCAACAGATCATTGGATATGGTGGTCCGGTAGAGTGGCCACCGCGTTCACCGGACTTGACTCCCATGTTCTTCTACCTCTGGGGATACATCAAGGCATAGGTGTATGTGACTGAGCCTACTTCTCTGGTTGATCTGAAGCAGCGCATCATCCTTGCTTGTCGCACAGTTACCCCTGCTATGCTCCAACGTGTCCAGGACTCAGTACTATCACGCATTCAATTGTGCATTGCCACCAATGGAGAACACTTTGAGCAGTATCTCTAGTAGATTCCGGTATTTGATGTATTCATTTTTTATAGTAGACCGTTTTCTAATAGGATAATAAATTGATATTTATTTTTCTGTTTAATTTCAATATTTCATTCTTCGCTTTGTATACGACCCCTCAAAGTCAGCTCAAAATTTTAGATGAAATAACCCTCTTTGGTGATACACCTATTTAGCGATACCGTCTAAAGGTAGTTTTGCCGTAAAAAGAACATTGCATCCTGATTTCGATCTCGAATTACTCTAATTCATTTTTTAACTGATCCCTGAATGAAAGACAAAATCATGTGAAAAAATCTCAAACTTTGAAATTTAATAACTGTGTCAATTTTTGTCGTACAGAAGTCAAACTTTTTGTGTTGTATTTATTATGATATGTGCAAACATTTACTAAATATAACTATAGGGACCGGGGGACGGTATAAAAAGTTAGATTTCGTAATTTTTATAAAATTGATTTTTTACTTTAATTAACGCCACAACATGAATATTTACCTCATTTTAAACGCTTTTGTAATTGGAACTACTATATGTCTACAATCAACGGTTGAGAAATTAAAGGTCGGCGATAGATAACATTTTGCACCCTGTATACAACAAGTGATATGCAAAAAATGAATTAAATTTATAAAAGCGTAACCACAACTGAAAACGCACTTCCAACATTTATTATTCAATTATTGATATATAATATAGATAAAAAAAATACTTATTAAAATTACTAAAATAGTGCATAAAATTTATTTAAAACCATATGTAATAGATGTTATATACATAGTTTAACCCCGAGATCTTTCAATCACGAACGTGATCATTTTTAAGGTGGATATGTTAACTGAAGCTTCAGTTAACGTATCCCTTTCAAAATGATCACGTTCGTGATTGAAAGATCTCGGGGTTAAAGTAAGATATGATTTAAAATAAATTTTATGCACCTTTTTTTAGAAATTTTAATAAGTATTTTATCTATATTAATTACAAGGTGAATGTGACATTCCATTTTAACCTCTTTTGAGTTTTTCTATTATTGATAGACACTACTACGAGTATAAAAGAATTCTTTTGTGTGTCCCTGTAAATGAACGATGAAGGCTATGTACAACTTATTCAAAAGTAAGCCTCTTGTAGGGCACCTCAGTGATATATATCAATTTCAATAGGTTTCAAATAGTGTAACATTATTAAAGTATACCGCAAACGATATTTCCCTATAGACCGTAATGTAACGGATTTCTTTTGAGTGTCCCTGTAAATGAATTATAAACAGTACACCCTTTGTTTTCAATACCGACCGAACAAGCCATAGCAAACCACAATATCATATATCAATTGCATGGCAATCCGAGTATATTTACGTGAGTTAGAGCACGGACAGACGAATCGATTCATAAACACTTTTCAACTATGTTGGAAAATGTTAAAAAGGACATTGTGGAGTTTTGGGGTTTAGGAGGGGGGGGGGGGTAGAGGATTACTTTTAGACCATTAAATAAGTATGAAGTACTAAATCTTTCCGAGGGGATATTTCGACATTTTCGAGGGGTCGCCAGCCCGAGGGGACACCCTTGAATTTAGCAGTGATCACTGGAAAACTACTACTATCACTATTTGCAAATGGATCACTATTTGCAAAGAATTTGAGCAAACCTCTTCGCAACTACCGACGCTTATTAACATTGCATGCCAACGATGCATGTTAACGTATTAATTAGTATGCGTTTTCACAAGTTGCATACAATCTTTTAAGTGTCGCTGTTTTCGTATAGTAATCTCTGTCTTAGAAAGTCAATGTCATGTTTCATCGCCGAATTTCTGTGACTAAATATGGCGAAAATTGCTGTATGAAAATAGTTGTATTTCAAAAATAAATTTGAATACAAGACGCTGGTACCGAAGGAATTAAATTTTGTAAGCATAAAGGCGTTATTCCAAAATTTATAAAGGAGACGGCTAAAAAAAGAAAATAACCTAACATAGATTTTCTTCAACAAATTGTCCCAGAAAAAAAAAAAAAAAACGGAAATAGCCAATCGATTGAGGTCTTCTCTCAATTTACGTAAAAAAAAAAAAAAAAAAAAAGCTTGGGAGATCGTTTTCAGATTAAAATTGTACAAAACTCAGAAATTTTCAATACGAACACCCGATGTTTATAAGAGAGTGTTTTCCTTTAAAAAAACTATTTTTACTTTTATTTATTTACGTAATTTACGTAAAAAAAAAAAAAAAAAAAAAAAAAAAAAAAAAAAAAAGCTTAGGAGATCGTTTTCAGATTAAAATTGTACAAAACTCAGAAATTTTCAATACGAACACCCGATGTTTATAAAAGAGTGTTTTTCCTTTAAAAAAAACTATTTTTACTTTTATTTATTTAGCTGTTTTTAAAGAATATTTGATTGCGTATTGTTATTTAGTATTCGTTCTATGATATAGGGGAGACCGGGGCAAGATGACTATGTTAACAATTTTTGTTGTTTATTTATTTATTTTGAAGTAATAGTAAAATTAATTTTACATGAACTGATAGAGTATACCTTTGTAGTATTAAATACATTACCATTTAATTTTTCAAATAAAAAAAAATAAAGGATAATTTTATTTTTTCATAACATTAACAAATCGTCATCTTGCCCCAGTACTGGGGCAAGATGACTTTGGCCTTGGGGCAAGATGACAACACTGAAAAAGATTGAACATATTTTATCTTTTGAATATGTTACATGGTTTAACAAATGATAACTGTGTTTTTACATCTTACAAAGTATCAAACTAAGCATAATGCATTGATTGTAACGTAAGTTTGAAGTGTTTAGTTGTGCAGCTAACAATAGTCACAAATAAAAATGCCATTTTGATACTTGGAACATTCCTCATGCCACCACTCTTGGCATTTACAGCACTGGATCCATTCTTCTGTTGGTGGGTCACAATATCAGAAGTTGGCCTTAAACGCCTTTTGAATTTTTTGGGAGTAGGGGGACCAGCGGGAGAGGGGGACCAGCGGGGGAAGCGGGAGGTCTTGACCCCGCCGAACGGTACTCTCCTCGTACCGATCGGACGCTTGGAAGTGGAGATACGGACCCCGATAGGGTTTTTCTTTCGGGAGGCTAGGGGGGGGGGGGGGCTTAGCGGATGGCAAAAATGTCTTCCTCTGGTCACTCCCTTTCGAACGACACCTCCCCCGATCCCATGCGCCCCAGAGGAGATAGAAGCGCAAGGTCGTGCGAACAAACACACAGACAAACAAGCGTTTACAGGATTTAAAGAGAATGGACAACATAGTTAGTTTAATAAATTCAGAAACACAGGGCCAGATGACGAACTCGTCATCTTGCCCCGGACTGCCTGTTTAAAAATATTCGTTTTCATTGCCATGAAGGAAGGCGATTAATTGACATTTATTCATGGTAATAGGTAGTATTTAAACTAAGTTACTCATAAATATTAAAGAGAAACGATATATCATACCTGTATCTGTAGCTGATTTTATTTACACATGCATAAAAGTTATAACGTGGCAGCGGAAAACAATTCAAGCTTCACAACTCACACAAAAAGGGCGATTTCAGCGTCTCTATAGTATTGTTTAACGAACGGCCGATAGGAGAGCCAGTAGTGTCCGGTTGATGCTGCCACCTAGCGGAAAATGGAAAAATTAAGACATTCGTCATCTTGCCCCACTCTTCATCTTGCCCCGGTCTCCCCTACTACATAAAATTTTCATGAGTGTCGCTGAAGACACTTTTTAATGTTTATCGATTCTAGTGCCTTGTTTTCAGAAAAATGTATTTGAAATCAGGGCTGCGGAGTCGGTGGAAAAAATGACCGACTCCGACTCCGACTCCGACTCCTGATATTTTAAAGGAACCGACTCCGACTCCGACTCTGACTCCGACTCTGACTCCGACTCCGGGACGTCTAAAGTACTAGTATTGCCTGTTGATTCCTATTATTCAGATTACTTTATTGCTGTCATTTGTTTTGAAATAGTAATAGTCGCTTTATTAAATTTGTCATTAAATAAAGGGAATATTACTATTTAAAAAAATGGCAGCAATCTAGCGATCAGAATTTAAAAAACTCAACTGGCAACACTGCAACCTGCTGTTACATTCCTGTTTGACCTTGAAGTATATGATGTGTATATTTTTGGATGAATTATGGGTATAAGCTGTGATAGGTAGTCAAGACTAGGACTCATTTACTGCAGCGGCAAACTTCTGACAATATTTTAGTACAAAAAGTTTCATTCTTTTCCACCAAAATATGGGTGAAAGGATGTTTAATTTTGGTTTTATACCTATTCCTGCAGACCCAAAAAATAGAAGGCAAAAATTTTATAATTTAAGCATCATTTCGGGTCTCCAGAACCCGAAAAATTACGAGGGAATGCAAGAAAAATACAAAAGAAAATTTTACTATTTTAGCATTAATTCTGTTCTCACGGCTTAGTAAAAACGGGGCAGAAATTTTATATTTTCAGCATTATTAATTGTACAATTTGGGTCAAGCAGGCCCGAAAAATCCAAATATTGAAATCTAAAGAAGTAAATAAAATGGAATCTTCACTATTTCAGTTCCCGCTGACTTGGAAAAGAAAATGCAAAATGTTGTAATCTTGGAGTTATTGTGTCTTCCAGACCCGAAAAATTCCAATGTAAGGGAAGAAAAATAAAGGGGAAAATTTTGTATCTCCTGCATTAACTTCATAATTTTGACTTTATTTCGGGTCTGCAAAACCTGAATATCGAAAGGAGAAAGATGACTGAAATTTCACTATTTTATCATTATTTTGAGTACTGCAGACTCAGGAAAAAAATTATAATTTTACTTTTCTTCGGGGGTGAGGGGGGGGGGGAGGTTCTACGCACACGAAAAACAGGAGAAAAAATTACTACAATTTCAGCATTACTCCTGGTCCTACAGACCTGAAGAATCTGAGCGAAACAAGAAAACAAAAGGGACAAATTTTCTATTACAAGGATATTTCTGATTCTGTAGACTCCAAAAAGAGCAGAAACTTCCAATTTTCGCATTACCTCGGGTTCTACAAACCCCTAAAACCGAGAGAAAGTAGTGCATACTAATATAAAATATAAACTAGAGATTTCAATTAAAAGCAGTTTTCATATACACTGTAAACTGGAAGGTATATTGGACCTGTTTAACCTGGGTTTCCTTGTATATATAGTCCAAATATAAAAATAATAATTCAGTTTATAAATTTAAAATTACATAGAATTGGTTTAATTTCACTTCAAACAGTCTAAAAAACAAGCTGGAGTCGGAGTCGGCCTGTTTTTTTAGTGACTCCGACTCCGACTCTTTTGTCAAAAAATAGGCCTGACTCCGACTCCGACTCCACGACTCCGACTCCGACTCTGCAGCCCTGTTTGAAATACATTACCGACATGTTACCTTCATAACTTACCTTTAGAAGAAGTAAGAAAATACACTATCTGTCAAGTATATAAGGACCATTTTCAAAATTCGCTTACAGATGCTGTCCCAAAGGGAAAAAGAAAAAAAAATCAAACATACATTAATATTTAATGTTTAATTTGAGCTATGCATTATATAAAGATGACTATATTAAATATTTCTAGCATTAAAAATTAAAAAAATCAATAAGAATTGTTGAGCTATAAATCAGTATAAATGTATTAATGTCAAATCCGTTACCGCACATTTTTTTAATGTATTTTAATATTAATATCATTTTTTCACCATTCTTTTGTTATTTTTCTTTCAACTATGAAATAGAGATATAATTTTCGTAAAATTCAATAATTTACGTGAATATACATTGTTATTACTAGAAAAAGTTTTGTATAAATTTATATGTGGTCAAAATTTGTGGCTATAAATGTCTCTCATTTCAATTAAAGTATTATTGTTAAGTATCATGTTCTGGAATTTAGGGACGGTCTTGACATTTGGTAACGGATTTCACACTAATCCATTTATACCGATTTATATCTCAAGAATTTTTATTGATTTTTTAAATTTTAAATGCTAGAACTATTTAATATAGTCTTTTTTATATAATACATAGCTCAAATTAAACATTAAATATTAATGTATGTTATGAATTTTCTTCTTTTACCTCTGGGAAAACATATGTAAGCGAATTTTGAAAATGACCCATTAGCAATTATATCAATATTTTTTTTTTTTTTTTATTTTTTTTTAAATATATATGTTTAAAAAAAAATCAAAATTCGTATTTTTACTGTTTTATAAGTCCACCGTTCTCTTAAAAGGAAACTTCGATGAGTTAACTTAGAGAGCCCACCCGTTATTTCTTTATTCTAAATATAAAACTGAAAGTTAACGATCCAAAGAAATGTGTAAGTGAGCTTATAAACGTTAAATCCTAATCTCGATTCTTCAGTGTCACGTATTAAATAATGAATATCATCGGATCTTAAATGAAAATAGGCCAAGTGACCTTCTTCTGCTTTGCTTGGGAAGGTAATCTTTTTTTTTTTTTCATTTTTTTTTTTTTTTTTTTTTTTTTTTTTTTTTTAATGAACTGGCAGACTGCCCATAGTGAAGCCCCACACCTTCACGACTACGGTAAGTGACAAGCGAAAGTTGTTAAAGATGCGGCAAGCTGCTATTAATTTCTGGAGTTGAAGCAGAGAAAAGACAATTTATAATATATAAATATCTTTTGTCGTCTTTCACAGATTTGTTCCGTTTTGTGAAAAAAAATAGTTTTTGTTTTTTCCCTTGAAAAAGAGAAAAAAAAAAAAAAAAAAAAAAAAAAAAACATAAAATCAGTTTAAGTCTAGAAAAAAAAGAACGTTTTCGTTCAGAAAAAAAAAAATAAGACTTAATGAAAAACACGCTACTTTGAGATTGTTCTTAGGAAAAAAAAATCATAATACTTTAAGACTGCTTTTAAATTAAAAACAGCAGATTTCATTTCTTTAATTAAAAACATGTTATTTTGAGTCAAACATATTTTTTCATTCTTCATACATGAAAGTTTCAAACACAGTTGAATCAGATTTTTATAAGCTCTCCCCACGAGGGTGAATTTTTACTCTTTCCGGCGGAGCGAGACTAAACACTGAACTAGACATCTACATCAGGAAAAAAATGGTCCGAAGCCCAAGCGCATCCCTCCCTGGGTGGGTTGGCAAAACCATATCTCAGGATCTGTCAGGCGCTTGAGGGTGAAACTTTGTGAGAATGTAAATTTTCAGACATAAGAACCGGGAAAGGAATTTTTAAATGGAAATTCCCCTTGCCACCCCCCCCCCCCCCTGGAGGGGAAATCATATATTGTGATCTGTCAGGCCCTTTGAGGTGAATTTTTGAACATAGGCACAGGTAAAACGATTCTTAATTTGGCTTCTGTAGATTCGTTTCAAAAATCTGTCCGGCTAGGGCTAGACGGATGAAGACAGGCTAGTTATTTTAAGGCTGTTTTCACATCAAAAACATGTTACTTTAATTATTTTTTTTAATTATCTCCATACATGAAAGTTTAAAACACAGTGTAATTAGATCTTTATGCCCCTTCCTTCGCCAAGGTGAATTTCTTCTGTTTCCGGATTAAACTGGAGAGAGATCTGCAAAAGACAGGGACTGGCCGAAGCCTGAGCCCGGCCATTTTATTTTCATTACACTCGATCCGGGCTTAATGTTTTCTAGCAGATTTGGCGTTGGCCGGACTTTCGTTTTTACTACTTACTCAGTCCGGGTCAAGACAAACCTGGGATTAATTCTTCCAAGACCGTGTCGTGGCTGTGCCCTTTTTTCTATAAAAGTAATAGTGATATTGTATACATTTGCCAACGGAGTTTTTACCAATATGTATAGTCGGCCAACGAAAAATAAATAAATAAATAAAATAAAATAAACAAAAAAAGAAAGAAAGGAACAACCCATACAATTTAATCTTTAAACTGTCACAGAAAAAAAAATGGAAATAGCCATCCGACTAGATTTTTTTTTCATTTTATGTTAAAAAAAACTAGTCGGATGTGTCAATCCCAAAACTTTCTTCTATCTCACACAGGTTTCGCATACACTAAAAAGAATCACCACCAATTTATATCAAGGTCTAACTGAATATAAAGTTTTATTAAATTCCATGCATTAGTTCTTGAGATATGACTATTGCTAAAATCGTGTAAATCCTGCAAAATGCAGAATAGCAGCGCCACCTAGATTTAGACCAAAACCTAATCCACTTATGTCAACGTCTAACTGAATCTCAAGTTTGATGAAAATCCGTGCATTAGCTCTTGAGATATAGTTATCATGATAATAATGAAAAAAGTAGCATAGCAGCGCCACCTGTTGGGCTGTTTAAACCAAAACGTACTCAGCATCTATATATGTCAAGGTCTAACAGAATGTGAAGTTTGATGAAATTCCTTGGATTAGCTTTTGAGATATAGCTATCGTGAAAATCATGAAAAAAGTAGTATAGCAGCGCCACCTGTTGGGATATCTACACCAAAACGTATTCAGCGTCTATTTATGTCAAGGTCTAACTGAATCGGAAGTTTGATGAAAATCAGTGCATTAGTTCTTGAGATAGAGTTATTGCGGAAATCGCGAAAAATGCAGCATAGCAGCGCCACCTGTTGGGCAATTTTCACCAAAAACTAATCAGTACCAATTTATATTATGAACTAACTGAGTACAAAGTTTCATTAAATTTCGTGCAATAGTTCTTGAGATAGAGCGCCCACAAAATTTTTGTCACATACAGACAGACAGGCAGAGTCACAGAGTCACAGACAGACATTTTCTAAAAACAGTCAAGTCGTGTTCAGGACCTTCTAAAACGTATAAATCCGTCGAAAACCGGAAGTTGAATTTTTCATGAATCCAATACTTTCTTCTTGTAAAGATAGAAGAAAGTGAAAAATAGACAAGGAGTCGCCTTTTTTCTGAAATTGCACCAAATTCTGAAATTTTCAATACGAATACCTAATTTTGACACCATATTCGGCTTTTTAGTAACATTTTACTTTAGGACCCCAAATGGGAAGTCGTTCGGTAAAGTAGATTAGGAATTCTGAAGGTTTAAATTTTGGAACTCCTAATGTTAAATTTATTTGTAATTTTTGCAAAACAAGACTGCACTGCGGGTAGTTTTTTAAGCATAATTCAAAAACTATTTAGCGGAATGAACTGTAACTTTAGATTCATATATTTGAAGCTTCTAGAAATAAATTTTTGTTAAAAAATTCACAGGTTACAATTTATTTTTTAAAAATTAATATAAAAAAAAAACACGCATTTTCGAAAATTATGAATTGTAACCTATATATATATATATATATATATATATATATATATATACCCTATATATATAAAATCCTAATGAAACGAATTTGTGAAACGATTTTATGAAACGAATTTATGAAACGATTTTATGAAACGACTGATTAAACGACTGATTATGTTTCAGGGCTATTTTTAATAAAATATTAAACGCTTGATGGTGAAATTAATACCAATTGTCCATAAAAATCCGCGGATGTCAAAACTGGTAATAGAATTTTGAAATTGGAATTAGTTTTCGAGATATTAATTTTTTTCTAATTTTAATGACATTTCTGTAATGATGGCAACTAATTACTTAGTTTTTTTTGTAACAAAAAAGGGAAAAAAATCAAAAAGGATCCCGATAGGGATTATTGATTTCTTTTTATTAGTCATTTTCAAATTGAAATTGAATTTATCTTTTATTTCAATTGATAATGAAGACAAGATTGTGATTAAATTATGTTTTTCCGGAAAATTTGAAAAAAAAAATCACATTTCTATCGTCAGGATTCAATCGTCTGTCAGCATTTAATTTAATTTATAAACTGAAAATATTTTGAATAAATTCGTCCAAATGACGTCATTTATGTAAATACGTCATTTATGTTTATACAATTTGTTTAATATAAAGAAGCCATTTATCTATTTGTATGTTCAAAAAGAGGTAAATTGAAAGACAATTATAAATAAATTGTATATATACATATAAATACATTTATAAACAAGCATAAAAGTTCGGTGCTTTTCCAGTATATGGGGCCTTGACGAAACAGAGAAAATAGCCTTGGCGGAAAAGGAAATTTGGCAACATACTTTCTGTCAACCTATTCACTTTGTCATTTCGTATACAGAAGCATTTTTCAATATTTATACAATTTGTTTAGCGTAAAATGTCATTTATCCTATTTTATATATAATCAGAAGTAATTTGTATAGAAAAAACAATAATAATATATGTATAATTAAAATACGCATATAAACAAAAAAAATCGTCGAATTTGTTTCCATGGCTGTTTATGTCATTTGGCATCAAATCTCACTTTCTGATGCCCGAATTGCGCCAAGCTTTTTAAAAAAGCGTCAAGACTCCTATAATAGAAAAGAACCAACAGTTCATTGGGTTTGCTTTCATAACTTTTGGCAACAAATATATGTATATTAACGAATCTATCCCTTTTTGAAACTCGAATTACGACAAACCTAAAAGCAAAGGATCCTATACTGGAAAAGTACCCGATTTTCTTATGGACAATATTCAAGTGACATAACATGGTGTAAAATTATCGCGGATAGCAAAAAATATCTCATCAATTGATGCCGAATAAATGCAGGCATGCATGCACAAAATATTTAATTAATTTTGTATGATAAATAATTATTAGAAAATTCGTATATACACATTAATTAAAATAAATAATTTACATATTTAAAATAACATGAAAATATGCATGATGGTGCACTAAAATAGAGAGAAAATTAAAACCTGTTACTGAAAATGTCTATAACATAGTACTTTTCAATACCGTGGTTCTTAATGTTATTCACAAGCAGATGGAATTTTTCTCATCCTTAAACGCAAAGGAAGAATAGAATACAGATCGTTGTTATAAAAGTCCGAGAGGTAGCCACAATTTAAACCTAACCATTTTATACAAGCTGGTTTTCAAGGTGTAATTGATTTTACTTATCAATCCCTAAAACAGTCGCCAGTTGTCGCAACAGCTGTGTATGAGGCCATGATAATAAAAAAAATGCCCCATTAAAACGTTAAAAGCATGGCAACCCAATTACAGATTTACCAATATTTTTAAAAC
The DNA here is from genome assembly GCA_963931845.1 of Maratus michaelseni. Taxonomy (NCBI): domain Eukaryota; kingdom Metazoa; phylum Arthropoda; class Arachnida; order Araneae; family Salticidae; genus Maratus; species Maratus michaelseni. Next base: position 358,313,096 of record OZ007589.1, read on the forward strand.
GAAGCACGCTGTCATGCTTTTAGAGGCCTTGAAGTCTGAGCGGGGGTTGGCGAGCATAGCTCGCAGGGGGTAGGCCCCCCTAGTATAATTATAATATCTTTGAATTTCAAAAAACATATCAAGTTCTTGTAACATTCTAATTAAATCTCCTAAGAGATAATTAGTAATAAAGTGTAGACAGAATACCACATATTTAATAAATTAACAAGTGCAATCATAATTTTACCATAGCATTTGCTTCAATGGTAATTGGCCAAAAATACTGAAAATATGAAGAATATTTAAAAAGAGAGAGAGGGAAAAAAATTATATAATAAACCATAAAATGTTAATAATTTGAAGTGGATTTTGAAATGAAATATGAACTAAATATAATGGAAAATTGGATAACAAGAGATTTAAATTAGAATTGGATATGAAAAAACACGTGTAGATATAATCATCAGCCTGGATGTATCCACACGTGTTTTAAAAATAATACAGTATTTCATAAATATACTTGCATTTATGCTAAGATCAGTATATTCATCCAGGTATACTGTATTATTATCAGAAAACAATTGGAAATAAAAAAACTTGTAAAGAATAGATAAAATATTTTACTCACAATAATTATCCAAAATTCCGTGAATAGACTTTTTATAACTGATCATTAGTATCACATAATATAAAGGTGATCGGCTAAACGCACATTCACCATGACTATATAAAGTGTAAACATTGTTCAACCAGCTTAATAATAGTCCTTATATATGTTTTAATTGTATTATTTGCTATATCATTGGCTCATAAATCACTTTGATTAGCTTCTATATATATATATATATATATATATATTAGAGATGAGACGGGCTCAGCCCGAGACCGAAAGCCCGAGCTCGACACGGGACTCGATTTTTATACCAGCCTTCGGGACCGGGCGGGCTCGGGCTCATTCTTTCTGAAATCGACAATTTTATTTATTCTGATATAGAAAAAATAAAAATAACTTTTCCCCCTAAAAAATTACATATTCCAATGTCAAGTAATACAATTAAAATTACATATTTCACTTTCAAGTAATTGTAATGTTTTTTTGATCAGAATGAATAGAAGGAGAATCAGAAATCTTATTTTTCTTTTTTAGTATTAGAATGTTATTTTAAAAGAAAATTTACGATATTTGCGACGCGACTGACGACTGGGTGATATGGTGCCAATGCGAAAAGGCGCGAATACTATTTGTTACTAGATTTTCGCTTGTGACAGTAGGATATTTTTTAATTGGGACGTTCATTTTATTTTATTTTTTTAGAGATCTAATGCGAGATGAATTTATATTTTTATTTTTAGTCATCAGAATTAGCTTAGGTTTACAAATTTTTAGTGTTCTATTGTGTGCAAGTCATACTCGCTCTTCACATAAAAATAACGTTAGTGATTATATTTTTAATCATGAAGTCTGCTCATGCTAAAGCTCTGCACATTTACGAAGTCACTTTCATTCGTAAGTAGATATAATTGTCATGAGTTGTTATTTCGATAGAAAGGAATCGAAGAGTGTTTCCACTTTTCCTATAAAAACACAGCATCATTCAGATAACGATGTCAAATTTTTAATAAAACGAAATATTGTTTGAATTAAGGAATCAATTATAAGTTACGATATATACACCTTTATAGGAAATAGAAAATGTTCGATTCTTCGGCATAGAAATATAGTAATTTCTGTAAATTTCATGCATCTATTCATAAAACGCACTTCGTTAATGTGTCCATCAGATTTGCTTGTTGGGAGAGAAAAATATTTACATCCTTTTAAGAAAGTTAATTTTTATTTGATACCAAACTTCTCTTTTGATAAGATTGAATGTAAATTTCCATAAAATTAATTATGTGCACGGGATGAACAGTTACTTTCACGTATGAAGTTTTTTTAAAATGAAATATTACTTTTAAAACAATTTTTAAATATTGTGCAATTTTTTTCGGTATCGGACTCGGACGGGCTCGGGCTCTGATGACACAAAATGTTTCGGGCTCGGGCGGGCCCGGGCTCCAAACAGACAGCCCGAACTCATCTCTGATATATATATATACAGGGTGTCCCAGAATTATTGGGACAAACTTTAAGGGGAGGTAGGAGACATTACAAGGATTCAGATTTGCATAGCAACCCATGGTCGGAAACGGCTTCGTTCGCCGTTAGGTGGTGTTGTTCAGAAGAGCATTGGAGCACGCCATATGTGGTCACACGCCATATGTGGTTTACACCATATGTGGTCACGCCATATGTGGTCACGCCATATGTGGTCACACGCCATATGTGGTTTACACCATATGTGGTCACGCCATATGTGGTCACACGCCATATGTGGTTTACACCATATGTGGTCACGCCATATGTGGTTTCAACATGATCCGAAACGTCTTGGGAAAGTAGTACGACAGGGATAAGAAACGCACAAGACTGAGATCATCTGAAATAAATTTATTGGTCAAAGATATTACACGTGCTGTGGTATATGATATGTGAAAACGTCACAAAAGATGTTCAAAGTTTTCACCATTGCTAGGGATGCCTGCATTACACCTTCGGACCATGGATTGGCTGACTCGCTCAAATACACCTGGATTTTGTTGGATATCCGCAGCAGCACAGACGAGTCTTGCAACCAAATCCATATCGGAATCCACAAGCGTTGCGTACCCAACATATTTCCGTGCACCCCAAAAGAAAGAAATCTATGCTGCGTAAATCAGGAGAGCGTGGTGGCCAGGGAACCGGTCCACCAAGGCCAATTCATTGGTGACCAAACACCTGATTCAAATGTTCACGATCTGCCATAAAAGGGAGATGCCCCATGATGTTGAAACCACATATGGCTTCTGACAAGCTTGGAACCACTTCTTACAAAAAGATGCGATAATATGCAGATGTTAGAGGTGCTCCAATGCTGTTGTGAACAACACCACCTAACGGCGAACGAAGCCGTTTCCGACCATGGGTTTCTATGCAAATGTGAATCCTTGTGATGTCCCCTGCCTCCCCTTAAAGTTTGTCCCAATAATCCTGGGACACCCTGTATGTATAAAATAACATATATTTGCTGTGAATATTCTTATGAAGCTCCTCTGACGATTCCATAAGATATTCATAGTTTTCTATTTTTGATTTTTGGTTTTATTAAGTTTAATTCCTGCAGTATCCTTTCCATTGCTTTTTATAATATCTCATCCTTTGTTTTTCACATGTTTTCATTTATATATGAAAACATGTGAAATGTGTGTTATTAAAATGAAATCACATGTGTGAAAAACAAAGGAAGAAATATTACAAAAAGCAACGGAAAGGATACTGCAGGAATTAAACTTAAAAAGAAAACCACGGAAAACTCCGAACGGTTAAGTCGACGAGCGCGACAGAGGTTTGAACCCAGCACCTCCCGTCTACCAGCTTTGAGAGCAGAACCTCTCAGCTACTGGTGGGGCATAAAGCAATGGATATAGCTCACTATAAAAACAAAGTAAGTGTAAGTTTGTGATGAAACTTGATTGAAAATGCTTATAAACCCAGGATCTCTTCACATTTCCATTGACACTGGAAGAACTGAATAGCTGATTCATTGCTAACTGTAAAAAATTATAATAATAGAAGAGGAGAAAGTTAGGTACTGCCAACTATTATCAAATAAAGAAGGAATAGCTGAATCTACAAACAGTATTGCGATGAAAAAGTCTGGTGCTGCCATCTATCAGATTAAAGGAGAAGCTGGAACTATGCAAAGAGTTTGCTTAAAATAAATCCCAGACAATGTAGTAATCGATGCAAATAAAATTTAGAAAGTAGTGAAAACTAAAGGATGTAAATAATATTTAAATAGTTATAGAGAGCAAATGGAAAGATAGTACTAAATAAAATTTAGACTTGTATGAGGCAACATAATGTAGATGAGATTATGAATCATGTAATGTTTGGAAAATTGTGTAAACTGCATGAAACCCGCATTTTTTAAAATTTATTTATTTATTTTTAATTCTCTCTATATATACACAGAAATCGAACTCTAGACGCTTTAAATAGCGTTATCCAAAATTATAGCTCATTCCTCCAAAAATAATTTTACTACCCACATTGCAATATGTTTTGCAACGATTATAAAGGAATTTAATATTAGGTGTTCCGAACTTTAAATCTTCATAATTCCTAAACTACTTGACCGACTGACTTCCCGTTTGGTATCCTATGAGACAATTTACCGAAAAAGACGGCAAAATTTGGTATTCATATTAAAAATTTTAGAGTTTGGTGCAATTTCAGTATAAAGTCCATTTTTTTATCCGTAAAATGAAGAAAAACATAATTTCCAGTCGAATGAATATTTCTGTTTTTTTCCTGTGACAATTTACAGATTAAAACGCATGGGGTGTTCTCTTTTCTTTCTTTTTTGGCTGACTGTACTTTGATTTAGTAAATCATAGAGAAATATTTTTAAACGTACATTTTCATTGAGAAAACTGCAATATTCCACTATCAGCTTTACCCGAATCAGGTAATTTTCAAAATTTCAAAATTTAATTTTTTTTAACTTGCTTCTAAATGTGATTTCTTACTTAGTATAAGAAATTTACAAAAACTAATGTTACAAATCTTTTCTAAGGTATCATCCACTAACAACGCCACGCATTTTTTACTTTCTTCTATCTTCACAAGAAGAAAGTATTGGATTCATGAAAATTTTCGACTTCCGGTTTTCGACGGATTTATACGTTTTAGAAGGTCCTGAACACGATTCGACTATTTTTAGAAAATGTCTGTCTGTGACTCTGTCTGTCTGTATGTATGTGACAAAAATTTTGTGGGCGCTCTATCTCAAGAACTAATGCTCGGAATTTAATAAAACTTTATATTCAGTCAGTCCCTGATGTAAATTGGTGCTGATTAGTTTTTGGTAAAAATCGTCCAGCAAGTGGCGCTGCTATACAGCATTTTTCGCGATTACCGCAATAGCTCTATCTCAAGAACTAATGCTCGGAATTTAATAAAACTTTATATTCAGTTAGTCCCTGATATAAATTGGTGTTGATTAGTTTTTGGTAAAAATCGCCCAGCAGGTGACGCTGCTATGCAGCATTTTTCGCGATTTCCGCAATAGCTCTATCTCAAGAACTAATGCTCGGAATTTAATAAAACTTTATATTCAGTTAGTCTCTGATATAAATTGGTGCTGATTAGTTTTTGGTAAAAATCGCCCAGCAGGTGGCGCTGCTATGCAGCATTTTGAGGATTTACACGATTTAGAGATAGACATATATCTCAAGAAATAATGCACGGAATTTAATAAAACTTGAGTTTCAGTTAGACCTTGATATAAATTGATGCTGATTCTTTTTAGTGTATGTGAAACCTGTGTGAGATAGAAGAAAGTTTTGGGATTGACACATCCGACTAGTTTTTAATTCATCTCTTTCCCTATGTCACGCAGATAGTCACACTCCAATGATACCCTTGTGACATCGCATTTTCTGCAACTATTAATTTAGAGCTGATTTTATGCCCCCGTCACCCCCCCCCCCCCACCTTACACACACACAAAAAAAAGTCATCATCTACTCCTACTGATATTGTAAATAACACCTAACTAATAGTTTTCATACCTTAGATCTGAAGGCAAAATGTGAGCTTCCCCCTTTCCCCTCTTCAAGTGTGACGTAATTAATGGACGTACCATCACCCTCTGAATATTATGCCTGAGCCTGAGAGATGACACAAAAATGGCGGCTATCCTAGGCGTATTTTTTCAGTGTCTGCACGGTCCCCTGAATTTGAATACCAATAAATTCTAAAACTTTTCTTCGCCGTATTTTTCCGAGATTCAATAAGTCAAAGAAAACTTTTAGAAAATACTGGTGTGTAATTTCAGGGGACCGTACAAACGCATAAAAAAACCCGCCTACGACAGCCGCCATTTTTCTATCAGCGCTTCCGCTCAGGCCTAGTATACAGGGGTCGGTGGATGAACCGTAAATGTAATATAAAATTATTACCATTTTTCTTTCAGTGTGGAAAGTTTTTTTCTTTTCAGTGCATTGCAAATGGAACACTTCGGATTGTCGCTCAGTTAGTAATAATGAAATAAACAAAAGTAATAAATGGAATCTTTGTTCATTCGATATTTATTCCCAGTTTCAAATTTTCAGACTGCCAAAGTTACTTAATTATTAAGTAGACAGCTGTAAACATATTTCAAACTAACTGCATTTCAATTTGAAGTGTTATTGTGGCGAAATCAAATGGCATTCAAAGGTACAAGCATAGGTAAAGACCAAATTTGAAATTCGAAGGAAATACAATGCAATGGAATATGGTGAAATATTGTGAAGGAAGTTAATGAATCTATAAAGGGTTTCAAGGACAGGGTTACGTAAGTTGTACAAGTTTCGCAATTCAGAAAATTTTATAACTAAACTAATTAAAAGAATGAAAACGAAATCGAAACCTCCGTTTAATTTCTTGTTCAGAGTAAAATTTAGATAGTTTTCTAGAATGTAATTAATTTATTTAACGTTAATGTAATTAACTATTTTAATTTAGCACCACAAGAGTACTTTATTTTGTCTAATACCGGGTACTCCATAAATTAGTTAAAACTTTAAAAATTCATTAAAAAGAAATAAATGATTGTAAAAAATTGCGGCTTGCAGGAATGGGATCAGAGGAAGATCGGATTTTTTTAATAACAAAAAAATTATGGTTAAAAAAATACCGATAGATGGCGCTGACAAGCGTAATATGAACCAGATGTATGCAAATTAGGTTCATTGTAAAAAAACCCATTTCATCGAAACGTCTAACAAGCTTTGGTATCCCAACACATGAAACGGTCCCTTTTCTCGTCTTAAGAGCCTACATCAGTCATGCGAAAAAACGCGCAAGCTAATGTTAAGTCTATGGGAATGTTCTTGGCAGATTTCTCGCTCTCATTTTAATATTTGTAAATGATTTTTTTTTTTTTTTTTTTTTTTTTTTTTTTTTCATAGGATAGCTGAGGTCGATCTCTAACGTTGTTAGTTTTTACTTTTTCAAGTTTGGTTCCAGTTTTTTTATATAAGGGTACTTTCACTTTCAGAACCGGTTCCAACCGATTCCAAAATTGAAAATGTCCGCTTATAAAAAAAACTGTAACCAAAATCAAACAAGAACGAAAAATCATGCGTCAAGCATAGATTATGTAGCACTTTCCAACGCTTCCAAATAATTTTACAAAACATACCGTTTAATAAGCTAAAAGATAACATCTAAGTAAACAATTTGGAAAACGCATAACATATTTAAAAACATAATTTCAGGAATTTCCAACAGATACAATATTCGGAAAAATATCCGAATACTTTTATTCAGCCCTGTATATGATCTATAGATTTGTATATGCTAGGATGCTAAATTTTAGTGTAGTTAGGAAACGCGTAGCACAGTTTAAAATTATCTTTCTGGAGTTTCTGTCAATAAACGGAAATGTGTTCGCGAACTTTTGTGCTGCCCTGTATAGAATCTACAGAATTTATACACACCACGTAATAGACAAAAAGCGAGTTAAAATTAAAATCGCGTTTAGTAACTTAAAACGCACTTCCAGGAATTAGTGTTAACAGACAGCAGAGAATTCTTTTGTGTGTCCCTGTAAATGAACGATGACTGCTATACACACTCTATTCTGTAGTAAGCCTCTTGTAATGCACCTTAGATAGATATATATATATAAATTTCAATGCTTTTAAAATAGTGAAACATTATTTAAATAAACCGCAGACGATTTTTCTCCATAGACGTCATGTAACGGAATTCTTTTGACTGTCCCTGTAAAGTAACTATAAGTGCTATGCACACCCTATTCCAGATTAAGCTTCTTCTAATGCACCTTAGTGATATATATAAATTTCAATGCGTTTAAAATACTGAAACATTATTTAAATAAACCGCAAATGATTTTTCCCCATAGACCGCAATGTAACGGAATTCTTTTGAGTGTCCCTGTAATAAAACTATAAGTGCTACACACTTCCGTTGAAATAGGGAACATGCTATAGATAACGACAATAACATATAAAAATTGCAGAGCAATCCGAGCATATTTACGGGAGTTAGAGCACGGACAGACGGCAGACGGCAGACGGCAGACGGCCATACGGCCAGACAAACCGAAGTCATAAGCACTTTTCAACTAGGTTGGAAAGTGCTAAAAAGTAAAAACTAACAACGTTAGAGATCGACCTCAGCTATCCTATGCAAAAAAAAAAAAAAAAAAAAAAAAAAAAATCATTTACAAATATTAAAATGAGAGCGAGAAATCTGCCAAGAACATTCCCATAGACTTAACATTAGCTTGCGCGTTTCTTCGCGTGACTAGCGTATGCTCTTAAGCCCTTTTGCCGTGCGGAATTTTCGCAATGCGCTAATTTGTGATTAACCGTTTTTCTAAAAGAGCTTAACTAACAACTCTTGATCTGTTAACGATAGCATACTGCCGTCATCGAATGAAGAACTTATATGCATCGAGGTATTTTACTGACAGACTGATTTCACAATTCTGCTTCATATTATGCATACCAGCGCTACCTATCGGTAATTTCGTGAACCACATTTTTTTTTATTATAAAAAAATTCCTACCTCCCCCTAATCCCATTCGTGCAAACCGCAATTTTTTAGCATCATTTGTTGCTTTTTAATGATTTTTTAAAGTTTTAACGAATTTATGACGCACCCGGTATATATTGCAGCAGAGTAGATATTATTTTCGCTGGTAAGCAAAGATTCAGTGTTGAATTCAGAAATTTTTCTCCGGGAGGAGTTCTGAAGCTTGGGAGGGCACTGAGAAGTTCCGGGGGTGAACTTCTGGACCATTAATAAGCACAAAACTCGTAATCTTCCGGCGGGGGGGAGGGGGGTATTTCGATGCTTCGGTGAGCAATATACCCTCCCCTGGGCCACCCTCTGAATTCAACAATACAATCTCGTATTCAACAATACAATCTCGAATTCAACAATACAACGATATAGTCTCGTCCAAGATTTGTTATGAAAAATTATTGGACACTTCGACTGTGGTAGTTTCCTTAATTTATATGTAAAGTCTCGAAGAAAAAAAAAAAAAAAGACTGAACGCCCCTGATTAACTTTGCATCAAAATGTCGTAAAAGAAAGTTACTGATACCAAACGATCGGAAATAAAGTTTACTTTTAAATGATGTATATAAAATTTGCTTAGAGGGCCATCTACATACCAAAATGAGTCCAAACTTTGTTTATTTCAATGGCAACACCCAATTTTCACACAATATTTTTAATCTTCGGTTAAAACTATGCGTAGATACCAAATTTGAAGTCATTTTGATGATACGTTTTTGAATTATAAACATTCAAAATTTGGAGCTTCTAATGTTAAATTACCTTTTCATATTTTTATTAATGTCTCCTGAAATTATAATCCTGATGTGTTAATTTTTTGTTTGGTTATAATAGTAAAAAAACCAAACATGAATAAGTTGAATTTGCAATTTTTATAATTTTATAATATGAATTATGAAATTAATATTCGAAAAAATTATGAATTGCAACCTAAAGTTTTTTTTTTTTTTTTTTTTTTTGATGGATTTATATTTATTACTCCTGCTTTATGCACATTTAAAATTTAAAATTTTTCTTCCGAGTAGTTTTCAAATTATGCTTAAAAAACGGCAAGATGCTGATATAAGGGGCCCGTCTATGATGTACGGAAAAGCATAATTTGAAAAAATATGCTTTTCTAGCTTTTCTAGCTAAACTATGCTTTCATAACATTCTGCTATACCCCACTTAAGAAAATTTTATATACATCATTTAAAAGTAGACATTATTTCCAATCGTTTGATACCAGTAACTTTCTTCTACAATAATTTGTTGCAAACTTATCAGGGGGTGTTCAGTTTTTTTTTTTTTTTCGCTCTACGACTATACATTTAGTACCGCAGAAAGAGAGAGCACGGGTCCCGCTAGTAATTCGAATCCCCCTACCCAACCACCACTATAAGTATTATACAATAAAATCTGCTAAGAGAGAAACGCAAACGATCAGTGAATAATATCATTTTAGACAAGTTGCTTACTTCTTAAGAGATTATAATTGCTGTTTAGTATGACCAATAACATTTTCCGTTTAAAGCAGGATTCCGTTATAGACGGATTTTACTGTAATTAGAAAACAAATTTTTTGGATAGTACTTCATTTAAGAGTACAGTAAACTTTGAAATTCGTGGAAATGCATCAAAAAGTCGATTTTTCATTTTTAATGTAAAAATTATATATATAATCGTACCTACCAGATAAAAAAAAAAAAAAAAAAAAAAATCAAATATGTTGATTTTTGCCGGAGTAATAGCCATTTTAATTTTAACAGCTGTTGCCCCACGCCCCTTTGTTTACTTTCCGCCATTTTTTCGTGTTTCTCGTCGTAGATATACGTATAAACTAATAGCTGGGAAATAATACTTACATGATTTTCTGGAACTTACTCCATGTAATTTTCATAAAGTATATATATTTCTTTATTATTTAGCGACAGATTTTTTTAACTGAGACCTAAACAAGTGGTTTCCGCGTTTGTTTACCTCGTTGTTTTTGTATTTTGAATTTCGTTACAGTTCTTTCTAGTTGTAATTTTAGTTAAAAAAGGGTTCTTTTAAGAACTATAGAACTACCTGTTATTAACAACATTGTTTTTTTAGAATATTTTTAAAATATTTGTTAGGGTAATTTACTAAATTATCTTTTGAATTTGTTTGGTTTCTGAAAGCATTTGTAAACATGCATTGCATCAGTTCAAAATATCGGATTCCTAAAGGCCGACAGAAAAAATAAAATACTCGAAAACATTTTAAGCCCCTAACTTAAGAAAAAAAAAATAAAATAAATAAAAAATAAAATAAATAAATTTACTAAAAAATTTCTAATTCTCCAAAATAAATATATTTCAACCAACATCGTGTTAGAGTACAATATAAACTTTTAAAAAAATTTACGAGCATTTAAATCATTAAAACCTGTTTTTCTCAGAATGAATATTTTTACCGTTTTTATAACTTTAAAATCTCCCATGCACCACACATTGCTTTTCAATTTTGTTGAAACTTCTCAGAAATGCTCTTTATACCTGTGTAAATATTTGTTACTTAAAATAAACTTTATTACATGTATTTAAAATTGAAAATTTAAGAGTAATATTTAAAAAAAAAATCATTAAATTTTAATGAAAAAATTGTAAAAATCAATTTAAATCAATTTTTTAAAGTTTTTTTAATATAACTTGCTAAAATTTCGTAATGAGTTTTGTTTTTGTACATTCAAGGATGATTATATGAGACTATTGTAAATGTGTCTAAAATCTGATTGCGCATGGAGCATTTTGAAATCTGGCAATTTTTAAATTTTTAAATTTAAATATCTCAAAAAAATTTTAAGATATTTTCACCAAATTTTGCATATGGCATTTTTTAAACATTATAACTAAATCCTGAAAATTAAAAAAATAATATATATTGCTAATTAAAAAAGTTAGTTTTCAAAGTCCACTGTACCATTAGATGTTAATTGGTTTCATCAATTTATTTTGAATGAAACAGTTAAAAGTATGAAAGTAATAAAATGCGAAATCATAGCATGTTACTTTATCCAACTTTCCACTTCCACCTGTTCTTTCGTTTTTCATTCGTCTGCAATCATCCACGTCATTAAAAATATCTTTCATTTTCAAACTATTAATATTAATCGTAGATTACTTAATCGATATAATATAAATGGTACCAGAAAGTATCAGCATAAAATATATTTATTATCGATTTCTTGTCAGTAAAATTTAATATCTAAATATGCATTTAAGTACGCCCCAGATAACATTTTCACTTAACCCTTTGTGATCCAACTTCTCCGCTTTGAAAAAATATTTACTCAGATGTTAGAATACATCCTTTTAAGCATGTAAAAAATAATTTTAAAAAGTTTAGAACATAAATATATATAAATATATTGACTGAAAGGTACTTTTTCACATCTGCAATTCACATAAAATTACATACGTCTCATAAATACTGTCGATTTTCTAATACAAAATTGTAAAGAATGCAAACTTTCCTTTGTAAAAAATATATTTTTGGACGTCTCCAGCTTTTTTAATTTTACAAAATTTAATGAATTCATTTAAGCGACAGCTATGCGAAACTGCTCAAATGATAAATAAAACTTTGGCATGAAAAATGAGTTCAGTATCGCCGTCTGTTGAGAATTCTGAGAAAAAATCATATTAACTAAAGTGTTGGAAGATAGTAGCAATAAATAACATCTTCTTTTAAAGCCTACTGTAAAAGTAGCTATTTGGCATAAAAATCGCTAAAAATTCAAAAATGGTTTAAGCTTACTAAAGTGGCTAAAACATTGTAACCAGAATTCGTTCACGAATGTCAAAAAATCGGCTCAAAACCGTAAACTAGTCGTTGGGGGCCACCGTAATACTTACCCATCACGGATATGAATATTTCGAAAGTCCGAAAAAATAGTTCCGGATAACTAAGGTTACTGAAATTTAATAGGTTTTGTCGCACTATTACATTCTAAATACATACCAAATTTCAAACCTCTATCTCAATTTGTTCGGTACATAGAGTGTTTAAAATCGTGGCTTGATGACGTCATAAACTTTAAATGCTCTATTAGCGTAAAAGAAAGATCCTTATAACTCCAAAAATGATAATCATATTAACTAACTGCGTCGGATTAAGAGTCTCATTTCCAATTAAAATATATCTTTGAATTAAAATTTGAATGAAATACAGGGTCATGCAAAATGAAAGAGTGTGGAAAATAGGATTACAAATATCTCGGCAACTCATTATCCGATCGACTTCATTCTTTATGCAAAGTTTATGTTCTCTTATTGTCTTTTATATTCACTCCTTAAAATAAACAATTTCGAAAATTTTTGTATACCTTTTATCAGAACGAATATTTCGAGAGTCCGAAAAAAAATAGTTCCGGATAATCGAGGTTATTGAAATTCAATAGGCTTCTTCTCATTATTACATACTAAGTACATACCAAATTTCAAGTCTCTTACTCAATTTGTTCGGGAGATAGAGCGTTTACAGACACACACACACAGACAGACGGACGGCAATTTTTTTTTTCTGAAAATATGTTTTTCGTAATCTCCAGTGTCTGAAACGTGTAAATCCGTCATCAAAACGATTACAAGACCCTATACTACGTATGATGGGTAAGTAAAAATCGGCTCAAAACTCTAAAAAACGCTAAAAATCGCATTGAAACTTAACGGATAACAAAATGAACTAACTATATTAGGCAAAGTGTCGGAAACCAATTAGTTAATTTAATTTAAAAATTTTACGTAAAGGTATGTCTACTTTTTTTGCTATTTTATTTAAAAACTAGAATCGAAGCCTGTCGAATAGGGCAGCCGGCCACCAATAATTCGCACCGGCTCTACCACCACCCCCCTCCCTTTTTTCTGCGGGCCTGTGTACATTTTACAAATTTTAGTTGAATCAGTATTTAATTATTAGGTGTTCTAAACTAAATAATAACAATTCATTCGTTAATATCGATTGCGAATGGATGTAAGCCGCAAAAACAAATAAAATAACTTAGTCTATTTACGCTTAGTAATTTATTCGTGGAAATGACTAATCATACATTAAAAAAGTTATATATCTTCAATTCGACAACGTGACACTTATCAATGGACATCTACATGCAAGGCATTTCTAGCACTCATTTAAATAAATATTGATTTTTCACTTTGTTTTGTCTGCATGACTTCTCAGACAGTGAAATTTAGCCGCAGGATTACTACATATAATATTCTTTCTAGAGCACTAGGATGGTTACGTAAGAAGAAAAACACACAGTTTATTATATAAAACTCATCTACACTCGGCATTTAAAATTTAAGAAACATTAGCATGTTTATATATCATGGAAGGTCAAAATTAACAACCATCAAATCTTAGATGCAAAATTTATTGAATTTATTAAACTTGTATTATTAATAATATTAGATATATAAAAGAGTTGTCTGGCCATTAAACAGGAGCGGTAAAAATGAACAAAAACTAAATTAGAATATTTTTAATACAAATGAAATTTAAATTAACGATATGGAACACTTCATCATTCTATCAGTTTAGTCTCGACTATAGCTGTTTAAGAGGCTACGTCACTCAGGCGAGAACACCCGCTTGCTAATGTTAATCCTATGGAGGAAATATTTTATGATATCTCCTTCGCATTTCAATATTTAAAAAAAAAATTTTTTTTCATTTGATAGCTGAGGCTGATTTCTATGCAGGCTCTTTTTTTACTTTTTCGATTTTGCTTGCAGTTTTTTTTTTTTTATTCAGATATACTTTCACTTTTGAAACCGGTTCCGATAGGGAAAGTATATTAATTAAAAAAAAAAAACTTGTAATCAAAATCGAAAAAGTAGAAAAGGACCTGCATAGAGATCGACCTCAGCTATCCAATGCATTTAAAAAAAAAAAAAAAAAAAAAAAAAAAAAAAAAAAAAAACATTGAAAAATATTGAAAAGTCAGCCAACGAGATACCGTAAATTATTTCCCCCATAGGATTAACATTAGCGAGCGGGTGTTTTCGCTTGAGTGAAGTAGTCTCTTAAGGGGACAGTGGACGTTCAAAACCATTTTTTTCATTTTTCACTCAACTGTACTGGAATTTTGCACACATAGTAATTCATACATTTTATATGTAAATTAAGCAATTTTATTCAAAAATGTGTAAAATTAATTAATTTATTAATTAAAATATATAAATTAATCACTCTAATTAAAAATGCTCCATGCGCATTAAATTTGGCTTCAGGAACATGGTGTTTTTTTAAATGGTAGCTTTATATTATTGCAACAAAAGTTGGTATGCGTTTTAAAATTGTACCAATATATTGAGAAAAATTAATAAAACACTTCCAATATTTACATTTAAAAAAAAAAAATTCGCCGTTAGATAGAAAAAGCAAACAATGCGGAATGAATTCATTGAAATCACATGCATAGTTGCTTTTCTCCTTAGAGTGGTCCGACTGCAAGAAAATCGTTGGGCTCTCAGTTACATTCAAAATTAAAAGAAAATTCTTTTAGTCTCATTTGGCACGTATAGGTACCAGAAGTAAAATTTTGGAAGCGTAGCGTTTCTAAAGTAGGCTCTTTCAGTCTTGCTGGAACCCCCAAGCGTGATGTCCAGGTGCATTTTCAGTCGCACTCTCCCATTCCTGTTATGACCAACTCTGAATTAAAAAAAAAAAAAAAAAAAAAAAACAGTGTAAACATTAATTAGTTTTTTTATACTACGTATCAATTAGTGCTTTTACATGTTCCTAAATTTTTTTTTAAAAATAAATAAAATGTACTGAACAAGCGCATAACATCTTATTTCAGTAACTGTAACTAGTTCTTCCAGTAGTGTTATCAGATGTCCCGACTTATGCGGGACGTTATGATTTTCCGTCCCGAGGAACTACCGCGTGCGGGGCGCTAAATGTCCCAAATTTTCGTGAGGCACAAATTCTCGTAATTTTTTTTAGTCCCATGCTATTTATTAGTCTAACATCGAGTGGAACTTGATACACTAAAACCTGTGTAAGCGTAACTATGAAACCTGTGTAAACAGAACCTGTCTATAAGAGACAAATTTTATGGTCCTGCAGAAAGGAATATATCATACAAATCTATCTAGATTCTAGATGCTAAGTCTGACATTGTCTAAATTTTTAGTATTCTCTTCGCCTTATAAGAATACTAAATACAATTAAGGCGAACTATACTAATAAAATTTAGGCGAAGAGTAACACATGGGCTGATAAGTTCCCGGTCTAATAAAGAAAACACAACTTTTTAACAAAGCTTTATAACTTTATGACTTTATAACTTTATAACTTTAATAAATAACATAACTTTAATAATAAATAATAATAATTTAATAATAATAATAATAGTTTTATAATAATCATTTTATAATAATAATTTAACAATAATAATTTTATAATATTAATTTAATAATAAAAATTTAATAATATTAATTTAGTAAATGAATAATAATAATAATTTAATAATAAATAACATAATTTTATAACGAAAAAGCTCCAAACAGTACTCAGAACTCGTTGTTGTTTTTGGTCAAAAGTCAACAAGCGCGGCAGCCACTTTGACAACAGCTTTTTCATAGACAAATGTTCATTCAAAATAAAACCTACGCGTTCCTTGGATATCTTCAGAGTCTGAGCTATCGTCTGCAACTTCACTTTACGGTTCCCCAAAACGATTTTGTGGACTTTTTTTATGTTTTCTGGAGTAACCACCTATTTTGCGTGGTGCATCACTTGTGTCCGTACGACCACGTTTAAATTCAGCAAACCAGTCAATAATGGCTAATTTACCTAGTGCAGTGTCCGGATAACGCTTATCAAGCCAAGCTTTTGTTTGAACGATGTTTTTTCCCATCAAATAACAATTCTTGAAATCTTGTTTATCCATTTTTTTGTTTATCAAAAAAGTCGTTCAACTGAAACCACTCTAATGTTTTATCCACATTGCGAATCGTCATGCCATTTTTTCTGCTACCTTTTAAAGGTTAGTATTTACTAAAAAAAACATCGGTTCGGTGATTGCAACGCCATCTGTGTGCCAGACCGGGAACTTATCAGCCCATGTGTTATTCATAAAATTTTGTGGTGACAATCGTCCCATTGGCGCGCAGTTTTTACACCCCTGCCTATGTTGCTCAAAAAGCTGTCTAAAGTGGTATGTTTATGCCGCCTCTTTAAGATTCGCCCAAAACGGGTCAAGACATTATCATTAAACAAGTTGCTTACAAGAAACTTTCTTTGGTCCCATGATTAAGCACTCGCAATCAGTAAAAAAAATACAAAAATACACTGGAAATAAACGATATCCGAGGCAACCGACGAAAATCGAAACAAATTTTTCGCGGAAAAAATCGACGAAAACCGAAACCGACGATAACCGAAGTCAACGAAAACCGAGGTATTACTGTAATTGTAACTGCTAAGTCGGAAACCTCTCCAAAATTGAATTTTGTTTCGCTGCATCGGATTCCACTTTTACAGATTTTACTGTGTAAGATTATTATGTTTATTTAGTGCAGTAAAACCTACATAGAGCAAATCTTAAATAACTGGAGAATGATTCCGTTTTAGACAGGTTTTCGTCTTAATAGGTATAATTTTATGGTATTACTTCCACACGGACTAAGAATTTATTACATTTAAATCAGAATTCCGTTATAAACAGGTTCCGTTTTAATAGAATTTACGATGTTTTTATGTTCAGATTAAAAAACCACCATCCGGATTTTTTTTTTTTTTATGTCTCCCTGTCCCGCTTTTTGTGAATGTGGAACTGGCAACAATACCTTCAAATTACAATTGCGAATGTTGTCCACAAAAAATCCCATAATTTCTCGAAATTTTATTTTGGTGCTTTCGTTTCATACAACTTCCATTAAAATAAAGATTTTTTTTTTTTTTTTTTTTTTTTTTGGAGACAGTGGGGAGGGGGTGGGTCACGTGACATGACATTAGTTTTACGAGAATTCGCCTTGAAATTACCATGTTGGCACCTCTTAATGGTAATAACTGCAACCCTATCAAAACGTGATTCTCGTCTCAAGCAATAAGCGAATCTTAATAGCTTAAGATACACTTCCTGGTAGACAGCCCTACGCCTCACCTTCTAATCTGAATCTGTTATTAGTTCTGTATCCAGGTGTAAGTAATTTTCCAAAACCTCTTATTAGCCTTTAAAAATATAGCAGATGGAATTAATTCATGATTCCCCTTTTTAGATGCTTTTTGTTTGAGTTACTAAATGGATGCAAATCATCCCCGGTATTTTATGAAAGCGAGAGTTGATACAAGAATTGAATATAGTATAAAGGTTTCGTCTTTTTTCAATTGGTTTTGCATTAACGGTTAATTTTATAGGTTAATGTAATATAGGAAATCGAATTTAATTATGAATAAGATATTAATACCATTAAGGACAGTGGCGGCCGGTGAGCCAAATAAGAGACAAAACAGAGACACTTCGCCCCTCTCCTACCCGGATCACTGATTTAGCGGATTTTTTTCACTGATATTTTTAGGGAAGCTGGTATGAATTTGCGAAAATTGAATACTAATTCTGTTAAACTTAGAAAAATATGGGAGGAAAATAAATTATGCGACTCAGAAGAAAATTCGAATAATTCTTTAAAGATTTTGGGATTATTATGGGATACCAATTGGGATATTTTACGTTTTGATGTACAATCCTTTCCTGATGATTGGAAATTTAATCCAACGAAACGCGTTGTTCTTAAAGCCATGTTAAAAATCTTTGATCCGATTGGATTCATCGCACCATTTTCTATTCGTATGAAAAGTTTGCTACAGGAAACATGGAAAAGGGGATTGGAATGGGATGAAAAATTCCCTGATGATTTAAAAATTGAATGGGAAAATTGGTGTTCAGAAATCGAACATTTAGATAAATTTGAGGTTCCCCGCAAATATTTTCCGCAGGGCTTAGAATTTTCAGACCCAATTGAAATTCATATTTTCTCCGATGCCAGCCCTAAGGCTTATGGGGCTGTAGCTTATTTTCGATATATCACAAGTAATAATGAAATTATGACCAGTCTTATTTGGGCAAAATCTAGAGTTTCCCCGATTAAGTGTTTGACAATCCTTCGTCTTGAATTAATGGGGGCAATAATAGCTGCTAGGATGTCTAAATATTTAAAAAATGTATTCATCAGGGAATTTTTCATCCCATTCCAATCCCCTTTTCCATGTTTCCTGTAGCAAACTTTTCATACGAATAGAAAATGGTGCGATGAATCCAATCGGATCAAAGATTTTTAACATGGCTTTAAGAACAACGCGTTTCGTTGGATTAAATTTCCAATCATCAGGAAAGGATTCAGGCCCGGACTGGCTCCTTTGGGGGCCCTCGGCTAGAGACTGAAAAGGGGCCCCTTACCGGAAAATTTAGAGGACATAGAATATTAGAGTATTTACTTTTTGAAAATTAGGTATACATGCCTAAAAACCACATTTAGCTACTTTGTCACTTGGAAAATAATTGGGTTAAAAAGTAAGCTTTCTCTGATGTAGTTTGTTTACTTTCACAATAAATATTTATATTATTTTTATATACCGTACCTAAACTAGTTCCATGCGAAAAAAGTAAGTATGCTATTTAATTACGAGTTGTTTATTACTTAAAAATGAGAGTGAGAAATACTTTTAGTTTTAGACAACCAAATAACATAAGTTGAAGCTCTAATAATCTAAATCCTTCTGTAATACCTAAGTAAATATTAAAAAGGGACACAACGGTAATAAAAAAATAAGCATATTGAAAAAAAACCAATGTCCTCTTAAATTTTAATTTAATTGTTTCAAATTGTAAAATAGATTTTATAACAATAAGAAAAATGGCTCTACAATACCTTGGTACAGATACAGCGAACTAAGAAAGTTCATATGATTGTGAACGGCTGTTTACTAACCAAACGCCTTTTTGGCCTGTTCATCTATAATAGCATCTTTATCAAAGTTATAAAAAAAAATCTTTCTACATTCATGAAAAGATTAGAAATAAGGTATTGGCTTATAGAAGTAGATCTAAGTCAATTCTTAACTATTTTAAGTTTAGATAAAACCCTTTCACAGGTGTACAAACTTGTAAGCTACATACAGGTGGGTAAACATTCCAGATTCTGAGAGTTCAAAAACAACAGAAAAAGCGCGTGACAAACACAAAAAAGATTGTTTCTTGTCAGCGAAGTAACCATAAAGATTTTTTTCTTTTTCAAATTCAGATTCTACATCGTCATACTCACAGATTTCTTCAGCTCCATTCAGATTGTCTTGTTTTCTTTTAATGATAGTTTTTTCAGCCATTGTAAAGCTTTCAGACTGATCTGCAAACTCTTTCAGCTCTATCTATAACTGACTTCTTTCAACTTTACAAAGATTAGAAATGCTACAAAGGACTTCCGTAGGAAAACTATCAAGCATTACGATTTCATTAAATTTCTTTGGGTCTAACCAGGGACAATCTACTGAAATTTCTTTTTTTGGACTAAATCTTTTTTCGATACTTGCCCTGGCACAATCTAAAACACTGAAAAAGACCAATTTATAGTTTTGAGCAGTTGAGATTCCAGGAGCCTCGTCTATTGATTTTTCACCAGGTATGTATTACCTTTTTCTTTGAAGTTCTTTTTCCTTGAAATCTAATTCTACTTCAACATAAATACTATTATTTTCTAAGTTGCTATTAACTACACTTGTATAATATTTTGTTTTGGAATACAGAGCGTGAAAGTGTTTATCACTCCTTTTATCCCTTATTTGTTGAAGCAGCTTCTCTACCAAGTTCCAGGCTGTAGAATAGTCAATGGTTTTACTTTGTAAATATTTTAAAATAGGAGATGTAACAAGAAATAAATCTAATAAACTAATAAAACAATAGACATAATTAGGATAAAAAAATTATTTTCACTACAAAGTTTCTAGTATGTTAAAATTCAAAATTTTATTTGCATTGATATAACTAATAGTATGTAGTACACGGCATTATATATTCCTTATATTCTAATTACGTTTTATAAGAAATATTCATTTTGTTTGCAATGTCTTCAGAATTCAGAACATGCATAACAAAGTATAATTTCAAAAGAAAATTTCTTTATTTATATTAATTACCGACAGATGGCGCAAAAATAATATTAAGAAACGAAGCGTAATTTGTGTATGGAAGCTCTAAAATCTCTCAGTCACATGATTTGGACTTTTATTACAATGATTTTAGGGGCAAAAACAAAACATATAGTCCATAGTCCAGCATTAAGTGCTCAAAAAGGGCAAATTAAAGAAAGTTTTGGTGAAGTTTTGATATTTGGTACGTTTATGTTTTTTAGGTCGCTGAACACAAATAAGAGATTTTCCAACAACATTTTGTCCGGGAAATACAAAAAAAGTATAAAAACAGACTAGTCTCTGTTTTTTTTATTATTATTATTATTTTTTTTTTTTTTAATAACTCCAAAAATGTGCATTTTACGTGAAAGTCGAAAGTATATGAATTAAAGAGAAGAAAATATCAATAGTTTATCCGTTAGAGTGCCACAAAAGTGGTGGTTAAAAGCAAAAAAGTGTTTATTAAAAGAAAAAAACACGAGAATTACGGCCCTGTTCATCGATGTAACATGAAAATTAATCATTTTAGGTAAACGTTAACCATTAATGATATTAAGGACTATGTGATTGACTACATTTTACAATGAAGTTGCCTGATAACAAATACGACGACTCATTATGAATCATTAATTAATTATACATAATTATGTACTTTAGTAAGTACATTTACATAAAATAAAAAAGCAAAAATCTTATTTCCGCATTATTTTATTTGAAGATCCCTGCTGTTCATCGACATCTACAACATAAAAAATAGTTGTATGGAATTAGTGGGGTTTTTTTATTACCACCAATATTATAGAATAAATGTTTTCTTAATGGTAAATATTTCATACCTTGTGGCATGGCTTTTTCCTCTTCCATTGGGTCTACGGATTCAGTGGGTGAGCAATGCAGCTACAGCTCTGTTTCAAGGTAAGCTCGTCTTCGTCGTCTTGATTCAACACTGCGATTTTGTTGAAGTTCCCCTCGCAGTTGAGGCACATGTTAGAACAACAAAGCACTGCCTCTTGCACCCAAAATTTCGGTTGCAGTTATCTGTGCACTTGCAGGATACAAGCTACAACAAAGCAGGGGGTAGTACAGTAAACACAGGTTCAAGGACAGCATTTGTTTTCTTCCATCCCTACTCATTAGCATTTTTTTTCAACCCTCAGCCATTGCTGGACTTGGTGATACACACAAGCGTCTAGTCCCTGCACTTTGGCTACGATTTCAAAAAATGGATCGTGCCAGTTTCAACGAGAACTATATTAATTTTATTCCATTCCGCTGCAGTTTTTTTTTAAATTCGCAAAAGGATTTTGATTTAAAACATTTAGCGTAATATAACTAAATATTTTCTTTCACAATTTTCAATATTTTTCTTCAGACTTTTAGTAAAATACATTTTTTTTTCCTCCGGATTTTTCAATTTTTAAGGATTTTTAACGATTTTATAGCGTTTTAAAGCGAATTTTTAACATCCAAAACACAATTTTTAGCATTAAAAAAACATCACTGGACACACGAAACTCGCTTTGCAGCAATCTCTAGAATGCACGAAATTCATTCAAGCCGCGGTCAATAACTTGTGTATGTACGCTTAGCGTACATTAACCGAAAAAAAACATAACTGGACGCATGAAACTCGCTGTACAGCATTCTCTAGAATGTACGAAATTCATTTATAACCAAATTTCATATTTATTTCCATTTTGTTTCAAACTTTCCATAGCTTATATGTTGAAAAAGGGAAACTTTACATTTTTTTATTCAAATTATTTTTTATAACTCAAATAAATACTGAAAAATAAAACTTTCCGCCGCTGGGATTCGAACTCAAGACCACAGAACGGAAGAGAAATGACATACCACAGAGCTATACGCCCTCATTTTGAAATGGCTTAGAACAGAATTTTAAAGTATCAGACAAGCACGCATGCGCGCAGAGTAATCCGTTTTTTGAAATCGTAGCCAAAGTGCAGGGGCTAGACGTTAGTGTGATACACTCTTACAGAGTGCTGTTGCGCTGCAGCTGCAGATGGTGGTCAAGCAGCAATATTAAAACTGTATCTAAAAGCTGATTTTTTGTACGAAATATACTTTCAGCGAAGGCACATTCGTCCCACTATAACCGTACAATGAGACAAAGAAACGTTCCGCAGCAGCTGCAACCATCTCCTGAGTAGCGATCGGGTATTTGAACACTTTAACAACGTTTGCAACATATGGATTATTTCCAAGAATTTTGAGGAACTTCATTTTCCCTAGCATAAACGGTGCTGACTTTGTATTACACCTGCTCATAGCATGTAGGAAGAGGATGTTTCCCGCAACCGTTGAACTCACAGCATTTGATGGAGAAAATGTCAATGGAGAAATGGTGTCCTTCCCAGGATTTAAAAATAAAACGTTTTCTGCTCTGCAGAGACCTATCAAAATCACCAAGAGCTTTACATCCCCCCCCCCCCGAACTATATTCGCCATCTCATTTTATGGAGCCAAGGACAAAGCAGTGTTTACAATACAGGTGTCTGCGTATTCTTTTGCTTGCTTGTAATATCTGGTGATGAAAACGTGTCAATCATCATAGATATTATTTTTTGGGGTTAGCAAGAAACTTTTCTTCGGACGTGGTAGGTAACGTTGTGCCGTCAAACAATACGTCAGTCAAAACCTGCTTCGTTAATCGTCTCATACGCTCATCAGTTTTTCTTTTACCATTTTGTACGTCATCAGGGTAGCCATCAAAGACAAATACTGCCTGTGGTTAATATTTTGACTGCACGTACTCAACATATTTGTCGGATATTAAAGAAAAAGAATGATTTTTTGACAAACAGACCCCAGGCACTTAAAAACCACCATCAATGACGAATTGAACCCTGCCGCTGAACCACTTGGTGGTTGTTAAGGGTTTGAATGCCTTGTAGAGAGTAGATTTGATTCCTTTTCTTAAGCCACTGTCGTATAGGGACACGGAATAAGGTTCTGGATCGTACGTCAAAAATTCTCAATATCTTCATCCGAGTGCTTTGCAACCGAAATTCGTTGGAACAAAGTTGTGGGATTAATAGAAACCAATTCATCGTCTACTCGTATCACAGTATCACACTGTTCATTACAACAAAAGGTTTTACTCTGTCGCTCCGTTTAAATTTGATAATTCCAAAGTCGCCAACAACAACACTGTTCACGTCTTTAATTCCTGATTCCCAAGACTTATGGCAATTGATCCGTTTAGGCTAAAAATAAAACTTTTAGGAACTGAAGTCCGTGTCAGCTTTTATTAGCGAAAGTGTGTTTTAGTTATTTTATTTTTGTGTTATTTAAAAGTCAAATTAAAAAGTGCTATATTTTGTAAAAGCAAATGGAGATTTTGATCCGAACCCAGGTATGCTCATTTTTATTTATTTTTTAGTTATGAAGAAAACAATAAACCTCAGATGCATAAAATATAGTCAATCACATAATTTTTAGTAACATTAATGGTCAACATTTGCGTTATAACGCCCTTTCAAAGATAATCCGTGAAGTGATGATTTGGTAACGAAAGGATTAAACTTCGAAAATATTTCTTACATTCGAAAGATCACTTTATTGAATGAACAAAGATTTTCTTGGTAGATGAAAAATAAGAATAAGATTAAAAATAAGATTAAAAATAAGAATAAATTTCATGAGTTCGTCGATATGACGATCGTTCGTTTTAAATTATCGCTCATTAGACTTCAGTGTCTGTTGAGTCCACTATAATTTACAGTTAGATTTGTTTTATATTAAGAGTTTTAGCACTCTTCTCGATTCGTGAAAGTTCAGAATTCTCTCTAACTCTAGTAGGATTTTTATCCAGATCATGTGTTGCATCTCAGAAGTTTTCTCGATCCCTGTCCGCACAAAGCTTCTTGCGGGTGGACTTTTCAGCATTCACCCGGGTACTTGGCGTACCCTGTATTCTCGAACAGACGTCTGGCACCTCTCAGCGTTTTTCTCAATCTGAACTCTAAATCAAAATCCTTTCGCAATGGGAAGGGATTTTGTCCGAGGAGGGTTTTATCAGGACCACATGTACCGTGGGACCATGACATCACCTACAAACCAGTACGGTATTGGTTCCTTTCTAAAAAGGGGAAATAAGTAGTTGCAATTTGTGGTTTCTCACGGAGATCTTTTTCTCACCAAGACAAGCCTCCAGTAAAGCAAGTCCTGTCATCCTTGTTGGACAATGCTATCAATTATAATTCAAAAGTTTCTCTTGGTTCACAAAAGAAGTTCGGGATTGCCACTATTTCAAAGCAACGCCGATGTGAGAAAATGTGCTGGAAATGTTCTTTTAGAAGTTTTCACACGAGAACTCTTAGATGCAAACACTAGTTTTCACGCACCGGCACGTAATAGTAAAAATGGATTCTTTATAGCGTAAAATGGTTAGTTTCCCTGTTACATTGATGTACAGTGCCGTAATTCCCGTTGTTTTATTTTTTTGCTGTTAACACCCATTTCTGTGGCACTCTCATGGCTAAATTATTGATCAGAGAAAAAAATTTTCAATTCATAAAATGTATGAAATTTTATCCTCTTTGATTCATATACTTTCACGTAAAATGCATAGTTTTAGAGTTATTTTGATAAAACAGAGAAAAGTCCTTTTTTTTTTTACATCTTTGTAAAAAAAAAAGTATTTCCCGGAAAAAAGTTTGTTGGAAAACCTCAGATTCGTGTTCAGCGACCTAAACTAGTCGGATATGCCAATCCCAAAACTTTCTTCTATTTCATACATGTTAATGCTTCAATATTCGTTATAACACCGCCAAAAAAATCCGTACTTTTCGTCTTTCCGTAGTACGTCAGCTGCTTGCGAATCGTCGGGTTACCTGGATGCGAGCTGCTGATGTATTATAGTAAACTACGAAAAGCCCTTCTGGCCTGTACCAACAGGAAAAGAAATTTGAATGAGAATATCGCCAAATTAGACAGGCACAGCCAAGTTGGCTTCATATATGGCAGCGTATTTTTGTCGCCAAATTTGGCTATATTTCACCAATTGTCGTCAAGCATGGCGAGAATTTGACGTTGGCGAATATAAATATATAGTGTTTAGCATGTAAGTATTAAAACGATGGTTACAACAATGAAAGGATATTTGGCGAAACCATGTTCACTAAAACTCATAAATTAAACCCGTTTATGGAGGAATCCTGCTGTATTGTTCCAAAATGTCAAACACTCTATAATTTCAAACTGCTATATTTCAGGCATTTTTTAAGATAGAGGCAAAACAAAAAATGCTCTGGTATCCTTGGATCAAGGCCGAACATTTAACGTGCAAAGTTTTTAAGATTTCTAATTTTTTTATTTTGTACAACTTTTTGAAATTGAAATCTTTAAAGGCTATCACAGCACCCGCTCCGGGCGCAATATCCCCAAATTCAACTGGGAACTGTAAGCTATAGTCAAAAACATATACAAAAAATTTGGTTCAATTATCTGCATAACTTCATACACTTTTCGATGATATAATAGTGAAAATGGAACAAAAATCGTGATCGCAGCGTCCCCTTTCGTCGAAATATCCTCAAATTCAAGTAGGACCTGCTTGCCACAGCCAAAAACATAGAAAAAATTTTGGTTCATTTTGAAACATAACTTCATACAATTTTCGATGATATAATGAGGACGGACAGACAGACATTTTATAAAAACATGTATTTCGGAATCTCTGACCCTTAAAACGTGTAAATCCGTCGAAAACCGGAAGTCGAATAAAATTTCGATTACAATACTTTCTTCTATTATAGATAGAAGAAAGTAAAAAACATAAAAGTACCAAATATTAAAACCCCACCAAAACTTTCTTTTATTTTCTACCAAATGACTGGACTAATAATACGTAAAAAACACAAACACGGAATTGGCGACTCAGAATACTGAGTATGTGGAAAGTACTTATGAACTAATAAACTAATTCGATTTACCTTGCCTGTATTTAATGTATCACTATTGTCCCTCAAAGGGTGACTTTGCTACTAAGAAGTGGCACTAGTTAACCAAGTATTTTAACTTTTCGAACTTTTTTCAACATCTAAAGATTTTCTTTTCTGTTTTTTTTTTCTTTTTCGTAACGCCACTATAGTACACACGTTTCATGTTGGCACAACTATGACACAGCACTAACTACAACCATACTACGAGACTGAGCTACTGTAAGTAGACGAATGAGCGTCGCAGATTCAGGGTGCATTGCGACGCTCATTCGTTCAGTCTCGTAGTATGGTTGGCACTACACAGAGCTCGATTAGTAGCCACCAGCCCTCTTCCGTCTGGCCAGCGACACAACACAGCACCACTACGTTGGCTACCATAAACAAAAAACAACTGGGCACTGCTTAAAATTGATTGTAAACGCGTAAAATTAGTGAGAAATAGTGAAATTTGTCTAATGTAACTAATTATAAATTTGTACTCGCATATCCATCTTGGGGGCCCCCTTGGGCCGGGGGCCCTCGGCAATCGCCGACCAGCCAACCTGGCCAGTCCGGGTCTGAAAGGATTGTACATCAAAACGTAAAATATCCCAATTGATATCCCATAATAATCCCAAAATCTTTAAAGAATTATTCGAATTTTCTTCTGAGTCGCATAATTTATTTTCCTCCCATATTTTTCTAAGTTTAACAGAATTAGTATTCAATTTTCGCAAATTCATACCAGCTTCCCTAAAAATATCAGTGAAAAAAATCCGCTAAATCAGTGATCCGGGTAGGAGAGGGGCGAAGTGTCTCTGTTTTGTCTCTTATTTGGCTCACCGGCCGCCACTGTCCTTAATGGTATTAATATCTTATTCATAATTAAATTAGATTTCCTATATTACATTAACCTATAAAATTAACCGTTAATGCAAAACCAATTGAAAAAAGACGAAACCTTTATACTATATTCAATTCTTGTATCAACTCTCGCTTTCATAAAATACCGGGGATGATTTGCATCCATTTAGTAACTCAAACAAAAAGCATCTAAAAAGGGGAATCATGAATTAATTCCATCTGCTATATTTTTAAAGGCTAATAAGAAGTTTTGGAAAATTACTTACACCTGGATACAGAACTAATAACAGATTCAGATTAGAAGGTGAGGCGTAGGGCTGTCTACCAGGAAGTGTATCTTAAGCTATTAAGATTCGCTTATTGCTTGAGACGATAATCACGTTTTGATAGGGTTGCAGTTATTACCATTAAGAGGTGCCAACATGGTAATTTCAAGGCGAATTCTCGTAAAACTAATGTCATGTCACGTGACCCACCCCCTCCCCCACTGTCTCCAAAAAAAAACAAAAAAAAATCTTTATTTTAATGGAAGTTGTATGAAACGAAAGCACCAAAATAAAATTTCGAGAAATTATGGGATTTTTTTTTTTAAAAGAGGAAAAAAAATCATATTTTGTTATAGCAAAGCCTTATTTTTGCGACAAAATAAAGTTGAAGAAATTGCAAAACGAAATTAATTGTTTGTTCTTCGAATCAGGATCATTTTCATACTAAAATTTCACTGTCACTTATTTTTTAATAATAAATTCTCGTTGATTTTACACTTCAATAAAAGTTCAGATAGAAAACTAACAAATTATTTATTATAACCAAGCAAAGGCCTGGTTCAGAAACTCGGATATACCGCCAAGAACTCGGTTCTAGTTACATCACATCTAAATCAGAATTAAAACTGAAAAACAGCAAAATAAAGGGTTACAATAATTATTATAGGCGACGCCTAATCTCGCCAATCAAAACAACAGAAAGATGGTTTTTACACACTGCCCCCGGATGAACAATTACTATTGTTCATAATTCAAATTAAATTTCTAAAAAATTTTAAACTACATTGATAAGATAAAAATAGAACATACTTACAATAAGGAGATTACACTTAAAATCACGGTTTTCAGATGAGTAAATACTGAAACTAAAATATACAAAATAATAGGATTAGAAAACGTTAATAGTAAGAAAATGAAAATAAAATGTTCATTATAATGTTCATTAAAGTCTTATTAGTCCATAATGTCTAGTTCCAGTTTGTAAATCAATTGGACTGGTATTTTTATCACACCGGAAACAGTCTGAATGGCACAAGATCTAATTTTCGAATCTGTTCCTAAAAACAGTTCTGTAATTCGTCCACATTTCCACATGTGCTTTGGAGTTTTATCCTCATTAATTAACACAACATCTCCAACTTCGAATTCAGTTGGAGTTTTGACCGGAACTGTAAAATTGGCAGAACGAAGTTCAAGCAAATATTCCTGTCTCCAACGTTTCCAAAAATGATTTAAAACTTGATCTCGATATCTCAAAATTTTTGTCAGTGTTATTTTATTCGATTTAATGAACAGATTTTCTGAAACAGAATGAAGATCTGGTAGAGAATTTATTCGCTTGCCGATCAAAAAATGAGAAGGTGTAAGTGGAAGCGGTTCACTGTTTTCTTCATAGACATACGTCAATGGGCGACCATTAATCACAGCCTCAAAGTGGTTTGAATTTCTTCAAATGAGAGACAAGATCTACCGAGAACTTTCTTCAACGGAGTTTTTACCGAACGAACCATTCGTTCCCCAAATCCCTTTTTCAAAAAATCAATTTCACGATCAAAGACAGATAATTGAGTTTGTTTTATCCAATAAATTTCTGCCTTTTCAATTTCTGGAGCTGTCAGCTCACCTGAAATTTTAATTTTACTTTTGTTGATATTATTTAAAAATCTTAAAATCCATGCTGTGATGTTAAGTATTTTTGTAATATTACTAAAATTTTCTAATTTTAACAATGATTCTGGAGGTACAACACCTACTGTACAAGATATTTGGTCAGAACTCAACTTCGATGATTTTCTTTCATTCAAAATGCTTTGATTTAAAATGTTTACGTTAAATGATACCTTTTCAGGTTTTGGCCAACTGTCCTTTGGTAATGATAACCATTCTGGACCATAGTGCCATAATTTATTTTTAGTGAGGTTATGTAAATTCTCGCCTCTAGTAAAAAGATCACTCGGGTTGTCCTTACCCGGGATATATTTCCACAATTTCGGATCAGTCAACGACTGTATTTCTACAACCCTGTTAGCCACAAAGGGCTTCCAATTATTGGCTGATCCTTTTATCCAGTATAACGTAATAGTGGAATCTGACCAGATATGCATTTCCAAATTTTGAAAATTAAATACATTTTTTAAATATTTAGACATCCTAGCAGCTATTAATGCCCCCATTAATTCAAGACGAGGGATTGTCAAACACTTAATCGGGGAAACTCTAGATTTTGCCCAAATAAGACTGGTCATAATTTCATTATTACTTGTGATATATCGAAAATAAGCTACAGCCCCATAAGCCTTAGGGGAAAAAATATGAATTTCAATTGGGTCCGAAAATTCTAAGCCCTGCGGAAAATATTTGCGGAGAACCTCAAATTTATCTAAATGTTCGATTTCTGAACACCAATTTTCCCATTCAATTTTTAAATCATCAGGGAATTTTTCATCCCATTCCAATCCCCTTTTCCATGTTTCCTGTAGCAAACTTTTCATACGAATAGAAAATGGTGCGATGAATCCAATCAGATCAAAGATTTTTAACATGGCTTTAAGAACAACGCGTTTCGTCGGATTAAATTTCCAATCATCAGGAAAGGATTGTACATCAAAACGTAAAATATCCCAACTGGTATCCCATAATAATCCCAAAATCTTTAAAGAATTATTCGAATTTTCTTCTGAGTCGCATAATTTATTTTCCTCCCATATTTTTCTAAGTTTAACAGAATTAGTATTCAATTTTCGCAAATTCATACCAGCTTCCCTAAAAATATCCGAAGCGGTTATGATGATAGATAAAAAGCGTCTTCATCAGATTTTGACCCCGTTATTAAATCATCTACGTATAAAGATGAATTCAAGATCTTAACAACTTCAGGATGGTCAATATATTTACGAATATGATATCTAATCGTTGCAGCCAAAATAAAGGGACTGCAAGTTAAACCAAAAGCAGCTCTAGTAAATCTCAAAAAAGTTAAGTTATCATTTTCGTCACCAAACCACAAAAATTTTAAATAATCCCGATCCTCTTCTGATATCCCAATTTGCAAAAAGGCTTTTTCTAAGTCAGCGCAAAATGCAATATTATATTTTCTAAAATTCATTATAACATCAAGTATGTTAGGATTAAGATTAGGACCTGGGTATAAACAGTCATTTAAAGAATTTAAATGCTTTTCTTTAGAAGAAGCATCGAAAACCATCCTCACTTTGGTAGTTAATTTATCCTCTCTTAAAACTGGTCTATGAGGCATAAAATACCCATTCTCAATTATTCTATCAGGGCAGTCTTCTACAATTCCGGTAGTTTTTTGTTCCAATACAATAGCCTTATATTTTTTACATAAGTCTTTATCCTTTTCGAGTTTACGATTTAATTCGTTAAAACGATTCCTTGCTATTATAAAATTATTATCTACTCTAGTTTTCTCATCCTTCCACAATAAACCCGTTTCGTACCTATTATTTACAAATTTTAAATTATTCTCAAATTTATTCACAATTTCCTTATCCATATCTGAAATATTTTCATTTGATTGCGTAATACCCAAAGATTCAATTTCCCATAAAAATTTCAAATCCCCCCTTTCTAGATTTACAACGGACAGATTTAAAACAGATGCGTATTTAAAATTCTTTTTTTCATCCTCATAGAATCCACATAATGAATGTCCGAATAAACTTTCACATAAAAATAGAGATTTAGTTATTTTATGTACCTCTCCCTCGTGACAGATTTGATAAAAATAATCCGCTCCAATTAATATATTTATTTGAGAATCGCATGGCGCAGCAAAATTGGACAACTTATAAGGCGCCAATTTGTCTGTTATCTGTTTGTTGAGAAGTGGGGGATGAATCGTTGCGTTAGAAATTACGTCTGTTACTAAAGCTTCAATAAAAATGAAACGCGATTTGTCTTCAACATGAGATAATTTTAATTGTACAACATCATAAGTTTTTATTTGTGGCTTAATAGCTGCAAAGGAAAAAATCTGAAGTTTTTCTCTACGAATAATTCGTGGATTTAATTTTGAAACTAATCGTTTTGTTACAAAAGATTTTTGACTACCTAAATCATATAAACATAAGGAAAGTTCCGAATTTATTCCAGATTCCACTTTTACGCAAGCTGTTTGTAAAATCACCTCTTTAAAGGAATTTGCATTTGAATTTACTTTACAATGAGAAATTGAAGTGATTATAGAGTCTGCTGATTTGATTTCTTTCGGGACAGTTTGATTAGAATTCCTATTTAAACAAACCGAAAAATGATGAAAATTGCTATTGCAATATTTACAGTGTTCAGAATTAAATTTACACTTGGCCGACACATGAAATTTTCGAAAACAAACAAAGCAACGTCCGTGGATGCGCAATTTATCACGTTCTTGATGAATAGAACAATCTTTACATGATTTAGAATCGTGATCATTTTCACAAAATATACAAACGTTTTTTACATTAGTAGCCAATGCAGAGGCTGAAGGAATGTCGCGTTTATAATTATTCAACTGTTTATAATTGTTATTATACTTTGTATTTTTAGCACTAAAACTATTTTCAAAGTTCTGCAGTGTCATCGTAGCTTCTCGAGATTGCACTTCGTTTTTAATGAAGGAAAGAAGCTCTTCGATCTCCATTTTATCAGTATTGGCTCTTTTACGATTAAAATCTAGTGCTATTTCAGAAGGTATTAATTTCATTAAAATCGGGCAGAGAAGACGACCATAACTTCCGGACGTAACACCAAGAGAATTTAAATTTCTTATTTGTATCTCGCATTTATCATACAATTCTCGTAATTCTTTAACATTCGAAGCATTCTTTACCTGTTTTAAATTTAACAATTTACTCATATGAGCATTGATAACTAGGTCGCTACGACCATAGCGATCTTTTAACAAATCAACAGCAGCTTTGAAATTTTCCTCGGAAAGTGAAAAACCTGCAACAGCATTATAGGCACTGCCTCCAAGCAGGGATTTTAAATATACGAATTTATCAATTGGGGTTAAATTCAGTGCCTGATTTACGGCAGGGCATTCGGGGCACGGGCCCAGGGCCCCCAATTTTCAGGGGCCCCCAAATGCTATAAAAGATTTTTCAATTATTGGCCAAAACAGTTTTAACTGTCAAAAACAAAATTAAAATGGAAAAATCTGTTTGTCAGAGATTGTCTATATGTCAAAGTAACTTCACTTTTTGCTGATTGTTTTTTAACAATTTATGTGCAGTAATGTACAGAACTCCATTTTTGGGATCGCCATATTATTTCATTTTTATTTATTTTACATGTAAGGACCCCATGGTTAACATGGACAAAGCTGTGTGGTTCTGCTAGTTACTAGTGTAAATTTAGTTTTTTTTTTTTTTTTTTTTTTTTTTTCATACTAAGTTTGTATTTGAAAGAAAAATTGTTTGATTAATAGGATATGCTAAAATTTTAAATAATTATAGCTTGGTACTGCAATAAATTTATTATTGGTTGTTGCCTACTTTATCATTCCAGCTATATGGACTTGCATAGAGAAAGGTAATCAGCACCACACAGTTTATTACAAAATTCAATTAAAAATGCCTAATTATCAAATAATTATTTAAAAATAAATTAATGATTATCAAATTTAATTTTTTTAATTAATATTTTAAAGAAATTATCAAAGTCAATAGTGGTTATCTTAATAAGTACTGCTTTCGATATTAATTCTTTTAATTAAAAGAATCTGTGCGAGGGGGGGGGGCATACGCATCTGTGCCCAGGGCCCCCAAATTTCTAAATCGGTCCCTGGTTAAATTAGAATTCTTCTCAATAGCATTAGAAAATTGCCCCCAAAATTCGAGCCAAGAACTGCTATCACCATAAAATTTGTTTATTGTTAGCTTCGGCAAGTTCATAGATATCTCTATATTTCCGTTTTGAGAAACGGAATCATTTTTCATAAAATTTTGAAAAGCATTATTTTGGTTTTGGGAGTTGCGTTCATGTAAGAACTTCGTTGTTTTGTAACGCGATTCGATAATTTTTTCACTATAGCTTTCTGAGCTTTCGATTTCTTTTTCGAAATCTGCATCGGCGATTTCGTCTTGTATGTCAGAATTTAATTTTTTTAATGTTTCGTATTTTTCATTTAACTGATCTTTACAGATATTTAACATTTCAAACTTGTTTTCTAATGATATAGAGTCATCTTCAAGAATTGTACATATTTTAGTACACAGCTTTGCTGTTTGCGTTCGTAAACCAGAACGCTTCTTTTTTAAAGTATCTATAGTAGACATATCAATTTTATTTTACAGTTCAACAAAAATATAAATTAGACTGAGCTTACCTCAAGTCTTCAGAGAACCATTTATCAAGAACAAAATCATTAATCCAGTGCAGACATCAGATCGCGGGACGCCAGAAATGACGATAATGCAAAACGAAATTAATTGTTTGTTCTTCGAATCAGGATCATTTTCATATTAAAATTTCACTGTCACTTATTTTTTAATAATAAATTCTCGTTGATTTTACACTTCAATAAAAGTTCAGATAGAAAACTAATAAATTATTTATTATAACCAAGCAAAGGCCTGGTTCAGAAACTCGGATATACCGCCGAGAACTCGGTTCTAGTTACATCACATCTAAATCAGAATTAAAACTGAAAAACAGCAAAATAAAGGGTTACAATAATTATTATAGGCGACGCCTAATCTCGCCAATCAAAACAACAGAAAGGGGGTTTTTACAAAAGTTGCTGTAAATGCGATATTAGAAGTGCGCACATGGTAATTTTTTGTGATTTCTCGTGAAATAACAGAGTGTTCCAAAATTCGACCGACAAATTAAGAGGGATGATAAAAGGCATCAAGAGGATATAAACTTACTATAGAACATGGGGTCGCAAGTCACGTTTAGTGGGAGAAAATCTCAAAAATAGTTATGAATGGTCATACGTCGAGTGGAACAAAAAGGGCCAATAATAAGTAGAAAAAAAACATTTATATGACGTCAAGGATGAATACAATGCATTGCAGTTCAACGTCAGAAAGGAGACGACGACACATTTTTATAGAAATTGTTCGAAGTTGCGGCCACGAAGGTCATTGCACAGCCGACACCGACGAACGAAGGATTGCCGGACGCGTTAAAACATATTCCTATAAAAATGGCTCGTCGTCTTCGTTCTGACGTTGAACTGTAATGTATTGTAATCCTGCTTTACGTCAAATAACTGTTTTTTCTATTTATTATTGGTCCTTTTTGTTCCACTCGACGTCGCACCCTTCATAACTATTTTTGCGATTTTCTCCCGCTAAACGTGATTTGCGACCCTATGTTCTATGGTAAGTTTTTATCCTCTTGATGCCTTCTATCACCCCTCTTAATTTGCCGGTCTAATTTTAGAACACCCTGTATAATGTTACATATCACTTGTTTTAGCTGCGAAATGTTAAAAAAGTTAAAGGCTGTAACATTAAATGTTAAACCATGGCAGTAAGAATGCCATTTGTGGCATTCTTAGACTCTTGCTGCCATGAATGCTCTGTATCGGTTACTGACGGACCTGGTTTATCTGGTCGCACACATGCCTTGAGTTGTTTGAGATTGTCGTAATGAATCCATTATTCATCTTCCGTAAAAATTCGATACAGCAGATTGTTTCATTTTTGTATTTGAAAAAGCGTTTTACACATGCTTTTCCTACGTCCCGTATATTTATTCATATGGGGGTCAATTTCCTTGCTTTTGAAACGTGCACGCATGCATGCGAGATGCATGTCAAGACAATAAACAAGTATTTGGCAGTATTTTTAATGCAGCAACAAATTTAGATTGCGTTTGGCAAGGATATTCATCGAGAATGGAGTCATATTTACAAATCTAATAAATTTGCTGATGTATACATGCACATGCACATAAATTTGATGATGTACAAGCGCATGCAGTTAAAATAATGCATTTCTTATTTAACCCCTTAACATTCTTTTTTTTTTTTTTTTTTTTGACGCAATAAACTAAAATTTTGGGCGAATCACCACATTTCCCGGACTAAAATATTTGCCTTATATAATCGAAAAATATCTGCCAATTAATAAAGCGAAGATTACAAGTTAAAAATTAATGGTATCCAAAAGCTTTTAGTATAACGAAGAAAGCAAACTCTTCTTGCCCAAGCGGCGTTCGGTCAAAACTGTTAAGTGGTTAATCCAGAAATAGCGTCCTAGATCCAGCTGGATGGATTTATTCAAATTTATATACAAAAAAACCAAAAGTGTGAAAAGGTTATTCGATAATTTATTTTCTCTGGTTTACATGTTTTGTCAAAATTTCTGCTGCATTTTCTATTTTAACAATATTTCCATCGGTGTAAAAGGACACATTTTAAATTAAAAAATTTTCATATTTGACTTGAAACTTTTAAAGCTAATCTATACTAATATTATAAACGAGTAACGATTGTTTTTGTTTGTTTGTTTGTTTGTTTGTTTATTTGTTTGTTTGTAGGGGGTAATCTCTGGAACTACTGAAACTATTTCAAAAGTGATGGTGGCAAATTGATGGTGACAATCCCTGCTCCAACATAGGCTATATTTTATGTCGGTGCCACTACCCCCAGGGGGGTGCAGTAGCGAAAAACGTTCTAAAATTTCGATTTTTTTTTTATACTGAAGGAGCTAGAAACATGAAATTTGGCATGGCAGTTAACTTATAAGATGTAAATGCTCTCTGAGAACAAATTCTAAAAAAATTTGAAATTTAAAAGGGCGAAATGAGCGAAAAGCGTTCTAAAAACATTCTAAATTACAATTTCTATGGAATTTCTGGAACTACAGAACCGTTTTCAAAAGTGATGGTGGCAAATTGATAGTGACAGTCCCTGCTCCAACATAGGCTATATTTTATGTCGGTGCCACTAATCCCAGGAAAGTGCAGGAGCGAAAAACGTTCTAAAATTTCGATTTTTTTATACTGAAGGAGCTAGAAACTTGAAATTCGGCATTATAGTTATTTATACGATGTAAATGCTCTCTAAGAACAAATTCTAAAAAAAAAATCGAAATTTAAAAGGTGAGATGAACGAAAAGCGGTCTAAAAACATTCTAAATTACAATTTCTATGGAATCTATAGAACTACAGAACCATTTTCAAAAGTGATGGTGGCAAATTGGTGGTAACGGTCTCTGCTGTAACATAGGCTATGTTTTGTATCGGTGCATTACCACAGGAGGGAGGGGTGCAAAAGCGATAAACGTTCTAAAATTTCGATTTTTTTTATACTGAAGGAGCTAGAAACATGAAATTTGGCATGGTAGTTACTTATAAGACGTAAATGCTCTCTAAGAACAAATTCTATAAAAATTCGAAATTTAAAACTGGGAGATGAGCAAAAAGCGTTCTAAAAACATTCTAAATTACAGTTTCTATGGGATCTCTGGAACTACAGAACCGTTTTCAAAAGTGATGGTGGCAAATTGATGGTGACAGTCCCTGCTCCAACATAAGCTATATTTTATGTGGGTGCTACTACCCCCAGGGGAGTGCAAGAGCGAAAAACGTTCTAAAATTTCGATTTCTTTTTTATACTGAAGGTGTTAGAAACATGAGATTTGGCATGGTAGTTACTTATAAGACGTAAATGCTCTCTAAGAACAAATTCTATAAAAATTCGAAATTTAAAACTGTGAGATGAGCAAAAAGCGTCCTAAAAACATTCTAAATTACAATTTCTATGGAATCTCTGGAACTACAGAACCATTTTCAAAAGTGATGGTGGCAAATTGATTGTAACAGTCCCTGCTGTAACATAGGCTATATTTTTATATTGGTGACACTACCACAGGAGGGGAGGGGTGAAAGAGCGAAAAATGTTCTAAAATTTCGATTTTTTTCGACATTAGTGTGGCTTAGTTAGTAATTTCTGAATTATCTGTGGCAGTAAAATTTCCTCTAATGAAAATAGTCCAACGAATACCTCTTAGCATTTTTCAAGAATTACGCGAGCAAAGCCGCTGGTTTCGCTAGTAAGTATATAAAAATAAGTCTTCAATGTCTTAAAAATGATTTGCATTGTTTTAATCTAAAAATAAATCGGTCAAGTACGAGTATAACTCACGCTCAACGCGTTCCGTATACATTAAATTTATTAATTACTATTTATTAATTAATAAACTACTATACAACCCCTAATTTTTTCATAATTTATTTTTATCAGATTCGGAAATAGGAGAGGTTGGGGGCATATTTTTGCAGTATACTTTCGACGATATCTCTGAAAATACAATACCTAAACGTAAAACAAATATATTTTTGAGTTCGATGTTACGTGATCTTTCGAACGATACCCTGCACGATATATAAAAAGAATTTTTTTTTTTCAAGTAACTTAATTAATATCTCCGCTAATTACCGATAATTTTTTTCGAAAATCATTATCAAATATCCTTGTATGATTCTACGTCGATAGCTACCTCGAGTGTCCCCCTGACCGCCCGAAAAGTAAAATTTGTGTGTAAAGGAAAAATGCGTTTATCTCAAAAACTATAATACCTAGGAAAATCGCTATACTTTTCCTGAAAGGTTTAAATAAACTCACCTCTAATTTTTTCATAATTTTAGTTTCGGTAGATTCGGACATAGGGTGGGGGGGGGGGTATTTTTGGGTGCATTTTCGACGATATCTCTGAAAATATAATACCTAAAATTAAAACAAATATATTTTTGAGTTTGATATTACGAGATCTTTCACACGATACCCCATATGATACAAAAAAACAAAACTTTTTTTTTTTCAAGTATCTTAATTAGCTCCCTAAATTTTCCCTAAGCATATTGGTGAATGGCTAATAATCTGTAAAATTTGTGGGTATAAAGGCTTTATAACTTTCTCAAATTTGAACGTTCCACGTCCCATAGTTTACGAGAAAAAGAACCCTGACAGACGGATAGACAGACACAATAGTGATCTTATAATGGTTCCGTTTTTACTTTTTAAGTACGGAGCCGTAATTACAAATAAAATAACCATAAATACAAATATTTTAAGGGTTGTCATATGACAATGGGAGAAATAATGTTAAGCCTTTATTTTCGGTGTGATAATTTTTCTGTGAAAGAATTAATTATCTGGAAATTTGCGAATATTTTCATATTTCCCCCCACATACTTCTGTGAAAAGCAATCAAACAATGAGACAAACCTACAGCAAATGAATCTTAATTACACAAGGCATCATCTCAAAGTGAATCGTATTATTTAGAATGTTTCACTAAAAATAGATATTTCAACTAATTCACAAAATTTTGATAGAACTTCAGTAAAAATTTTCACCATGCGCCTAAGATCTTCTTACGACATACCGGTTGATAATCTCTGGGATACAGTGTAAGATGTGCACGTATGGCTGGTTTATTAGTAAATAAAAAGAAAGATAAAATACCGGTTCCAGTACGTAAAATGTCCTGGAGAAAAGTGATCTCCCCCCCCCCCCTCCCTCTCCACACACATACACCCACACTCATTCTGCTGCAAATAATCGTATAAAGAATATATAGGTAGAAATCGACCTGGAATAATGCCTACCGTTAAATGCAATGCAGAAATTGTACTTCGAGGACCATCTACATATTAAAAATTCCACCAACTTTCATTTTCCAAATCGTATCATTTTACTTGTTCCTTGACAATTTACTTGAAAATGACTTACTTGACTATTTAGTTGTTCCTTGGATGGAAGCAGCCGGAAAAAAATATAGTTCATGGGCATTTTATTAAATCTTTAGTATAGTTATAAAAGGAAATGTGTTGTTAGGGGCTTATACATAAATTTAGAAAAACAAAATCAAGATCTTGCAGTTAAAAGCACCATAAAAATATTAAATAGAAAAACGGAAAAAAATTAGAGAAATTTTAAATATAGAGTAAACAACACAAAACACTAGCTTTATAGAATTCTTTGGTTATTCCCTAACATTTTCTTTTGTCTGAGGCAACGATAACAAGATACGCCTCTTAGACCGTCGAAAAATGAAAATTTACTATAACTAATGATAGGAATGTGCTGTAAAATCACATAGCCAAGTTTTCGATGACATTGATTTTTTTTTTAATCTAAAAATTTATATATTTTTTAATATAAATTTGGGAATAATTTCATAAATAAAAATATGCTTTTGAGCCGATGATATTTTTACCTAGGTTATGTTTGAGTTCATCCTTTGTATCGCAATTGGATTTAACATTAGTATACTCAAATTTTGAACTTTCTATGAAGATGTAAGAAAAAATGCATAAACTACATACTTTTCGGTCTGATTTGACCTAAGGAATGCAAAAATAATGTTAAAAATGAGTGTTTCTATTTGAAAAATGGAAGTTGTTGCAATTTTCAATATGTAGATAGCATATGTAGTATGTATCCCCCCCCCCCCCTGAAGGATAATGTATTTATATCATTAAATAGTAGACATTATTTCGAGTCGATTGGTACCTCTTATAAATACGATTATTTGCAACAGAATTTTCTGTTCTAGGATTGTACATGTGTTCGTGAAAATATTGTGCTGTCCTCTAAAAAAAAAAAAAAACACCCCAGTATTCATCAAATATTTCACTGAAGTCAGTTTTTTTTGTTTTGTCCTGTTTTTATGTGCCATTTAGAATAATAAAACTATTAAAAATACCTAAGAAGTGTTTATTTGCTTTTAAAAGAATTTAAATTAACAATTACAGAATTCTGGAAAAAACACGTGTTTCATTTTTACAGATTTTCTTCTTATAACAGAATTTTAAAATGATGTACATATTTTATTTTATTTTTTAATCTTTTTTAGGTCTTTTTTATGTTTTTTTTTTTTATCTATTTATATATATTATTAGCTATTCTTCATTTTCAGCTGAGTATGTCAGGTGTTTTTTTTTTTGTTTGTTTGTTTTTTCCAGGTAACATGGGTTATTTTTGAATTTTTTTTGCTGTAAAAATTTAGCTACGTTTTATTTCAAAAAATGGTTTTTTTAGAGGACAGCACAATACGTTTACCCCCGTTTTTCATTTAGTTTAAAAATTGGGTTTTCCATTAATAGCAATTATGATTAACGATTCTCAACTCAGTTCTATCTTCATCTAATGAATTATGACATCACCCAATTAAAGCTGAACATTCCTTCCGAATTTTGTTTCCAAGACTTATTTTACGTTATAAACCTAATTTATGACGTCACAGCTGAGCAGGATAGCTGCTCCATTCATTTGCATTTGATTGCTCGTCTGAAAGACCGCAAACCGGACGTCACTCATAAACGATTGCTGTGCTCATAACTCGTCGCTAAATGAAGCTAGATTAGGGATAAATCTTGAATATATTTGAATAAATTGTACATTATTACTTGGTTAGAAAAGTAAAAATTCAAGAGTAATGATCATAATTTTTTGACAAGCTTCAGAGAAAGATTAAATTGAAATTTATTTTTATG
Source organism: Maratus michaelseni (assembly GCA_963931845.1). Classification (NCBI taxonomy): domain Eukaryota; kingdom Metazoa; phylum Arthropoda; class Arachnida; order Araneae; family Salticidae; genus Maratus; species Maratus michaelseni. Next base: position 358,354,442 of record OZ007589.1, read on the forward strand.
AAATTGCGTTTATTATTTATATTATTTATATCAGGAGTTCCCAAACTTTTAGAGAGGCGTACCACAAAATCGAAGTTCATACTTCCGCGTACCACCAAGTAACAAATATAAAGCTAATATATATATATATATATATATATATATAACACTGCAAAAACAGAACCTGTCTAAAACGGAATATTTCCTATGTCTTTTATGCTTCCATCTTAGCAGGTTTTACTGTACTTCAAAATGCTTGATTACATTAAACTAAATTGATACTTAGATTGACTGCTTTATATTAACATTCAAGTAAAAAGTATTATCATCATTACAGTTTAATAATACGTACCGTATCAAAATACAATGTTTTGGTTAAAAAACAACCACAATACTTATGACATATTGGCCTACTGATTCATACATAGTAGCTTTATTGCAGTAAGTAATTCCCTAGTATCGTTAATGAGAAGAATAAGCTTGCTCTATCAAGCACAGTTCCCTCATGTCTGGTTCAATATTAGTTCGCTTTAGTCGTAAATCAGGTACGATGTTTGGTTCTTTCCTGTATTTGTTTTTCATATGAAGAATTGAAGAAAAAGTACATTCACATAGATATGTTGTGCTAAAATCTAGTAACAAAAAAAGAAAATAGCGTTCGAAAATTTCATGGGTGATAAACTCAAGCCGTCTTGATTTCTTAATAATAGGCTGTATTTCATTTACATACCAGTATCAGACTTTTGTGTACCAGTATCCAGAACTTCGAGTACCAGTACTGGTACGCATATCATAGTTTGAGAATCCCTGATTCATATTATTTTTATTTTATTTCCATAAAAATAAAAACATTAATGAAAAACATTCGAAACTCAAATTTTAGTTTGGACTCAAAATTGTATTTAGTTATTTATTACTGGGCTCTAAAATTAGGTAGAATCTCTTTATAGTATTGAATTCCGATATTTTTCCTCATAGGGGACATTAGCAGCTTCAGGGGTGCATTATGGAGTTGGGGTAAGTGGTGGTGGTGGTGATGGTGTTTTGTGTTTTGTGTTTTTTTGTTTTGTTTTTTTTTTTTGGGGGGGGGGGGGTTGGGTATACTTTTAAATCATTATTAAACACAAAAGCACACATCTAGGGGGAAAGTTCTCTCCCGGCTTCCGGGCCACCCCCTTAATTCAACATTAACTTTTTGTGTTCAACCATAAAAAATCAACATCATAAAGGGGTTAAATTAAAAGGGGTTCACAATAAAGGGGTTCTATTTTTCACACATATTCCATTACCTCATCAAAAAATTTAATTTTTTGTTTTAAGGGGTTGGGAGTAGTCAGAAGGGAAATAGGCATTCAAAAAAATAATTAAATGTTTTTTTTTTTTTTTTTTTTTTTTTTTTTTTTATTAACATCTAATACCAAGTTTTTACACTATATTTTAATTAAACTTCACGAAAATTTCAAATCAAAATATTGATTCTGTACCAAGTTAATCTGCTTGATTATTGCACGCTCTCCTACAAATAGTGTATTGCGCGCGACCATCAGTAGTACTTCTTAGTGGTTTATCTAAAAGCAATAGAACAACAACAACAACAACAATACATATATATTAAATACTTTAATGCTTAATCAAAGTTTTTTTTTTTAACTATGCAAAATGACGGTTTTTGAAAGTTTACTTGTGAATTTTAAGGGGAAAAATGCGTTAGTTTATTGTTCATGGAAAAAAAGTGTTGATAAAAAAAATTTCTTCAGTTAAGCACTAGTTTTTTATGCCTAGAATATGCTGTATAAATTTCATTTAAATCCGTCGAGTGGTTTTTAAAATATAGCTGTCACTGTCTTGGAAAACGTAGTTTTGAGAAAAATGCATTTAAAGTTTCACACTATTAGGATTTTGGTCGGTCCTACACTACTCTGTGTTTATGGTTATAGTAAAATAGATTGTAGTACAATGCATAACAAATACATTTCGATGTATTCAATTTGCAAGTAAAAACCGATTAGTAACAGCTGCCGTCAACTACCTGATGTCAATAGTAAGAGTGTCGTATTGTAATTATAGGATATCTCTAAAAATACCCATTGGATCTACTTGACATTTTCACAGAATATTTTCTAACTTTTACACTTAAAAAGAAAAAAAAAGAATTAAAAAAATTTAATTATCTCTAACCATATTCTAACTCTATTCATTGTAATTTTTAACACTTTCCATTATAGTTGAAAAGTGTTTATGACTTCGGTTTGTCTGTCCGTCTAGCCGTCGCGTCGTCCATACTCTAACACTCGTAAATATACTTGAACTGCTCTGTAATTTTTGTATGTTATTAACGTTTAACTATAGCATAATCGCTATTGAAAATGAAGTGTGTAGCGTTTATAGTTCTTTTACGGGGACAGTCAAAAGTTTTCCGTTACATTACGGCCAATGGAAGAAAATTATTTCAAGTGCATTTTAATGATGTTAATTGTTAATAATATCTCTCATGGTAACATAGATGGCAAAGCAAAAAATTCTGTACTCGAATAACATAGGAGACAAATATAGAACTTAATGAAGGAGAAAAGTATCTTAAGCGTATCTTAAACTTCATCATTTATTAACCTTGTAAACATGCCACATACAATTTTGAATTAATTATTTATATATTTTCAAGGAACAAAATTAATTAGCTCGTCTTTGGTGCAAAGAATAATTCATTAACCCAAGGATGAAATAAGCGCGGTAGCGTATTAATGCATTTTAGTGTTAATGCATTTTAGCGTGTTAATGCATTTTATATTTCAAAGTCTGGCACGTTTCAATATCTTTAATTAATATGTGTGAGTTTTTGACACGAGCATGCAGAAACGTTCTCCATGCCTATATCATACAGAGAACGGGTCAAAGTATGAGGATGCTAATTTTAAATCCACGTGGTAAACTTTAATTTATATTGATTTATAATGATTTTTTTTTACTTTTTTAATGAAACAGATTCAATGAACCCAAAGCTATTGAGGCAGTTTTATTAACTGTGATATGAAATCATATATTTCTATTTCTTCGTATTAGGGTTTAATGTTAATATGGTTTAATGTTAATAATAATCTTATATTATAAACCAAACACATGTCTGATTATTGCTGAAGTCATTTAGATGGTAGCAAGGAATTGAATAATATACATTTCGTTTGTACTGCATCTTATTAAACTTCTAAACATCGCACAATTTAAATTTTTATACCGTCGAAAAGGAAAAAGATTCAATGTCTTTGAAAACTGCATTATTTACTGATATTTTATGGTTTTTAAAATAATTTCCAAGCATGAATTATTTTTAAATCTATCTCTATCACATGCAGACTGATTGCAAAAGATTAATCCGTTTGCATTTAAAACAATATAAATTGTTCCGCATTTATTCCCGGCTAATATTACAGAACGAAATTAAAACATCATCAAAATATAAATATAAATAATAATATAATATAAATAAAGTGCAAATTTAACAGAATGTTCTCGAACTACGCGCTTAAACAGTTGAAATTTTTAGAATAAAAAACTTGCAGTAAGCAGCAAAATCTCGGACTATTTATTTGACCATTAACTCCTGGCATGCGGCTAATACAAAAGCATCGCTTTATTAAATTTCAAAACTGTATTTGAATATATTATTGATAATTTTTTTTATAAAAATTATTTTTGGCATTGTTAATGAATCAGTTAATATATATATATATATATTAAATATGAAAAATCTATTAGAATTAGAAAAAAATGGTTTTCGCCTATATTCTGTAATCTGGGAAGCCCGGGTTCGATGCCCTAGTAATTATAATAGAGAACTTTATGCGAATTCAAATGATAGTTTTCTTTTACTTTTTGCATTAATTGATATTATACCCAATTTTCCATTCTTTTAACCATTGGGAAAATGGTTGTTGTTTTCGGTCGAGAATGGGCCTCTTGACGTCGTCACTTTATTTTTTAAAGCGTTTTTACAGAAATTCTGTAACTTCAAAAGAATTTTCTTTGAATATGCAATAGAAATGCATAAAATCGTTACAAAAATTTTAAAGTTACTAAAAAGGATAGATGCAAATTATCAGATATGAAAAAAAGCCGAATTCAAAAATTGACGTCGGATGAGAAATCGTCTTATGAAGCATAAAACATGGTCTTCAACTTTAATTTTCTCAGAATATCTTTAACTCAGACATCTATCTAAACAGGAGTTAAAGTTATTGTAGGAAGGACCCGACAAAATATTAAGCTATATATTAAGGATAAGGTATAGTAATAGAAAATGCGTCTCAATAACTGCGGCGATGATGGTTCAAACGAATATTTTTGCGAGGACAGAGAATGCCAGGATCTCTTCAACTGTACTAATGGAAAATGCGTTTATTGGCAGATGGTTCCGATGAATATTTTTGAATAATTAATATTTTTAATTAATTTGATTATTTTTTTTTTTTTTAGTTTTCGGAACATTTTCCCAATGGTTGTTGTGATTTGTTAAATTACAATTTTTATTTTATTTTATTTTATTTTATTTTATTTTTCTTTACATGTACTCTAATAGGAACTACACGTAGGAAGATATAATTGTTATTCTCAATGAACTATAATCAGGCATACAAATATCCAAAATGTATCAATGTCAACTAGTACCTTATTTTGCACACTACTTATTATTTATATTTTTTAACTTAGTCTTATAACGTGGTTCAATTTAAGCTTTTATTATTGATGTTTCCTCATCTGTAAGGTTTCTTTGTTTATAAATCATCTCCAGCTGCTAAGTTAGGAAGCTCTACACAGATGTTTTCTTTTTTGTGGCTTTTTTACTTCTATCAAGTACAGGGAAAGAAGACGATTTTATACTAATAGCAATTGATATTAAAAATATCTGATTGATGAATAACTTAAAAGAAAGAAATTTACATTAATTAAAAAAAAAGGTTAAAATAAAATAATTTCTTACATAGTAAAATAATTTCTTGATAATTTCTAACTTAATTAGTCTTAAACCTAAATGCTCACTTATTGTTTGTTGCTCTCAAATGTTAAACATAAAAAATGAGTAACAATTTAATTTTCATACATTAAGCCTTTTATTGTATATATAATACTGACTTATAAGATAAAGTACTAAAATTGATTAATGAGAATTTCTTAATGAGAGTTATGAACTTAAGGCTGCTCGTCAGTAAACTTCCCGATTCCCCTCGCTAATGTTATTCCTATGGGCGTAGGATGCATTCGTATTTTTTAAATATCTCCTCGGAAAATTAATATTTTTTTACTTCTGTTTTCTTTGTATTGTTCTTAAAAAATGTCTCTTTTTTTTCTTAGTTGTCATTTTTTTTATTTTCTAAAATATATACTTAATTTTATATGAAATGTTAAAATCGTATTCAGTTTCGCTAAGATTTTAACACATAAAAATATAAATTAAGCACATAGTTTAGAAATATTTTGATAACTAAGAAAAAAAGAGACATTCCTTAAGAACAATACACAAGAAACAGAAGTTAAAAATATTAATTTCCCGAGGAGATATTTTAAAAATACGAATGCATCCTACGCCCATTGGATTAACATTAGCGAGGGGAATCGGGAAGTTTACTGACGAGCAGCCTTAAAAAATAAATAATTTAAAAAAATTACATCCATTTATTGTCCATACTACCAATTAACATTCAGACATTATCTAAAAACATGGGACGTTTTTAATGAAAATTTTTAACCATGCTTTTAGATAATGTCTGAATGTTAATTGGTAGCATGGACAATAAATAGTAAATTTACAGACATTAACAAATGAACACCTGTTTTTAATTTTAATAACTACATCCATGTTTGGCGCATCAAAAGAATCCAACAAAAAATAAATTGAAAAAAATTGATGACAAAATTAAATGAAAAATGTAAATTATTCTTAGCAGTTAACATTTGATCTCCTTTCATTGGAATTGTAGAACCTCCTTTAACCCATTAATTACGGGGTTGGGACATATGTCGTCCCAGCGACTATTTCTTTATTATTTTCGCACCACTTTTTGAAATATAATCTCTGCCATATACGTATACTGAGCTACTTTCAAGATAAATCTATTACAAAGAATTTTTTTTTAATTGTGGTACGAATGAATATAAAAAAAACGCTAGTCCTAGCCCGTAATCAAACAAGGTTAATTTTCTAAGCATAGATTTCACGATTTTTTTTTTTTTTATGTAGGGCGAAATTTTGTACCATTCTTACAGTATTCCCTTATAGTTTTCTTCAACACTTCTGTATTTTATATGGTTTTCTGATTTACCGTAAATTGAGGTTCTTTGCACCCTGGAATGTTAGTAGAACCTAAAACAAAAAATCTGTATTAAATCAGTCCCAGGTCTACTGTGTTAAAGAGATTGGCGTCATTCACCAGTACTCTAACAGGCAATAGCACTGCTAGTAACACAGTAAACCCAGGACTGCTTTTAAACATTTTATGGATCCAAGTAACTTCCAACTAGTTCTAAGAAACCCAAAGTGCGGTACTTTGTTCTCGAGATGTGATGTCCATAAATGTTCAATGGGTCAAATTATCTGGTTTTCATCAAATCAAAATAAATTAAATTATGAAATTCGAAAACTAATATGTGTGTTGTAACTTATAAAAATTTTAATTGGAATCGCTTCTAGGAAGCTTTAAATATGAGAATCCAAAATTACAGTTTATTCTGCCAAATAATTTTTAAGTTTATGTTAGGAATTTAACATTAGAAGTTCCAAACTTTAGATCTGCATAATACCTAAATTACTTTACCGAATAATTTTCTGTTTGGTATCCGAAGGTAAAATTTACCGAAGAATCCAAAAAAGATCTAAAACTATGGTGCTCGTACTGAATATTTAAAAGTTCGTTACAATTTTAGTATGTAGACAACCGTAAGCTTTTTTTTCTTTTTGTTTAAACATAAATTGAAAGATGACATAATTCTAAATAGAATAGATATTTTCGTTTTTCTCTGCGGCAATTTAACTATTAAAATATATGTTTTTTATTTTCCTGTTTTTGTAATCCGGCTGTACTTATACATGCACACACATGCACACATCCTTGAGCACACACATGCCAACTTTAGCGCTAAAAAGGGAAAGATAACTTTTTGCTTATAATCTAGGTCAACGAAATTTTAGAAATAATATATTTAAAGTAATATTTACACAATATGTTGCCCAAACTTGACGAAGGCACCTTCTCCTTGTTTATTGTAATAGAAATCATTTTTATTAAAGATTTTTGTTTGTCTCTGTAACGTTAAATTAGAAGTATGGGTATACAGTCTCTGGCCAAATTATTAGACGCAGTTGTTTTTATTATAATTTATTAAATATCTAGAAAGATACATGAGGAATTATCCTGAAACTTCAGGAGTGTAAACAACATGATAAACGTCATATATTTCCACGAAGATTTTTTGCCGAAACCCCATAAGGGGCCGTCAACAAACTGAAGAAAAACGAATATCTTTTGGATAACCCTGTAAAAACAAATATTGTAAAAAGCATTCAAACTGTAGATTATGATTAAGTGGCTTATTGTAATAATTTGGGTTCGTTTGTATGAAGATAGCATGTATACTCGAAGAGAAATTCACGTTTTTATAAAAACAGTCGCAAATTTTACCAAGTTTCTTGCTTATAATTTGCAGAGTTTTTAATATAAAAACAAGTTATTTTCAGAAAATATGACAAACAAAATTATACACAATACCCTGCAATCAGAATTAAAAAATAATAAAAATTGTAGGAAAAATGAGCAGGTTTACTAAATATTGTTTCACTGCGCATGCGCGAATTCAATCAAAATATACTGTACATAATATATTAGCTAAATGTATAGACCAACTTTTATGAAAGTCTCAAAAACATAGCTTGAAAATTATGATAGTAATCGTCGATAGAATATGCTCGAAATTCGCTGTTCCCAAAAGGAAGCAAAAAGATGAGGGGTTGTATCAAATATACTAGCTTATGAAAGTTGACATAATAAGAATGAAGTGTCTCTCATTCTATATTTGATACAACCCCTCATCTTTTTTATTCCTTTTGGGAACAGCGAATTTCGAGCTTATTCTATCGACGAATACTATCATAATATTCAAGCTATGTTTTTGAGACTTTCACAAAAGTTGGTCTATACATTTAGCTAATATATTATGCACAGTATATTTTGATTGAATTCGCGCATGTGCAGTGAAACAATATTTAGTAAACCTGCTCATTTTTCATACAATTTTTTTTATTTTTTAATTCTTATTGCAGGGTATTGTGTATAATTTTGTTTGTCATATTTTCGGAAAATAACTTGTTTTTATATCAAAAACTCTGCAAATTATAAGCAAAAAACTTGGTAAAATTTGGGACTGTTTTTATAAAAACGTGAATTTCTCTTCGAGTATACATGCTATCTTCATAAAAATGAACCCAAATTATTAAAATAAGCCACTTAATCATAATCTACAGTTTGAATGTTTTTTGCAGTATTAGTTTTTACAGGGTTATCCAAAAGATATTCGTTTTTCTTCAATTTGTTGACGGCCCCTTATGGGGTTTCGGGAAAAAATCTTCGCGGAAATATATGACGTTTATCATGTTGTTTACACTCCTGAAGTTTCAGAATAATTCCTCATGTATCTTTCCAGATATTTAATAAATTATAATAAAAACAACTGCGTCTAATAATTTGGCCAGGGACTGTAATTCTCCTTAAAAATCTGATCATCATATCTATCTATCTATATTATAATCTATATATATATATTATAAAGGCCAAACGTGTCCGTGCGTAACGCATACGTCATTTTGCAAATGGCAACAGCTGACGATGAAATTTCGGTTTTGTGATTTTTGCTATTGCAATTTTTTTAATTTCTAAACATAGCACATTTTCAATTTTTACACCGTTATAGAGGAAAAAAAAATTACTTTCAAATGCAATTTGTTTGAAAACTATATCTTAATTGCCTGATATATTATGGCTTATAAAATAATTTTTAAGCATGAATTTTGAAACGCCCAATAAACAAATAGAAGAATGCTGCCATTATAAATTTTTAAATAGTTACAAGTAGTAAAATTAATGAATTTTGAAATAAAAACGTCACAAGAATAGGGTGCCTTTATATGAGAGTAGCGTTATACCGGATACAAAATTTGATTAGTTCAGACGATTTTGGAGAAAAGGAAGCTTTGTAATAATTTAAAAATTTAAAAGAAAATTATTTGTTTACACCATAAACAAACATCGGATATTTTAACAGATAATATAAACAGAAGATATTGTTTTAGATGTTTTAGATAGTGCATTTTTATGAATAAAATATAAAAAAATTATTTCCCAAATTTAATAAAAATGCATATAAAAAGTTAATATGAACAGTAAGAAACAACGTTTTAATTCATATTTCATTAGTATTACAAATAATGTTAACGGTCATTGCGAAGTTGGAAAAAACGAATATACATGAAATTGGTTAATATCGCGATCACTATATCGCATTCATAAGATCATGAATAATAAATTAACAAAGAAGCATCACTGGATGCAGCGAACTCCCTGTATTAAAAATACCAAAAAAATAAAAAATAAACAAAACCCTTGAAATTCGTTAATGTCGCGATCACTATATCGCATGTATAAACGCTTAGTACAAAAAAAAAAAAAAAAAAAAAAACTGGATGGATACCGCATGTATGAGCGTTTCACTCACAAGAAAAGCAAAAGTAAAAAAAAAAATCACTAAATGCAGCAACTTTGACAAATAAAAGTATGAAAAATCTATTAGATTTAGGGGAAAAAATGGTTTTCGCCTGCGTTCTGTAACCCGGGAAGCCCGGGTTCGATTCCCTAGTATTATTTAAAAGCATAGACTAGTCACACGAAAGAACACGAAAGTAAAATGTTAAACCTATTTGAGCGTTCTTTTCAAATTTCTTGCTTGCATTTCAATATTTTTAAATGTTTTTTTTTTTTTTTTTCATTTGATAGCTGAGGTCGATCTCTAACGTTGTTTTAACCGGGTTAGTTTTTTTGCTTTTTCAATTTTGGTTGCAGTTTTTTTTTATGAGGCTACTTGTACTTTCGGAAGTAACTTTATATATATATATATATATATATATATATATATAAAACAAATCGAAAACCAAAATCGAAAAAAGTAAAAACTAACCCGGTTATAGATCAACCTCAGTTATCCCATGCAAAAAAACATTTAAAAATATTAGAATGCTAACGAAAAATTTGAAAAGAACGTTTCCATAGGTTGAACATTAGCTTGCGAGTTTCTTCGAGTGATTAATAACTGCTGTTTACAAATTCATACTGACTACTTTCTAACCATTCCTGAATTTATTTTTATTAGTAAACGCATAAAATTGGCAGTTGTTTTTTTCAGAAACTGTGAAGGCGAATAACTTTCTCCACTTTTCGATAAAAGCAAAGGAGGGGACTTTCAGAAAATGCTGTCAATAAGTTTCGCCATAAGATTGTTGTCGCTTATAATTTAAGATGTGATATATTTATCGAAAAATGAAAAACGGTATTCGATTATTCGATTAATGATTTATAAATCATTACAATAGTCTGAAAATTTTATACTTTTATGTTAAAAAAAAGGGATCTTGAATGTGTCAGAATTTTTCATGTCGTTCAGCGGGGAAAATATTTTTATGAGAACTTACACTGCCAAAAAAAAATGTTGATTTTATAGTATAATACTGACATTCCAGCTGCTAGTATTATGCTGTAAAATTAACAGTATTAAACAGTAAAATAAACAGTAATACGCTACCGCGCATATGTACCTTAAAAGATTGTATTCAAACATAATTTTTTTATTGACAATTACTGAAAGTGATTGGTCATATTACTAAAAAGTACTTTTATATTTTGTCTTGTGCCGGGGGGGGGGGGGGGGAATGTGATTCCTGATTAGAGCAGGTTACTATTTTACACTGTTTGCATAAGTAATAGGGCAGATTTAATTTCAACTCACGTATATTATCAAAAACAAACGGTTATTTATTGTAACATTAATGACTTATAAATGGCAGTTTTTCGTGACATGGATCGATGCCAGAGGATTTCGTTTGATGGAAGACATAATACATTACTTCGAAAATCGAGATGTAGTTGAGATGCCATAGAATAGAAATAAACGAAGTTTAATTATCAGAAAAATATGTACATCGTATTTTCGTATTTATATATCTACAAGATTTAAATCGAAATATATGGATACGCAACGGTCTATTTCATATTCAAAACACCGACAGTCGTCACATGTTTAAATTAAAAAAATCCCTGTGCCTACAGGCACAGGTAGATTTCGAAGACGCAGACCGTTGGGCGCCTGTTTGTTGGGAATTGCGGAAGAAATGACCTTTTTGCCATGATGCGGCAGTTGGAACCGCCTACTTCGAAACCTTACCCCTGGGTCATCAGTGGGGACACCTTTGTAGGTGTCTCTAAGTAGCCCAGGGCAAATTAATTCCGTGGAAGAGAACCCTGCCTAGTTGTGGGTCTCTGGTTGCTCTTGTGGGCTGCAGAACCACCCGTAACGAGGATGGCACGGCTCGAATCTCCGGGACCGAACCTGCGGAAATACCTTGGCGCGTAATGGGGCGCTGCGCGCCTGTACTGAGTGGGACGACCTCGTTTCGACCGGCTCATCATGGGAAGCCCTATGCGATGACCTGTAGAGGTCGAAAGCAGTACGAGTTAGTTTTACTTCGAAACCTAACTTGTTTGCAGGTGGAGCCGACAGGTTTTTTTTTTTTTTTTTTTTTTTTTTTTTTTTTGCTATAAGGGTTAGTCCTATAAAAAAACTTGTCAATATAAAAGTTTTAGATAATATTAAGAGGATTTAAAATAAATTTAAACGGATTTGATATGTTCTGAATTCACGAAGTTATGAATTTTTTTCTTCTAAAACCCCCCTTCCCCACCCCCCTCTTGCGGCCATTTTTAATGATATCAAAAATCTGTCATACATCAATTTTCGGCCCTTTTTCTAGAAGTAATAATAACTTCAAACGGATTCGATACGTTATACGTATCATAATTAAGAAATTATGGGATTTTTCTGTTTTCACAAAAAGCCCCCCCACCCCCCCCCATTGGTTCGATTTTGCCCATTAATGAACTTGACCGAGATTTTATGCCCCTTGATTTTATGTATCAGTTTCGAAAAGATGCGGGAGTTGGAATCGCCTACTTTGAAAAATAACTTGTTTGCAGTCGGAGCTGGCAGGGATTTTTTTGTTTTTAATTTTCTTTTTTTTTTTTTTTTTTTTGCTATAACGGTTGGTCCTATAAAAAACTTGTCAATATAAAATTTTTGGATAATATTAAGAGGATTTATAATAAATTTAAGCGGATTTGAAATCTTGTGAATTGACGAAGTTATGATTTTTTTTCTTCTAAAACCCCTTCCCCCCCCCCCCCCCCAAGGCAATTTTTAATTAAATCAAAAATCTGTCATACATAAAATTTCGGCCTTTTCCTAGAAGTAATAATAACTTCAAACGGATTCGATACGTATCATAATTAAGAAATTATGGGTTTTTTTCTGTTTTCACAAAAAGCCCCCCCCCTCCCCCCTTGGTTTGATTTTGCCCATTAACGAACTTGACCGAGATTTTATGTCCCTTGATTTTATGTATCAGTTTCGAAAAGATGCGGGAGTTGGAACCGCCTACTTCGAAAAATAACTTGTTTGCAGGCGGAGCCGGCAGGGATTTTTTTGTTTTTAATTTTTTTTGCTATAACGGTTGGTCTTATAAAAAACTTGTCAAAATAAAAGTTTTAGATAATACTAAGAGGATTAATAATAAATTTACGCGGATTTGATATCTTGTGAATTGACGAAGCTATGATTTTTTTTTCTCCTAAAACGCCCCCTTCCCCCCTCCCTTGGGGCCATTTTTAATAATATCAAAAATCTGTCATACATACATTTTCGGCCCTTTTCCTAGAAGTAATAATAACTTTAAACGGATTCGATACGTATAATAATAAAGAAATTATCAGGATTTTTTCTGTTTTCACAAAAAGCCCCCCCATTCCCCCCCCCCTTGGTTCGATTTTGCCCATTAACGAACTTGACCGAGATTTTATGCCCCTTGATTTTATGTATCAGTTTCGAAAAGATGCGGGAGTTGGAATCGCCTACTTTGAAAAATAACTTGTTTGCAGTCGGAGCTGGCAGGGATTTTTTTGTTTTTAATTTTCTTTTTTTTTTTTTTTTTTTTGCTATAACGGTTGGTCCTATAAAAAACTTGTCAATATAAAATTTTTGGATAATATTAAGAGGATTTATAATAAATTTAAGCGGATTTGAAATCTTGTGAATTGACGAAGTTATGATTTTTTTTCTTCTAAAACCCCTTCCCCCCCCCCCAAGGCAATTTTTAATTAAATCAAAAATCTGTCATACATAAAATTTCGGCCTTTTCCTAGAAGTAATAATAACTTCAAACGGATTCGATACGTATCATAATTAAGAAATTATGGGTTTTTTTCTGTTTTCACAAAAAGCCCCCCCCCTCCCCCCTTGGTTTGATTTTGCCCATTAACGAACTTGACCGAGATTTTATGTCCCTTGATTTTATGTATCAGTTTCGAAAAGATGCGGGAGTTGGAACCGCCTACTTCGAAAAATAACTTGTTTGCAGGCGGAGCCGGCAGGGATTTTTTTGTTTTTAATTTTTTTTGCTATAACGGTTGGTCTTATAAAAAACTTGTCAAAATAAAAGTTTTAGATAATACTAAGAGGATTAATAATAAATTTACGCGGATTTGATATCTTGTGAATTGACGAAGCTATGATTTTTTTTTCTCCTAAAACGCCCCCTTCCCCCCTCCCTTGGGGCCATTTTTAATAATATCAAAAATCTGTCATACATACATTTTCGGCCCTTTTCCTAGAAGTAATAATAACTTTAAACGGATTCGATACGTATAATAATAAAGAAATTATCAGGATTTTTTCTGTTTTCACAAAAAGCCCCCCCATTCCCCCCCCCCCCTTGGTTCGATTTTGCCCATTAACGAACTTGACCGAGATTTTATGCCCCTTGATTTTATGTATCAGTTTCGAAAAGATGCGGGAGTTGGAACCGCCTACTTCGAAAAATAACTTATTTGCAGGCGGAGCCGGCAGGGATTTTTTTTTTTTTTTTAATTTTTTTTTTTTTTTTTTTTTTTTTTTTTTGCTATAACGGTTGGTCCTATAAAAAACTTGTCAATATAAAAGTTTTAGATAATATTAAGAGGATTAATAATAAATTTACGCGGATTTGATATCTTGTGAATTGACGAAGCTAATGATTTTTTTTTCTTGTAAAACCCCCCTTTTCCCCCCCTTGTGGCCATTTTTAATGATATCAAAAATCTGTCATACATAAATTTTCGACCCTTTTCCTAGAAGTAATAATAACTTTAAACGGATTCAATACGTACAATAATTAAGAAATTGTGGGTTTTTTTCTGCTTTCACAAAAAGGCCCCCCCCCATTCCCCCCCCCCCTTGGTTCGATTTTGCCCATTAACAAACTTGACCGAGATTTTATGCCCCTTGATTTTATGTATCAGTTTGGAAGAGATTTATGCAGAATTTTTCCAGTTATCGTGTCCATAAAAAAGTGACATAGACAGATAGATAGATAGATAGATAGATAGATAAAGTTTTGAACTGGGGATGGTTTTGGGTTCTGGGAGTCATGATCGGCGTAGATCTGCAAAAATTTTTCAAAATTTCCAACTTAGGTGAGAATGTAATAGGTAGTATTTCTTACGAAATCTACCTAAAAACAATCAAAGCAGTTTTTTTTTTCGCTGAGTTCTAAATTCAGACTGTGTTATGGGAGTGAAAGTGAAAGTAGAAATCCGAGGCGTCGCAGCGCCGTCTAACTGCCAGTAAGTGGCAAAAACTGGCAGAAACTAAGAAATAATACTAATAAGAACTTTAATCTGCAATGATTCATAATTCACTCATGTATTTGATATGTAAACCAAAGTCAAGTTAAAAATTAAAACCAAAGATTATGAATGTTATTCAGAGTAGCAAAAAGTTTCGAAATGATCATATAAATATACTTTTTTATATAATAATAATTTTCTTTCCCTTGAAAAACATAAAATTTTCATAATGGTAATCTGATGCTGTATAAGTTTAACTATTAATATTATTGTTTACAGTTGGATTTCTGTTTAAAAGTTTTAAAAAAAGAATTACAAAAAAATTTATGATATTTTAACAAATTATTTTTCAGAGTATTTTTAAATAAATAATACAATGCAATAACTTAAAGATTATCTACTATATAATTGGACTAGGGGGTCTGCCCTCTACTCGCTACGCTCACCAACCACCGTTCTGATTTCACAGCCTCTTAAAACCTGGTAATGTATCCTGTTTTAAAAAGATGATGCTGATGATATCACGAACGGCGACTTTCTTCTGTAATCAGGTTATAATGCTTTTTCATTTAACTGGTTATAATGCTTTTTCATTTAATTCATCTTTTTTATTTTTAATATTCATACGTAAACACAATTTTTATGACGTAATTTTCTTTATTTCCTGCTTTCAACACGTGATCATTTAATTATTATTTTAAACTTTCATTATTGTTTTTAATAGTCTCGGGCAAATACATTTTTTATTTGAGATAAAACATAATCCATTGCGCTTATTTAGAAATTGGCAACAATATAAAAAAAATGACTTTTTCAATAAAAGATTTTTTACTCGATTTTTAAGGATTTTTTGAGTTTTTATTGTCCGACCGTGATAATTTTTTTAATTTCTGAAAGCTTGTTATATTTCGCGTCTGGTGGTATGATTTTCGAATCCGTAGGATGGCTAGAAAAAAAAAATAATAGCTCCTCAAGAAAGTCCCTAGTAAAAAAGCGATGAGAATAACCCGGAATATCTACGCAGAATTTGATTGGTCCATTTCGTTTTTGGCTCAGTTCCAGATTACTTTTTTTTAATATAGAAGGATATAGTTCTATTTTAATTTTTAAACTGAGATTTTAAATACTCTAATAATTGTTTATAAATAAAATTGCACAACCATATTATAACAAAAATTTTATCTGTTACATTACTCATTTTTCTAATACAAATTTATTTATTTTTTAATTAAAACTATCCACATTATTTTATTTGTTATTTATCCTGAATAAAATGTACTTAAGGAATTTATTACAACCAAAAAAGTCTCAGATTATGTCACGAAATGTGTTTATGCCAGTTGTTGTCATTTTCTGCTAGTTAAAACCGGTTATAACGCGCTTTCTGCCACTGGCACGGCAGAAACCACTTTCTGACGGCAAAAACCCAGCCCTGAAAATAAAACAAGAGTTCTAAAAAGAAAAATATCTATAAATGTTTAACAGTCTAATTTCCAAAAGATACAAATGTTGCATAGATTTTTCTGTAAGTCCTGTCGCTGTTTTTATTTCATACTAGCTGTACCCGGCCACGTGTTGCTGTGGCTCAGTCTGATTAAATGAAAAAGAAAGAAAAGAGAAAGCGCACATTTCTAATATGGTTAATTTCACAATGCCTGTGGGTATACATTATCATTTGTTGTTCCATTGTCGTCTGTGCAGATATAGAGATTGTCTGGTTTGCCGACTCTAAAACATGCAGCATATAATTGTTCATGTTAGAAGCAAGCCGTGTCTAGATCTAAACCACACAATTACAAAGATTAGCCCTGAGCTTTGTTTATGGTGATTGCAAACGTCAATCGAATTGGGAATTTCAATCTCTTAAACTGAACTAGCTTATCCGTTGGAATCACAGGAATGCGAGGAATGAGGACATCTTCACCTTTGAAAAGTCCTGTCAAGATTGTTGTTTTTACGACGTTGCTCATTAATTTTTTTACTGCAAGCCGCGTGCCGTTGCGAAGCTTTGGTTAGTTGATATTTCTCAACATGATAACTGGCACGCCGATTTTCAATTGCAGAACGTGCAATGGCATCCTTGGCAAATCGAGTGAATTCAAAAATTCTGTTTGATAATTAACCGCTTCATCAACTTCCACAACAGTGTCGAAGGACTTGTATGTGACTGCCTCGCTTTGACTGTTAGACTGAATAATATTGTTAAGTTCGTAAACGTCTTTGTTTTTGTCCGCAAGACAAGCTCGTTCACTCAGCCAATCGTGATTCTTATAATTGGTTTGAATATTAGGGAATACTTTTACAACCTATTCTTCTTTTGACGTCACTAAATTACAGAAGTTATGAGGCAAGGTAATTCGACATGAGGTCAGATCAACCAGCACCTTTCCGTTCCCAATTTCTAGCAATTGATGTGAGAATATCTCAGCTGATCGATTGTTTTGCAGGTGGACACGCATATTTGTAGTTAATTATAACGTCTTTACGTGTCGCCACAAAGTACAGTATTTCAGCCAAGCATTTATTTCTTCCGTTGGTGTTGATAGAGGAATTACAGGTAATGTTTGCCTGAAATCTCCTGCAAGCAATATTAATGCGTGAACAAATGGTCTGATGTTTCCACACAAATCTTACTATGATCGATCAAGAGCCTCGAGCGATTGCTTGTGCGCCATTGTGCATTCATCCCAAACAATAAGTTTGCATTTTTGCAATACTTTTCCCATACCGGATGCTTTGGAAATGTTGCACATGGGAGTTTCAATGAATTGTATGTTCAATGACAATTTCAAAGCGGAATGAGCAGTTTTTTCACCTGGTAGCAAGGTCACAGCTGTTCCGGACGCCGCAAGAACTAAGTCTATGCCATTTTGGGATCAAATTGCTGCCAGAATGAATCCAATTAGGAACGTTTTACCAGTTCCTCCTGGCGTATCTAAGAAGAAGATTTTCCAACCCCGCTATTAACAATTTTCATTATTTGGTCGCAAATGCCTTTTTTCTCAAGCTTTAGCTTATGAATATTTGATTGCATATACGACAAAAGATCACCTGTGTTGTAATTTTGTTCACGACGCAAATCTACGTCGAACGAAACAGCAGCAGATCGATTCGGTGATGGCATTCCAAATTGACTGAGAGCTTCGTTCGCGATTTCTAAGCATAAATCTTCAATCATTATCAACGCTTCATTGTACATTTCTGCTGTGAAATCCATGTTCATATTTGAATTTCGACGGAAAATATCTTCAGCCATGTGCGATTTATATTTCTCCCATAACTCTGTTGGATATGAAGGAGAGCAGGCGGTCAATATGATTGCAAACAATGCACAAATTTAATTTGAATGTGACGTGTTGCACGCGTCATTAATGCATACATCCCAGTGCCGGTCATTCTCCAATAAATTCAGAACTTGACATGCACTGCAGAAAGTGGCATGTGTAACGCCGTTGACAATTCTCAATTGCTGAAAAGACGTTGGACCGGGCACATTTACCAACAGCATGCGAAAAAAGAAGCATTAATCTTGATTGAGATGTACCGGTGTACAATCTCCCTGTCTTAGTTTCTTTGAATATGGCAGGTTGTCCGTCGACTTCTCTCCTCGTTTGCGTCGTTCAAATGATTTTCTACTCGCATTCCATGTGTAATGCATAGGCAAGGCAGTTCCGAATACAGCAGTGTTTTCGCAAACGCGTCATTTTGACATAACGTGAAGAAAATAGTTAACGTTGTAGCCGGTGGATTCAGGGTTATTTGTTGCACATTTGCAGCTCTGAAATAAACGCGTTGTGCATTTTATAAATGTACTACTAAGTGAACAACAGATGGATTTCCTTCATGTATGGGAAATGAAAGATTATCCATACCTTCATTGCTGCTTATGTACGAGGGCCGTTTTTTTTCAACCTCCGATAGGCCATAAAAAAAAGACAATATAGATAGAAATATGATTTCATTATTAAAAGTTATGTACACTTATAGTTACTTTTCAACATAATCACCTTGTAACTTGAGGCACTTGTCGTACCTGTGAAGAAGCTTTCCAATACCCTCTTCATAAAAAGTTGTCGCCAGTGATGTGAGATGAGTCTGAACAGTGGCTTGAAGTTCATCATTCGTATGGAAGTTTTTGCAGCTATACGGCGGATGATCAAATACGTTCCATTTTAATGTCGGCTCGCCCGTCTTTAAATTTCCGACACCATTCACCATCAACACTATCACTCAAACAGTTTTTCCCATACACATAGGTCATTCTTCGGTGAATTTCTGTTGCACTATTCCCTTTTGCTTGAAAAAAGAGGATAACACTACGCAACTCGCACTTGGCGGGGGCATCAATCGTACCAGCCATGTTTACGTGCCTACAGATCACTTTAAAATGACGAGCTGGCGTCGGTAGTAGCAGAGGTTTAGGTTAAGCTGTTATCACACGGACTACCATACGATATGAAGTATATACTATTGTCTCTCGCTTGCTTGGAGCTACACTTTCACACTGCAACTAGGGTTATTTTCCATACAGAAAGTTATCTGCTAATGTAAGGAGAGGGCGTAACATATGGCGAATAATTGCAGCAGGTGTTTTAATATTTAGTGTAGAGCTCGATTGATAAACAGGAAGCATTATCGCGTACTAACATTTTATATATTGCAGTTTCTTTTCGTGTCTGTTCTATATATCTATAATATTGTGATCATTTTACTTAAAATTCCAAGATTATAAAAACAATACTCTCGCTAATATAACATTAAAATTCTAAATTATAGAGTCCATATCTTCACTTTACGTCTTTCATTACCTGTAAATATTAAGAATTCTCAACTATTAGTTAAGTGATTTAGAAAAAAATAGTATATTAAAACTAGTTTTTTGTCACATGTATTGGAACCGCACTTTATCGCTAAGCCGAAATCTGTAACGCAAAGAAAGATTTTAAATTAAGTTTTAGTTATTTTGCCAAAATCACTATTATGACATTTTTAGTTAATATATTTTACATATTTTAAATGTAATTCATGTTACATATTGAATGTAATGTAAAATTGAAATACGTAATAGAATTTAGATATAGTTCCCACTCTTTTGCAGTGTTTTCTTCCTTGGTTTTGATGATTTTAATCATTTTTCGAAAGTTTAAATAAGTTTTTGATATTTTTCGTTTCAAAAACACAATCCTTATTTTTATACATATTGTGTACAGTCCGGGGGTGAGTTATACCCTCTACTAACTCTGCCGCAAATCAGTGTATAAAAACAAGTAATGTCACAAGTAACAATAGATTAATAATGACATCTAATAATAATGCTGTGCATAAATTTTGCTGGGGGGAAGGAGGAAGTTACGTATAGCAATTGTAACATATTCTAAAACTTTTAGTACTAAACCCTAATTTCGACATATTTTTCGATAAATTTTACCTTCGTGTATCAAACTGAAAGTCACTCGTTAAAGTAGTTTAGAAATTACGCAGGTTTTATGTTTGCACCTCCTAATGTTAAATTAATGTTCGATCGTCGCAAAACAGTTTACAAGACAAGTGCTTTTTTAAGCATAAATTAAAAACTATTTGGAGGGATGAGCTTTAATTTTGGGTTCGCATATTTGAAAATTCTAGAAATCTATTTCTGTTAGGAAAGTTTTACGTTACAATTCATTTTTGTTTTCGAAAATATACAAATTTCAATTTTTATTTTTATTTATTTATTTTTTTTTTTGAAGGGGAGCAAAATATTTTAACTGGAGGGGGGGGGGTTATATGCGTTATTTATTATTAATTAATACAAAATAAAAAAAGGGCACAATTTGCTTAACAAATTGAAAAACATATAAAGGTTTAAAATTTATACACCGCTAGGAGAGGGAAGACAAAATTTTAGGGTGGTTGAAATTCGATAATTAAAAAGGAAAAATAGACTGAAAAGGACATTCTCACCCCCATTCATTAAATACAATAATCCAACATGAAGTGAAAAATTAGCCAGAACCAGGAATCGAATCTGGGTCCACGGCGTTCCGGGTTTGTTTCTCTAACCACTGAGCCACTCCGGCCGATTTTGAGTCTGCAATTTCTCACTAATAAACCATGTTGGAGAGAAAGTCACCAGCCATCTAACAGACAGCCTTGAATGACCGGAAAACGGTGAATAGATTTTTACTATTCCACCGGTCTACGAATAAATAAATATGTATGTCTGTGTAATAATTGTATATCTTTTAAAAAGATTATCAAGATTGTTTTATAAGAAAATTATTAAAAGGTAAAATATAATTAACTATAAATAGCTGCTAGATTAAATTTTCATTTATTAAATTTTATTTTTCTAAAAGTATAAGAACATTTTCTGTCCCCTCCTCCACTACAAAATTTAGACTCTGAACGCTGCATGCTAAAAAGAGACTAGAATAATTTGTATTGCAATAAATTACTTTGATGCATGTTTACTTGTATTTTTATCTTTGGCGACATAACTTGGCAACAAGTACGAAATAACGCCAAATACAGAGGCAGAAAGTAGTTAAACGAGTACAGTTTGAGAAGTAAATAAGTGACTACGACAGTACAATTATAACATATAGCAAATAATATAAGGAATTGAAATAAAATAATCGCAATAAATAACTTTAAATTAGTAAATAAAGTTCCTATCGGCAGTGGTAAATAACGAACTCCGAAGGGACAATCGACGCATACGTAATTCTTTAATTTCAAAATAACTGCACATTTTAAAAGTTATTTTCGTGTATAATTGGTCCCTGTGTTACCAAAGATATTGCTTTTTTCTTAATTCTTCTGTATTTTTGGTTTCAATATTTGCGACCACGCTAAACATAACATGTTGACTTACTGACGGTAGTCATCTTGGAATTTTTAGAGAGCTCTGATTGGTGGATTTTGAGCTGATATCTATCGTAGAGGATACGAACAGCAGGAAGTTAGCGCTAGAAAACCAGTGTTGAATTCAGACACTTTTCTCCGGGAGGGATTTCTGTGGCTCCGGGGGGGGGGGGACATTACAGAGTTCCAGGGGGGAAATTGCACTTTTTAACCATTAAAAACATAAAATCTCAAATCTTCCGGAGGAGACATTTCAATGCTCCGGGGGGGAATGTCCCCCCCGGGCCACCCCCTGAATTCAACACTGTAGAAAACTACGAGAAGCAATCTATCACACGGGACGATTTCGAGAGTTTTCCTCTTGAAAAACGTGTTTCGGATAAAATATCTGATATTGACTATGATATGAGAGTACGTGTGATAGCGCCATTAGGGAGATGAGCAGTCGCTCTCCACGCATCTTTGTCTCTTATCACTCATCTGGTGATTAGCGGCTCGATCGGAGGTTGAAAAAAAAAGGCCCTCGTATCTTCCAGCCTGTTACTGTGCGGTTTCATCGATATGTTCCTATCACTTCTTACTGGTTGCACGCAAAAAACTGCCATGACGATGCCTTTATTCACGTAGTTACAAATGTATTTGATAGATTTAACGGAGTTACAGTATTCCACGTTTATGTGCGCTTTGTATGTTTTTGATAGCAAAGGCGAATAGGAACAACCCACCGATTATCTATACTTCGAAGTCACCGTTTCGCATTTGTATAGTTGCTTAATTTACTGCCATCTTCTGCTGATCTTCTTCTGTATGAAGGATATCCATCATTTCCAAACCCCCCATTATTTCTTTTTTCTCTGCAACAATGGAAGTAATCTGATTGCCACCATTTTGAAGAAATTTCATAAAAAAGTGTTAAAATGTAAATTTTTAAAATATAAAAACGGCAATATTTTACAAAATAGCTAGTGCGGGCACATCTACAAATGAACAGCTTTTATTTAAAGAAAGTAATTATCAAAATTAGTTCAATAGAAAGCTCAGGGCAGATGACTAAAAAAAAACAGCCTTGTGTTTCAAATATACAGATCATGTAATTGTTGTGGATTTATCTGTATTTTTAACAAAAAATGAATACTTTAAAATTGATTGAAATATTAGTAAAAATGTTAGTTTTTGAAAAATACCATATGAAGGGAAAGAGATAACAGTATGCATATTTTATATGTGTTATTACTTAGTGTTGAATTCAGATACTTTTCTCCGGGAGGGATTTGTGGGGCTCCGGGATTATGTCTCCCCCCCCCCGGGCTACCCCTTGAATTCAACACTGTTATTACTACCTCCTAACAAGTCCATAATAAAATCTGTCTTATCTGTTTTCCACCTTGAATAATAACAATTTAAATGCCGAAATTTTTCAAAAATCAACATTTTCAACAACTAGTAATTTAGAAGGAGGTAATGGTATTTATTGTTCCTTTAAAAAAAAAAAAACCCTGGTGTATGAGGTACGGAGTCTTGGTTTTTAGATTTGGAAGAAGCGATCTCCATCGTCGGCCCATCGTCGCCATTACATTACAACGATCCATAAGTGAATCCTTAAAATTTAGTGCACAATACACGAATCAGAAAAAATGTATACAAGGGAAATAAAGTGTTGGATCGGCTTAGCAGGGTCTATCTGTACTTTACGACGATCCATAAGTGAATCCTTGAAATTCAGTACATGAATCAGAATATATGTGTACAATGAAAAAATATATATTGGATCTGCTAAGGAGGACGAAACTTTCCCTGGACAAGGCTATCGGGCTGATAAGCACAGTCCGGCTAAGGTACACCAGGCATCAAATAATGTGTCAAAGAAAACATAGCTTCTTGAATTATTATTGAATATGATGCATTTCATAAAATTAAGGCTACACTTTTGCCTCTTAATTGAAGAAACTTAGGCATAATCTATCTTTAAATAATTTATAACTTGAAATCAAACATTTTTATGACAAATTGTAATCAAACTAAATCTAAGCCCCTTGACAATGATTTAAGCATCAGTACCATTTTCAGATTATCAAAGAAAGATTTTACCAAATTTATCTATTGAATTATTTTTTCTGGGTACTCCAAACGAATTTACCATGTTTTTTTTTTTGTTTTTTTTTTTAAATAGTCGTTCCAAATACATTAAATAAATAGTTCTTGAATGACGTTTTATCTTATCAAAGCTGTTTTAACTCCTGAGACTTCGTTAATATTGGATTATTTTTGCAGATGACGATTTAATCACCCTTTCCAAAACAGGCGATTCGGTGTTGACCTTGAAAAAAGGAATATAGTTCCTTTTTCCAAGGTGTTGATTATTAGTTGTCTTGCTTCTGAGCACGTTATTTCAGACTGAACTGTCATGGCTTCTGCTGAAACTGACTGGGAACCAGTCCCTAAATATTCCGATCTTCTGCGGGGTATCTTTGAATTTTTAGAAAAAAACGAACCTCATCCGATTGGACTTACTTGGCTTTTTTACAGTTTCTCTAACCGAGATATATTATGTGTCGTGTTATTGTCAATTGCATTTAAAATTTTAAGGCACTTAGTTACAGAGTGGATTTTCAAGGTAAATAAAACATCATGTTACCCCTAATATTAAAATTATAATTTTTATGATTGTTAAACGAAAAACTGTGTAGCTTGGAGTACATGTGGTATTTTTTTAGATCTTAACCCATTCACGACGAGAATCTTTTACACTTTTTTTAATTCTTCAACACCATAGTTAACACCAGTTTTTTCCATCCTGTAATTCTGACTTATTTAATCTGTAAAAATTTCAGATTAGATTAGGGGGAAATTTCGTTGCTAAAATACTGGTTTCCAAATTTAAATGTTTCGTGCGCCGTAAGTGGCAAGTTTTCTTGCCAATCGGCGTTAATGAGTTAAATAATTTTTTTTTTCACTAATATCAGCTACTTTTATATTTACTCCTTCAAAAATTGGTTGAAAACTTAAATTTTTTCTCAGAGTTTTAAGATTTTGAATTATTTACTTTAGTACTTATATTCCTTTTTCGACCAGTAAAAGCTGCCTATGCATATATCAGTCATAAATTATTTTAAGCCGGCATTTTCTAATTAAATACCGGATCGTGTGTGTGTGTAAACGCTGGCATTCCCGTTTTCTTTAAAGGGATGACTGGTTTGTAGTAAAAACTATTCGGTTTAATTTAGTATTGACTGAATTTAACAAAATTTTCATTAAATGAATTGAACTATGTTTATATCTCGGTATTTCTATATGTGAGCTTAAACATTAAACATCCCTTGACAACATAGGCATAATCAATCTTTAAATAAATTGTAACTCTTATGTGAAATTAAATATTTTTATTTCCTAATAGATGGAAGAAATAGGAAAAGAAATTCTTTTGACTCAAAATACTGGATATCTATATTTTGTTTACGTTTTTCATGACGCAAAAAAAAAAAAGGCATTATTTTATAAATATTATTTAAATTATGAATCTTATCTTTATTCTTCTCAACTATTTTTTGTGTACGCCCTTATTGAAAAACTAGCCGCCACTGGCGACCAGTTTGGTCTCCCTTAAATGTATGTTAAACATTGCAACACGTTACATTTATTCATAATTTAATTTTCCCTTAATTATTCGCCAAATCGGAAGATTCTAATAGACAAGTCATGAACTTTTGCGATCATGGTAGCATTTCGCATATTTTTTGGGCACAGGTGTCACATACGCACGTTGGCGCGATTTTTCCCCCCGCGAATTTGGCGAAATTTCTTTTATGGAAATTGTTGTTTATTTACTTTTATTTTTTTTTAGTTCTATAAATTATTTTTGATATGTATATCAATATTTATTTACATCAAACTATCATTTATTTATTTTTATTTCCTTTTTTAATTATGAGTATTTTTGTTAGCCGGGAGCAGATGATAAATCGCCAAATATTGTTCCCATCACCATCATTCATACTACATTAATTTAATTTTAAATTATAAACCTGTCACTCATTTCATTTAAAATACTTAACTTTAATCCGAGATGCTTATATTACATAAATTTAAAATACTTCACACTTTTTATTTAAATAGAAAAAAAAAAAGAAATAATATCATAAATCAAAACATTTGATTTCAAAGTCGAAGTATTGTTTCTAATTTGTACACGCGATAAATAAAAGCTGCATTAGCGATTTTAAAAATGCTAAAAATTTGATTCATTAAATATTATTACATGAGTTCAATTTACGTCAAGAAAAGGTCCAGAAGGAAGTTGAATTGTATAGCACATAATTATGGTAAACTTTGATTGTCTCACTGGTGCGAATTATTTTTTTGACGCGAGGCAGCGGTCCAAAAATTCATTCGCGGAGAACTTGCTTTGCGAATGATTACCTCCATGATTTAATATTTTAAATGTTGACGACGAATCAATCTTTTTTTTTTTTTTTTTTTTTTTTTTTTTTTGTTTACTTTCATGAATAGAGAATTTGAACTGTGAACCTAATTTTGACTGAAGTTATTGCAGAATATATACATTAATTGAACGTAAGTCACCTCTCAAATATTAATTTATTTTGAACGATCTTTCTTAAAATGTAACTTTTATGCACTTTTATTCGAAAAAATAATTTTGAATAAAAATGGCCGCCTGGCATATGAAAAAGTGAAACGGCCATCCCGGAACTGTTGATGACAGTCACATGACTTACGCTTTTATTTTAGAGGATTATGCATTTAGTCATTTGTTTGAACTCAATAATAAACCTTTGTTTGTATAATCACCAGACTATATAATTAAACAGTTCCCACCAGACAGTTTCAGGTGGATGTTGCACCCTACTTGCCCTTTGATTTAAAAAATAGCACCCTTCTTCTCCCTTATACAAAAATAACGCCCTTCTTGTCCGTCAGTCAGAAAAAATTGTGCCCTTACTGTCGTTTGTATTGAAAAATTTGCTTACATTTAAAGTTTACTCAATGTGTCTCGTAAAGAGTGCCCTGATTTTTAAATATTAAAGTTTTTTTTAAATCAAAAGATGCCTTTAAATATAAAGTGCCTATAAGAATATAAAAAGTGCCCTTATAAATCTAAAAAGTAACATTTCCCCACCAGCATCACCCTGTCATTTTTTTTAAACATGGGGGAAATTCTGATATAAGTATATTTTTAATTTGGAAGAACAGTTATCAGTCGTTTTTTTCCGGGGGGGGGGGGGGGGAGAAAGGGCTATGTTAATTGCAAAAATAATAATGAATAAAGTCTATTCTATATATCTAATTACAATGTGATTTTTTTCTACTTTTCATTCTCAGTTCATGTTACTAATGTAGTGCTATTATACGAGGCGTCAAAGTTGCCGCTACTTTCGGGAGAAACAATGTTAAACCTGGCTTCAAAAGAGTTGCTCGAAAAACAAGCTTTATTGGGGCAATTTTGTCGCCTACAACTTTCGTCTCAAGGATTAATAGAGTTGCAAAAAACCTATTTATTCCCAGGTTTATTTCCAATAGACCTGGTTTGTTGCCAAGTTTATTCCCAAAAGACCTGGTTTATTGCCAAAAAACCAAGTTTATTCCCAAAAACCCGGTTTATTCCCAGGTTTAAACCTGGTGTTTTCTAGCCCTTGCAACTCTAACTATTAAGGTCCAATCGTCCAATGTAGCGTGGAACAGCTAAGAAATGCTTGGAAAACTGACGAGGGAAAAACCTTTCTCGGAACAGCCAATGCAATTGTTGGTCGCGGCAGTTTTTGTCGTTTCAAATTATTCCGTGAAATAGTACTTTTAAGGACCAAGCGATCCTCATACTTGGTGCTATGCGCATGTGTTAAATCTTGTAATGTCAGATATTACACAAGCAAATAAAATGACTTAAATTCGTTAAGATAATTGCGCCTTCTGAAAATCCAAGATCTGCACTGTTTTCATTGGCCCAGTCTCACCCAGAACACTCCTATGTTGCCACTCTCTTATTTACTCTAGTTGACCGTATCGCTCCCTTTAATGCGCAGGAAAAAGTCATATGAATGGTGCAGATGCAAAAGTCATATTTTCCACTTTTTTAAGGTATTGATTTATTCATATCACCGTGTTCGTCTTTTTAAGGCGAATCGGACTGTAATAGGGATTTGGACAATAATAAACATATTAAGGCTGAAAAAAATGCTGAAAATCTCGTTTTGATACATAACTCACATTATCCAACAACTGTTTTGCAGCGAAACTCACATTCTCCAATTTAACTAATCAGGGAGGCTTGCATATACGTACAAATGTAACCTTGGAACATACAAGTCTCTAACAAAGCCAGGAAGGGTAATATTCAACATGAATACATCAGTTATCCCTAAATCAAATACAATAAAACAATCAAAGAAGGATGACATTAATAATTTGTTGAAGAAACACTATGGTGATCAATAGGGGGGAAAATGAAGATTTGTTTTTTTATAAAAACATTATTGATGAGGCAATTACCAATAACAGTGAAGATGAACCAACTTGTGAGCCAAAAACAGAAGTATATTGCGTTAATGTTTAAAGAAGTAAGAAGTAAGAAGTAGTGTAAAAAAATATTCCACTATAGTTTAATGACAGTGAAGAAGTTGAGCCATGTCTAACAGTAAAATTTTGCACAAATTATTTCTAACAATTTTTTTTTTTTTGCGTTTTGATTTTTGTTGTTTATTATCCTCCAAAATAACATAATAAAAACTAATGTTCAGATATATATTTTGTTGTTGTTGTTCTTGTTGTTTTAAATTCATAACTATTTTGGTTTATAACTAACATTACCCATTAAAGTTTGCGGCAAAACTCACATTTTCCATATTTAAATTTAAATTCTAGCTGTACCAGAATTATTACAGGTCTAAGACTATGTGCAAGTAGTTGTTACCGCAACAAATGTATCACACCAAAAAACTTATGCTAATATATCATGTTTATTAATAATAATCAGTTTTTTGCAGTTTTCTAAAAACTAGGTTATGTAGAGAGTGTGAATTTTGCATCTACACCCTTGATATATTAAAATTTTTAGCGTGTCCGTGTAAAAAAGATACGATGACTATTTTTAGCTTAAAATGTTCCCTAATGCGCTAGAATTGTAATGTAAAATGTTTATTTCAAATTCGTTCAATGGTTGTTAAAATCGCGGACATACATACTTACACACATACATAACGACCAAAAGAAAAAAAAATAAAGTTGCTTAAAAATAGTGTGGAGAAACAAAAACTAGTTGATCAATTTAATTCCGAGTCATTTTGAAGGAGTTATTTCAGTAACGTGAAAAATAAAATTACAAGAAAAAAAATCTTAACAGATAAAATGTTATAAAGCTTAATTAATTAATACATTGGTTTCTCTTCAAATCTTACATAGACTAACTCACTGATAATAGCTAGTAAATATATCCTAATAATATTATAAATCTGATTGTGTGCAAATGTTAGGCTGAAGCCAGCGTCAAAATGAAGCATTTAATGTTCCTGTATCTTTGCATATAAGTTGATTATAACCCTCAAATGAATATAGGCTGGTTTTCTTTTATTTTATTTCAATATTTAAAAAAAAAATTAAAATTTTCATTATTTTCATACAGAATAAATGGACATTTTTTCGTATATTTTACAATGGTTGGTTAGTTTGGTTGGTTTGGCCCAAAGGGCCCGGTTTTGCAACTTTTTTTAAAATGGTTAAATTTATTTTACCGTTGCTAATACTTTATCGTTGCCAATATAAAATAAAACCGCTGAGTAATAATTTTTAATCAACAATTTATTTTCAAGTGAAAATTTTCCACGTGAAAAATGAAAATGAAATGGATTATTTAAGAATTAAACAGAATATTAAATGATGTCATATTAGAAATAAAACGTGCGTTTTCAAATATTTGATAATAATACAAAGTGCATAAATACGAGTAAGTATGGAAAGCAAGCGAATATGATGTCATATATAGAAAAATAAAACAAATTTGTTTTGATCTTGAAATAAAATGATCTCGGATTATCAAATTATTTGTGATTAATTTCTCTTTTTTTTCTTTTTTTTTTTTTACATGAAAGGAATTATTATAAATGTACGTAATATATGTATTTTAAATGTATGTGTTGTAAATTAAAGTTCTGTGTTTTAAATGAAATGAGTGAAAGATTTATATTTTTAATGAATTCAATACGAATGATGGGATTAGGTTGGCGATTTATCGTCTGCACACGGCTAACATAAAGATACCATATTTTTTATTTAAATTTTAAAAAGTAAAAAAAAAATTGAATGGCAAATGTCAATGATATGGATCGCAAAATTATCCGTGTCGAAAATCAGAAAATCTTAATAAAAATAACTATATCTTTTAAAAGAAAGTTGCTTTTCTCATAAAAGCTAAAGGTTTAATATGATTGTGTCGAAGTAACAGCATTTTTCCTCTATCATTTTCCCACAATTGAAAACACATTTGTAAATCGTCGTTTCGAACCGGAATTTAATTTTACATTTCTTTTAGTTTTAAAATAGGAAAAACTTTTTTGTCTTTATTAAATATAGCTTTTTTTTAAGTTGTTTCATAATAGATTTTTGTAAAGTCTTGCAGGATAAGAAAAATTGCATAGATTTTAAAGCAATGTTTAAGTAAAATTACAATATTTTTTAAACTTAAAAAACAACAATGTTATCGAAAAGAAAATCGATTTTACCAACAAATTCGCGTAATGCAAAAGCAAAGAAGAAATAAAAAAGTAATGAATCTTTTCTTCCAGCCGAATTGTGTAAACTTGAACAAGCCGATCGTGCCAATTCATAACATTATAAACGTGAAAGCGCGTTCTATACAGTAGAATTTTTTTTTACATATAGGTAGAACATTTCTGAGAATAGGAAGGTTAGGGGTCTGTAATTAGGTCCAAAGTCAATTTGATTTTTTTTTTTTATCAAGTGAAATTTGGCGCAAAATTAAATACATTGTTGTAACCAGATTTGTTTTTTGCGTGGTAAACACTTAATGATATTTTAGATGATCATTTCCCCGCTCACCTTTGATGCCAACTATGACTGTAAAACATATTAAAAAATATTAGCCGATAATTTTCTAATTTTCTTATTGCTTCATGATGTAAACAGACTTCCTGGTTCATACTTTAAACCTGAATCGGTCATGCCATTGTCGTTCAATTTTTATTCCTAATCCTAACCCTAATCGTATTCTATCATAATCCTGATAATAACTTTAAAGAATATTCTTTGACACGAATATGTAAATGAAATCAATATCCATAAATGGAATGAATGGAAAATAGAATAAATAGAAATGGCAAAATAAAATAACAAGAACGTACATTTATTTGAAAATTAACCCTAGAAAAAGCGTAAAAAATTTCAAGCGCACGAAATAAATTAAAATAATCCTATATATACTAACAAAAATATGTAAATTTAGATTATCAGATTTGTGTCGTCAGTATTTATTTGCTTATTGTGTTCTTGACGCGATAGAGAAAATATCGAGGTTAAATTGGGCAGAATTTAAAGTACTTTCTAGCAACCTTTATTTACATTTTAGAATCGCATCAGATTGTTATATCTTTGTGAAATATCTATCAATTTATAAAATCCACAAGCAGTTTGTTCACTATTTACACCACTTAGCGTGAAGCACTTAATTTAATATATACATAAACAAGATAATGTAGTAAGAAATGTATAACATATGTCTATGCAAATAAACAATATAATAATGCCCATTTAGCAATGCACACATATACAAATTGTACACCAAATACCACCTAAAATGCACTGTTGTATAGAAGAATTCTGCCAGTGTTGTTTTTCGTTTTACGAAGAGCAATTCGTCGATTTTCATGATTTTACTTGGTCCTCCTTTTTTCATTAGTTGCAGTTTCATTTTCGCGATTGTATATATTATTTGGCATGAAATTTCACTTTTTTAAGACTGTGTTATGTCAAGGCCCCTATAGCAAAGAAATACCGTATGGTCTCCTATAAAATGTGATAAAGCTTTGGTTAATTATAAAGGTTGTTAATTATCAAGTGAAATGTTTTACTAAATTAATGCATTTATTCTTTTTTTAATGTTACGTGAACGAAGTCACGGGTAACAGCTAGTATATATACAGTGTCTCACATAAGTGATGGGACACTTGTGCTTTACAAAAGGAAACTAATCAAATAAATTAAAAAAACATGTACACATTTTTTTTGTGGGTGTGTTTCATACTTAAATTTAGTAAAGATTATTACATAACATACATTTTGTCAAAATATTAAAATATTAATTTAATAAAAATACAAATGTTTAGAACGGAGCAAAAAATAGCTCACATAAGTGATGGGACACCATTATATATGCAACAAAAATCGTCTGAAATAAGCAATAAAAATATTTTTTGGGGTTTTATTTTTACTTAAAAGCAATTGGCAATAATTTATAAAATCGTCTGCAGTATTTCTCTCCAGTTTGTTTTGGAATTTTTGTGTTTTTTAGCTCTGTGTAGTCATGAATGCTAAACGAAAAGAAACTTCGCCTGAAATTCGAAAATTAGTTATTAATTTGCATATTGAACGTGGAAAATCTATTAGAAAAACTGCTGAAACAGTTAACTTGAGTCGTTCAACAGTTTTCAATATCATTAAACGATATAAAAAGAATCATATGATTCAGGATAAAAGAAGACCTGGCTGACCATCAAAGCTATCCAATGGAATAAAGCGAATTATCGTTCGAAATATTAAAAAAAATCCAAGAATTAGTGCTTCAAAAGTTGCTGCTGATTTACAAGCATTATATGGAATAATTGTTAATCCTGAAACTATTAGAGGGGTAATTCGATCTGCTGGATATCACGGTAGAGTAGCCAGGAAAAAATTCTTCGTAAGTGAAAAGAATAGAAAACTCAGACTAGCTTTCGCAAAATCCAACATAAATAAGAATTCTGATTACTGGAATAAAGTTATATTTGCTGATGAGAGTAAATTTAATATATTTGGTTCTGACGGTAGAATCTTGGTGTGGAGAAAACCCAGGGAAGAACTTCGCAAACAGAACTTGGTACCAACAGTAAAACATGGTGGAGGAGGAGTTATGGTATGGGGGTGTATGTCGTCCGCTGGAGTTGGTAATCTTGTTTTTATTGACAGTATAATGGATCAGTACAAGTATATTGATATTTTAAAGCAAAATTTGAAATCTTCAGCTCGAAAATTGAACCTTCATAACGATTTTAAATTCTACCAGGACAATGACCCCAAGCACACTGCTCTGAACGTTAGACTCTGGCTGCTATATAACTGTCCTGAAATAATAAAAACACCACCACAATCTCCAGACTTAAATCCCATAGAGAATATTTGGCAAGAATTGGAATCAAGAATTCGCAAACACACCATTTCTTCAAAACAACAACTAAAATCGGTGCTTCAAGAAGAATGGGGTAAAATCACTCCAGAAATCACAAAAAAAATAGTCGAATCCATCCCAAAAAGATTAAATCATGTTTTAAAAGTAAAAGGAAATCCAACAAAATATTAAAACCTTTTAAAAAGTAAAATTTTTGGATAAATATTTGATGGAAAAGTAAGTGTCCCATCACTTATGTGAGCCATTTTTTGCTCCGTTCTGAACAATTGTATTTTTACTAAATTAATATTTTAATATTTTGACAAAATGTATGTTATGTAATAATTGTTACTAACTTTAAATATGAAACACACCCAAAAAATTTTTGCACATGTTTGTTTATTTATTTTATTGCAGTTTCTTTTTATAAAGCACAAGTGTCCCATCACTTTTGTGAGACACTGTATATGTTTAGGGCTGGGCGATATCTCAATTTCAATATCATGGTATATCGTCAGCTAAATATCGCGATATGACGATATATCGTGATATTAAAACTAAATATACAGAATAAAAAAAGAATATTTTGAGAAGGAGAAAGAAAGAAAAAAAAATCCCTGACGGCTTGGCCTACAGGCACAGTTAGATTTCAAAGACGCAGACCGCGGGGCGCCTGTTTGTTGGGAATTGCGACCTTTTTGCCATGATGCCGCAGTTGGGACCGCCCACAATCTTACTTGTTTCCCAACTTGTTTGCAGGCGGAGCCGGCAGGGATTTTTTTTGTTTTTTTTTTGCTATAAGGGTTGGTCTTATGAAAAAAACTTGTCAATATAAAAGTTTTAGATAATATTAAGAATAATAATTAAGAAGTTATGGGGTTTTTTCTGTTTTCACAAAAAGCACTCCCCCTCCTCCTCCTGGTTCGATTTTGCCCATTAACGAGCTTGATCGAGATTTTATGCCCCTTGATTTTATGTATCAGTTTGGAAGAGATTCTTGCAGAATTATTGCAGTCCATAAAAAAGTGACATAGATAGATAGATAGATAAAGTTTTGAACTGGGGGGTGATTTTGGGAGTCATGATCGGCGTAGATCTGCAAAAATGTTTCAAAAATACCAACTTAGGGGAGAATATAATTGGTAGTATTTCTTACGAAATCTACCTAAAAATCAGTTTTGCTCGTATTTCCACAATGCCAGGGCGAATTTAGCGAAAGCGAATTTAGGAGACAGTTTGAGTCCCTAAAATCAAACTAGCGGGAAATAGACAAAAAATTTGGTTAAAACTTAAATATATTTAAAAGATATCATTCGTAGCAATGAATAAAAATTTCGCCTTCAAGGGACACGGGCTAGTAAAACCGCATCTGGCACCAAACATGGAAATTTTAAATACTTCCATATTCCATTATTAAAACAATTGCTATATATAACATCTTTTAAAGAGCATTACTTGCATAAAAAAATCTATAAATAATATAAAATAAGTTTTACTAAATTATTCGCCAATTTGCGCTTTATGAAATTTTAGCTTCTTGTGAAATCTCTAACAAAGTAATGAGACTGATTATTACAACAATTCAAACAAACATTTTCGGTTTGCTCGTCGTAATTATTGGTTCGCTTCACACCCTCCTCCACTCAATTTATAATATAATAAATTTAACAGCATATATTACATTAAAACAATCAGCAATTTTCTGTACTGATATATTCAAAATCCCAAATAACTGAAATAAACACTTCAGAGACACATTATCTATCATGTAAAATATTTCAACAGAAATTGTTTTACTTTAACATTACAGTCAGTGAGAAATTCAGG
Organism: Maratus michaelseni; assembly: GCA_963931845.1. NCBI lineage: Eukaryota > Metazoa > Arthropoda > Arachnida > Araneae > Salticidae > Maratus > Maratus michaelseni. The sequence goes on from OZ007589.1 coordinate 358,389,443, forward strand.
AGTGATACTGAGTCCCTAGAGTCTCCACATTTTCGGTTAATTGATGTCCCGAAAGTGCATATCTCCCCCCCCACCCCACTTTCAGACACACGCTGATGCCATGGACGCCGACGAAACACAGGGGGTGTAAGATATTGAAACAGTTGTGCTGCTAGTCCTCAACATGCAATACAGAAATTTAACAAATAAAAAATATCATTTTTTTTACATCTCTTTTTCGTCAGATGAGATAATTTTTCAACACATAAACTCAATTTTTTTTTTTTTAAATAATAAAAACTTTGTTCCATGAGAGTTTTAGCGGGCAGATCCCCGGTGACCAGAATTTCCTAGTTATTTCTTCTGTCAGTGCGTAATTAATCATGCTACTTGGGGATAAGTAAATTATATATTTTATTCAACATAAAAAAAATACAGATTTAAATTTCAAAACTCAGGGAGAGGCAATTGTCCTCCCTTGCAGACGCCCATGATAATCCCCCCCCCCCTCCACACGCACACAGCTACCCACCATCCAATGGTCATCAAGCACATTTTTTCATGATAATGGAAACAAGTTGAAAATTGTACGTCAAACGTGACAAATGAGGTGCGTTCGTACTATAGCTAGTTATATAAATATTCCGATCTTGATGATTTTTAATTCTGTGAAATGAATTACATCGTCTGCAGATTCATTTCTGTTATAAAATAAGTATCTCGATCGCTTGACAATTAAACTTCGGAAACTCCTATAACAAGAAAACACTGATTAAAAAAAAAAAAAATCAAATTTCTTAATAAATATTTTTATTAATGTCTGCTAAAGTTTTGATTCGATTTTCATAAAATTTGAAATGTCTCGGCAAAATTCTGCAAAGATAATATATCTTAAATTTCAAACCATTCGTTTGGGTAGTTTTTTCGTTGTTATATGCGGACAGACGGACAGACAGACGGCCGGACCAGACGACGACAATAGGTGCTACGTATTTATATGATTACGAACGCACCTAAAAAACACGAAGAAAATTTAAAAAATGGATGGAAATATGAAAAATAATTAAAAAATGAATAATCTGCATGTTCGATTATTTTTTTATCAGATAGTACATTAATATTTTACAACTAAAATTATAAAGAAACTAGGGGGCCTACCCCCTGCGAGCTACGCTCGCCAACCCCCGCTCAGACTTCGAGGCCTCTAAAAACATGACAGCGTGCTTTATTTTAAAAATATTGGTAAATCTGTAATTGGGTTTCCATGCTTTTAACGTTTTAATGGGGCATTTTTTTATTAACATAGCCTCATACATAGCTGTTGCGACAACTGACGACTGTCTTCTGGATTGATAAGTAAAATCAATTACAGCTTGAAAACCAGCTTGTATAAAATGGTTAGGTTTAAATTGTGGCTACCTCTCGGACTTTTATAACAACGATCTGTATTCTATTCTTCCTTTGCGTTTAAGGATGAGAAAAATTCCATCTGCTTGTGAATAACATTAAGAACCACGGTATTGAAAAGTACTATGTTATAGACATTTTCAGTAACAGGTTTTAATTTTCTCTCTATTTTAATGCACCATCATGCATATTTTCATGTTATTTTAAATATGTAAATTATTTATTTCAATTAATATGTATATACGAATTTTCTAATAATTATTTATCATACAAAATTAATTAAATATTTTGTGCATGCATGCCTGCATTGATTTGGCATTAATTGATGAGATATTTAAACAAATTTGCTATCCGCGATAATTTTACACCATGTTATGTCACTTGAATATTGTCCATAAGAAAATCGGGTTCTTTTCCAGTATAGGATTCTTTGCTTTTAGGTTTGGCGTAATTCGAGTTTCAAAAAGGGATAGATTCGTTAATATACATAGATTTGTTGCCAAAAGTTATGAAAAAACAAAAAAAAAAACAATGAACTTTTGGTGCTTTTCTATTATAAGGGTCTTGACTTTTTTTTTTATTCTCCTTCCGTTCAGTTGGACAATTATTATTTTATATATTTGTTTCAAATATCCGAATTAGTGATTTTATAAATTCGTTTAATTAAATTTTACAAAAAAATAACAAAATGATATCAATAAATAATAATTACTATTAATTCCTTTTCCCCCCTTTCTTTTGCTTTTACATAAATGACGTCATTTGGACGAATTTATTCAAAATATTTTCAGTTTATAAATTAAATTAAATGCTGACAGACGATTGAATCCTGACGATAGAAATGTGATTTTTTTTTTCAAATTTTCCTGAAAAACATAATTTAATCACAATTTTGTCTTCATTATCGATTGAAATAAAAGATAAATTCAATTTCAATTTGAAAATGACGAATAAAAAGAAATCAATAATCCCTATCGGGATCCTTTTAAATTTTTTTCCCTTTTTTGTCACAAAAAAACTGAGTAATTAGTTGCCATCATTACAGAAATGTCATTAAAATTAGAAAAAAATTAATATCTCGAAAACTAATTCCAATTTCAAAATTCTATTACCAGTTTTGACATCCGCGGATTTTTGTGGACAATTGGTATTAATTTCACCATCAAGCGTTTAATATTTTATTAAAAATAACCCTGAAACATAATCAGTCGTTTCATAAAATCGTTTCATAAATTCGTTTCATAAAATCGTTTCACAAATTCGTTTCATTAGGATTTTATATATATAGGGTAGATTTTCCTGAAAAACATAATTTAATCACAATTTTGTCTTCATTATCGATTGAAATAAAAGATAAATTCAATTTCAATTTGAAAATGACGAATAAAAAGAAATCAATAATCCCTATCGGGATCCTTTTAAATTTTTTTCCCTTTTTTGTCACAAAAAAACTGAGTAATTAGTTGCCATCATTACAGAAATGTCATTAAAATTAGAAAAAAATTAATATCTCGAAAACTAATTCCAATTTCAAAATTCTATTACCAGTTTTGACATCCGCGGATTTTTGTGGACAATTGGTATTAATTTCACCATCAAGCGTTTAATATTTTATTAAAAATAACCCTGAAACATAATCAGTCGTTTCATAAAATCGTTTCATAAATTCGTTTCATAAAATCGTTTCACAAATTCGTTTCATTAGGATTTTATATATATAGGGTAGATAAATATATATTATCTTTTTCTTGTTTGCCGCGCCATCGCCTAAACTGTTTTTTAATATCTCATTTGTGAAGAAGGGGCTGGGGAGGGGGGTAAATCGCATAAAAATAGGGAAGAAACATTTCAACATATTTTATTCGATTAAAATTAAAAGTGCATGATATTAATTTTCCACCGTTGCAAATAAATATAATAATGATTAATGGTTTTAAAATTTTAAATGCAAAATTACCACCAAATGATTTTTGGCAGTGACCAGTGGTCATATATACAGAGGCAATCAAATACCAAATACTCATATCTCTCTCTCTCTGTCACTCGAACGCGATTTTTAAAATAAATTCTGGGGAGAAAAAAACTCGCGGTATAGAAGTAAAAATACTTGCATTTTTAAAAATCCTTCTTTACCCTAGAATATGCATTGATAAATACTACTAAGGAATTAATATTTTTTTCATAAAATAGTAATTATAAAAAACAAATAAAAACATGTCTGAATTATTCTTTGCTCATTTGTCTCATTAAATCAACTGTTGCAAATAAAATACCTCCTTTCTTTATCGCCCTAAATTTACGCATCATTCAATAACTTCGAATATTCATCCACACCGGTGCCACTGAATATCATAATGAAATGAAAGAATAGGCGATATCCCACGCATGCGCTCAGAGCTGGGGAAAATCACCCTTCCTCTTTTCAAAAACCTTATCAGCTGCGAGAATCCACACCGTTAGTATAATATCATGGTTTAGGCTGTATCATGGTTTAGTATCATGGCTGTATCATGGTTTAGTATCATGGCTGTATCATGGTTAGGCTGTATCCGGTGTATCATGGTTTAGGCTGGGGGAGCTCACACCGTTCGTATTCAGGAATACTCGAAGACGAGGAAGAGATTTAATATCGTGGTTTTCATGGTTTTCGTCAAATTTATGATATTTGCGATATACCGTTGGGTAGGATTTTTTGATATCGGTATCACGGTATGCATTTTATATCGGTTTTATCGATTTTATCGATATATCGCCCAGCCCTAATGTATATATATATATATATATATATAAGCTCAAAAAATATTAAAAAAAAAAAAAATAATAATAATAAAATCCATGCGATAAGCGCTATAGCTGCAAATAACCACACAGATTAAATATAGCACATTATGTATGAAATGCATTTGGCAGACCCAGAATCTCGCACCATAATTAAACTAAAAATAAACATCAAAGAAATTTCAACAAATATAACCTGAACAAAAAAAAACAAGAAAAAACAACCAAAATGCTGTGGCCGCGTGAGCAGTGGGTTTATTATTAAAGCACATCAATGTTCCAGACTAATTACCATACACAACAAACTATTATTCAGTAGTGGCGGTGGGTTTCGGCCAAAGCGTCGTTAAGCATAAATCAAATGCATAAATTTTTTATGCACCTGCACCTGCAAACAACGAATTGACGCAGAACCATGTTTCCCCTGTCAATCCTTTGCAAACGTAGACTTAGGTTTCCTGCCCTGCATATTCCTACGTTACATGATAAAAAAAAAAAAAAAATTGGTGCTAATTGTACATTTCGACGATCCATAAGTGATTCCTTGAAATTTAGTACACAGTACAGAAAATATGTATACAGGCGGAAAAAATGTTGGATCGACTTAGCAGGATCTATCTGTATTTACGACGATTGATAAGTGAATCCTTGAAATTCAGTACAAGAATCAGAATATTTGTGTACAATGAAAAAATATATATTGGATCTGCTTAGGAGGACGAAACTTTCCCTGGACAAGGCTCTTGGGCTAATGAGCCAGTCCGGCTAAGGTAAACCAGGCATCAAATAATGTCACACTAGATTAATTTTAACACAATTATTCAAATTGGTAAAGAAATCATATGAGTTGTAATTTTCCAACAGGACGAAAAATGTCCGGACCAGGATTTGAACCTGGGATCTCTTGGCTGAAGCTGCCATGCTGTCAACTGAGCTATCTCGGTCGAATCTGGTTACTGATACTGAATATGATGCATTTCATAAAATTAAGGCCACACTTTTGCCTTAATTAAAGAAACTTATGCACAATCCATCTTTAAATAAATTATAACTCTTATGTGAAATTAAATATTTTTATGACAAATTAAATTTAACTAAATCTAAACCCCTTGAAAACGATTTAAGCATCAGTACCATTTTCGGATTATCAAAGAAAGATTTTACCAAATTTATCTATTGAATTATTTTTTCTGGGTACGCCAAACGAGTTTATCATGTTTTATTTTTTAAATAGTCGTTCCAAATACATTAAATATCATTTCTTGAATGATGTTTTAACATCTGAGGCTTAATTAATATTGGATTATTTTCCCTGATGGCGATTAAATCACTCTATCCAAAACAGGCGATACGGTGTTGACCTTGGAAAAAGGAATATAGTTCCTTTTTTCCAGGTGTTGATTATAGTTGCCTTGCCTTCTGAGCACGTTATTTCAGACTGAACTGTCATGGCTCTTGCTGAAACTGCTTGGGAACCAGTCCCTAAATATTCCGATCTTCTGAGGGGTATTTTTGAATTTTTAGAAAAAAATGAATCTCATCCGATTGGACTTACTTGGCTTTATTACAGTTTCTCTAACCGAGATATATTATGTGTCGTGTTATTATCCATTGCATTTACAATTTTAAGGTACTTAGCTACAGAGTGGATTTTCAAGGTAAATAAAACATCATGTTATTATAATTAAAATGTTATTAATATTAAAGTTATAATTTTTATTTAAAGATTGTTAAACGATAAACTGTGTTGCGTCGAGTACACGTGGTACTTTTTTATATATTAAATCATTTATTTCACTAATATCAGCTACTTTTACATTTACTCCTTCAAAAATTGGTCGAAAACTTAAAATTTTGCTCAGAGTTTTAAGATCTGGAATTGTTTACTTTAGTACTTATATTCCATTTTCGACCAGTAAAAGCCGCCTATGCATATATCAGTCATAAATTATTTTCAGCCGGCATTTTCTAATTAAATACCAAAGAAGCTTATAGTACAGCGCAGCGAAAACTATTCGGTTGCTTAAATTTATATTTCGCAACATGATAATTGGCACGCTGATTTTCAATTGCAGTACGTGCGGTGGCATCCCTGGCAGATCAGGTGAATTGAAAATTTCTGTTGGATGATTAACCGATTCAACTACTTCCACAAAAGTGACGACGGACTTGTATCTGATTGCCTCGCTTTGAATGTTAGACTGACAGAATATTTTGGCGCTAAACTAAAATCTGTCAAAAAAAACAAAAAAAAAACACAAAAAAAAACGATTTTTAGTTTATGTTGAATATAAAATTGATATCATGTTGAATTCGGTGATGTATGTGTTGCATCAGAATGAGCAAGAAATTGTGGCACAGATATCATATACGCACCACTTTGGCGCGATTTTTTCCCCGCCAATTTGGTGAAAACTTTGTTATGTAAATTGTTGTTTATTTACTCTATTTTATCTCAGATGGATAGCACCTTTCCTGGAAGCAATTGAGAGTACTTTTGACTCCCTCCTCCCATAAAGTAGTGCTTGCCTAGTTACTTGAAATTTCTGTAAGGTAAGTTTTTTGAAAATCAGTGGATGATCCCCAAAATCAAGAAAAGGAGGATTATTTACAAAAAGAAGTGAAATCTCATCAAAAAGTCACCTGTAAAAAATGTAGCCAAGTCTCGTAACTCATTTACCGTAAAAAGTACTGAGATCGTATAAAGTCAAGTTTAACTATCTTATTAACTCTGAAATTTTCATACACAAATCACTCCTAGTCTCTACATCTTTAGTTAATTATTATTTTGGGACTTGGCAATTACGTAGCACGAGAATGTGATGTATATAGTTAGTCTTAATCAAATAATACTATAACATATTAAGGTGTAATAACTTTCCTGTGCGTATATAATTTGCCTTAATTAAATTATCCCATAACATAGTAAGGTGTAATAACTTCCCTGTGCTGCGTAACTGCCAAGTCACAAAATAATAATTAACTAAAGATATAGAGACTAGGAGTGATTTGTGAAGGAAAAATTCAGAGTTAATAAGATAGTTAAACTTGGCTTTATACGATCGCAGTACTTTTTACGGTAAATGAGTTACGAGACTTGGCTGCATTTTTTACAGGTGACTTTTTGATGAGATTTCCTTTTTTTTTTTTTTTTTTAAATAATAGAAGCTATTTCATTTATTACGTTATTTTATTTTTATATTGAAATAAAAAATCGCGTGCTATTATTGCATCATTGCATGCTATTTGTAACTAATCTTCAAAAACAAAGTTTTCGCCAAATTGGCGGGGCAAAAAATCGCGCCAACGTGGTGAGTGGTCTGTGCCGAAATTGTATTATATTATTTTTTTAAAGATCCATTGTCTATTTCACTGTATAAAAGGGAAAAAATCCCCGATTATAGAAAAGGCATAATCATCCTGATTATGGAAAGGGATCGAAGAAACCATAGAAATAAATTACACTTGAAATCATTAAAAATAAACCCCATCTGCAGATTGTATATTATTATTGTTAAAAACATTTCTCCATCTTTACATAAAAATGATTTTCTTAAAACAATGGATGTGTTTTAGAAGGTGTGGATTTGTAAAACTAAGAGTCCAGCGCGGATGGGGTTGTGCTGGACACGAAACCGACTAAAGTCATCAATCCGAAACCCGACAAGCTTCAACCCAAACTCGAAATATTCAGACCCGAACTCGAAGTGAAAGAAAATGAACTTATATTTTGATACATTTATGGAAAAGTAGTCTACATTTTTATCGCTTATGTACAAAAATGAACATATATACACTCATTAATATTCAAATGTATATTTTTTTCATTTTAAAAATATTCAGAACTTCCTTTTGGAAAATCGTTTCATCTCGTATCCAACCCGAAAGGGTTAAAGCACAACCCGAAACATTTAAAGTTAACCTTATCGGCAACGGAAAAAAATTTCATCAGTTCGACCCCACCTGCGTTTCTGGTAACCGATGCAGGACTCTAATTTCCCGTCAACCCGAAACCCGCCAAAAAAATTTCATTGACCGCAAACCATTCTTTATTTTGGGATTTTTTCAAAGCTTTGGTATTTCTATAGTGTTTTAGAAGTGAAAACTTCTTTAGGCGCGTTGGGCATTTTTTGAGATGGGGAAAAGCCATTGAATTCGCGACACCGTTACCGTTACCGTCACCGACACCAAATTAAATTATGTTGCCAATTCATACAATGAAGCGAAAGTATCAAAAGGAAATAGTTCACGTGCAGAAAACGAAATGATTGGTATTATGAATAAAAATAATTCAGAAAATTATTTCAAGATAAATTTAGCACGCGCGGTTAAAACAGATAAAAGTGACTCAACTCGCAAGACCAAATCAAAAGATGAAAATGAAATAACTAAACACGGAAAATATTATAATTTAACGAGCACGAGAAAAAAAAATAGACAGAAGTAATATAAAAAGTAAAAAATTAAAATAAGGAAATATTTCACGAAAATTTTAAGAAACGTGGTTACTGATACGGAAATGAAGTGAAATCATTTTATAGAAAAGAAAGGTTTGTTGATAGAAATTATAGATACCGCAAACAATACGCGCAGTATGAAGATAGAAAAAAAGCATAATGTTCACGAATACCGTAAACAAGACAGGCAGCAAAGAAGTCATAATTTTTGGAGTGATAGGAAGCGGGAACCCTATTTTGCAGATAAATGTTATTACAAAAGATATGAAACTACATCTCATGGAAGAAATGATGAATGTATTGAGAGTTGTTAAAATTGTGGATGAAAATTCATAAGTTTCATTGGTATTTCATTTCAAAGAATACCAATTAATTAAATTTCATATTTTATGTATTTGTAAATTTACGTTTTAAGCAATAGATTGCAATTTTTGTATGTAAAATAATATGCATTATTTTTCATGTACAATAGTGCATTAAATGAAAATTGTAATATAATTTTTGTAGTAGTAGTTTATAATAATGAATAAAAAAAACACTTCATTTAAAAGTATTTCCTGCACAATAAAACATTTCCTGACGATTCAAAAAATACACACGTAATTGTTCAAGTTTTCACTTCTGTCGGCACTCCCGGAGTGCCATTGTTTTTTGTTTTTTTATGAGTGTGGGACGTGGAGAGGGGGGTTCAGTTTTTTTGAAGTGAAAACTTCTTTAGGGGCGTTGGGCATTTTTTGAGATGGGAAAAAACCATTGAATTCGCGACACCGTTACCGTGACCGTCACCGACACCTCTGTATATTTGGCGACGATTCTGCAATAGCTGGGGCCTTTTGAAGTGAAAACTTCTTTAGGCGCGTTGGGCCTTTTTTGAGATGGGAAAAAAACATTGAATTCGCGACACCGTTACCGTTACTGTTACCGACACCTCTGTGTATTTGGCGACGATGCTGCAATAGCTGGTTCAGGTAAGCAACCAGATTTGTTTAAATTAATATATCACTTTGACAGCAAAAGTGATATTAGTCTCTATTTAGCATTATTTGAAAGACAAATTTCTCGAATGAATATAATAAAAGAAAATTGGGTCACACATTTGCTAAGTTTAATTCCGTTAGAAATCGCGGTACTTACGTATTATCCGTGCCAGGAGATTGATCGCCAAAAATGGTTGCTAAGTACCAATCTTGTTTATCGTTGCCAATCATGTTTTCAAACGCAGTAATTTATCATTATCAAATATACATTGTTAAAAATGGTAATTAATATAAAATAAATAAAATGTAATATGTTTATTAAATTTATAACATTGTTAAAAATAGTAAATAACATTATTTTAATAAAATTAATAAATGGTAAATAGCATGGTAAATAAGAAAGAATAATATTATAGATTATTCCCAGGCATGTACCATGTAGCAAGAAAAAAATATATAAGGGTTACTATAATTAGTAATATTGGCTCCATGTCTGGCGCAGTTGGCTTAAAACTGGCACGGATAATACGTAAGTACCGAAATCGCCAATATTATAGCTAGAGAACCAGAAACATTGGCGAACAATTACGATTACGTAAAAGATTTACTTCTTAAACGCTTCAAAATGACGCCAGAAGTTAGGCAGAAATTAATGCCACATAAAAAGAATCTTCAGCCACTTTGCGCGATTTAGCATTTGAATTAATAAATTATTTGGAAGAATGGATTAGCGGTCTTAAAGTATCTGAATTTGAATCCTTAAAAGAATTAATAGTAGTAGATCAAATTAAGAAAAGGTTACCTATAGAAATGAAAGAACATTTTATTGATGATCTTCCAAAAATTAAAAATGTAGACGTATTAGTAAGTTCTCAAATTAGGTGTTTTAGATAGATGTAACTCTCAAGGCCACATAGCGTCTCAGTGTAATAATAGCAATAACGGTCAAACTAATGAGTTCGGTCAAGACTCTACCGAAAACTATCGAAATTATAATCGCCAAAATCACAATCCCAATGCCGATGTACAGGAAAAAGCTAACATTGCTACAATTCGAATCAGAAATAAGTCTAAACCTAATGGAATAGGTAAAATAATTAATATCAAAGGCAAAGAAGCAAATCTATTGTTTGATACAGACAGCTATATTTCTTTATTCAGTTACGAATGTTATGTCATATTGGGTCGCCAAATTTGTCTTCTGTTGATATCTTATTAACTGACATTGGCGGAGAAACTGTAAATCTAATTGGATATTTTGTGTATGAAATACGTGTCGATGGGTTTCTTATATGAACGAAATTTTATGTTTTAAAATCTCTCGCATACGATATTGTAATAGGGCAAGACGTGATCAGCAAACTAAAGATGCCGATAGATGAAGAGGGAATTAAAATTGTTGGCGAGCGCAATACTTTTCAAGTAGGTTGCCTTAAAGTTGTAAATAATTCCGATAAAAAATTAAATTATGTTGCCAATTCATACAATGAAGCGAAAGTATCAAAAGTTCACGTGCAGAAAACAGATAAAAGTGACTCAACTCGCGAGACCAAATCAAAAGATGAAAATGAAATAACAAAACACGGAAAATATTATAATTTAACGAGCACGAGAAAAAAAAATAAACAGAAGTAATATAAAAAGAAAAAATGAAAAAAATGAAATATTTCAATTTATAATATAATATTATAATGTACAATAGCGCATTAAATGAAAATTGTAATATAATTTTTGTGGTAGTAGTTTATAATAATGAATAAAAAAAAACACTTCATTTAAAAGTATTTCCTGCACAATAAAACGTTACCTGACGATTCAAAAAATTCACACGTAATTGTTCAAGCTTTCACTTCTGTTGGCACTCCCGGAGTGCCATTTTTTTTTTCAGTGTTTTGGGGGATTTTTCCAGGTCGTCTTTTTTTCTTTTGTTTGTTGTTGTTGTTTTGTATGAGGATGTATAGGATGGTTAAAAATTAAATATTAATCCTTTATTAATGTAAAAAAAAAAATTAGTTTTGAAATTCTTAATTATTTTTAAAACATTTTATGACTCGGTTGAAAAGAAATCTTGAAAAGTAAAAAACATTAATATTTTACAATTTTGTGTCCCTGTCTTTTACAAATAAAAATCGGATTTAAATAGTCAATTATTTAGTTTTGTTTTGTTGAATATTAATAATTTAATAGAATTCCTTCAAACGTTTTGAATTATTGCCCTACTACTAATTAGCCATATTTTGCTGTTATGTTATTCAGATATTTTCTTATTTGATTTGTTAGTTATATTTGTCATGTGGTACTAGAATTGTCCGTATAAGTTATTCTCATAGTCACATTTACTTATTTGTAATTTTTATGTATAAATATTTTCATCTGTTTAAAAATATATACAATGTACTTCAATTAAGTCTAAATGGAGACAAAATTACTTTATTTTATATGCTTTTAGATTTTTTGTTTGTCCTTAATGTTATCAGTTTTTTTTTTTTTTTTTTTTTTTTTTTTTTTTTAAGTCAAAAAATCTTTATATTTAAAGAATAATTTCAATTGGAATGATTTAGTTACATGCTGATTCTTAAATAGAAGAGAGCAGAAGTTTATGGAAGGAATTTCTGTTATTCTGTATAACAGATATATAATATAATTCACACCCTTACTCTTGAAAAGAACCCCCCAATCCCCCTTCTCCTTAAATGAATAAATTGGAAATTGTACGTCAAACGTGACAAATGAGATGCGTTCGTACTATAACTAATTTTATAAATATTCAGATCTTGGTGCAATAGCTGTTGCACTCTTATGCAAAAATACACGAATACAAAATTTATTTTATGTGCAGATTTTCATATTACAGATATTAATTTTATTTTATGAAATTAAGTTTCAATAACACTTCTACAAACAATTAATTACAATTCTCTTATATTAAAATTACACTATGCGCAAGTATTCGATACAAGATAATGTAAAAAAAAAAAAAAATCATCGTTATTATTTCAGTGAAATGAATTATATCGTCTGTACATTATGATATGATTAATTTCCGTAATAAAATAAGTACATTTTAAGTTGGCAACATTTTAACTTTTGTTGACATTTACTAAGAATTCCAATGGGAAACTTAAGCCTAGCTTTGAAAATTTCAGAACTTGAAATCTATATTTAGACTCATTTTCCATTTAATATCTATTTCTCCGGAAACATCTATCAAAAAACTGTCGGTAGATTATATGATTGCTATAAGTAACCAATTTTAGTTTACAAATTTGGTTTTTAAATTCAGTGATACAGAAATAATTTGAATCCATCTTAAATAGGACGTAATCACCATGGCAACCTAGAATCATTACCTATCATAGGATATCATTGAAGTAATTACGTATGATAAGATTTAATAGAACGAAGAAAACTTTTATTAGTATCTTTTTAAATTTTGATTCGATTTTCATAAAATTTGAAATGTCTCGACAAAATTCTGAAACGATTATATATATTGTTATGAATTTTGTATATATCTGTAAATATTCCATTTGTTTAAATTTATTTTATTATTGTGAAAATTGCAGTATTATTAATGTATTTCCTATTGAGCATCATGTAACTCAATGCTAAAGACCTCAGATGGTTTGCAAGGAAAACAACCTTACACCCTCATCTTTATAATGGAAGTCTATGGTAAAATCGCCAAGGAATGGGTTTATCGCCAAGTTGGCGATGGTTTTGGCGACTTATTTTTGTCGCCAAATGTCGCCAAGTTGGCGACGGATTTGGCGACTTTTTGTGCAACCACCCCCCCTTATACCTGTACATTGGGATCCTTTCTCGCTTTGGTTCTCTATCGAAAGTTAAAGCACTTTCTGGTAATTTCTAGCATCTGAAAGCTCTGGAATAATCTGGAAAGATCTCTGAAGCCTATATAAGGGACCTCCAACAGTCCAGTTAGTTAGTTGTCTGTCAACTGCGATTGAATTCATACGAGAGGCTTTGCATTGAGAACTGTGTTGTCTATGAGCGATTTAGTATTGAACAATACGCTATATTGTTCTGTGTGAAATTTTGCTGTGCTTTTATTGGATTTGAAGATTACTGAATATCTTGTAATTTTCAGAAGATATTGGTGTTCGTATTGCACTGTTTATAGTGAATAAAGCCTTTTGATTATTCTTATATATTGGCATCAGTCCTTTCGAACCCCGAGCTCACAACATTTGGTGTCAGGAGTGGGGTTGAATGCCGATCACCAGAGCAATGGAGGGTGAACTGAAACAATTATTGGAGAAATTAGCTGCGAATCAGGCTGAGATGTCAACCAACCTTGGCGAGATGAAAGAAGAAATGAAGAAGGATATGTCAGCGATGGATGAGAAAATGACTGCCAACCTTGGCGAGTTAAAAGATGAAATGAAGAAGGAAATGTCAGCGATGGATGAGAAAATGACTGCAAATCTTGGCGAGATGGATGAGAAAATGACTGCCAACCTTGGCGACTTAAAAGATGAAATGAAGAAGGATATGTCAACCAACCTTGGAGAGTTGAAAGACTTAATAGAGGATAAAATAACATCTTTAAATGACAGAATTGACGGCGTGGAAAACAAAGTTGAAGGAAGATTTCAACAAATAGAAGGAAAAGTAGAAGAAATTCAAAGGACAGCCAATACCGTAGAAGAAAGAGTAGAAGAAAAAGTTCAAAAGATCGCCGAGACCGTTGAAGAAAGAGTAGAAGAAAAAGTTCAAAAGATCGCCAAGACCGTCGAAGAAAGGATTGAGAGTGTAGAAAAGGAGTTGGAAAATGTGAAGAAACAAAAGATAACTGCCGAAAACTATCCCGAAGATGCCAAGTATCAAGCTATGCTTCCTCGGGCCTCTATTAAACTCTCGACCTATGACGGAAAATCCTCATGGCCAGTTTTTAAGACACAATTTGGGATCGTAGCGGACGCCAATGGATGGGATTCCCAGACAAAAGCTTGCCAGTTAGCTGCTTCTCTACGAGCTGATGCTGCCGACGTCTTACAGACTTTGCCTGCAAATGAACCGCTGGATTTTGAAACGCTCGTCAGTGCCTTAGAATTGCGCTTTGGCGAGAAATGCATGAAGGAATATAGCAGACTCCAGCTCAAATCTCGACAGCAGAAATCCACTGAATCCCTGCAAGATCTTGCTACGGATGTCGAGAGACTTTCCCATCTTGCTTATCCTGACTGTCCGACTGAAATTAGAGAAAGCTTAGCTCTACAGCATTTTATCGATGGTGTGCGTGACCCTGAGATCCAGACAGCACTCCGGATTGCAGATCTCAATGATTTAAAAGGGGCTTTGGTTTACGCTCTGAAATTCGAGGCAGCCCAGCAAGCTACTAGGAAAGATCGACACTTTGTGCGAGCAGCCAACCTGCCTGAGACGTCGGATAGAGCTGTGGAGCGCTTACAGCAGCAGATGAATGACATAATGAGAAAGATGAACTTCTTAATGGCCAACAAACCTTACATGAAGATCAAGTGCTGGAAATGCGGTGGAGAAGGCCATATCCAAATCGACTGCCCAAGACGACCCAGCACCGAAGGTAATATCTCTCCCGCTAAAGGAGGAGCAGGAAAACTGATTAATGGCCATCTTGCGGGGCGGACGTTGCCAGATTTTGAGAAGCCCCATTTTCAAGTATGTGAAATTTCTGCAAGAAGTTGCGGCGAGAACGGAGTTTTTCTAGTCGGAAGCGTGAATGATTTGCCCTGTAATATGATCATCGATACAGGAGCCAATGTGACCATCATTCGAAAAGATCTAGCTCAGCGGCTGAAAGAAAAACTCTCCTGGACCCCGCCACGTGTTATCCTTCAAACTGTGACAGGAGATAAGATCGACATATTTGGAAGAATGACGCTGAAAATAAAGTTTGGGAACGCCGCTTACCATCATACAGTCTATGTAGCCGATATTTCAGACCCTTTCATACTCGGACTGGACTTTTTAAAAGGGCATGGATTTACACTGGACTTTAAGAATAATGAGTTACGCTCTGCTCAAGAAGATGTCACTATTTTTAAATTTGGAAATGAGTCCGGGTCCATTCAACGGATCACAGCCAAGGCAGATGTTATCATCCCTCCTCGAACCGAAATGATGATACCTGGAGCAACTGGAAACGAAAGAATTTTCCAGTATGGCTTGACTGGATATCCTGAGAAGAGCCCAAAGGGAGTGCTAATAGCATCAGCGCTGGTAGATCTGTCGAGAGATGTGATACCCGTGAGAATTGCAAACGTAAGTGAAAAGTCTAGAATTATCCAGAAGGGTGAAGTGCTTGCAACTTGTGCTCCAGTCACCTGTGTTTGCAAAGACCCGAGCTTGACGTTGTCGGAGCCGCCTACAAGTTTAACACCTGAAATTGGACGAAATGAAAATTTATCTCCTGAACAGAGACATGCCGCAGAAAGACTGTTCCAGGAATTTAAGGATGTGTTTTCTCAAAACGGGAGTGATATTGGTCGCACTTCACTGACACGGCATAGAATTGATACTGCCGGCCATCCACCGATTAAACAGCATCCCAGACGTTTGCCGTTCGCTAAACAAGAAGAGGTTTCTAAGCTCTTACAAGAGATGCAGGATAGTGACATCATCGAACCGTCATCAAGTCCGTGGGCCTCTCCCATCGTGTTGGTCCGAAAGAAAGATGGCTCCACAAGATTTTGTGTGGATTATCGTAAACTTAACGATATCACGAAGAAGGACAGCTATCCTCTACCAAGAATAGACGACACGCTAGATACTCTTTCAGGACATAAATGGTTTTCCACGCTGGATTTGAAGAGTGGATATTGGCAAGTAGAGATCCATCCTGATGACAAAGAGAAGACCGCATTTACTACTGGACAAGGACTTTGGCAATTTAAAGTTATGCCGGTCGGGCTCTGCAATGCTCCAGCAACGTTCGAGCGCCTCATGGAGACAGTGTTAAAAGGTCTGACATTTGAAGCTTGTCTCATCTACCTAGATGACGTCATCATTGGTGGCCGCACGTTTGAAGAACATCTTGGAAATATTCGAAAAGTGTTAACGAAGCTAAGAGCGGCGAATTTAAAGCTGAACCCTCTGAAATGCAAGTTCTTCCAACGCGAAGTAAATTATTTAGGACACATCATCTCAGCTGAAGGTGTTCGAACAGATCCTGAAAAAGTGTCTGCAGTAAAGAACTGGAAGCCTCCGGAAAACGTCCATCAGTTGCGAAGCTTTCTGGGACTATGCACTTATTACAGAAAGTTTGTACAGGGGTTTTCCAACATCGCAAGACCCTTGCATAGGCTCACTGAAAGCAAGCAGAAGTTTCTATGGACACAAGAATGCGAGAATTCCTTCCAGCAGCTGAAAGAAGCTCTCACATCCTCTCCAGTCCTAACCTATCCACACCCCGACAAACAATTCATTGTGGACACGGATGCTAGTCATGAAAGTGTCGGTGCTGTACTTTCCCAAGAAATAGATGGCCAAGAACGAGTCGTAGCATACTGGAGCAAATGTTTGTCGAAACCAGAGCGGAATTATTGCGTCACTCGTAAGGAGTTATTAGCTATAGTAAAAGCCATAGAACACTTCCATCACTATCTCTATGGCAGGAAATTTCTCCTTCGTACTGATCACGCATCCCTAACATGGCTGATGAATTTTAAGAACCCAGAGGGCCAAGTAGCCAGATGGATACAACGACTCCAGGAATACGACTTTGACATCAGGCATCGCAAAGGCTCATCGCATGGAAACGCCGATGCCCTATCAAGAAGACCGTGTCCCGAGAGCTGTCGCTATTGTTCTAGAGCGGAGAGCAAGTATAATCCCGAATATGTCATACGCCAGACGAAGACTTCACTATTGACGCCACCAGATCCCTGGAGTGATGAGAAGATTCGAGAAGATCAAATGGCAGACTCTGAGATCAAACCAATCTTGGAGTTATTAGAATCTTCTAGCACGAAGCCCAGTTGGAAAGACATCTCGACTTACAGTCCTACGACGAAGCAATATTGGGCTCTTTGGAACTCTCTCCACGTCAGGAATGGTGTCCTGTTCCGAAAATTCGAATCGGAAGATGGGAAGACATCTCGGTGGCAGTTGGTACTTCCTCGATCCCGAATCCCAGAGGTCCTCAAGGAATTACATGGCAGTCCCACTGGTGGCCATTTTGGAGTCATGAAAACATTACACAGAGTCCGAGAGCGTTTCTTCTGGGGAAAATCGAGAGCTGACGTCGAACAATGGTGCAAATCTTGCGATGCATGTGCAGCTCGGAAAGGACCAAAGAAACGTAGCCGAGGAAGACTACATCTCTACAATGTAGGAGCACCTTTTGAACGCATCGCCCTTGACATCCTAGGTCCTCTGCCAAGAAGTGCTGATGGCAACAAATACCTCCTTGTTGTCATGGACTATTTCACAAAATGGCCTGAAGTTTATGCCATCCCTGATCAAGAAGCTTCTACGGTTGCGGATGCCTTGGTACACAAGTGGATATCAAGGTATGGAGTCCCTCTTCAAATGCATTCTGACCAGGGGAGAAATTTCATCTCTGCTGTGATTGAGGGTCTCTGTCAACTTCTCGGAATGGACAAAACTAGGACGACGCCTTTACATCCGCAGTCGGATGGCATGGTTGAGAGATTTAATCGTACCATCCTCAACAATCTCTCACTTCTAGTCTCAAGAAACCAGCAAGACTGGGACCAAAAACTTCCCTTGTTTCTTCTCGCCTATCGCAGCGCCGTCCATGAAACAACCGGCTATTCCCCGTCTCAGATGCTTTTCGGTCGTGATCTTCGTTTACCTTGTGATCTGCTGTTTGGTCGCCCTCCAGATGCGCCTTCATCGCCAGAGGGATACGTGCAGAATCTCCAGGCACGATTTGAAGACGTCCACAACTTGGCTCGAGAGCGGATCAATATACAGACGGAGAAGATGAAGACCAGGTACGACACGAAAGCCACGGGACATCAATTCAAAGAAGGTGACAAGGTTTGGTTTTATAATCCGACTCGGCGTAAAGGACTTTCTCCCAAACTGCAATCGCACTGGGACGGTCCTTATACAGTCCTAAACAGACTGAACGATGTCGTAATTCGGATCCGAAAGTAACCAAGTTCGAAGCCTAGAGTCGTTCATTACGACAGGCTGGCTCCATACTATGGCCATAGTACTTAGTTCATTGATTGTAAATAGTGTAATGTAAGTAATGTAAATTAGTATGACCATGGTCTTGTATATAAATTAATGTAATTATTTATTTTGCTTAGCATTATCATTATTATTGTTATTATTATTTAAATACTTGTATGTAATAATGTCTATGCTTTAATTTTATTTTATTTTTAAATAAGTGTATATTTTGTATAATTCAGCATTATGAATGTGTTTTG
This sequence comes from Maratus michaelseni, assembly GCA_963931845.1. Lineage (NCBI taxonomy): Eukaryota > Metazoa > Arthropoda > Arachnida > Araneae > Salticidae > Maratus > Maratus michaelseni. The sequence goes on from OZ007589.1 coordinate 358,408,448, forward strand.
AATAGTATAGCATTTGTTGGTAACGGGTTTGCTTTCCGATCAAAGGTTGAACTGCCCGGGACGTGCAGTCCTTGAGAGGGGGGCAATGTTATGAATTTTGTATATATCTGTAAATATTCCATTTGTTTAAATTTATTTTATTTTATTATTGTGAAAATTGCAGTATTATTAATGTATTTGCTATTGAGCGTCATGTAACTCAATGCTAAAGGCCTCAGATGGTTTGCAAGGAAAACAACCTTACACCCTCATCTTTATAATGGAAGTCTATGGTAAAATCGCCAAGGAGTGGGTTTATCGCCAAGTTGGCGATGGTTTTGGCGACTTATTTTTGTCGCCAAATTTGGCGATATATCGCCAAATGTCGCCAAGTTGGCGACGGATTTGGCGACTTTTTGTGCAACCAGCCCCCCTTATACCTGTACATTGGGATCCTTTCTCGCTTTGGTTCTCTATCGAAAGTTAAAGCACTTTCTGGTAATTTCTAGCATCTGAAAGCTCTGGAATAATCTGGAAAGATCTCTGAAGCCTATATAAGGGACCTCCAACAGTCCAGTTAGTTAGTTGTCTGTCAACTGCGATTGAATTCATACGAGAGGCTTTGCATTGAGAACTGTGTTTCTCGGATCGATTTTGTCGTTGATACGTCGTACTGAACGCATTGTTTCTGTGTGAAATTTTGCTGTGCTTTTATTGGATTTGAAGATTACTGAATATCTTGTAATTTTCAGAAGATATTGGTGTTCGTATTGCACTGTTTATAGTGAATAAAGCCTTTTGATTATTCTTATATATTGGCATCAGTCCTTTCGAACCCCGAGCTCACAACAATATTAAATTTCAAACCATTCGGTTGGGTAGTTTTTGCGCTGTTATATGCGGACCAGACGACGACTATAGGTGCTACGTATTTATATAATTACGAACGCACCTAAAAATGAGTGTTGACTATATAGGATTGCCAGATTTTTTTTTTATCTAAAACCAAAGGAAAATTTTTACTGATACTAGTTAGTTTTGGTTTTATCACACTACCTGCATTTTCTACATCCTACTAAACTATATTGACAGAACAAATATCTTCTTTTGGAAAATTTTCAAAAAAGATTTATTAATTAATAGTTATAATTATTATTTTCCAATTGTATTTGCATTAAATTATTCTCTTTAACTAATTGTGCTGTCATATTTCCCATTATGAATCAAAAATTATCTGTGGCAATAGAAATAAGTCAAAATGTCCAAAAATTCAGTAATGGTCATAAAATTTTTAGTAATGGGCATTAAAAAAAAAAAAAAAAAAAAAAAAAAAAAAGTTTGTATTTAGAATTAAAGTAAGGTATTTAAACAAAAAATACATACATTTCGGTAAATATACTAAATTAAATATTTTATAATGTAAAGAAGCTTTTAGCAAGCTTATAATAGTGTCAAGTTTAGACAACGAGAAAATAAAATAAATTTCAGTCTTAGTTCCCTTCCCATCGTCATATAAGTGAAATACTGTGCAACGGTGTCGCGTCAAGTCAACTTGTCGCGCACAATTCATAGCAGCGTCAATTCGTCGCCAGTGGGGTAGCCAGGGTTGGGGTCCAGACCCTCTGGATACCAGTAATTTTGTAAAGTTTTCTTTGCATTATCCAATCGGAGAGCTTTTTGCGATAATCAAGGAGGAGAAAACTTTAGAATATTACTGGTATCCAGAGCATTTGGCCCCCTCCCTGGCTACGCCACTGTTCGTCGCTGAGACAATAGTTTCCCCTTTTGATTAAAAAACCTCAATGTTGAAGATACACCATTTCTGTGCCACGGTTGCACAGAGTTCTGCGTCAATTCGTCGCAGCGACAAATTGACGCTGCGATGAATTGTGCGCGATAAATTGTTCCGCGATGAATTGCGCGCGACGAATTGACGTAGAACCCTGTACAATTATGGCACAGAAATGGTGTGTTTTCGACATTGAGGTTTTTGAATCAAAAGGGGAAACTTTTGAAGCAAATTGAAAATGTAAACTGAGAAAATACTGGAAAATATTAAAAGTCAGATAAGCTGGGGAAAAAAGGGAAGAACTCGTCATACGGGAACGGTTTAAAAGTACAATGCACAAAAAGCATGAAAAACGTACAACTTACGAGGAAAACGTACAGACTGGCGATGTGGCAGCCCTAGTTGACTACTTCCATCCGTGAAGCTTTTCCACTATTTTTTTTTTTTGACCCACTCACACAAATTTACCCTTTTCTAAACTTGTCTGGTCAGTTCCCTCGTTTCCTGGTCACTACTAACTTGAAAAGTTACCAAACAAGAATAACATTCATTCAATTTGTTTCCTGATATCACACCATTTTACATAATTTTTTTCAATGTGTTTTTAATGAGATAATTATTTTTCCATGAGAATTTTTCAAGCTTTTGTTATATGGAGCAATTTTGGCCTTATCTGAAAACTCTACGTCCATGATATAAAATATATATTATGTTTGGTTTAAATAAATATGTTTGTTATTAGTTAAATAAGTGTAATTTTAACCCTCTAAGCGTGTGGAACGTAATATTCCGTTCACTAAGCTCCAGGTTTCACTGCAATATATGCAATGTTTAAGATAATATAATTCTATAGATTTAATGAATTTTCAAAACATTGAAAAATGATTAATACTCTCAAGGGTTACATTCATATTTGTAATTAAGTTTGATTTATAATGCTGAAAGAATCATATTTTTTTTAGCATTTAAAACAAAATGCAGTGAAAACAACATTACAATTTTACCCTTTTTGAAAACGCTCAGAGGGTTTTAAATAAGGAATGTGAAAAAACTCACTTGGGCTTTTTCAAGTGTTTTTTTTTTAAACCTGCTTTTTTCTGTTTTTTTTTTTGTTTTTTTTTGGGTTGGGCAAAATCAAGCCAAGCCAATCCACATATGCTCCTCAGAGGTGTATTGTAGAAAGGACATTTTAACTGTCATAGATGACACATGCAAAAACGGTACCTCTCTATAACGGAAAATTTTCAAAGTCAATATCTTAAAATTATACCTGGTAAGACGAAAACTTGCCAAAAAGGAATTTTTTATCGGTCTTTTGTGATTCCTTATTCGAATATTTTACTGTTTTTGTATCCACGATTCAGTGAACTTTTCTCGTTCGGAAGTGGGGAGGAGGAGGGGTACAGCCACCCAAAATCCACCCTTGGACATGCACTACCCTAAAAAAAAACTTTGTCCCACCCAAAAAAGTTCTGAAATGGCGCCCCTGGCCGATGGGCCAGTCCGAGCCTGCACCCTAGAAGGTCCTTCGGCTATGGTACACCAGGGATCAAATAATGTGTCAAAGAAATCACAGCTTCCTGAATTATTACTGAATATGATGCATTTTACAATGGCGAATCCAAGGTGGGAGCGATGGGGCGATCGCCCCTCCCTTGGGCGATAATAAACAGTCTCCAAACCGTTATATGTAAATGTAAGCAAGTTTTATACATTAGTCTTTCATACTTTTATTAATAAGAGTTTGCGATACTTTTCCTCCTTGAATGGAGAGATCGCTAAATTTAAAAAGGAAATGAATATTTTTCTTTAGTAAGGAGAGAGATGGAGTTCATTGTTATATTGGAATTTTGGTCTAATTTATTGTTCTGTTGGATCTAAAATTAAGGTTGTGTGAATGATTACATATATCGGACTCCTTCGATCGGTCGTCATTATAATGAGAAACTCGCTACATTGGACGGTCGTTCTAACGAGCGTCTACTGTATATGTAGTGTAGATCTGTTCTTTGCTCAGGCGGATTATAAATTTATAAATCCATCCTTACGTGTAAATCCCAAATTCATAATATCGCCCCATCCTTGAAGACTCTCTAGATGTCTAGATCCTTCCTTGGCACTTTATAAAATTAATGCAAAAAATGTACTGTAATGAACGAACATTAGATGAATTTATGATTTAACTAAATCTAAGTCCCTTGAAAATGATTTAAGCATCAGTACCATTTTCGTATTATCAAAGAAAGATTTTACCACAAATTTATCGATTGAATTATTTTTTCTGACTGTGTCAAACGAGTTTATCATGTTTTATTTTTTAAATAGTCGTTCCAAATACAATAAATCCCAATCAGTTCTTGAACGGCTTTTTATCTTATCAAAACTGTTTTTAACTCCTGAGACTTCATTAATATTGGATTCTTTCTCCAGATGGCGATTCAATCACCCTTTCCAAAACACGCGATACGGTGTTGACTAATCGTTGCCTTGCCTTTTGAGCACGTTAATTCAGACTGAACTGTCATGGCTGCTGCTGAAACCGATTGGGAACCAGTCCCTAAATACTCCGATCTTCTGCGGGGTATCTATGAATTTTTAGAAAAAACTTATCATGAAATCTTTTTAGAAAAAAGGGAACCTCATCCGACTGAACTTACTTGGCGTTATTACAATTTCTCTAACCGTGATATATTATGTGTCGTGTTGTTATCAATTGCATGGACAATTTTAAGGCACTTAGCTACAGAGTGGGTTTTCAAGGTAAATAAAACATCATATTACTCCTAATATTAAAATTAGAATTTTTATTTAAAGAGTGTTAAACGATAAATTGTGTTATTTCGAATACATATTGTATTTGTGATGTCTTAAATTATTTTTTCACTATTATCACTTACTTTTATATTTACTCCTTCGAAAATTGGTTTAAAAACCTAAATATTTTCTCTGTTTAAGATCTTGAATTATTTACTTTACTACTGATTTTACTTTTTTTGACCAGAGAAACCGCCTATGCATATATCAGTGATGAATCATTTTAAGCCGGCATTTTCTAATTAAATACCGGATCGGGGTGTGTGTAAACTCTGGAATTCCTTTTTATTTTTAAAGGGGTGACTATAGTTTGTAGCAAAAACTATTCGGTTGTCTAAATTTAGTATTGACTGAATTTAGCAAAATTTTCATTAAATAAATTTATTTATGGTCTATATCTCGGTATTTCTATATGTGAGCTTTAAACATTAAACATCCCATGACAACGTAGGCATAATCAATCTTTAAATAAATTACAACTCTTATGTGAAATTAAATATTTTTATTTCTCGATAGACGGAAGAAAATAGGAAAATAAATTCTTTTGACTAAAAATACTACCTATATTTTTGTTTACGCTTGCCATGACGCTACTTTTTACATCTTTTGAAATAATAGATTAAAATCGGATAATACTACATTAAAAAAATAAAGAAGTGCTTAACATAGATTAATTATTGAACTTTTATAGCTTGACATTAAATTATTTTCAATTTGGTTTAGAAGTTTATTCACCTCGATCATCATTTTTATGACTACTTTTTTTTGTACTTTTTTTGTAAAAATCTTTTCTTCCCTTCCACCCGCCCCCCAAAAAGCTTTACTTTATAAATATTATTTAAATGTATAAATCTCATCTTCATTCTTCTTATCAATTCTTTGTAAGACGTTATGGAAAAATTATGCATTATTTTAGTCATTTGTTTGAACTTAATGAACCCTTGTTTGTATAATCACCAGACCATATAATATATTATTTTTTTATTCAGAAGAAAAAAAGAGAAAGTTATCAGATTATTTTAGGTGGGGAGGGGAAGAAAGAGCGATGTTAATTTCAAAATTTATTTTTTAATAAAGTCTATTTTTATATATTTAATTACAATTTAATTTTTTTTTCTAATTTTTATTCCTAGTTGTTGTTACTAATCACAAATTTTAAACATTGCATTTCCAGATTACATTTCTTTTGACAGTGTTTGAGAGAAATATATTATGAATCGCATATTTCTCTGAAGTTAACTGATATGTGATATGATAAAGTGGACTTTTAAATTATTCTTTTGCTAACCAGGTCCTGTTTTTCTGCTAGCCACAGTAAATTTGTGGACCTAGGCCTCTAAATTTTGTAATCCATCTTCAATTTTGCCTTAGGATGAAAAGTGAAATTAGAAACTTTTGTTTTATTTGACTAATAATATTTACTAATATATTTTCAATGCTTTTTTAATTAAAAAATTGTTTCTGCTCACCCACATAATAGAATCACCCAGATATTTTCTGATAAAAAATTGCAAACATCTTAATATTAAAAAAAACTAGGTTGTTTTAATTTTTGGTGTGACTATGATGGCATTTTGTGTAATTCTTATGGTACATTTATTTCATACAGAAGTTTAAATTGGGTTTGAATAATTGAAATTTTTAAATGATCTGGGATTACTCCAAAATCAGGAGATAGCTATATTTTAAAGCTAATCGACAGATGCTTTTGCTTAGACATTGGTGCAGTGAATCCCTTCCAGAGCATTTTAAAACTGATAAGATGCATACAAAAAATAGCAGCGTTAAGATAAAAATATGTCTAAAAACCAAAGTAAACAACAACAACAACAAAAAAAAAACATAAAGAACATAAGAATTTTACCATTCAACTGTATAGAGGGTTCCTAATAGGAGCCTCTATCTATTTCAACATAAAATCAGGGAAAGAAAATTAAAAGCAATAGTACAGGGTGTCTAACCATCTGGATAACCTGAAAAAATCAGAAATTTATCATTTTTGAGGAAAAGTCAGGAAAATTTGAAAAATCTGTGAAAAAATTAGAAAATTTTGAACTTTCAATAAAAAAATAAGTGTTTCTTATAAAACTAAGGATTTGAAATTGCAGTACTATTAAAATCAAACTTTGCTCATCATAAGTACAGTAGACTCTCAAATCCACACAGCTTGGGACCAGAGGTTGTGCGGATTTTAGAATTTTGCAGATTTCTAGTCATTATTTTGTTTACATGCTTTAAACAGTAATTTGAATGCAATAATGCACTCAAAATTATCATGAATGCTTACAATAAAGTAAAATATTAAAATAATTATGGGAAATAATGTAAATGCTACATAAATAATTAATAATACATGATTAAATATGCATAATAATGATGAGAAATTTTTTTCGTGAATTATTGAATGAATCTCGCCTCATAAAGGTACACTAGTAATTTATATCAGAACCATAAAATTACAAAATTTTATTTGATGTTTGGCCAGATTTAATAAACAAAAAAGCTTGATTAATACATAAATGTATTATATAAAAAGATCAATCACCACTAATATCGGTGTTATCTTGAAAAATTTCGGAAATAAATATATACTTCCTTTATGACAAAGCAAGAGTTCAATGATATTAACCAGAATTACATAATAAAATGAGGACGGATTGATATAAAAACAAAAAAGCTTGAATTTCCCTCCTATATCTTAATTGTAAATTTCACTGTTTACATCTGAAACAATGTGTGGATTTTAGAAAATTGCAGATTTTAGGGTTGCGGATTTGAGAGAGTCTACTGTACTGTAAAGAGTGTTTCAACCTCTCGTGCAAATCATTTTGTAAAAATTGGTATTAAAAAAATGGTCTGCACAGATAAATTATTTTTCACAGCTAATTTATGTTTTTGAAAGTATACCTTCTCGTCTGGCAACTGAAAATTTTGTTTAATGCAAAATGGCATTTTTAAAGAACTGATGGATAGAAAGACTATATTTCTGCATTTTTCCAAAAAGAATTATTCAGATTCGGTTATTAGAAAACACTGTGAAAGGCATGGGTTTTTCTGTACCTAAAGCCACAATAGATAATATTGTCAATAAGACAGGGAAAAAAACATAATGTCTGGCTTCAAGTGGTAAAATTGTTCCAAATATGTACCCCACAATAAAGAGTTCTCCGAATATTGTAAGTAAAGGTAAAATCTTTTATGGTTAAAAAAAAAAAAAAATGCTCCAAGTCTATGGACTGTTGTTAAATCATTAAAAGCTCAGTGTCAATTGTTAACAAAATCATTAACACTGATTTGAATTTTAAAAGGCCAAAAAACACAATGTTCATAGTCTTTCTCCACGACATATTGCCGAACATAGAACACAATACTGAATTCTTATAAAAAGCATTTTTCTGGAGAAAAATTTTAAAATGTTATTACCAATAGATGAAGCTTGGGTCTTTTTAAATTATTGTAATAAAAAGAGATCCATTTATTATCATCAAAGAGGAGAGAAAAAATCTTAAAACATGGCTCAACCTACCTAAAGTTTTAGCAAAGGATTTATGATTGTTGCTGGCTTTGCATATAAAGGCAAATTAAAATTAAAAAGAGTAGAGAAAAATGTTAAGATCAATTTCACATACTAGCAGAAACACATTTTACTCCAAATCTTCAAACATGAAATAACATCTCTTTACCTCCAATACCCTGAAACTGTTGAATTGTATCAAGGAAAACTATCCGTGGAAAAATCATTTCTACTAATTTTAAAAATGCTGAAAGATAAAGAATGCACAGAAAGGGAGATTTTAAAAGTTTTTAAATTGAAATCGTAAATTAAAGCTGTTTCTGAAATTGTTAAAAATTTTAAATCGATCAAAGCAAGTTGTATATCAAGTACTCTCTAGAAATGATAATTTCAAACGGAAAACAAGAGGCAGACGACCAACGTATGACAACTGTTCAGACGGATCAGAGAATACAGAGATTGGTGTCTAAACAAAATTTTTCCATACAGCAGATTAAAAATAATCTCGATGTACAGGTGTCCAAAGACATTTCACACAGACATATTAAAGAATGTGATTACATCATACGAAAGAAATCTCAGTAGTGATTGTGATCTTTTTACCAAATACATTTCTGTATTAATCCAGCATTTTTGGATATTAAGTTTGGCTAAGCATGAAATAAAACTGTATTATACGATTCTGATGTTAATTATTATTGTACCTTTTATAAGTCAAGTTTCATTGAATAATTTAAAAATTATCTCATCATTATTATGCCTACTTAGTTATGCATTATTGTTTACATGACCTTTACCTTTAAAATTTTAATCATGTTTTAAATTTTCTTAATTTTTATTACTTTCATTACTTTACTTAATTATTTTAATATTTTACTTTATTACAAGCATTCATTATAACTTACAGTACATTATTACATTCAAATTACTGTTTAATAAATGTATACAAAACAGTGACTAGAAATCCGCAAAATTTTAAAATCTGCATAACCTCTGGTTTCAAGCTATGCAGATTTGAGAAAGTCTACTGTATTTGTAATTAGTATTTTGAATCTGGTGTGGCCTATCAGGTGAAGTAGGTGAAGAGCCTCTTCACTTAATGATTTATTAAAAATCTTTTGTATAAATATTATATTTTGTTCTGTTTTTTCTTTTTTTTACATAATTTATTTTGGATGTGCATAAAATTTTCAATAAGTAACAAACCATAATGTGAAGAGTAAATAAGTGTTGACGCAGGTTTTTTTCTTCTTGGGGTCCATTTTGAGAAAGTAGAAAAGTTATTTTTGTGAAAAGTAACATTTTGTAATGAAAGATTAAATCCAGATACTAAAATTCAACCAAGCAATTATAAGTCTTTCTGCTAAAGTTTTCCTTTCTGCTGAACTTGTTTTGTTTGCAAATTACACTTTTTTAAACCTAAAAAAATAAAAATAATTAATGAAGTGTTTTTGTGGAATAGAATTTATTAAATGGGCCTATTTTATTGAGGGATTTTGTGAAAGGGCCTATTTTATTGAGAGGAATTTTTAAAAAAGGTACCCCAAATTTTATCTCCTATCGACTCCTGGTTAGAGCATGTTTAAACATTACCATCCTTTCAGTTAGAGGCAGTAATATGCATTTGAGGGTTTCTGTTACATATAGCTGAAGGGAAAATGTACCAAGGTTTTCAGCTATAAGGGGGTTGTCATGGTAACTTTGACATCAGCTTTTGATTCTCGGATCTTTCTATTAGTGGAGGTGAAATTTGAGACTGATTGGATTAAGATGGAAAAGTTTTCAATGTCAGTCATGCTTTGGTTATCTGAATTTATTAATTTAATTACATAAATATGACAATGACGTATGTGTTTTTATTGTTTATAGTTTTTTTTTTTTCAATATATGCTTTAATTTAAAGATATCAATCATTGAAATGGGAGAAAAAGAAATTTAATGCAGATTTTGTAAGATTTTATTTGTATGATTTATTTCACGAAATAGAAACATGAATGTTTATCGAGTTATAACAAGTTAATTTATTATTATTTCTTATGTTCTTTTAATAATGAGAATCATTTTAAGTAATTTCTGGTAATTTTTGGCCTATAATCCGCAGATCAAACAATTGTTTTGACCCAGAAATTTTATTTTATAAAATGTAACTAACTAAATCGCTGTGAATATTTGACTTTGATTATTGAATTAAATTTCTGGGCCGAAACATGATTGTTTGATCTGTGGGATTATAGGCTGTAAATTACGGTACTTAAAATGATTCTCATTACTAAAAAAAGAACGTAAGAAATAATAAATTGTTATAATTTGATAAACATTCATGTTTCTATTTAGTGAAAAAAAATCTGCATTAAATTTCTGTTTCTCTCATTTCAATGATTGATATCTTTAAATTAAAATCATATATTGAAAAAGCTAAAATGTTTGAACTTGCATATATATTCATGCTTTTTAACCAATTGAATTTGATTCTAATTGATATTTTATAGCCTTTAGCTCATCATTATGCCCTCACACCAACAAACCAAAGGAAGATGCCCGAAAGTGCCTGGAAGTTTGTCTTTTACCTTAGTGCCTGGTGTTATACATGCTATGTCGTCATATTGAGTGGAAGGTACAGATTTTTTCAGCAGCCTAGTACTGTGTGGCATAGTAAGTATCATTTATGGTTTGTAAATTTTTTGCTACTCAACTTTTTCTACTTTCGTCTGCAGATAAGTTAGAATTCATTATAAGATAAGAAATTTCTTTTTTTTTTAAGAAGTCATAATTTTATCATCTTAGGTTTGTTACTAGAAAAATTAATAATAATTTCATTATATTGTTTAGAAAGATGTTAAGTTTGAACTTAAAATTGTGGCAGCTAAAATTTTTTGGTAATTCAGGGTTGCTTTGTATCACCCTTTAAATCAGTTAAAAATATGTTTAGTAATTCTTTGTAAAGCTGCAGAAAACAATATCCAAAATGCTCGAGTTGCCGCCAGACAGGATAAGAAATTAGAAAGAAATATCAGGTTACAATGGTGCCTAATAATTTCTTAGTTGCCAAAAGATTAAACTTAGGTGTAATTTTGAAGTTATTTATTTTGCTTATGTTGAATGCATATAAACAGATAGTGTAAATAATAAAATACAATAATAAACAATATCAATTTCATGGGGGAAAAAAAAACAAGGATTTTTCTAAAGTGTATATTGTTTGGTGGTTGTGTATTACATTTTCCCACTTTAAATAAATTGCAGGCTTTGGATTGTAATCAATCAAGCCTTATCTATACAGCTCTATAGGGGGCAACTCTAGGTTTGGTCAGATTTTCCTTTCATAATGTAAAATCATAGAAATTCAAGGGTAATACACTGCCAAAAGTAATGAGGCTCCCACGCTCTCAGTATTAGATTCGTTTGGAGTTTAGACAGATTTCCGTTTAAAAATATAAATTCCGTTTAAAAATATAAAATCGTTCAACACTGATTTTAGGTATATTTAAGGTTATCTTATGGGTCCAGTCAATGCCGGATGGGTCAGCTAGTATAATAATAAATTATTAGTTAGTATTTGCAGGGTCGAACTGGGCCAGCGGAAAGGGCGCAGACCTTGGATTTTCAGAGGGCGCAAAAATTTTGACGAACTCAAGTCAATTTTACTTATTTGTGTTGTATCTTACTTGACAATGTTTATCATATTCGCGTAGCACAAAGTAACAAAATGGCTTAATATTATATTCCTCAGTTTAGATAGACGACTTCGCTATATTCTCCGTTCATGTTTAAAGTTCCATCAAAGCTACCCCATGCTACACAATTTTCGAAACTATGTCATGTAATATTAAAAAACTCTAGAAAGTTGAACAGAGATTACCTTGTATTAGATTAACCGTAGACTAGGACTTTCCAACTTTGTTCTTTTGTCAATAGATACACCTTAGATCAGTTATGGTAAAAAAGTGATCACCCCTTACTAATTATCCTGCAAATAAAGTGTAAAAAACACATAGGTACCAATTTATTGGGAATAATTTCTACTGTTAAATTATATTTATAAATTTTGTTTCGGGGGGTTGTCTACATATTAAAGATGCTCGTTTTCGTTAAACATCTACATTTGAGTTCCCTGGATCAAGACAGACTGGGAATATACTTATCTTAATTCTTCATAGATTTATAAAAGGAAATGTGTTAGGGGTTTATCTAAAAATTTCGGAAAGTAAAATTTAAATCTTGCAAGAAAAAGTACTGAACACGCGTTTAGTCATCAGTAAAATTATATAGGCACTTTAAGTTTATAATAAACTTTCTTTATATAAAACTAAATACTACTACAAAATGTTTCTGGTAAGTGTCTACGTGTTATTTTCTGTGGATCATTTGAAAAACGAAGGCGGTCTCCTTAGTCTGTCGGAAGGTTCTCTATATCTCGAAAATTAATTATTCAAATGAGCTGTAGACTTACACACAGTTATTTTTTATACAAAAATCAATGCATGTCATAATTCATATTTTTTAATATGAATATATTAATAATTTTCATAATTAAAAAAGTCTTTGAATACAAAAAATCCGGGAATATGTTTGGGTCTATTAAGTATATTTCATTAAAAAAAATAATAAAAAATTCCATCGGTTGATTTTTATAAGTTTGTGTTTAACTTAATATTAGCATCCTCAAACTTTAAACTCTTCTAACTCTATGAAAATTTACCATAAAGTATTTAAACTATACCTTTTCGCAGGCTGTCTCGACTCGATCCAAGGAACTCAAATAGGGTGTCAAAAATAAGTGTTATTGTTTGAAAATTCAAAGTTGATATAATTTTGAAAATGTAGATGACTCCTGTAACATACTTATTCCATGATTTAATTAGTAGACATTATTCCCAATCGATTGGTTCCTATAGATTTTTACAATTATTTTCAGAAGAATTAGTAGGGGATGATCACTTTTTTCCCCCCCAGGACTGTAAATTAACCCATTAGTCTGAGTATATCCATAGCTGTGTCCATTAATGCAAAAAAAAAAAAAAAAAAAAAAAAAATCTTGCTTTACTTTTTTAGCAATTTTAAACATTATTACAAGTTTGATGATATTTATAATTTTTTTTTTAACCTTCATCGTGCTGTGAGATATGACTTGATGATAATGACTAACTCTTCCCTTTTTTATGCAACTCTTTTTTCACTGAAGCAGCACAGAATTGTTGGATATCATTAGTCCATTGTTTTCTAGCTTCGTTGGCCAACGATTGAGTTTGGCTGTTTCCAATAGTCTGAACCAACGATTTGCTGATCGTTGGTCTATTGTATAATCTAAACTAAAGATATGCCATTTAACCTACAGTTATTTTTTCTGGCAGATACGCTAATAATTTATCCTATTTTAACTAGAAACTAATTTGTTGATTTTTTTGGCAAAAACTAATTATGCTTCTAGAATTACTGATTAAAATTTCTTCTAATTTGGTTTCCTTGGTTTCAAAAATGTTTCACCATTGGATCATTCCATGTCAAATCAACCAGTGATTCAACCTGACCATTTTAGATTTTGATGAAACTTACAGGAATCATTCTCCCTGATAATATAAATGAGAATATGCTTTTATTATTTTTTTTTATCTCAGTAAATTTTCATACGATTAGTTTTTTTAACTTCGAAAAATCCTCATTTTTTTTGGCTTGTATAAATGTTTTGAATTTTGAATTTCTCAAGTTTTATCAGGCGTAGAGATTTGTTTGACCCCTCGTTTTAAAGAGAATTTCATAAGGTTTAATTTGATATGCAAGTTGTCTATACTTGGTTAAAAAAGGTAAATTAATTTTAAAATTTTAAATTAAAATTTTTTTTTAATAGTGTTTTTTAAAAAATTTGAAAAAAAAAGTTTTTTTTAATATTATAAACTTTAAATTCTGAATGTTTTAGAGTGGGATCTTAATGGAATCAGCAGTTATGTTAAAAAAAAAAAAAAAACTAATGTTAAACACCAGTTGGGACTGGTTTTTAAAGTTGGCACCTCGCCAACTTTATGATTGTGCTAAAGATAGCATTGTCTTATTAATTTTAAACATTATTTTTTTATAACTTCTGATCCTTTTCAAAATTAAAAAAAAAAAAATTAATTTTTTTAATTAAATTACATTAAATTATTTTTAACCAAGCATAGTCAACTTGCATATCAAATTAAACCTTATAAAATTCTCTTTAAAACGAGAGGTCAAACAACTCTGTACACCTGGTATAACTTGAGAAATTCAAAATTGAAAACATTTATACAAGCTAAAAAATGATGATTTTTCAAAATTTAAAAAATTAGTTGTATGAAAATTTACTGAGATAAAAAAAATTATAAAAGTATATTCTCATTTGCATCATCAGGTAGAATGATTCCTGAAGGTTTCATTAAAATCTGAAATGGTCAGGTTGAATATTGAAAATTTTTGGTTGATTTGATGTGAAATGACCACATTTGTATTTAAACAAATATGTCTGAAACTATGATTAAAATAAATTTTACTTTTCTGACTATTAGGATGCAAGAATATCCGTGCTAAGAGCTTCAACCTCTATTTAAAAAAATATATTTATTTGATGTAATATGAATTAGTTATCAAGTCAGTTATAAACATGGTATAGATTCAATTTCTGATAAAATCTGACAGCAAATGCTGTTTATGTACTGCATATTTTTTTCTTTAGTAAACTAGCATCTTTTAAGTCTGGAGGTGTGTGCCTCATTACACATATAAAATAAAGATTCAGTATACAAACTTCGTTCGGAAAATATTCATATCGAGAACAAAAGTGTACTTTCAATATAGAAATAGAAATTTTGAAATTAAAACTGATGCTTGACTTTTTCTTTTGAAAAAGTACCACATATTATAGCAGTATTTGAATATCCAAATATAGGTGTATATGAATGGGGAAATAACACTTGCTTGTGAAAATATTACATTTGCAGCATTTGGTTAAAGAGGCAGGAGGAGGAGAGGAATTTTGTATGCTTAAAAAATGACTTTATGCATACTTAAAGAGCTGAATTGATATCGCACTATGAAAAGATTTCTACTGAAATAGGACATCAAAAATAGCGATTTGTAACCTTTAAATCACTAAAATAAATGAGTAAATTTACTTTTCTCAGCACACTGTTCCCATGATTTACAAATTTTTTATCTTAATTGGAGATCAAGGGAAATAGTTTAGTTTCAATAATTGAAAGAAATCCTCCGAGGATTGTAATCCTACAAGCTAAAGGATTTTGTTGCCAGCGTTTTAATTCAAAAACCTACAATAGCTTCTCAATAGTAATCACCGCTTTATTTAATGATCGATTTTTTCATGATCAAATAAAACAATTTTTATTTAAAATACATACCAGAATTTCCGTATAGTTATTTTATTACGGAAAAGTTATGTTTTCCAGTCAAGAACAAAATCCACATAAAACGATTTTGCCTTCTAATATTCATATCTTTCTTTTATAAAATTGTTTTTCGAAAAGCATGGTTTCAATTATTGGTTCATTAAGGCGCAGCGTTAAAGGAGCGCAAGGTCGGGCGTCCGAAATGGGTACTATAATGAC
The DNA here is from genome assembly GCA_963931845.1 of Maratus michaelseni. Taxonomy (NCBI): domain Eukaryota; kingdom Metazoa; phylum Arthropoda; class Arachnida; order Araneae; family Salticidae; genus Maratus; species Maratus michaelseni. Next base: position 358,424,121 of record OZ007589.1, read on the forward strand.
TGTTACTCAAAATATTTGATCTGAGATTAAGACCTAAAAATTAATATAAGAACTTATATTTTTTTTTCAGGGCTAGGGAATAGCACATGGACGTGAGCTTTAGTAACCACGGCGCGCCAGGATTATTAAAACTTTCCCTAGGTGCCCGTTTTCTCCCCTCAGTCGTATGCAAACACGTCCGCTTTGATTTCGGATTCCGCAATTTTTTTCGATGTATCTCCAATTTCTTTATGATAATCAAAATCCCTCTCTTTTGCTATCTGTCTATTAGTTGATGATTATCCGTAAGCAAATTATCGCAATTTAGTACACTAACCACAATGTATTTGTGTGGGAAAATATTGGAGCGGCTTAGGGGCGCAAAATTTTCCCTGACTGAGGGCGCACCGGCCCTCGGGCCGATGGGCCGGCGGGCCAGTCCGAGCCTGAGTATTTGACATTTTTCTTGTTTTAAGTGTCAAAATTTTTTGTACTTGTCCTTGTTTATTCTTGATTCAAGTTAAGAAGGGCTACTTCACTCATGCGAAAACACCTGCTCGCTAATGTTAATCCTATGGGACAGTTATTTTACAATATCTCATTTGCATTTTAATATTTTTAAATGATTTTTTTTTCATTAGGTTTTGTTTACAAGTTTTTTTTTTTATTAAGATACTTTCACTTTTGAAACCAGCTCTGAAAGTGAAAGTATCTTAATAAAAAAATCTTGTAAACAAAATCAAAAAAGTAAAAAACAACCTGTGCAAATATCAACCTCAGCTATCCAATGCAAAAAAAAAGAATTTAAAAATATTGAAATGCAAACGAGATATTTAAAAAACTTTCTCACATAGGAGTAACTTTAGCGTGAGTAAAGTAGCCTCTTAATTGGGGTTAATTTTAAACAGCCTTTTTGTTTTTGTGCTTTGTTTTTAAAAACATTCTTTTTGTCTTTAATTCTTTTTTTGCAATCCTGGTAATTATCAAAAATAGCCTTCATTATACTGTCTTATTTTATCATTATCGTTTCATGCCTCCCCACCCCCTCAAAAAAAAAAAAAAAGACCCTAATTGCAATTTTTAAATGACTGTGTGTGCATGTATTGCTTGCAATAAATGTAATTATCTCAATTTTATTCAAATTGTAATGTACATATAAACTAAAATTTTGGATAAAAATGATCATAATATACAAATAAATGTTCTGCGTCTTTTTTTAAGTCATTAGTTATAAGCAGAAAAGAGATAGTACTAATCCCTTCCCGTAGTTGAGTCTGTTTTCAATACAACAATTTAATAATCTCCATCAGATCACAAGTATCACAACATGCATCATGTTCGTATCTGCCAAATCTCACTTTCTTCAAAAGAGACTTCCTTATTTTGACACTATATCATTTCTCCTTTGTATTAAAACATTCCTGTTTTTCCTGAAAATAGAATTGTCAGATATATAGAATTGTCGTTACAGTACATATTCAGTATAGGTGAAAACTGGGAAATTTAGTTAGTAGCCAGTGGCCGGTAGACTCAGTTTCATTAGTGGCCACTTTTTAAAGTTAGTAGCCACTATTATGTTTCAAACTTTCTTGACATCTAGATGAATTATAATCGTTGTATATAAACATATTTTTCTATAAGAGTTTTATACCTATTGTATGAGTATGAGTGTATTTCGCATGATTAAACAGTATCTCTTAAAGAAAAATAATCCAACGGGTGAGCATGTGGCAGGAGTCGAAATATTGAAAATACTGAAATGTCCTTAAAACCCGCTTGTATCCAGTGGGAAAAAAGGAATAAATTACTTGAAATGCATGTGGAATCAAAGCTGATGAATATATTTTGCAGAATAAAACTGTATTTTTTGAAAAAATGATCCAACTAAAGAGTAATCATAACATGCACGTAAGAGCACATAAGAAAAAGCCAAAATATTGAAAATACAGCTAAGTCATTGAAATCTGTTTGCATCTGGTAGGAGAAAGAATTAACCAGTTCTCTAATTAGATGTAATCAATGTAGAGATGTATATTTCCATGAAAAATGGTGTATTTCACTTGGTGTATTCGACAACAGATTTTTTAATCGCCACTTGGCGAGTGGCGACTAGGGTGGCGATCGATGGCTGATTTTTTAATCGCCACACATGGCGAGTGGCGACCGCTAATTTTCACCTATAATATTCAGATGTAAATTTATCCTTCTATATTAAAAAAAAGTAAGCTGGAACTGAGCCAAAAACGATTTAGAAATGGACCAATCAAATTCTGCACAGATATTCCAGGTTATTCTCATCGCTTTTTTACTAGGGACTTTTTTGAGGAGCTATTACTTTTTTCTAACCATCCTACGGATTCGTAAATCATACCACCAGACGCGAAATATAACAAGCTTTCAGAAATTAAAAAAATTAGTAAAAAATCTTTTATTGATACGAGTAAAAAATCTTTTATTGAAAAAGTCATTTTTTTATAGTGTTGCCAATTTCTAAATAAGTGCAAAAGATTGTTTTATCTCAAATAAAAAAATGTATTTGCGCGAGACTATTAAAAACAATAATGAAAGTTTAAAATAATAATTAAATGATCACGTGTTAAAAGCAGGAAATAAAGAAAATTACGTCATAAAAATTGTGTTTACACATGAATATTAAAAATAAAAAAGATGAATTAAATGAAAAAGCATTATAACCAGTTAAATGAAAAAGCATTATAACCTGATTACAGAAGATAGTCGGCGTTCGTGATATCATCATCATCATCTTTTTAAAACAGGATACATTACCAGGTTTTAAGAGGTTGTGAAATCAGAACAGGGGTTGGTGAGCGTAGCGAGCAGGGGGCAGAGCCCCCTAGTTTTTCAAAAAAAAAAAAAAATTGATCAGTTAGCAATGACTATAGTAATTTGTGAGAGTTAAGTGATCAGTGTTAAAGAAAATACTTATATGGATTATTTCTTATGCTAAAATATCTGTATAAAATACTTCTTCTGTGTAGAAAGTTAATGCATATCTATTTTTAAAAAAGTCTGTTTTTACCCTTTTTTCTTTTTGTAACTTTTATGCTTATCTATATGTTAATCCAGAAAATGTCACTAGAAGAATTTCTTATTTTTCCCCTTCCATTCCAGTGTACCCAATATTACGAAGTGTTACTAAAGTAGTGACTAGTGACTATGTTCTCCCGCAGTCTTCCTGAAGTTGACACCGATTAAAATTTTATATCAGTAGTAGTATTGTTTGGCACTGAATTTTTTTGTTTTTTCTCTTTTAGATTGGAGTTTAAATGAATCTCCCCCAGGTGATATATATTTTATGTACATGGCACAATGTGGATTTTACTTTCATTCTTTGTATGCCACCTTGTTCATGGATACATGGCGTAAAGATTCTTTTGTAATGATGGTCCATCATGTCCTAACATTGATGTTAATATCCTTTTCATATTCATTAAGGTATGATAAGTTTACATATATTTTTAATAATTATAATTGTTAATAATAGAATCTGAAATATTTAAGATTAAAAGACTGAACAGTCTCAAATTTTGTTCTGAAATGTAGAAAATTTGTAGCTGCAATTCTGCTTTATTGTTTTAACAAATTCATACTGTATTTACACAAACATAATGCACACTTTTTTTAATTTTAGACCTAAAATGTGTGCATAGTACACTTAGTACAGAATATTTTGATATCTAACACTTTGTTTGATGACATCACTCATGCTTTCACTAAGTTACTGCATACAACATTCAAATATTATCTTAAAATTGCATGAATATTGTAGTAGTAAGTAAAGTAACTGAAAAATTTCAATTTTACATGCTGTAGTTTATTATGAGTGTTAATTTTTATCTTCTAGTATAAAATTGTGAAATTAGATTTAAATGAATTTGAAACCACAGGATGATTTTGTTTCACATAATTTTTTATTTTTCTTTAAAAATAATTATTTTATAAAAGGATTTTTGAAATAACTGTTGGTTTATATAACATGGAAGTACTTGGTTAGACCGAGCATAGCGTAGTGAACTTTTGCTGCATTCATATTGCATTGAAAAAATGTTATTTATTTATTATTCAAGTGTATTTACTTCTACATGAAAATGGCATTTCTAATTTCTAAAAATAACAAATGCTAACAATGTGTTTTCTTTAGCCTTTGTTTATCTATCATTTTACATCCATTTTCTCAGTATTGTTTATGAAATTGTTGACTTTTTGTCTCATACTTCTGCAGTCTTTAAGTACAGTCAACTCTGCCAAATCCATGAATGTTTAATCCACGCTACATATTGGAATGTAAGCAGTGAAAATCGTGGTTAACAGTTGAGCTCCTACATATTGGAATGTAAGCAGTGAAAATCGTGGTTAACAGTTGAGCTCGTAAATAAAGTTAAATGAGGTTTTTTTTTTTTCTTTTTTTTTTTTAGAACTATCAATTTTCCAATGAAATAAATTGTGATTTAAGGAAATTTATATATTTTGTACACTGCATTCACAAATAATAATTTGAGCTAATAAAAGGGACAACTAAATCTAAATAGCAATTTTTATTTTAAATAGACATCTATGTTTGGTTGGTTGGTAATGTGAACCTATGCTTCGCTCAAGCGCCGATGAAACTAATGTTAACTGACTTTGTTTATTTTACAATACATGTGAATATTTTTTTCAGCAAAATTTCCACGAGTGTATTTATACTTACTTTTGCATGCCACTTACGATTTTTAATATGAATTATGTTCGGAATAAGAAGTAATCGTGATTCATCTAGCAAGAGAAAACATAGCATTTTCAATTCTTGAAAAAGTGCAAGTGATCCAGAAATCGGATGCCATGAATTTTCTCACAAAAGAATTCGGCATAAGTCCAAAAACTGTTTGATATTTAAAAAACTATTACAATATTACACTAAAAGCTATTGAAATACAGGAGTTTCGCAATGTAAAAGCATTCTGTCTGCAAAGTCTGAAAATGTAGATGCTATATTGTTTGAATGGTTCAAACTAAGAAGTGATGCATGGTGTCTCAATAACAGGACCACTTTTATTTATGAAAGCAAAAAGGCTGCATTCTCAGCTAAAAATTCAGGAGACATGCAGCTACAGTTCCAGCTGGCTGACATCATTCAAACAAAGGCATAGAATCTGCTATTTGAAGGTAGGGGGAAAATTATCTTCTGATGCTAAAGTGGCTGAATATTTTGTCGAAACATTTTCGAATTTCGTCTCAGAACAGCTCAGCCCAGAACAAATTTATAATGATGATGAAACTGGGCTTTTTGGCGTTGTTTGCCAAGGTAAACTCTTGCCGGTCCTGATGAACAGAACTTAGCAGGATTCATAGAAGTTAAGGAGAGAGTGACTGTACTTGTTTGTAGCAATGCTGCAGGAACTCATTAGTGCAAATTGTTAGTGATAGCAAAATCTGCAAATCCTAAAGCTCTGAAAGGAGTGAAAACTTTACCTGTTATATACAAAGGGAATAAAAAGGTGTGGATTAACAGAGACTTATGGTGGAGTGGTTCGAAAACCACTTTGTTTAAAAGAAGCCCATGACCACTGCTCTAGTGTAGGCTTACCCAGTGATTGCAAAATTTTGTTATTACTGGACAATTTTAGTGCATATCCTGAAAATCTTTCAAGATAATGTGTCTGTGCACTTTCTGCCTCCAAACACAACAACTTTAATTCACCCTATTGATCAAGGAATAATTCATAGCCTTATTTCTTGAATCATAATTATTATGCATTAAATCACAGTACCAAATTGAATTTTTATGATGACTGGACTGATTGCCTTGAATCCATCTACTGATTTTGTAAATAGTTAATAAAAAGGAGTACAACATAAAAGATTGTGTATTCTACTTAGCTGAAGCTTGAGATGCTGATTCCTAAGATATTCTGGTGAATGTTTGTCATAACCTTTGCCCATCGTCATTGTTCATTGATACCAAAAGCAGCCAGATTAAAGATTTCGGTGGCTTTTATACTAGTGATCTAGAAGCAAAAACAACTGAGCTATTAAGTTATGCACTGAATGCTGTTCCTGCATTTTTAGAGGTAAAAAAATTAGTTGAATGATGGATAGCTAGTGAAGATGAGCCACCTATAACTCAGTCAGAGACTGATGAGGAAATTATTGCTAGTGTTTTAAATCCCACTGAAACTGACATTGATTCTGACACTGAATCAGAGGATGAAAGCACTAAGATAACATATGAACAGAGTTTAGAAAATATCTAAATTTCCTTGAACAACAAAATTTTCTCTCGGAGCAGGAAAATGAGTGTTCATAGACTGCAGAAAAAAAGTTATTAACAACAACAAACCAAAACTTAAATAAACTATCATTGTGTCAGTGTTTAAAAAAATTAATAATCAGTACTGTACATAATTTATTTTTTCTTTAAATTAACTTACTTATAATTTGCCAAACCCTCGTTCCCTAAGTGCAGATTTCACGGAGTTGGCTGTATTATGTTGGTTGGTTGTTGAAGAATTCGATACTTCTTTCCTTAAACAAAATATAAAAGAACAAACAAATATAAATAAAACTTTTGCATATAGCAGGAAATTTGGACAGTCATTTATAAAAAAACATTTTTTATATGAATGCGATGTCAGACGTATTCAGAGTGCTATTCTCCCCGTTTTATGAAAATGATTCTTCATCCACAGTCGATGCCCAAGTCAATAGTTGGCAGTAAACATGAGTGATTTTGGCAATATGTAGTATGTTTGGCAGAAAAATTATCTTTGTTTTAAAACTGCAGCTAATTTTGTAAGCCATTTTTCAAGGACCTCGATTATTAAAAGTTAAAGAAAAATAGGATTAAAAATGGAATTGTTTCATTTAAAGAATTTTCAGCTTTTAGTGAACTATTTATTGTACCATGTTAACATTGTAGCTGAAGTTCAATAAATGCAGTGTATCACCATGGCATCAAACAATAACGATCTTGGCATCATTATGATAGTTGTTTAAATGCAGGTATGAGAGCAGTTACCTATCAAGAAATGTTATATTTACAGAATGTTTCTAAAAATATTTAAATTTGCAAAATCAGTTAATTTTTCCAAAATAAATTATACAAAAAGTATTTAAAACAAATAAAAGAAAGCTATATTTTCCTTTTTTTAAATTTTTGTAAATTTGTTTTCATATCCATCAATAGATTGTCAAATGGCGTATCAAAACTTAAACATATTGCAGATATAACCATTAAAATAATAGATATACCAATCAGAACATTATTATATATTCATCTAAAAAACAAACTGGATTTCCAACAAAATTAGATTTGTTCATTTGTTCCGAGCCACACTAAAAAAAATTATCCCTATTGTCAACATATCCGCTTATGGAACTTTCCTCAGCATTGTGATAGGCAGTTTTTTGTCAGAAGCACGGTTGAGAACTTTATTTGCATTTAACAGAATATTTATAATTTCCCTCACATTTTCTTGTCATCCATAAATGCTGTGTCTTTAAAACTTAAGTTCTATAGCTTTTAGCGTCATTGTAAATGGCAGTATGTCAGAGCATATGTAATGCTAAGTTTGTTTTAATCTATCAAAAGTAACTTTGCTCAAATTAATATTTAGTTAATACTTTTCTCATTCTCAAATCGGTACATAAGTCTTGTTTTATGTAAACTAGAAGCTTTCTGGGTTACAGAACATACTACCTAGTGCAAAGCCACATAGAAGTTAAACTTCGGTTAAATATTCGGCTTTGACCTAGTCTAATTGGAGACTCTAATTGATTTTTTACAATTTAGTATATTTTCTTAGATGCCCACCAATACGCCAAAAACCATTTTTGTTACTTTATTAGCTGTATGCCAACGGCTAATCTTGAAATATTTCATCATTTATAAACTGTTTGATTTTGGTTATTTCAATATTTAAGCACTTAGTTCAATTACATGTCTGTTAAATTAGTGTTTCATTTATTTGTTTGGCAAGTTAGTTACAATATATTACACAGAAACAAATAAATGCTGAATTATTTACATTTTTTAAAATGCAAGCTGGTTAATCTTTTGTAATTTGGTTTCACATTCATTTTTTAAAAAACATTTTAATTTGCCTAAATTTCTATTCGACAGTGTAAAATATGAAATTACATATGTTTAGAAGTTATGAAATTTTTGCAATAAAAAGGAATTGTTGGCTCAGGTCATTGATGCAGTCGTTGTGACATTGGCATTACTCATGAATATGTTTTTGTTTTATAATATAGACTGTATTAGAGCAGAAGGCAACCACAGAAAGATCTAACTCTTCGAGTATTCAAAAGACAATGTTTTCTGGTAAAACTGAATGGGCAATCTGACTGCGCATCTAAAACTATGGCACAGCGACGCTAAGTTCGACTTGCATTACATACCTATTGAGTAGAAACTTTCTGTAATTGTGGTGCTGTTTGATGACAAATACTACTAGTGAGAACTTTGATTACAGAAGTTAATGATAAAAAAATTGTTTAAATCTATCAAACTCATATTTTCTAAATTGAAATCCAGTTACTTGGTTTTCCATACTCAAAGTAGTATTTAATGCTTATGTCAAGAAAATAGTCCAAACTGTTTTCAATTTATTTATACCAACAATTTCAGTTCAGAGTTTTTTCTAGCCGGTTAAAAGGAATTTTATTACATTCAGTACTTAGTTATACGTGTGTTCGATTTAGTATAGAAAGCAAATCGTCAGCACAGTCTTCAAGATCATCCTTAATCATGTTGATGATCAATGACCAAATATGTGGCCGAGAATTCTGATTATGGAAGATTAATTTTAAAAAAAATTGCATTAACTTATCAAAACTAATTTTTTCGAAATCAAGATTTAGTTGGATGGTTTTCTCTTATTTGGGTAAGACTTATTTCTTGAAAATCATCTGAATTGTTTTTGATTTATAGTATGCTTTTCAATACTGAGTTTCTTTTATCCTGTCAAAATGAATTTATCCAAATTCAGGACCTCGCTAAATTTTTTCGTGCTTAAATTAGTACAGGAGCCAAGTTTTGTGAAAACCGCTTGGAGCCGTTTTAAATATACAGCAGCATTTTTAGTGCTGAGTTTGTTTTAGCCTGTCAAAACAAACTTTCCTGATTTCAAGACATAGATAGATCTTTTTCCCATGTTGAAATTAATATAGGAGACACATTTCATGAGAATTATTTGAGCATTTTTTGATTTATAGCAAGCAATATTTTCAGTCTTGAGTTTATTTTAACCTGTCAAAATGAATTTTCTTGAATTCGGGATTTATCTGATTGTTTTCTCGTGCTTGATTTAGTATAGCTGGCAAGTTTTGTGAAAATTGTTCCAGCCGTTTTCGAGATAATTCATAATCAACCAAAATTACTTACTCATTTAATATATATGATAAGATATAGTTGTTTTACTTTTAGTGTTATAGGCAACACATATAGTAGTAGCATCAATAATTTGTTTTAAAACAAATTTTCTATGGGAGCAAAATTATACATTGTGCAAACTTTATGGTATTTTAATAAGAGGACGTTATATATATGAGTAATGTGGTAATTTAGGTAATTTTTTTTGGACTCAGGATTTCTATAGAATTTTTATTTTGAAATTCTCAGGTTTTCTGCTATTAAATTAGCATGCTGCGTCTTATATGTAAAATATAATTTAATTTTTTCCTATCTAAAATGGAATTTAGCATGCAGAATAAGTATGTATAATTGTAATAAGTCAAGTATAAAATTTAAAACCCTAGCATATGTAGTTTAAAAATTTGATCATAATTTTATTTCCTAGTATGTTTTTTATATTAGTTTTGACTAAAATTAGCTCCTAGTATATGTGTATTATATTAGTATAAAAAAAATGAAATTTGAATTAATTTATTCTCCTGCATAAACTGTCTATTTTTGGCCTAAGATTTATGAACAGAGGGTGATTATCTGATATTTTATTATTAATAATGTTTTGAAACATTTATATTACATTTATTAATTTTTTATAACATATCTTTATAAAAGAACATCCATATCACAAGTTCTAAAATAATATAGACTAACATTAAACTTCCTGAATAACATTTCTTAACCTGAGAGTAGTCGTGTCTTTTTTTAGAATGCTAGTAGTCACGCTCGGTCGGCCATTACCAGTAGGCCAAAAATAGAAGGCAATCTGCCTGTGTTACCAGATGATCAAAAATGGAGGACATAGATGGAAAATAGTGATTGAATTTGAAAAGATATATTTTACAGGAATTATTATTTATTTTATTTAAATATATTTTCAGTTGAAATTTAAACAAATATTTTAATAACTCTTGTTTTTGTTTTGAAAAATACATTGAAATAATAAACATTAATAAATGTTTTGATTGATTTTATGACGATACAATGAATTACGAATTAGAATAAATTTTCCATTATAAATTTGAAATAGTGTTAGGGATAAATTATTTTTAAACACAGAGCTGCAGTAAGCTAGTTTTTGACTGCGCTCTGGAACTAGGAGCCAATTGGAGTTGAAAAGATACAGATTACATCATTCATTTATACAATTTAAATAAACATTCAATTGTGTATTTCAGGACATGTTGTTAATAAGCAGGCAAAATTTGGGACCTATTTATAGACCTTCACAAAAATTCATGTAATAAGAGTGTCCCTTCACAAAATTTCTTTTATTAACACACGGACCTTCATAAAATTCCATTTCATAAAAACATACTCTTCATTAATTATTTTTATTTTGTTGTTGTAAATATGTAGTTTGCAAACTAAACAAGTTCACCAGAAAGGAAAACTTTAGCAGAAATACTTCAATAAGTTATTAATAAATTCTTGGTTCGAATTTGAGTAACTGGATTTCATCTTTTACAAAATGTTATTTTTCACAAAATAAGCCCCAAGAAAAAACCACTGCATCGGCAAACTCATATCAATATACTAGGTGTACCGGTTAATTCTCGCTGTTTTTTATTGATTTTTGAAGCTAAAAATACATAGGAAATAATAAAAATGGATTATTCAAACCAGCGGCCATCACTAGCTACACATTTTTCCCATCTTTCTAGCAATTTGTGGATGCCTCGCCAAAAAAATTGTTCGTTTTTTGAGCCAAACCAGTCATCGAGCCATTTTTTCACATTTTCGTACGAATCGAAGTGTTGCTCTGCCAATGCGTGCGACATTGATGAAAACAAATAGTAGTCGGACGGGGGCAGGTCCGGAGAGTACGGCGGGTGAGGCAGCAGTTCCCATCCCAGAGCTTTTACGGTGTCCATGACCAAAGTTGTTGTATGAGCCGGAGCATTGTCATGCTGCAAAATCACTTTTCCATGTCTTCTAGGCCATTCTGGCTGTTTTAATCGATCGGAAATAGTTTGTTGTGAAACATCTAAGCCCTCAGCCAACTGTTTTTGTGTTTGACACGGATCTTCGTCGAGCAAAGCTTCCAATTCGGGATCTTCAAACTTTTTTGACTGACCTGGACGTTCTTTGTCTTCAACGCTGTAATCACCACTTTTAAATCGTCAAAACCAATCTCTGCATGTTGTTTCTGATAATGCATTGTCACCATGAACTTTCACAAGAGTTCTATGACTTTCAGCAGCTGATTTCTTGGAATGAAACAGAAACAAAAGCACAGTTCGCAAATGCTCTTTGGAAGGAACGAAATTCGACATTTTTGAGCACGAATATTTATATGATGTTATTACTTTGAGAACTTTTGACATTTATGGTTTTCAAGCCTTATGTTAGTACAACAAAACACACTATATGTCAAATGATTGAACGTTGCATTAATAGCTGCTGCCATCTATTAAGTAAAACAGCGGGAATTAACCGGTACACCTAGTACTATTCTAATATTTTTTCTTACCATACATCTATATATAAAGAATAAAAAAAGAAGATAAACGTCCTTATATTGAAAATATGAATATAAAGGCTGCAGCTTTTTTTTTTTTTGGGGGGGGGGGGGACAACTTTAGAGATTTTATGCTTCAATGGCTTTTTAAATTAAAAATTTATGAATGACCATATTCTACTTATTTCAGGGTGGCGGCAGGGCCCTTGGGTAATACCTTTTGCTACAAGTTTCGTATATATAAAGTAAATAATTAATAGTTTATTCAAATTAAATGTTTAATTTGAATACATTTTCGATTGTAAATTTTTAATCCTGATAAGGATACGTTATTTTGAAGAACAGAACCGCAGAAAGTTTCACTTTATGGTGATTGTTTCTAATGATTATGGTAATATTATTTCTTCATTATCCGATTCTTCATTATCAGTTTCCTCATCCTTGTTTAAAATGGAAGCATTATCTTCCTTGGATGAACTGACTTCATCCACAATATAATCCTCTTCCAAATTATCAAATAGTTTTAAAACTTACTGAACAGTTAAATTTTTGATATTCTTGAAATAATAAAATACTGTATGCGCAAAATGTCGGAAAGGAATGAAAGAGCAAACGACAGAGAATACACCCTTCCCAGAAACTTTCCTCCCGAGAAATTCGTGGAAACAGGAATGAAGAAATGGGAGGGTAAAAAATTATCTCAACTGCAGTAGTCGTACCGCAGTCTTTTAGACTGATTTTAACTTTAGAATGCAATAAAACGCTGAAAAAAATGCAAGAATGACTTGCAACTTTAGTACTCAAAAGAACAAACAGTCAAGGTCAGCTACATTGCATTTTATTATTGCAACTTTATCGGGAAATGAGTTAAAGATAACTAATTTCGGCAGGAAAAAGACCAACATGCGACTACTGCCGGGTTAAATATAAAAGTATTGGTTAAAAACAACTGGCTTATGTAATATTTAGTGATATATGAATGTTGCTCTCTTAATTATATATATATATATATATATATATATATATATATACAGTCGAACCTCGTTAACACAAAATTGAAGGGACTGGGAATTTTATTAGTGTTATCCGAAATTTCATGTTAACCGTCATAATAGTGGCGCCATCTATGTTAGATATAAAAACTAAATAAATTTACCTACAAATATATCCCTGCTCAAAAAATCATAAATTAATAAAAAATAGTAAATTTCATTAACAAATTATCGTTTTTTAGGCAATAATAATTTTATTTACATGCTAATCATATTTTTAACCCTAGAATGCTACCCTTTCGTCTCCTGGACGAAGCTCGTAACAAATAATGCTTCAGAAATTCTTCGGTACCAGTATTTTATTACAGAAAATCTCTGGTTAAAAAAAAAGACTTTTTTTAAGTAGAGATTTTCTGTAATAAAATACTGGTACCGAAGAATTTCTGAAGAATTATTTGTTATGAGCTTCGTCCAGGAGACGAATGGGTAGCATTCTAGGGTTTAAATAGTCCGTTATTGACTTTGGCTTCAATTTTTGTAGAGTACTTTTTTTAGGAACGTATGGACCCAATCTAATTTGTCCAAAGCTGAGGAAGTATCCTCTTGATCCATAAGGACAGTTTTCAATGCTGCGGTAGATTCATTTATTGACACTAAACTTTTCCTTTCTAATTCAATGTCTTCTTCCTTGTCTGACACTTCAATGCTGTCATCTTTATTTTCAGCAATTATTTCTTCATCTGTCGTCACATCCGAAGTCAGCACATCTTCATCTTTGCAAATGTACTTGGAAAAAACAATGTCTAAGAAAGAATTTACCGATTTTGGCTACATATCTTTTTGCAGACAAGTCTATGACGCTATTTAAATCTTGTCAGTAATCCGTTAGAAAATATGAAATCTCTCTCACCGAGAGCATCAGCAAAAGCCTCTGCTTCATCTTGCAAAACTGCAAAAGTTAAAACAATGTTCTGGCTAATTGCCTCTTTTATCCACCCAAGAGAGCAATTTCGATTTATTCATTCTTTCTTCTACACATTCGTTTTCTTACTGGTTTGAATTAACTCACAGCATAAACCGCTTCAATCTTTTCGCGATTCTTTAAAATTGTAGAAGAATTGTAGGTATCCCATACTTCGCCACATTTTGTGATTTTTTCAGCACTTTATCGCTAACTTCGTTTAATTTTTTTGCTTGGTTTCTTAAGATACTGCTTGCAGTTTTCGACTCATCTTTCCCAGAATTCTACAGAGCAACTGTGAACAAACAGCGTTTCCATTATGTTAGTTAGGTAGTGACGTAGAGATAGTCACTTCTTTCACTCACAGATAGGGGAATTCAGACCCCCGGTTTATAGTTTATGTTACTGTCAATACAGTCAGCCGAGTAATGGAACAATCACTTAAAAAAAAAAAAAAATTCCTTCCCCAATCTATTGCTGATATGGTTAATGTGGGAACACTTGCGCATATCAGAAATCAAAGAAAAGCAGGGATTATTCAGGAATTCAGTATTTCAGAATTTTCTGAAACCCTTTTTCACTTTAAATCGTTTTCAGACCATGAGAAAATTCCACTTTTAATAAGAGTATGTGACATTTAAGTTTGAAATATCAAAAACATTGCATAAGGAATCATGTTTTGACTTTGAAGCAAAAAAAAAAATTTCGCCTTAAGCGGGATTTTCCGAAATTCGATTTCGTGTTAAACGAATTAATTAACATTGATTTTCAGACTCATCTGACGGGACCTGAAAATTATTTCGTGTTAAGCGATTTCGTGTTAACGAGGTTCGACTGTATATATATAAAAGAAAAGAATGTAGTAAAGTTACTTCTTCCATAAACTTCATGGAAGGTCTTTTTTTTTTTCTTTTTTTTCTGTGGGTTCTTTTAGACGTGCCTAAAAATTTTCTCTTTTATAAGTGTAAGCTGTAGAATAACATGCTTCACATTATATTAGTGTTTTGAATTTTAGTCTTATTGTTAACCTTTTTTCTCTAGATATCACAACATTGGATGTCTTGTCTTGTTTTTGCATGATGTGTGCGATATCTCTCTGGAATTTACAAAGCTAAATGTGTATTTTAAAATTCAAGGAAATACGAAGAAACAAAGGCATGAAATAATGGCAAACATTTCCTTCTTTTGTTTTGCTGTTACATGGTATGTATCAGGAGTTTTATTGGCATACTTTTATTTAACTTATAAAAAACAGAAATATTCCATCCTTAAAAATAATTGTTTTTGAATGATTTTTAAAATTTAGTTGAAAATTTGGTTTAAAAGGGATTACTTCTCCACAGTTGACAATGTGATTTGTATAGTTGATTCAATGTGATGCAAGACCTAATTTTTGGTGGCTCAGTGAAGTACATTTTGATCTCGATAGCATAAGCCAATCATATACTTTGCTTTAATTGCTTTTAATCATATACTATTATATATTTGTTATTATTCTTTATAAATACAATTATATTATTTGAAAATATAGTCATTGTTATAATTAAGGCTAAACTTTACAGTCAGCCAAAAAAAAACCAAAAAAAAAAAAACCCATACATTTTAATCATTAAATTGTCTCAGAAAGGGAAAAAAAAAAATAGAAATAACTGTTTAAGGGGAAATTGTCTTTTTTTAGTTTGTTTAAAAAAAGAAAGAAAAGCAAATAATGTAGGAATTACGAAGGTTTAAAGTTTGGAATTCCTAATATTAAACTCCTTTTCAGTCATTACAAAGCATATTCCTGTGTGGTTAGCTTTAAAAGCATAACTCAAAAACTACTTGATGGAATGAGCTGTGATTTCAGATTTGAATATTTAAAATTCCCAGAAATCTTTTTACAAAAAAATTATAGGTTACAATTTATATTAATTTTGAAACTATACATATTTTGAAATTGTTTTCGAAAAAAGTATGAATTGTAACTTATAAAATTTTTAACAAATATATTTCTGGGAGCTTATTTCCACTTCAGATATGCAAATTCAAAATTGTAGATCATTCTGCCAAGTAGTTTTTGAGCCACGATTTAAAAAACAACCTGCGTTGAAATCTGTTTTGCAGTGGTTAAAAAGGAATTTAACATTAAGAGTTTCAAACTTTAAACCTTCATAATTCCTACGTTATTTGACTGAATGACTTCCTGTTTGGTATCTGAATGTAAAATTTGTTAAAAAAACCAAATATGCTATTAATTTGATATTCATATTGAAAATTTCAGAGTTTGGTACAAATTCACTATGAAGACTACCCTTTGAGTTTATTTTTAAAATGAACTGAAATATTACATAATTTCCAATCAAATGACTATTGCCTTTTCTTTTCCTGGAACAATTTGGGGATTAAAATGTGTGGGGTGTTTTCTTTCTTTTTTTTTTTTTTGGGGGGGGGGGATGTAGGCATGATTGTACATGAATAAGGATTAGTTTCATTCAAACATAATTCATAATTATTTATGATTTCTTGGAACCATAGGTCTTTCCATATTATTTGTGCATAAAAATGGCAAATTTAATTTAAATGTAATTGTAAGACCCGCATCCTTTCATGAAAGGAGTTTTCTGTAGTTCAATCTTAAAGGGTAATTTTCTTAGTTTGTTTCCTTAGATATTCCTTTTAGTAGCATGGTACTTTTTTGACATAAATCTTTAGATATTTATACTATTAGTTAATTATTTATTAGGAAATGAAAGCCCTTGATAATACAAATAAAAAACCATTGCATTGTCTTAGTTGAATTCTACTTTGGTGAATAAATTTTCCTGATCAGGGGTCTGTCCAGACATTTTTCCCATGGTCCTGTTATTGTGAAAAGCTTTTTATATTTGTGAAAAATCGAGTCATAATTTTGTGAATTTGAAATGATCGTTATATTCAGGTTCTTGTTTACACATTTTTAAGAAGATATATGGATGTAAAATACATAATATTTTCTTTATATGTGTAAAAGTGACAGGTCAGATTTTACTTTTAAATGATTAATTTGTGATATGTTCAGTTTAAAGATGGAAAAATTTTGTGAAAAACCTATTTTTAAAATAAAGAATTTTGTGAAGGGCCCTGTTTTGAAAAAAAAAAAAAAAATGTGAAGGGTCCTTTAAAGGACCCAATTTTTTCCTAAACAGATCCCTGCTGATGTATTTAATGTTTATCTATATAAAATAGTGGCATATGCTCATTAGAATAATGGGAATTATGGTGTGTAGTTGGAAGGAAAGAAAAATAAAAGTGATGTAATATTTTTATGAAAATCCATAAAAGAAATAGTTCTTAAGCCATATTCTTTTTTGGATTCAGATTATTTTGAGCTACAGTTTAGTGTATAATAATTTGGATGGGATTTTCATGTAATGAAAATATAAGATGACTCTTAGTTAAATGGTACTTATGCTTTTGATGCTAGGGAAGAGTGAATTTACTTAAATTGTTTTAGTTATATTTTTGAAAAATTAGTTTGTCAGAAATGAATAGGATAAATAGTCAAATATTAATCATGGTTGAAAACATAGTTTGGGTGAACTAGGTCTTCTGATTTTGTTATCTTTATGTAAAATGCTTTAAAGTTTTCAAGTACACTTGTTTCTAATTTATCAGCATTTGAATATTATCTTTATAATTCACTAAGTATTCATATCATTCATTAGTTTGCACAAAAATTAATTAGGCAAAATTGAAGATGGGTAAATTTATACTGCCTCTATTAATTCTACTAACAGATTTTAGGAGCTTCATTCTGAATTTGGCCCTGCAGATCTCATAAATAAGCATCAGTTTGAGTTGTAAATATATTTTTTGTAAGTATTTTAACTAACCATATGATACCAAATTTATAAGAATGTGCATGGTTATATTAGTATTTATTAGCTAACACCCCTAGCATTAGCTCCTGCACTATCTTTTGTATGCGTTTAATTCAAGCATCTTTTATACATTATTACGTACATTTGAGCATAACACCATCTTGATTTATTTATCTTATTGCATAATCTCAAGATAGTCTAAATGACCACTATGAACTCCCTGATAAAATTAAAACTGATATTTGTTATTTTGATTTGGAATATGGAATTAAATAATAAATTACTTTTTAGAAATTTGTAAGACCCAAAAAGTGTATTCGTTGTTGGGTTATCAAAAAGGAGTTTTGTGTGTGACCTTTTGATATTAGTTTTAATTAAAATGTTTGTTTGTATATATGACATAAAGTACACTTTATTTGGAAACAGAAAAAAAAATATTTTCAATGTTAAAATAAAATTTTATAAATAGGCATTTATGAGTTTGCAGAAACTAAAACATCACTGTAAATATTACTTTACTAATTACTTATTTAAAAGAACATTATCAATTTTCCACTTTTAAATTTTCTGCATTTTATTTTTTGATATATTAGAATTCCTTTAGTGGCACTATGTTTGAATATTTTAAATTTTCATTATTATACTTATGTTCTTGCACAGTATGATTAAAAACTTCAGAACAGTTTAAAAAAAAAGTTACACTAAAATTCAAAGTAAGCTACAAAAATATATGTAAAGCAGTAAAACATGAGGTTTATATGTATGGTAAAAAACATGAACATTATGCTAGACTCTCCTCCCTACCTAAATTATTTCAACTGCATGTTATTTAAAAAATTTTTTAATAATAGTTAAAAAATATTTCTGGTGATTACTACCAGATTATATGGAATTGCTCATATGGTAATAAATAGAAATCTTTTTTTTTTCAAATACTATATTATACTTTTTTCAACTTCACCATTTCTATAAATTGGTATAGTTTATATAAAATTGCAAATGACTTTTCATTTTTAAAGAGAGAAGTAGCATTTCATTATCTACTAGCTGACCCACCTGACGTGGCCATGGCCCATGATATTAACCATAAATATACCTAAAATCAGTGTTAATGAAAATGTTACGACGAACCTAATGTTGAGGGCTATACTGCTTTTAAGCAGCGTTGTGCCTGCAAAACCTGCCAGCGTTGTGGTTGCAAAACCTCTGTGTTTTCTTCACTTTTTTTCCCCCATCAGGTCATTTAATGTTTTTAAAAAAATAGTTGTTATTGTCCAAACTCTTTTGAAATTTTTATGAATTATAAATGTTTCCGAAGCCTGTGTAAGAAATTCATGAGAAAATATTGATATTTAGTGGTATAAAGGGCTTGTAAGAAGTTTTTCTTCTCACCTTTTTTTCACATTGGGCCATTTATTATTAAAAACAAAATAGTTCTTATTGTCCAAACTCGTCAAAATTTTTACGAGTTGTAAATTTATGTTTCTGAAGCCTGCGTGTAATTTTCGCTCAGAAATATTGGTATTTAATTGTAAAAAACATCAGCAAAAGCCACCTGCGTGTTCACATTCTGAGCAAATAATGAGCAGATTTTATCTTTTTTTGAGTACTTGTAATCACTTGAATATTTTGAGATTTTTATATGTAATATAAATTAAGTGTCTGAAGAATGTGTAAAAAAATTCTATTAAAATACAGGCATTTAGTTACTTTTAGCCTAGAAAAACACTAGGACAATTGAGCGTGTTATTTTGGCAAATTTTGTATTTCTTATTCAAGTATACAAAAACTATTGGTGTTTTTGTCAGATTTAAGTTCAGTTTCATCAAATATTACATATGCCAATTTATTAGCCACTGATCACATTAATTTGAAAGTTTTGCATGTGAAATGTATGTACCTAAATTTGTTAAAAATACAGTAATATAATGTCTTATGCATAAAATTGCTGTGGACTGTAAATAATTAGAAAACAGCCATTTGTCACTGTGTGTTGAAAATTGTTATTATAAACTATTTTTATTATTTAGTTTATATTTATTTTTATTACAGTAGAGTTTCAAAACTCTGCTGCACATCTTGGGATCAGAGGCTGTGCAGATTTTAGAGTTTTACAGATTCTGGATTAAATTATTTTTTTCAACATAGCTGTATCCATTTACAAGAAGAGCATGTAATAATTCAATTTAAGCAAATCGAAACTTGAATCCCTTTTATTTACTTATACATTATCATTTCAATACTGAAAATTATTTTTTATTACAATTTTTAAACATTTCTTGTATAGTCCTTTGCTTGAGAACTTTCATTTTCTCTTGGTCTATACAGCTCTGCTGCTCCAAGAACTTAAAATATTTCACATAAAACCAGACTTTCTTCAAACTTTTATTTCTCACAATCACTGCCAGACTTAGTTTCACTGTATTTAGGTGGTTTCATTATTGAAGACGAAATTTCTTCATCTGCAACATGATTTACCAAAACTTCATCTTTATTATTCATCCATTCAACAATTTCTTCTTCGAAAAGCTCTAGTGAACCTGGGTTAAAATTTTTTGCATAATTCAACAGTTCAGATGCTTTAGCTTGTGATAAAGTTAACTGAAAACCTGAAAAATCTATCTTAATCTTCATTTTTGATAAATAAAGAGCCAGGCCATATTTTATGCCATGCATTAATTAGTTTCTTTTGTAGTGGAAGCCCATGCTTCATCAATTAAATACAGTCTTTTATGCTGAATAATTTTCTGCCCTCTTTTATTGTTTCAAATGATGAATCAGCATTAATAAGCTGCTTTAAAAAACTTGATTTGTAGTGACATTTTACTCTATGAATAACTGCAAATTTCACTGTTTACATTTTGAAATGCAATGGGGATTTCAGAAGATTGTGGATTTTAGAAGTGTGGATTTTCTAGACATTTTACTAGGTCATTACTAGGACATTTTACAAAATCCTGTATATGAATTGAGGAAAATTGCTGGGAGCATAATTGGTTGAGAAAATAGTGAAATGAGTTTTGCTATATTTATCATAAAATGTCTACTGACAATTGAGGGTAAAATAATAAAATTTGAGAAAAACTTTCCATGAAGATCTCAGATTTAATACCTTTTTTTTGTGTGTGTGTCTGTGTGTGTGTGGGGGGGGGGGGGGGGGGGGAGTGCTATAAAGTAAGTCTTATGTTCGTTTTAGGCTTTTAAAGTGGAATGATATAAAAGTAAAGTAAAAGTTAGAAAAAATAACTTTACTGAAAACACTCATTGTATTTCATTTATGAAGTTTTACTTTCTGTAATAATAGAAATGCTTAAAAAAAGTTTAAAACTGTTAATAATATTTATATCTGTTTAAATTATATTGTTTAATGATTATAGTCTGCCCATAATAACTTGACCGATGACTTTAAAAAAGTCTGCAATGCTACAAAAAAAGTTGCTATCACACACATGGTGTAGAAGATGCATTATGTAATTGAAAACCAGATTGTTATAATAAAAATGTTGTAAAAAGTAGTTGCTAGTAGTGATTGTGACCTTAATTAATGAATAAATTCATCTAAATTTGTGTTACTCGCCAGCCAACTTATGAGATACAAGGGTGAGGAATTACATAAGTCCACTTGCCACAGGCGAATGAATTTTTTGATGAGAAGTTAATTTTTAAACAGTCTAAGCTCTGCAAACTATAAAAAATATACCACAAACCTTGATTTTTTATTTCTTGGCCATATTTTGTTTTATTCCACTTTCGGCAATATAAACACAGCACTAAGTTTTATCCAACACTAAACTTTCCACTGTGCATATCTTTCTTAATATTATACAAAACACAGCCATGTATTGTAATAATGAATTATTTTTGCAATTGGGAATAATTTGCCATAGCAATATTTGACTGCAGCATCTTGCTGGCTGGTAAAAACAACTTTTTACCTGGTAACACTTTATAAGAATTCCCCACCCCTGCATAGTTGGGTCTATACATGTACATTACAAGTGTTATGGAAGATTGTTATGGAAATTTAAAAATAAAAAAGGAATATGTAAATTATTTATAAAAAATTCATTGTTTAGAAAAATATCTTTTTAAATGTTGTAAAGTTATGAAAATTTTCTAGCTATATAAAACTATTTTTTATAATGCAAAAAAATATTGTCATGTGGGAATAAATTATTACTTTTAATTAGATACTAAAGTTGTACATAAAAAGTACTTTTACAAGTTTGCATGGCAAAAAACTTTATTTTTGGCATTTTTAATGAAAAGTTTGCGTAATTTCTTTCATGAATTTAAGGAGATTTTGAAGCATTGAAACTGTTAACTTTCTGCAGTATTTTTAAATGTCTTTTTTCTATGAATATGTCTGATAAATTTAGTGTTACCTTTTCTGAAAATTGGTTGTATGATTATATTATGTAATATGTTTAGATTGTTATGTAATATGATTAGATTGTTGTTGTTTAACAAATGTAAATTTTCAGTTTGGAAACAAATGAATTTTATCTATGTGATATTAAGAATTATGTGCATTGGTGGCATCTTCTTTGGAATTGGGGCTAACCAGAGGCTTGAACATTATGTTTACTAAATTTCTTAACTTTGTAAGTTGGTAGACACAATATATGTGAAAAATTGTCAACACTAAAGTTAGGATTGTCATGTTTAAAACATTGAATTTAAACCAATGTTTAAAACATGTTTAGTTATTCTTAGTAAATCTGTGGGAGGGTAAGTGCCAAAAATCTAGAGTTGGCATCACAATAGAATCTTATCTGAGCAAAAAAAGGTTTGGGAAGATAATAATGAGAAAATTGACTATAATATTGGGCAATTCCACAGAAAATTCTCATTTGTGGGTGGGGGAGGGGGGGAGGGATAAAATTTAGAATATGTTTAAGGGTATAACTGGAAAGCTTGATATATTTGTGTTCTATAATAAAATCCTAATAAAAAGGCATTGTAAATTACTGTTTACAAACTAAGTTAAGTACCATTATTGTCTTTGTAAAATCATAATGTTACGTCAGTTACACAATATAAGTTACATGTGTAAATGCCTTATTTTCTTTTTTATTGTTCAGAAATTAATTAAACAGTGTTGTTGAGAACATTAAATCACTTTTTTTAACGGGGTAGTTTTGATAATTTTTACACTTCAATGAAGGCAGAAAAAATGTTTGTCTATTTTATATTACATTAGTTACAAAATTTTAAATTGCAGAAATAATCTGCAGGTATTTTGGGTATTAAGTCCTTAGTAAGAAATATTTTAAATTGTAAAAATTTGTTTTTGCTTTATTAGTAAATTTTCTACACAGTTTTAAAAACAAAATTTGAGGATCAAGTGTTACATCAGTTACGATGGAATTGACCTATTGCAAATAAAGTTAACTTTCAATTTAAGAAATGTTATCTGTATCTCCCAGAGATTACACATTGCAGTTGCTTTTGACAATGCTTAGAAAGATAATTTTACCATTAGTGAAGAGATTAAAGTTAGGGGAAAACTAAAAAAGAAATGTCAGACGATTCTGTTACTAATAACCTTAATATTGCATTTACAAAACAAATTGAAAAAAAGTTGTCTGGTGATGGCCATGACTAAGGGATCATTTTATATTTTATGAGACAACAAAGGGTAGAAGCGTTGCTGCAGATCTATATCCTAGAGTAATTTTCAAGTGATAAACAATAAATTCTCTGTACAAGAATTAAATAAACTTTTCAATTTTATAAATACAGTAAACTATCCCATAATCGAACTAATGTGGACTGGAGCAATCCAGATAAGAAAGAGGGTTATATTTTTATTTAAAAAGTTATAAATGAATCTATTTGATGTATAAAACATTTATTTTCACATTTTAATAAAATTTTAGTATTAACTTTTAAAAGTAAAACAATAAAAATTGGGAAAAAATGCACACCTTTACTCTCTAATGCTTGAAATGCTTCCTCCAAAGAAACACTGTTCTCTTCAACAGGTACACTTCATTCTCATTGTTTAAATTCATTTCCTTATCATTTATGAAATTTAAAATTTCTTCTTAGGTCAAGTGGTGATTTAGTCAAAAACTTCTATTTCCTTGATATTTTCACAACCACAAATTTCCTTACTTTATTTGTTAAATCTAGGTCTTTTGGATTTTCTCAACTTTCATTGATTGCAAAAAACTTATTCCAACGTTTTAAGCAAAGTTGAGCTTTTGACTGTCTCCCATGTTTTTGCAGACCAGACTATTGCACCCGTAATGTTTATAAACTTCAGATTATCCAAAAAATTAGCATCCAAATCAACATAGGTAATTCTAAAGAAATTAAAAGAAGAAAAAAATTACATGCATGAAATAAATTTTGAGTTTTTATCATTCCAGATATTTGAGAATCTGGACATGAGAGGGTTGGATATGGGAGTGTCTACTGTTTAACATTCTTTTCTTGGTAGATAAGCTTTGGAAAAGACATATCTAAAAATGTCATACCTCAATTGCATACAGTTGTATGCTTAAAAAAATATTCTCTACTTTGTGTTTACCCAAAGTAAAACTAAAAATCATTTAGATGTTGATAAGAATGTCAATACGAACGCCCAACTTTGACACCATATTTGGGTTCTTCAGTAAAATTTACCATAAGATAGCAAACTGGAAGTCATTCAATGAGGAAGTTTAGGATGTGCATTTAAAGTTTTGAACTTGTAATGTTAAATTCATTATTAATATTAATAGTTACAAAACAAGCTGAAATGCATGTAGTTTTTAAAGCATAATTCAAAAACTAATTGGTGAAATGAGGTCACATATTAAAAGCTTCTAGAAATAGATTTGTTAATTTTTTTATAGCTTGCAGCACATAATTTTTTTTAATATTAATTTCATAATTTATGTATATTTTAATTAATATTTGAAAAAAATATGTATTCTAACCTATACAAATTTTTAATAGAAATAGATTTTTGGAAGCTTTAAATATGTAAATCTAAAATATCACCTCATTCTGCCTGTTAGTGTTTGAGTTACATTTAAATTTCATGCATTGAAATTTGTTTCAAACTATTAATAAGGAAAATATAATAAATTATAACACCTTGTAATAATATATTTCTTTTAAATGCTAAAAGGTGTAAACTGAAAACATAATTAATATACACTAATATATCTAATAACTTTTATTAGATTGTTGACATGTTTCGGCTTACTCCAAGCCATCATCAAAAACAAATGAGAATATTCTGTAAATATAAGGTCTTTGAAGTTATTATTTGAAATGTAAAAATTTAAAATTAACGTACTCAATTTTGAAAAAGTACTTGAAAATTAAATGATAGCATTTCAAATAATAACTTCAGAGGTGATCCAGACTCTTGAGAGAAAATCTTCCCAAGACATACACACAGGCTATTCATGGTGAAGGCCCCCTCACCCCCCCCCCCAAAAAAAGGGGGGGGGACTTTCAATTGTTCGATATAAATTGTTAAAACAATCAATCACTATAACGTGAATCTTCTGTTAATATGCGATGTTAAATCTTAAAATAACTTTATAAAAAAAACCTTTAAAATGTCTCTTCCTCCCTCCCCCCATCCATAAAACGTTTTAACAAAAAGGCTATCACCCCCCCCCCTCCAAAAAAAAATTAATTGTGCCAAAAAATAAAAATAAAAAAGCTTTTGTTAAAACGTTCAGTCATTCAAAACATGAAATCAAAAAAATATAATCAAAATAATAACTTTTAAATAATAACTCTTCACACCCTCTCCCCATCCCCACCGAAAAAAAAAAAGAGTATAAGCAGCCCTAATTTCTTTCAAAGTTGTACATTCTTTACCATTAATGTCTGATCAAAACAAGTTTTCCATGCTGAAAATGTGCTGAAATCAAATTTTAATTTTAGAATGAAAACTAAATTCTCTCAAATGAAATTTTTTAAGATTTCAAGAGATACATATATGCAAAAATATTAATTATTCACAAACACACACCTATCTACAGAGATGCTTTTATGTTTGCACCCAGTAGCAGAATTTTTCGTGTTAATCTGCAACAAACCAAAATTTATCTGTGATCCAAAAATGCCAGACCAAGCTTACTATCATAAGAAATTACAGTAACTCACAAAATAAGCAAAATTTGTATTTATAAAGAAAACATAAGAAGAAAATACAATAAATCTAGAGACAAAAAATAAATTTTAGCAATTTTTCATAGCCCAGAATTTTAATTTAAACTGCTATATTGATCGATAAAGTCAAATAATTTGCAGCACTGCTGCCGTGCTGCACTGTTTCTGCTACTGGGTATTATACATATGTGTGGAAGCACGTGTTTGTTTTCAATACAGCAAAAATGTTATTAATTATTTTTAAAAACATTTTTTAATAAAAGATTTCAAGCATCTATTCATTACCAACTTTATACGTATTCATACAGTAAAGAGTTTGCTCAAAAAGTTTTGTTTAAAAAAAAAAGAGGGGGGTGGGGGAAGCAGCACATCCATTCTTAGAAAAGGGAGTGAGTATTAGCTCTTTTTAATTTTTAATTACCTCTGTATTAATTAAAAATTGTTTCTTTAAATACATTCTGATACTGTAAATGATAGAAATATTTATATTGTCATCAATGTTTGTCAGGAAAATAAAAATTTTGAATTTTTCAACAAATGAAATCACATTTGTGAGGCTGTGTTTTTACTACAACAGTTATGTAGTAACAGCTCAACCTTTGAGAAATAGTTCTGTGTATGTAAAGTCTGTATGAGCAAGGAAATGTAAATCAATAAAAATATGCAGATTTTAATAAAAAATATTAGGAGTAATAATTTAATGTTTGAATTTTGTAGTTTAATTTTTCTGCCTTTTAGAGTTGTGGTTACTTTTCTCAATTTTTGTCGTATTAAGAAAAATACTCTCCACAAAAAAGCAAATGTAAATTTCTATTTATTTTTGTTTTAAATTACAATTTTCACTTTAGGCTTTCTAGTTATGAAATAAAAATGTCTTACTCGTGCCTTTTTATATAAAATTTTTATCTTATTTCGGAAAGCGGCATCAGCCAAGGAAAAAAAGAAAAAAAAATCTCCCAACTTTTCCTGTGACACCTAAATAATTACTCACATTTTAAATTTGAATTAAATTTATTAATGGTTGTGAATTATTTAATAAATCTAAGTCCTTAAAATTGCACTGAATTATTTATTTTTATTTCAGAAAGAAATTTGCAATGCAGTCTCAGTACATATCACACATTATATGGAATTGTGTTGTTTCAACTATATTGCATATGCTTATCACATAAAAGTATATCTGTAATAGGATACAATGATATATTTCTATAAAATACTTTCATAATAGTGGTATACATCAATATTGAAATAATCATTAATTAAAAAATAAATAAAATTGCTCATTAACCTTTAAAATATACAGATTATTTGCATTTTTATATAATGATTGAAAAATTTGTTAAAAATTGTATGCAAACTCTTTTTAATTAAACAATCAGAATAAAGCTTATATTTAGAACACACCAATTTGAAAAGAAAGTGGACTAAATCTAGATATAGAAAGAAATATATATTTTGTTTCTATCTCTTACTTTTCAAAGCTTTTTCTTTATCCAATGAGAGTAAAATTGCAAACCTTGAAATATATATTTCATTTTATCCCCATAAGCTACTGCATCTCCAAACATTGTATAACAAAACATCCAATATATCAGGAGTTCTGCATAATTTAATGTTAAAACATCGTAGTCTTTATATCTCAAAAGCAATGTCTAACAACAACAACAAAAAGAGTGAAAAATATATTGATTTTAGTGAAATTATGTGGACTAGGATTGATTCAGAATTACATTGCTCTCTAGAGTACAGTTTATGTAATTTGTCCTCAATAAATTTAACATTAATTTTTTTCCACATTTAATATAATTTTTTGGCCCACAGCGTTTTGTTGATTGTACATTTACAGTGCAGATGATGTTAAGTCGAACCTCGCAAAATTTTCTCAATTTGGAGAATTAGCTAAGGCCAATAAAAAAATTTTGATGGTCCTGGGGAATAAATGAAATTTAATTTTACATCATTTTCCTCCTTGATTAATTTTCAGTACCATTCCAAAAAACCAATGTCTCATATAAAACAAACTACATAACTTTGTAATGTTAAGCGGGACATAGAGACAACTGGTGAATTTGGTTCATCATTAAATATTATAAATCAGGGGTCGCATTCGCCCTGCAATTCCTAAAATTTTCTTATCGCCCTAAAATTCTACTAAAATTTTTCTTGTTTCCCTAAAATTTGCTCCCGATAACTATTTTCGTTTACAAATGACTGATAAACAAAGTTAATTTTTCTTTGTATCGTGATCATCAAAGCTGATTCTTATTAGACATTTTCATTGGTTGTTCAAAAGTAAGTGGTAAACAACAACAAAGAAATAAAGCATCGTAAGTTTTAAGTTTAATTAAAACTGCACTTGTTTTACCTCATGGTAATGCTGATTCTAATAGGGGATTTTCGATAAACAATTGTATGCTAAAAGTTGGTTTCAATGAACATACGATAAAAAGTTTGAGATTTGTAAAAGATGCTGTTCAAAATTATGTAGGTGTGAGTAAAGTACCGTAATTTCTGGCAGATCAAGCAATCATATTTTGACCCAGAAATTTTATTTTATAAAATATAACTTACTAGATCGCTGTAAATATTTGACTTCAATTATTGAATAAAATTTCTGGGTTGAAACAGAATTGTTTAATCTGTGGATTATGCGCCGGAAATTACGGTACTTATTTCAACTTGCTTGTTAATTGATATTAAGAATTCACATAAAGTTTATCAGCAGTATACATGAAAAAGAAGAAAAGCTCAGAGATTAAAATGGAGAAAGACCAGATTTTAAAGAAAAAATTAAATGTGAGACTAAATAAAATCAAAATTTATTTTCTATGAAACAATTTTTAAACAATTGAATATTCTTTGTGTTTCATTTAACTATGCCTTTGAGATGCTAAAAATTTAGCAAGGAATACATTTATCCTTTAAGTAATTGGAAATGGGAAAGCCCAACTTTTGATGAAGAGAATTAAAAGTAAAACAAAATAAAATTTTGAAATTTATTTTCTATGGTACAATACAACATATTATGTATATTTATTGTATTTTTTTTTTTTTTTTTTTTTAACAATTGAATATTCTTTGTGTTTCATTTAACTATGCCTTTAAGATGTTAAAAATTTAGCAAGGAATACATTTAGCCTTAGCCAAATTTAAATAATTTTGTTTTTCATACAAATATACAAAATTCAAGTATTTAAAGAAGTTTTTTGTGAAAATACTGAACAAGATTGCAAGAAATCATATAAGATTTATTAAAGAAACATCTTATAAATCTGTTAGATATAGAAAAATTAAGGTAACACCATTTCTTTACTTTATTTTTGTTATAATTTGCTCTGTATTTGAGACATCTTTAGAACATTTGAATGTTTACTTTAAAATTTTGAACATGACAAAAAATTTTAATCAAGAATTTTCTAAGAATTTATTTGCTGTGTTTAAATTACTTGTGTTATAAATACAAGTGAATTGAAAAATCATTGGGAATGGTGGACATAAATTAGCCCTAAACTATCCCTAAAATTTTATTGTCTAATCCCTAAAATTAATTAAAATATTTGCTGCACCCCTTGTAAATAGATGAATATTGTTCATCATAATTGACATCATAACTCCAATAATCTTTTGACTAGGGTTTGAACTCCTGAAATCATGTCCCAGGGACAATCTTTTGAAATACAATATTGTAAATTTTTTCTTTGATTCTAAATATTTTATTTAAAAAGAGCACTGCCTTTTCTAAATACATTCTGACATTTCTCTTTTCCAAATACGCCAGAATGTGTTTAATTATAGAAACATGTTTCATCTTGTGGAAAGAAGCTTAGACTTGCTAAAATATATTTAAATTTATCAAAAATATATAGTGATTAAAATTACTAAATAAAATCAAATGCAAGGTTTTGAACATTTTAAAAATAAAAATATTTTAATAATAAAAAAAAGATATAATTAAAAAAAAGGGGGGGGGGCATTCTTTCATTTTCTTATTCTGTATCCACAAGTTTTTTCTTTTTTCAATTACATTAATGAGGATAAAATTAAAAGATTGTTTGAATTAAAAAAATGTTTATCATAAAAATAAATAAAACATAGGGACTACACATTAAATTTATTCTGTGAAAAAATATTGCAGTCATAAAGAAGGTTTTTTAACACTTTCCAACATAGTTGAAAAGTGTTTTGACTTTGGTTTGTCTGTCTGTGCTCTAACTCTTGTAAATATATGCGGATTGTCCTGAAAATGTTACATGTTATTGACATAGTACAATCACTATTGAAAATGAAGTATATATTTGTAGTTAATTTACAGAGACAGTCAAAAGTATTCAGTTGCGTTACGGTCAATGATAAAAATTGTTTCAAGTGCATTTTGATGATGTTGCACCATTTCAAACATAATGAAATTGATATGCATTTATGAAGTGCACTAAAACATACTTTTTGTAGAATATGGGTTGGGGTGCAAAGCATTTATTATTCATTTACAGTGTCAAACAAAATATTTCTGTTGCACATTGATCTATGGGGAAATATTATTTGCAGTGTAATTTAATGTTGTTACACTATTTCAAACATAATGAAATTTATATGCATTAGTGATTAGTTAGGTGCACTAAAAGTTTCTTAGGGAAAAGTAGGGTGTGCATTGCATTTATCGTTCATTTACAGTGACACATAAAAGAATTATCTTACAGTACTGTTTATGAGCGATAATTGCTGGAAGTGTGTTTACAATGTCTGTTTGCATATTTTAAGTTTAATTAAGTTTTGCATAGTATAAATGCATGTGTATAAATTCTGTTGATCATATGCAGGGTTTACAAAGGAATTCCTAAGTATTAATGACTATGAGAGTGAATTGTTTAAGGGTTTTTTAAATTGTGTAATGCATTTTCATGCTGAATTATATTTAGTATACTAATAGAAGTTTGTAGAATATAAATAAATTTATATACAGGCCTATGCAAAGAAGATAATTGCCATTTATGGTTGGTAATTATTGTAAGTGCATTTTTTACCTGATTAAATTTTAATTTAGTATGTGGTGTGTACATAAGTCTTTAGAACATATATAGGGCTACACAAAAGAATAGAGTGCATTCCCATCTGTTAGTGAATATTGCTAAAACTAAATTTTAGCATTCTATGTAGTATATAGGCAAATCTATAGATCATATACAGGGCTGCATAAAATAGACTACTTTTTTGACAGTGAAAAGTAACTAACTCCTAAAACTAGATTTTTAAATGTGTTAATGTTTTCAAAACTGTTTACTTACATATCTTCTTTCACCTTATTTAACGGGGAAGTTCAGTTACTTTTTTTAGATGTGTTCAAAAGCGTTTCATAATCTATGCTTATTGTTTATTATCACGGAAAAACAGAGAATAAACTTTACCATGTAAATAATAAAAAAAGATGAAACATTAATTAAATATAAATTCAGCAACTCATAGCAACCAGAGTAATATTTTAGGCAGCATGTGCAAAGTTAGATTTTTATTTCTTTGGTGCAGTTTCCCGAAACAAAGCCAAATTTTTATGTAAGCTTCAAGAAAGACATTTTTATTTCATGACTAGGAAGCCTAAAACATATGTTATTAAAAAAAAATAAAATAAAGTAAAAAAATAAATAAGTAAAAATTTTATTTAATTTTTCTGCTTTTAAAAATTACAATTTATTATTTTTAATATTTTTTATTAAAATGTGCATATTTTTATTAATTTATAGTGACATTTCGAAGCCTATACAGACTTTAGATTATAGGTGCAGATTCACTGTCGCCAGTCGCCAAGTGGCGACTAAAGTTTTTGCTTTGGTGACTAACTTTCTATGTTCAAGTCGCCATGTGTTTTATATGGATGCCCCTTTTTCGCCAAAAGGCAGATTTCCGCTTTATTTTTTAATATGAAATCCGGGCATTCTCCTCTATAATTCAGCAATATTTAGCTCTTTTTTTTTTCTTTTTTCTATTGTCCATAATTAAAAAATATGATTGAACATAAATGTTACATTTCCATTAATTCGCAAATTTCCCTTTTTTCAAATCTGCAATGTGTGCAGAATCGGAAAAAAAATCCTGTTGATATACGTTGAAATGCGAATTTCAAGAAGAAAAATGCAAATTTTATCAATTGGTCGCGAAAAAAAGCACGAAGTTCATCAATCGATTGCAGAAAGAAAAAAATGTTAATTTCGTCAAGGAGTTATGAAAATAAAACATGAAAATCGGCATTCGGTCACAAAAATTGTAATTTTTTTGTCTCCATAGGGATTTAAAAAATTCTTTAATAAATCCTTATAAAATTCTCTTTGCAACAAAAGTTGCAATGAGGCTTATAGTATTCAATCTTTCTCCATCATCCTTGAAACAGTCAGAAATTGTTAAATTTATTTTATTAAAATCTAAAACCTAAAAGAAAATAAATCTTCGCCATATTTTTTCATAAATATTTATTTTTAATTTTGATTTTTATAGACATATTTTTTTATGCAAGTTTCCTACCTTGAGCATTTATTTTCAGCTATGAAAAATACTTTTTTCGGGGGGAGGGGGAGGTTAATCTATAGATAAAAAAAACTTAAAGAATCGTTTATTCCCAAAATATTCAGGCCTTACATTACAAAATTTATTCCTACAAACTGTATGTAATTATGGTGGGAAGATTCAATATTCCATTGTCCAAATTTAATTGAGAAAAAAATATTGTTTTTATGTGTTTGTTTCACAATGTGGCCACTGGATTTTTTGGGTTTAGGAGCCACTGGCTCCTTTCAGATTTTGGGAATCTGCACCTATACTTTAGATCCAACGATTAGAAACAATTTTTTGAAGCTGGAACTGTACTTTGAAAATACAGCCTCAGAAATGTGTGATTCGTTGAAAAATCCAAACTTTTGACCCGCCCCTCCCCTCTCCACATCTCAAAAACTATAAAGTTTAGAACAGAAACAAATTGCATGTGTTCATACTAAGACAGAGGTAGTATGTACACAGTTTCCTCAAAATCCCTGTCAGTGGTTTACAAACCATTAAAAAATTGGTTGAATTGACAAAGAATGACTCTAAACCAATTAGTTGTTTTTAATCATTGGCCATTAGTTTATTATTTTATTTGCTTATTTATCTTAGGCTTAAATTACTTTTTATCTCGAGATCCCTGCTTCTTAGGGGTACGAAACAGAAAAATGTCCTTAAATTAGGATTTCTTTGAACATATTATGGTTAGAAAACAATTTGACTCTGTTGTTAGTTACTTTTAAGATGTAAATGCTTACTAAGAACTGTTTTTAAAATTTTGATAATTACATGGGGGAAAGGAGCAGAAAACCTAAAATCTTGATTACACTGAAACTACAGAACCAATTTCAAACCTTTCACTATAGAATCATTAGGTGGTGGTGAACAAAGCTCACAAATAGTCTGCATTTTATCTGTTTTTTGCAAATGGTTTAGAATCAAGATTTTCCTTTTATAAGTAACATTTTTATTATCAGAAGCAATATAATTTCCAATTCATGTTAACATGTACACAACTCTAACATGGCTAACTCTTATTTTTAACAATGTTTTCAATAAGTATGTTCTATTTTCATGTGTGCAAAGTCACAGGTT
Organism: Maratus michaelseni; assembly: GCA_963931845.1. Lineage (NCBI taxonomy): Eukaryota > Metazoa > Arthropoda > Arachnida > Araneae > Salticidae > Maratus > Maratus michaelseni. Next base: position 358,457,509 of record OZ007589.1, read on the forward strand.
TTGCTAGTATTTTATATATTTTTTAATTGCATATTTGTTCTGTGTATTCAGTTAATTTTAAATATTTCAGTATGATTAAAACTGAAATAATAATTCCACAACTTACTTTTGGTTATCTGTAAATGAATAATGATGAAGTTTAGGTGAGAGAAGAATGGGCATAAAATAAATTATTGCACAGGAGTGCCATACATGCTAAATACAGGCCTGCTTGTAAGTATATACAGTCGAACCCCGCTATAATGAACTCGGGATATAGTGAACACTCGGATATAGTGAACTTTTTTGCTGGTCCCGTCTGAACTCCCATTTAACTAATGTTATTTTATACGCTTATAGTGGACAGCTGAGATTTTGGTAGTTCGTTTATAGTGGACTGAAATTTTATTTCCCCAGAATTCTTTTTTCAGTTCTCCAACTTTAAACTTGCACTAGTTGGGACTGGATTGCAAATGATGACATGGCTTTATATTGCTTCAAATTTCACTCTTTCACGCTCATCGCCTAAACAGCACATGGCTTTATATTGTTTCAAATTTCACTCTTTCACGCTCATCGCCTAAACAGCACATGCTTCTTCTTCCTCTCCTCTCCCTATTACAGGAACAAACCTCTCTTCTTCGTTTCTCCCTAATTTTAGGAATAAGCTCTGGTGTTCACTTGCTAACTTTGTCCTCCGCCCCTCGATATAATCGGAACAGTCCAAGAATGTCCCTCGTTTTAGTGTCTCACTTCATTATTCTTTTGATTGATTTGAGATATGAATACTTTTTTCAAGAGCAGCTAAAAATATTGTAAAAATGGCGAATTCTTTGAAAAGAAAAGCATTTTCGATTGATGATAAGGTTAAAATAATTAAACGTATTGAATATGGAACAAATCAATCGGCATTGTGCAAGGAATTTTCCTTGTCAAAATCTACAGTTTCGAACATTTGGAAAAATCGCAGTGCGACTCATGCTGCACACAATAAAAATTTGGATTCTTCGAAGAAACTACGTCGGGCTGAAAGAGAAAATGTGGAAGAAGCTCTATTAAAGTGGTTCACCATTCAGCGGGATAGAAATCATTCTGTGACCGGACCCATGCTTCAAATTAAATCGAATGAGTTTGCAGAAAAATTCGGAGAAAACAGTTTTGTGTGCTCTAATGGATGCTAGATAGGTTTAAAAAAAAAAGGAACAATATTTCTTGTGGAAAGATTGTTGGTGATGCAGCAAGTGTTTTTGCATCGGATGTGGAAAAGTGGAAAACTCAAGTATGGCTGGATGCAATCCAGGGTTATGAAAAGAAGGATATTTTTAATGCTGACGAAGCTGGATTATTTTACAAAATGACTCCCGATCAGACGTTAAAATTTAAAGGAGAAAAGTGCACTAACGGGAACCTCTCGAAAGTGAGAATAACTGTTCTTGTATGTGCAAATATGAACGGATCAGAAAAGCGAAAATTAACTGTCGTGGGTAAATCCCAAAAACCAAGGTGTTTTAAAAATGTTAAAAAACTGCCAGTCAATTACAAAGCTAATAAAAAATCCTGGATGACTTCCAGTTTTTTTTAAGAAGAACTTGGGACAATGGGACAATGATTTGTTGAAGCAAAAATGTAAAATTGTTCTCCTTGTCGACAATTGCACAGCTCATCCCCACTTAGAAAATCTGAAATGCATTAAGCTCGTTTTTTTGCCTCCAAACACGACTTCTGTACTACAGCCCATGGACCAGGATGTTATTCACAGCTTGAAGTCCCACTATTGGAAACAGCTAGTGATGCGTATTTTTGAGAACTGCGCAAAGAACAATACGGAATGCAACATCTCACTTTTGGAAGCAGTCGTTTTGTTTGAAAAGTCATGGGGACAGGGGACTTCAGCAACAATCCGCAACTGTTTCCGACGCGCAGGTCTTTCGAAAGATGTGTTGTGGGAAGGAAAAGATGCCAAAGTGGAGGACGAAGATGATGAAGAAATCTTACCAATAGCTCTGTGTCTGGAAAAGCATAATGTGAACATTTTTCCAAGGGACGTTACTGAGCACTTCGAATCTTGCGATAATGAAGTGTATACTTCTGGTATCCCCACAGATGATGACATTGTATCTGAAGTTAAACAAAAGAACGATGTTGAAGAAGACTTAGAAGACGATATTGAAGAAGAATTTGAAATTTCGGCACCTTCTATCTCGGAAGCGAATACCCTGAACATTTTTTTTCTACAGGAAATGTGAACCAAAAAATATTAGATTCTTTACCAATTGTTGATAAGAAAATTGATGAAATCTACTTAAAATCAAACTGCATTCAATCAAAAATCGCAAATTTCTTCCATAGAATGTAAAAATAAAATCAAGTTTTAGTAAGTAACTTTTTTCTTTTTATTATTTGATTTGTTGTCAATTTAGTTAGTTAATAATTTGTAAGTAAATAACGTATGAAAGCAAACAATATTTTTACCAATACACCATACACTAAAATATCAATAATAACAATCATATGCAAAAAAATATTTTCTTTTTAAAGAATTTGGATATAGTGAACCATCGGTTATAGTGGACATATTTCTGGGTCCGTAGACGGTTCACTATAGCGGGGTTCGACTGTATATATATATTTATATATATATATTGATGCTACATCTTCCTGTCTTATCTGTTAGCATAGTATGTGTGAAAGTAAGCTTGTTAGCAAAATACATTATTAGATTTTAAAGGGAGTTATAAGTTGCCTACAGATTATAACTAAATATGACATTGTTTTCAAATTATGCAAGCTGAATGCAATATTGAGAATTTGTGTGCAAAGAGAAAGCTGTAAAAATATATTATGAAATTGTGAAGCATGTTTATGCATAGAAGCTCAGTTATTTCAGCTTTAATTTGCTTAATTGGGGGATTTCTTTGCAAATGTGGAAAAATTTATTTTTAGCTGTATACTTAGGATTGAAAAGCAAAATTAACTTTAAAATTGTATTTTAGAAGGGAAATTTATTATGTGTTGTTCATTTATTAATTTAAAATGTATAAAATGCAACGTAGACATAAATAATTTTATTCATTTGAATATATCATTTAAAGAATATATTTTTTAAAGGTTTGTTGCCCGTCTTTACTGGTATCCTTTGAGAGTTCTGTATTCTGCAACATCTGATGTGCAAAGAATGAAATTAGTCCTTCCATGTGCTCTTTTGATGAATAGTTTGCTATGGATTCTCCAACTTTTAAATATCTACTGGTTTCTGGTAATTGATTTACTTCAGAATTTTAACTAATAGTTTAGATAAACTTCAAACATATTAATTTAATTTAGCTTATCTTATACTTAGCTTATCAGCAGTTTTTAAACTATGGCCCACATCACATCTTATAGTAATCCATGAATATCTCATATTCAATGTAAAATTGTTTACTTATCAAGTAAAATCAAAAGCAAAACTAAGAATACTGTTCAAAAGTACAGTATCATTAGTTTATTTATCTCTATTAGTTTATAAACCATGTTTTCAATATTTTAAAGAATATCAGTAATTTCACTTTTAAATCCTGGGAGTCCGTGAAGACAGGGAAAATATAAAAAGGGGTCCACAGTAACTAACAGTTCAAGAACTGCTGCTTTATACCATTTTAAACATCTCACACAAATTCTACAACAAAAGTTAGGAAAAGTTTATTTTTACTATCTGAGCCAAAAAATAATTGAATAAATTAGCCTTGAAATTTTTTTATTGTACAGCAATTTAAAATCTACCTATATATATATATATATATATATATATATATATATATATCATCTATCATGCATCAGATTTATAATATCCTTTTTTATTTTCAATATTTGTGCTTTTTATCTTTGACATTTAAATTTTTTTCTTTTATCCGTCAATTCTAGGCTGTTAAATGTATGCTTTTATGTGCAAGTTTAGAGAATGAACCATTTATATAAATTATAAATATCATCTGTTTTGAATGAATTTGAAAAAAAAAAAAGTTTTATAAGCTTGAAAGAACTTTTTAAGTTTACACACAAAAATAAATTTTCATATTTATTTAAAGAATCGTATTTTTAATGTAATTCAATATTAAAGTGCATTTCAACACCTTCATATATATATATATATCTGATATTAAATATAACATGGTACATGTCATGGTTTGTCATACTTTAATCATAAAACTACAACTTCATTAATTTTCATTTGTGGTATAATAGTTCATGTTTTCTAGATAAAAAAATGAGAATAGTTGTTTAACAAATGTTATCAGTTATATTTACTAGTCTTAGTTTTCATTTCTTTTCTAACAAAATTAATTTTTGCATTTCAGTTTATAGTTCAGTTTTTGTATCGTGTTGCTACTGGTCAGGTTAAAGAAATAGATGACACTAGGGAATATGATGTTGAAGAAAAAATAACTAAAGAATATTTATCTAGTAGGAGTAGTCATACTTTGCAAAATGGGTAAGTATTAATAAAATGTGTATAGCATTGTTTCAAAGTGATAAATTAATGATTATTGACTAATGAACTAATGTTTTTTCTAAATAAAATTGTAGAATGGTTCAAATGATAAATAATCTGAAAAGTTTTGAACTTTTTAAAAGACATTTCATTGTCAGTCACAAAGAAAAGGTGTTCTTGCATGCAGGTGCTGTGTGAAAATCTATCACTATTGGTTCCAAATGCCTTGGAACAGTATGTTAAAACTGCTTAGTGACTCATGTAAGTGTCTGAACAGTGGCATACATAATAATTGAAAGCCTACCCATTTTCCTAAAATGTGTGAAGCCAATCACTAGAGGGCATTGAAATCCTGCACCAAAATTGAAGTTTGGCCAAGGCTTATTGATAGTCTGGGAAAGTTCCTGAAGTGGGTATGTCATCAATTGGTGGGTTTTAATTGAATGTGGCTTGGGTAAATTTTCATTTCATCATTGTAACCTGGTTTGCTTTTGTTTGTTTTTCAAAAGTTCATATAATAAATTGTAAAAATAAAATATTTATTCTTTTAAGTTTGCAACATATTTTAGTAGTTATTTTTTAAATATTTGTTCTATGTTATTTAACAGTTTACTGTAAAATATGTAAAAATTTTTAAAAATGGGTAATAAGCATCATTTAAAAAATATATATTTTGTTTATTTTTTGAATAATTTATTTTGATAAAATTGATTTGATAAATTTTTAAATATTTTCCTAAACATTCTGAACAAATTTCTTAAGTATTTTGTAAATATATGCAAAGATTTTTTGATAGATAATTGCTCTCATACTCTTGCTACATTCGAAACCACCACTACATTGCTGTCAACATTGCTATTGTTTGATGCCAAATTGATGACACACCATTTATGGAGCTTTAGCCTGGTAGTCTGTAATCTTCCTTTATCTGGTTACATTCCCTCACCAGTCTTCACTAATCTGGTTACATGGACGGTAGTGTAAATAAGTGTCGTCAGTAGGTCTTCGAGGACTGTTCGATGAGTCTGGTCAAAAATAAAAATAAAAACTTTTTCCTGACAAAAAACTTATTTTTCAACATGTCCCCTTTTCAAATTTTATACGCTTAGTGCAGCGATGTTAAAGTTTTTTATACCATCCATGAAATTTGATTTATCAAAGTCTTCAAAATAGGCAATTGTTTCAGCAATAACTTCATCATCTAATGTAAAAAAAAAAAAAAAAAGAACCATTTTTTCAAATTAAGAAATAAAAAATAATCTGACGGTGCCAAATCTGGTGAATAGGATGGATGCTGTAGGATTTCACGTCACTATAAAAACAGTTTTGTTGTGGCAGTTGAAGATGAATAAGCTGGTGCATTTTCATGGTGGAAAAGGACCTTTTTTGCAAATAATCATTTTTCCTTTTTGTCATTTAAATGATTCAGTGACGATGCATAATATGACCCAGTGAATTTTTTACCCTTCTGCAAAAAGTGAATGACAATTATACCAAAAATATCCCAGAATGGCTATCACCATTCCAGCTGATAAAACAGTTTTTGCCTTTTTTGGAGCAGATTTTCGAATGCAACCCATTATTTTGATTGTTCTTTCATTTTAGGTTTGATGACGAATCCAAGTTTCATCCACTGTTATGAAACAGCATAAAAATTCCTTTGGATTTCATTAAAATTTTTTCAATCCATCCTTAGACAGGTTAACCTGCTGACGCTTCTGATCAATTGTTGGCAAATGTGGCACCCATCTTGTCAACATTTTTTTTTTTTTCATTTCTAAATTTTCATGCAAAATATTGTACACCCAATCATTTGAGATGCCTAATCCTAATGCCTTAGGAGTCTAACATACTTTTAATCTCCTGTCTTCCGTCACCATTTTCATTGTTTCAATGATATCTGGAGTCATCACCACAACAGGTTGTTCAGGGCGCTCAGCATTATATATGCTCATATAGCCACTTCGAAAATTTCCAAACCACTTGTAAATTATTCTAATCAATGGAGTAGACTCTCTGTAATGTTTATCCATTTTTGTTTTAGTTTCTTCTGCCATTTTGCCTTTTAAAAAATATTTCATTTTGGCATGAAATTCTTTTTCATTCATTCTTTCACAAAATGCAATAATTGATCTACTAAAATGACTTTCCAGAACAAAATGACTGCATCTTAGTGAAATTCCACATACCCACCTACTAGACTTCCTGGATTCTGTGAATGCAGCTGTTGTGGTATTTCTATTGCCATTTATTGACTTTGCACAGACTTATCGAGTACCCTTCATAATAATTTTAATTTTACAGCATGCACACAATATGTGTACATATTTTTATATAACTACAGGATATTTAAAAATATTAACAGAACATATCAATGAAAAAGTAAATAAGCATTTCAGCAAATTAAAAAAAGTTATTTAAATTTAACAGTACAGTGTTACAATCTATCAAAATCCATTTAAATCTTATAAAATTGAAGGGTATAAGTAATTGTTAATTTGAAAGTACGATTGATATTTCTCTAACTTTGATGAGCGAGAACGAACTGCTATCTTGGACAAGGTAGAAATGTAAACAAAGATCAGATGATCCACCGAGAATCTTGGATAAAATTGTCCTAAATCCGATTATGTTTTTACTGCAGTTTTTGGCAAAATGGGCTTGTCTTCTATATTATGTACGTTACAGCCTGAACTTTAAGATAATTCAGAAATACTTGCATAATCATGTTATTAATGTATCAAAATGTTCCTTTTAAAATTCATTTTACAGGGAAAATCTATAAATCATAAGATGTAAAATTTATATATGAAATCGGATGTAAATCTGGTAAATAATAATCATTAAAACCCTATTCTTCATTATTTTTAAATATAATTTTCAATAATATTGATATACTTATCCCACTACGTCATCATTGGGTCATTTGTTACTGCTTAAATGTCTATTGTATGGTGCATTATTGTTAACCTATAACGGTGTACTGCTGCAGCATATGTGGCTTGACACTTTTACTTATTAGATTTATGCTGTGTATATTGCAGCGAAAAATATTTTATTTTTATCATTCTTGATACTTTTATTTAGTTCTGTATTTTCGTTATATTGTATTATATCCCAATGAAAAATAACTCTTTATGACTATAGATGGCACCACCATATGGGTGTTTAAGACTTACGGCATGCAAATCAGCAGTGTGACTCAAATCATTATTGTAAAGATGTCTATCATTTAAATAGGCACTACTGCATTTTGTGCATATATAAATAAACTTTCTGTGTTGTAGAATAGAGATGCCTCCTTACTGTCAATTAGAAAGTTATATTAGTGGGGATCAAGCGGATGTGATCCAGTCTGTGAACAGTGTTTGAAGAAATATTTAAACTTAAAGTCATTTCTATGGGCAGATTTGAAGACTATCTGTCAAACATTCCGCGGAATCTTTATGAAAGATCAACTTTTATTTGCATTCCATCCCAAATGTAATTGGCAATGGAACTGGTGAAAACATCAGCAATTACTTCTAAAAGAATTTGAAAAAAAAAAAAAAAAAGAACATTTGATTTGAAACTTGTTTTGCCTTTGTAGCAGATAATGTATCTGTTGCAAAAACATTGCAGTACACATACATATGTGAAGCATGATTTTCTGCTTATACAGCCACCAAAACGAAATATGAAAGCTTAATAAAAACAAAGCCCGAGATTTGCCTGTAATTATCAACAGTTTAATTGAATATTAGGATCTCCTCTTTACCTACTCCATTGCATTGCTAAACACCATTAAATTATAACAAATAGCAGATTTATGGGGCTTTGTCATAGAAATTAATTCTAATCATGAGTCAAAAAGGTTTGGAACCACTGCTATTTGGTATTCATTTGGTACTTAATTTCACTTTGTATGAAAACTAGCTTGAATCCACCGGGTAAACTTAAAATACTTCTGGGTTGTTAAAGGTCAATATGCAAATTGCTTTTGTTTTTATTGCTACAAGTGCAGAACACCCTTCTAAAATATTTCTCATTAGGAATTCTCATGCAGATAATGATCTAGTTAAAGTTGATAAACAATGCTGCAGTCATAAAAAAACCCAGAGGGTACACTATAATCAGAGAATATATGCTATAGTTTTATATGAAAAACAGAGGGTGTACAGGGTTTTCTTTAAAAAATACTGTGTTATTAAGTTATAGTGTGTATACCACTATATCCTCGACTACATCCCTATTGATTAATAAGAATGGTCTTGTATTACACACACTCAACTTTTTATGCATGTTCTTATAGAAGATTAAACTAATTATATAAGGATGCCTACAGAGCCATGATCGGCATAACAGGCAGTTATACAGGCGCATATAATACACTGCAAGTCACTGCAGATTTCATATATTGTATTTTACTTTGAAGCATCTGGAACTAATATGAATAATTATAGATTTTCATATGGCACTCGTATGTAATATTTGTTTTTATAACTACTATTTGGCTTCACAAACCAATTTTTTTTTTTTAGTTTTTTTTCCCTTATCATTTATTATGTATTTATTATGTATGCATATTTCATTCATTTTGTTACATGATTTAATTTCTTTTCTTAGTATTGTAAAGACAAATGGCAGCTGTGATGGAAATGTAGTTGTAAATGGTGAAGTTGATGGCATAAGAAATAGAGCAAAGAAAGAAAGTTAAAGTTTTTTAACCTTCCATAAAATTCAGTTTTGTTTTGTATCGCCCATTTCTTTAATCTGTAGTATCTGGCTGGAAGTAACCAATGTTTGTATGAGACAGCTTGTTTTATAATATATTTTTCAGCATTTCTGTGCAGACTTTAATCTGAAGTGGGATATTAATTAAATAGGGTATTTTTTCATATGCATCCTCAATTATGCCAGTATGAATGTTTTTAAATGATCAGATACTTTTTTAAAATTCTTATTAACCTACAGTATTTCTAAACATTTTAAAAAATGTGCTTAAATAATGTACACATACATGCGTATAGAGTGTATATGCATATGTATTTATATAATGCACAGTTTTTTTGCTTTGCTGGTCTAGGCATTGATGTAAATAACTGTATTTGGAAACTTTTTGAAATATTTGGTAACCACTGTAGACCTGTGTAAAAATGATTTATAACTATTGGGAATACACACATTCATTTTACAGTAGTTTTTATATTTTGTTATATTTATATGTATTCGTACAGGCATATTTATTTAATTGAAAATGTAAAAAAGTAATTTTTGTGACAGTTTTGTGTTTTGAGAACAATGTTAGTTTTGTTGATATATGTTCCTTAATTAGTATTTTTAAATCAACTATATGGTTTTTATCTTTGTTATTGTTATTTATTATTCAAAATATTTCAACTTATTTTAGTTTTAATATCATTCCTCTTAGTTTTGTTTCCCTGTCTTTTTTTTTTTTTTTTTTATTCCCATGCAAAAAATCATGAAAACAATGCTTTTGAAATATATTTTTAACTACAGGGGGAGAAAAAAAAGTTTATAGTAATCATTTAGAATGATCAACATTATTTATAATTGTGTATCTATTGAAATATTTTTTCAAATCTAAATATTTGTAATGAAACTGTTTAATGCAGTTAGTTTTTAGAGTATCAAAATAGATAACAAAGCAATTTGTAATTCATCGAAATGAACTTCAAAATGTAAAATTTTATCCCACAGTTTACAATTTAAAGAACAGTAATTTTAATCTGAAGAAAATTTTCTTTTATTTATTTTTTTAATTAGTTTTTAGCATTTTAAAATAGTAATTACAGTAAAGGAGGTTTGCTTATATAAGATTTATCTGGCAGATATCTAAGCATATCAAGCTATGCTTTTTACTAAATTCTTGATCTGAACTCTTTGAAAGCTATACTCTCATTGAAAGAAAAATTGCATGTGAAGTTGTGTAAATGTGATTGTGTAAGCTTTATGTGAATGCATATAATAAAAAATAAATCTGTAAAGATAATTAAAAATTGGGCTTATTTAAGAATGCAGATCTTTTATAGCCTTTTGAATAGTCAAGAAGCAACACTATTTATGAAAATAGCTTTTCTAAAGTTGTGAATCAGTAAGGTTAGTCATTCTTTTCTTTCTGTTTTTTTCCCTTAAACACTTTAATTCTTCTATATATAAGACAAAATTTTGTAGTTAATTTGGCATATTTCAACTTACTCTGCATTCTGTGATCATTTCTTTCATCATTTCATTTAAGATTTGTCTTGAAAAATTAGTCTTTAAGTTAACTGTTAATTAAAGCGTTGATAAAAGGAGCTGATAATTATTCTGTAAAATTTCTGGATTATTTCGTGTTACTGACTACCTTAATTGTTTTACACATTTTTTTAAAATTTCAGTTTTGTTTTTGCTTGATTTATTGTACGAAGCCCTGTATTGTTCATTTCTCATTAAGTTTAAAGCTTAATTTCTTGCTGTGTTGGTGATAAATTGGAAAGAAGGATTTGCTAGACATAATTCTTCAAAATCATTAACAGAAAACTCCAGAGTTCTCCTGCATTTAATTTTTTTTTTAAGAAATAGGAGGAAAAAAACTGCTGTGTAATACTTTCTCACTCCTGTAAGTTTATAGGCTGATATACATACATATGCCAAATGCCATTTATGGTATAGCAGTATTACTTCCCACCCACCTCTATTAATAAAATTTTACAGATACTTCTAATTTAAATGAACATTTATGAGAAATTTATTTTCTAGTGAATATTTATATATTCATTTTTTTACATATGCTATTAAGTGTTATGTTATTCTTAGTTTGAAATTATCTTTTTATGTGTTGAAAATTCAATTTGTTGTATACTTTTTTTTATTTTTTTGTCTTTTTAAATTTACTATTCCTTCTTTGAAAATTTATCTTTAGGATAATTATTTCTGTTATTAATATAAACTGAAAATTTACTTTGCCTTGAAACTGCTTTTGAAGAACGCAAAATCTGAAATAATCTGGAAAACATTTATGAGTTTTTTAATTTGATACTGTGCCGAAATAGTCAATGATTTTAACCCTTTTAGTGTGTTGACTAATGTCGACATCTAGGAGTTGGGTGCTGTAGACTACATTAAGCGTCGACAAAAGTCACCTAGGTGTGTATTGTGCTCATTGTAGTTCGTCATGGGCTTAGCAGTGATGACGTATTGCACCTGCATAGTGCAGTAATTTGGCTATAACCAAAACCAGCAGCGTGCTTTTTGTATAACCATAAGATATTATGTTTAGTTTTGTATTGGGTCATTCAGAAAGTCGTGTCCCTTTTGGGAAAATCAATTCGTACCGGAAAATCCTGCCCGGTAATCAGATAAATAATGTTGCTTTTTTTGGTCAAAATATTCTGCACAGGGCATTAAACCCCACCCCCCTCCCTCAAAAAAAAAAAAAAAATCCGCACTGAAAGGATTAACAATTAAAACCCTAAAAAAATATTAAATAAAATTTGATTTTCAAACTCTGTTTTTTAATCAGAATTATGAGATATTAAAAAGCGTTTTAATGTCTTTATTAGTTTTATTCAAATTTTCATTTTACTATATTACTTCTTTTATATCGGTACTATTCTCCTCTTCCCAGACATTTTATCCTATACACAAGATTATAGAGGGAAGATAAGAAGAAAAAAATTGCTTTTAATTGGGTTTTAGAATTTTATTTATTATTAATGTCAGCAAAAATTTTATTTTTTAAATGGTTCTTATTTGTATTTGTCAGGATGTACATAATTTTATGCCTATACTTTTTAGAGTATAAAATATTTTATTTTCAGATTCATTTGATTTAAAGGACTTTGATTATTATTATTAATATTAAAATATATTATGAACACAAGATTTGAATTTCAAACTATTTTTCAGACTCAATTAAAATAAATAAAAAGAAAGAAATTCTGTGAACTGCGATATTTTAAAAATAGATTCATTATTCAGCTTGTAAAGTTTTGTTTTTCAATAACTGGAGTTAATATGTTAATTTAGAAATATTTATTCATGGTGCCAAATATTTATCCCTTCGTAGATTACATCATCAGCATTCTGCTAATTCATTTTTCAAACTTTTTTACCGTATTCATTTCTGTTATGAGGAAGCCAATATTGTAATGTACTATTTTCACTACTTTTTTCACTTTTTTCTTTCAATGTACTATGACACTATTTTCAGAGTCTGGGGCTAAGGAATAATCTGTGTTGCCAGTAGGAGACTACATTACATTGTAAAAATATTCCTTGGTGTTTAAAGCTCTAAACTTTCCTCTACCTCTAGTTGGCACCTAATCAACAGCAATGAGTATTTTTGTTTATATTCATTATGCACTTCATCCTTTTGGTTTATATCAAAATTATTTTAATCCATAAGTTACGTCATCAATTCTTTGTGCATTGTGAAGTACATACATACCTGGAACCCAACCACAGGAATTGTGGATTAACAACATTCGTTATCAATGATTCAATATATTTAATAAGAAATATGTTCTTAAAGTTGTACATAAAAAAAAAAGAAAATTCTCTTTGCAAGGAAAATTGTGTAATCTGAAGGGTACATAATTTCTTTTTTTCTTAATTTATGTATTAAAGTTCATCTGCAGTATCACACTGTTATTTTTATTTTCTAAGTTTTGCTGATAAATCAAAATTAAATTGTTGTTTCAAAGTAAATTTTTAGTCTGATAATGAAAATGTAATATTGCAAATTAAATTAGTTACAAATTGAAAGAGAATTATGAAGGTAGATAAAGAAATTCAATTAATTGAAATTGATAAATTTCAAAGGATTTCATGCCTTTCTTAAGCATATGTTCACTTTTATTTTTGATATGCCTGTGATCATTTATTTATTTCATAGTTTATACTTATTTGCATTAACGTTTCCTAAATTTTGCAGACTTTCTTTTGTGCTAATTTATTGCTATCCATAATTTGTTTTGTTAATAAGATTGACTTTAATTTTCTTAATATTGATATTACCCAATTTTTAAATCTCAAAGTACATTTTTTGTTTATCTGTTTTAATTTATAGATTTAAGAAAGCAAATATTATAATTTATCTGTATTCTAAGAATTTCATAAAATGTAAGTCATTTTCTATTTTATACTTTTGTTTAAGTGGTTATTCATATATTGGTGTCAGTGCAATTTTCAAAATAAGAGAACCAAAATATGTGAAATTTACATCTTGCACACTTTAAATAAATTATTTGCAAGTTAAAATAAAACTCCTGTTTTGAAATTTAGATTGGCAGCTATATTTAGAAAAATTAATTTTAAGCACCTTCCAAAAATATACAATTAGAGAAATTGCTTTCCAATGTGTGTGATGTTAATGTTCTTCTCAAACAACTTTAATCTGGAATTTTTATTGTTATATTCATGAAGTTAATTGATGTTTGTAAAATTTACCAAGTAATACAGTTTCTGCAAGAGGTTTTTCATGGAATCTGATAAATAAGGTTTACTGAATTATTTTTTGTTTTCAGAAGGAAGGCAGTTAAGTTTTATTTTTGTTTTAAATTTATGTTGCAATAATTTCAGAATGGAAGAAAAAAAAAGGATTTTTACAAGACATTGTTATAAATTTTTTTCATATTGACAATATGACAAACTTTCTTGTTAATAATTGTTTATAGTTTGAGTTAAATTTATTGAAAAAATAAACACAGGTACAAAGGGGGGGGGGGGCAATACTATATAAACTTTTTTTTAAATTTTATACTCCAGAATTAGTCTTTCTCTCATTCTAGATGAGATGTAAAATAGTCAGCCCTTATATATATAATTTTATATATATAATTGTAAATAACCATTATAAAAAAATCTAAGTGTGATTACTTTAATATTAATTTGTTAAAATATCTAGTTGTTGCAAGTTTTTAAGTAAATGTCATTTGTCCAAGAAATAATGGGTAAATGTCATAAATTTCTGGAATCTGAAACGTGGAAAGAGGCATTAAACTTCCATTCACACCCTTCCTTTCTTCTAGTACTCTTTTACTTTTTATTCAAACTTCTTTATTTTAAAAACAAAATTTTGGTTGATAGATCTGTAAGTTATACGTACGTTTTTTCAGTTTATTATTTTTTTCTTTGTCATTTCATTGATCTGTGATATTCCATTATTGATTGAATATTATTCTTGCCTATTTTATTTGTTCCAGATCTTCACATAGGGAACCTTATATTTTCTTTTAAATTTCTGTAATGTTTTGAAATTTATATTTAAGTATATTTTTCAAATGGCAGTTTTTACATTGAAAAGAGTTTCGTTCAGTAATGAAGTGAAGAAAACAGCTGCTTTTTTCATTGAGGCATTTTATATTGTCATAATTATGCTTCTTATTCTGAAATAACTGGCTGTGTATGGCTTCCTTATCAACTGTTGTAAAGTTTTTATTCATAGTTTATTATTTAAAAGAAAAGACTATTAAATCTAAATATTTTAAATTCATTAAAAATGAAAATACCAAGTTTATCTCGATTAGTGTGGTTAATTAATCCTGCGATATTACTGCACTAATAGATACCCAGCCAACTTTGTCAGAAACCCAATATACACAAATAAATGTAATAATACACTATGCTATTGTTTTTGGTGTATTATTGTTAGAAAGTACATATTACATCTTGATTTGAAACTTAAAAAAAAATTATTTATTTTTTTATGGATTTTGATTAACATAAACATGTGAGCTAATTTAAAAGTAATAATCAAGAAATATGTGAAAGTCAATATTAATTCTGCATTGCTACAATTCTTTCAGTTATCTATGTTAACTTATCATTAGGTTTAATTAATTTTTTAAAATTCACATAATTTTATTTAAAACTTGAAGTAATAAAATTGTATTACTACAAACTTACATTTTAATTTAAAAACTTGTCAATTGCATGATTTTTTTCTTCAGTTTGGAATATATCTTGCAGTAGCATAAAATTTGATTTTCTAATCCTTGGTACACTTGCATACTTCTACTCATGTCTGCATCTATATCTATCAAATGCTTTCTGGAGAATTCTAATTTTTAAAAAGCTTCTTAGAATTCTTTTAACATTACATCTTTTCCAGCATTTTCTGCAAATTTCATTTCTTAAAAATTCAACGCCATCTTGAGGGGGGGGGGAAAGGTCACCCATTTCATGCTCGCGCCACTAATTGATATTTTGCCTGTGCTAATCGAGGAAGCATCTAAAAAACATTTAACACACTAATTAAAAATAGAAGGAACTGAAACTGCACTAAGTGAGGGATACCTGTATATAAAGTTAATGATTGTACTGGTGGAGAAGGAAAAAAAAAAGTGAAGCCAGTTGTATCTATAATAATTTAACATAATAAAATCTAGAAAATCATGTTAATAAATTATTTAAATATGGTTCAATAAGAGATAATAAATGGTTAATTTGAGGGGGTGAAATTACTGATTTTTGTTTTATTTCTCAATTTTACCATTTCAAAAAGGAGCTGCTAATGCTACCAACCTGTTGAAAAATTAAATTTTGTGTGTATATGCTTAATCTTATAATTAATTTCTCAGCATGTAAATAGCTTGAGTAAATACCATCAGACTGATAAAAACTGTAGAGGCTGAGACTGAAATGATTTTTGTGCGATACCTGTCAATATCTATTTCATCTGACTTGAAAATGTTATACATGAGTACCATTTTTAAGTGTATTGTGTATCTATCTTCTTTTTATAAATTTTATGTATCATTTTTCATTGAATATAGATTGTGTGTAATCTTTATTATAGTACAGTTGAGACTGTTATAAGCAAAATAAACCTAAAGCAATTCATAGTTGTTTTGGAAGCCCAAAAAATAATTTATAGCAACTTTTAATATTGTGCACTTGTATGAAAAAAAAAAATATATATCTCTTTTATTATTTTTTTTTCCCCTCCTAGTTTTCTTTCCTAGTGTTTTATTTTTAATGTTTTTTTTTTTTAAGTATATACTTAGTCTTGGTGCTATGTGGATGGGTTTGTTTGCAATGCCAAATATATTTAACCAGTAAATTTGTGCTGTGAATTGTTTTAACAATAAAAATACACGAAGGATTTTTCCTGAAAGTTATGGAAGCATTAAAATGTTTATATTTTGTTTTAAAAAAATGTTTATGCATTGATCAACTTAAGTTTTGACAATCTGAAGTGATGTTTCAGACTTATTTTATTTTACATTTATTTATTTGTAAATGAGTACCAATCATAATTTTCTTATTTTATAATTAACATTTAATTTAATAAGAAATCTGTGTATTTCTAAATATTAATTCTTTAAAGATTCTCTCATTGTTTTGCTGGTGTGATTCCTATTTAGAGCAGCAGTTGTTTACTTGATGATTTTGATGCAATCTGTTGTATTAAGCAAATCCAGTTTGTGTATAATGAAAAGTATTAAATAAATGAACTAAAAATAATTTGGAAGAAGAAATCATGTAAAATTGATTAGTATAATTTTAAAATGAAATTCTTAATCTGTTACTTTTTGTTATTAATAACCCATTTTAAAATTACATACCAATGTTATGAGTCATGAAAATTGCTATTGTGTGATGAATGACATTTCAGTGGACGTTTAAATAGAATATCGACCAACCCCATACTTTTGTGTAATTTGCAAATCTAAATTTTAAAGAGTTAAAATTGAAAGGATCGGGTTTAAAAGATCTGATTTACAATATATCAAGTATTTTAGATTGTTCATATATTTATTTTTCTATGAGAAAACATCTGTATAAATATGCTCATGCTTGTCTTCAAAATACACTTATAATTTTAATGCAAATTTACTTTTTTGATTTTGTTTTGCATAGCAAACACATCTGCAGATATAGGTAATCCTTTTGTTTTTTCTTTAATTATTCTGCAGAACTTTTATTCTTTCTTAATTAACAAAATGCTCCACCAGAGTAAAAAAAGCAAAACCATTTCTTATAAATTGTAATTTAAAGATTAAAATTTAACATTTATTTTTCTCTTTAATATTTAAACATTTAATGATATATTAGAGCTTGATTATTTTTTATTACATTATTTTCTTTACACGGTAGAATTTTCGAACAGTCATTCTCTTAAATAAATCTTTATGACAAAGATAGAGTCGAGATTTATTCTTCCTTTTAATATTTATTATTCATTGCAGAAAAGCTACGATAAACATGTTTGAGCAGATTTCTCTAATATTTGTAAAATTTAAAACTGAGAGAAAATCAACAAATTGTAATTTCAGTTCAATTCTTTTTAATGCAACTTTCTAAAATTTATTTCTGTTGACTCCTCTTCTGTAATTTTCGGCTGCCCATTGTCAATTAAAACAAAAGCATTTCTTTCTTCACTTAGAGAAGTTGTGTCAAGTGTTGCAGTAAGCAGATACATTTTTCAAAATTTATGTACATAGTATTAATTTTTTTAATTTGTTCAGTGACATTTTTATCTAGATGACACCACATCCTTACTTAAGAGGCTACTTCACTCGCACAAAAACACCTCTTGCTAATGTTAATCCTATGGAACAGTTATTTGATCTCGTTTGCATTTCAATATTTTTAAGTGATTTATTTTTGCATTGGATGGCCAAGATCAATCACTATGCAGGCCCTTTTTTAGTTTTTCGATTTTATTTGCAGGTATTTTTTATTAACATACTTTCACTTTCGTAACCGGGTTCGAAAGTGAAAGTATCGTCATTAAAAAAAAATCTGCAAACAAAATTCTGAAAAAAAAAAGGGCCTGCATAGTGATCGACCTCAGCCATCCAATGTAAAAAAAAAATCATTTTAAAATATTGAAATGCAAACGAGATATTATAAAATTGCCTCATAGGATTAACATTAATGAGCACATGTTTTTGCGTGAGTGAAATAGCCTCTTAAGACAATTCTATTGCATTTTAAATTGTAACCCTTTTCTTTCTCTAGGACTAATTTTTCTCTGAAAGTATTACATTTATCTGAAGATGTGAAACCATTCTCATGATTTCCCCCAAATAATCTTATGAAGACTATACAAACATTGAAATAATTTTCCAAAAAATTAAACTTTATACTGAACATAATGATGAAATAAATGGCATACTATATGTTAAAGTAATATATTTTTTAATTTATAACATCTTCTGAAAACTTTCATGGCACACCAGTGTGCTGCAACACACTGGCTGAGAAACACTGCTTATGGTTAATTTTCTGATCTTGTAATGCACTAATTTTTTTAACTATCCCCAGAGGATTGAATTTGTCATTTCTTATTAGTTTTTTTTTGTATGTGTTAACATTGTTGTAAATCAGCTTTTAAAAATATATTACTTGCGATTTGTTTTCTTTAGATTTATTTTTGAGAAATATTTCTGAATTAGTACCTTACATTGTAAAAAAAAAAGAGAAAAAGTTAAACTATATTTATATGATAGTAGCAAATAGAAATTTGCCTCCAGATGAGGAAGCAATCAAGGCATCCTATATTCTTGCTATGTTGGAAAGGCAACTTATATATTATACTAATCTTATATAGTTCTCTTCTGTGCAATTAGTCATTGCAGTACCTCTTCTGTCAAAAGTATAGTCTCTCAAAATACAAACCATTCAAAATGTCTCATTTACTGTAATTTTTTTTTTTTTCTTTGTCTTGTCATTTTCAAATTTATTTTTTGATTGCCTGCAAATAAATCATGAACATTTTGTCCTTGAATAAAAGGCAATATCTTTGACACCATCTTGTCTGAACAGGATGTAGGATGATACATTTCTCATAATGACAAAATATATATATATATATATATATATATATTAAGAAATCAAAATAATGTAGATCATTTACAGGAGTATACAGGAATTGAATAAAAATATGAAATTTGGTAATTTTATTAGGATTTTATATTTGCAGCTGATCCCTGAAAAAATAATTTTCATCTTCCATTTTATTACGTCAAATGATGTAAATGATAGATCTTAAAGGGAAAGGAGTGGAATTTCCAGATCTAGCTCATGAGCGCACATTTGTATAATTTGTTGTGCTGGATACAAGTTTGTTCTTCCTTTGAGATGTATAAAATTCATCTATTTTTATATATGTGTGTGTGTGTGATTGCATGGTTTTATACATACCATCAGATTTCTCTTGTAATTGCTCCCTGTGTACATTGAACTTGTTGGTATAAAACTAGTACATAGAAGTATGTCGTCTAGTTTTATAAGAAAAAGACAATGGTTCTTCCATTTTGTGTGCTCCACTATTTGATGTGTTTTTGGATTAGCAGCATCTTATATTCAGACATAGATCATTGATGTTTTTACTATTGTTTTTCATTTCTTTCAGTTTTAGATAAACAAGAACATGCACATTTGAATTTTATTTTCAAATGAACTTTAACTTGGTTAGAATTGTTCTCTTTTTATATTTGGTAAATAGAACCCACTTAAATCTTTATTAATAATGTTTTTACAAAGAAATATCTAACTATAACAAATCATAACACCTTGTAATTGCTATTAAAAAGAGGTATCTGTTAAAAGAAACATTTAACTATTATGGGTATATTTTATTAATTTATAGTTTTATGTACTATGCTTTTTATTAAACTATATGCTGTAAAATAAATATTAAACTTCCTCCCCCAAAGAGAAAAAAATTAGCATGAAATTTATATATTTTTATTTTAAAATTATTCTTATTTTATCAATATTTTTCTTAATTTACCTCCTAACTTCTGCTATAATGCAGTAATGTTATACACAAAGTGTAAAGATATTGCATAGCTTGGATAATTCAGATTGCCAAGGTCTGTTTATAATTAACCAAATGAATCCTAGGTGGCATGCATAAAATAAGAATCATTGCCTTAAGATATCACTTTAATATGTATTTATATACATCACTGTTTAATCCCCATGTGAAAACAATATAGTGTATCATTTAGTGCATCTTAAAGTATCCACTTATTTCAACCAACCCAAACCATTGACATTTCTCATGTTGCTTGTTCCTTGTATTATTTTTGGCTGATCTTGCAATTATTGATGTAATGTTCTGCTCATGTATGTAACGAATTTTGCTGTTCAGTCATTGCAGTTGAGTTAAAAACTAAAAGTGTATTTTAATCACACACTATGCCTTTTGAATGGCAGTGTCATAAAAATAAAAGTATGTAAAACTAGGTCTTTCTTTTATTTTTAAACTTGTATTACAGAGAACACATACCGGGTCTCACTAATTTGTTAGTTGATTAACTCATCAGTGGGCTGGGCTAGTACTCCCAAATTTGTGCACATGCACAGGGCCCTCAAAAGAAACTTATTTACAGAGCCTGGCACCTTTGCCAAAAATATTTTGTATGCAGAATGATCTTGAATTGAAATCTCAATTTATCTTTGTCTCGAGAGACCTGCTTAAACACTGAGGAATTGATCCAATGCCTTTAACAATAAGTCAAAACCATTGCTAAATAAGTTCTTGAAAATGAGATTTATTCCTGATGCCTACTATGAACATAGGATCCAAACTGCCTAGTTTTAGCAGGATAGAGCTCCTCCACATTCAGGCAGTGTTCTGTATATTTTCTTCCCGGATCATTTAGGCAAAAATTTACTTTCTTAGCCTTGAGTTCTTTTTATAGGGCTACATCAAAAGTTAAAGTCTACAAAAGCCATACTCAACCTGCAGTCCGGCAACCCGAGAGATATAATAATTAAACCATATTTATAAAATTAATTAATGTAGATAAAAGATATTTAATACTACCTGCAATGTTAGGTTTTGTTTTATATATTTTCATGGGAGGACAAAATCTGTTTATGCTGTTTTAAAAATTTTGAATTATATTCAAATATCTTAAATCCATTTTCTTAGTCAAAACTTCTTTTAACATATAGTCCTATTTGTGCTACAGTGGAGTATATATATTTCTCAATCTTCCAGTTAAACATTATACCAAATGAATTAAATTTGCATTATATATACATTTAAAAAAAGTGGCACCAAAAACTTTACACCAATATTTCCAAACTTCACGGAATATTTCTACAACCTTTGCAATGGAAATCTATCACGAAGTATATTATTTGGAAATAAATAGTGATGTTAAAATTTTTCATAACATTTCTTTCTCGACAAACTTTCAACCCTACTAATAATATTAACTTCGTTGCAATGCTTTGTTATCTTATTAATTTAATTACTCCTTTTTTACATTGTTAAATAAGTGTTGCGGCCCGCCTAACATTGCTAACATATGTTTTCGGCTCGCGAGAAAAAAAAAAAAAAGGTTTGAGTATGACTTGTCTATAAAGATCATCCATAAATTATCATGGAAGGACTGATAATAGTCTGTTTCAATATATGAACTTGTGAGTTATCAAGAACATTGAGACATGAAACATAGACTTTGTTTCATAGTCTCCTCAAATAGCAAACATTTTGAGAAAATCACCTTTTAATTTCTGTTGCTGTGGCTTATCCTCCAACTGTCTAACGAAGTCAGACAAGATCCAATATACCGTTAATCCTTAGAAAATCAAGAACCAGAAGGAGGGAAGCATATAAGTCCTCTCTGGAAAGACCCAAGCAGTCCAGTATGTGTTTTGCAGAGGCCTGTTGAGCTTGACATTTAGTGCAGATTTTAAAGGTCTTTCTGACCTCAAAGAACAAGAGACTTTTCGCGTGTCCACTTGCCAACCTTGAAATCTCTGTTCGAGAGGCTCTGTCACAGTTGATAGCGAACGAAGAGCCCGACTCTTTGCACACATACCAGTGGTGGCTGGGAGGGACCTTCCACTCCTTTGAAATTTCAGATTTATCTCTATATTGATGCTCTGAGTAGGTAAGGGCTGAAGAGGAAGATATAGATTGACAACAACCCTCCTTGGTCAAGCGATCAGCTTGCTCATTGCCATAAATGTCTACATGCGATGGAATCCACTGAAAATTAACATCATGGAGCTTTGAAATAATTTTAAGTTTAAGAAGGATGGAAATACTAGTTTTATCTCCAATTGTAATTCAATTGTGAAGGCGTTGAAGGGAGCTGCGACTGTCTGAAAGAATCCAGAGGTCTCCGAAGTCCCACTCGCTGAAAATAGCCTTGAGGCCTTGTTAAAATTGCAATAAGCTTGCTTTTAACCCTTTCCGGCGCAGTGGTCCCACTCCCTTGATTTTATGTACGAGTTTGGAAGAGATTTGTGCAGAATTATGGGAGTTATCATGTCCATAAAAAAGTGACATAGTTTATATATATATAGATATATATATATAAAGTTTTGAACTGGGTGTGATTTTGGGTTCTGGGAGTCATGATCGGCGTAGATCTGCAAAATTTTTTCAAAAATTCCAACTTAGGGAAGAATGTAATAAATAGTATTTTTTACGAAATCTACCTAAAATAACCCGAAGACTTTTAATTTTGTGAGTTGGGAGGGGTGGGAGGCAAAGAGAAAAAGTATAAATTGTTTTCATTATTGGGGGAAGGAGGCAGAGAGTTTAACAGATGTCTGATAATTTACCTTACTAAATATTTACAAATAGCACAAAAGATGAAAAATAAACAGTTTAAAATAAATTTTGTATGCTTGGTAAGGCCTAGAAGTGACATTTTTCGAAAATAATATAGGAATTAAAAAATATATATATGTAGGAATTTTTATGTGTGTATAAATACATATGCACATTATAAAATGCTTTAAATACATAATATTATAGAGCATACAATAATATGCACACATTAACATACAATGCAAACAACTTATAAAATTTTTCAAGCTCAGACTTCAAATCATATGAGTTGGGTCTGAAAAAAAAGAACCCAAACTCATTTCTAATAGGAATATTTAAAATGCTTTCATGTCTGAACAAAATTTTTCACTAGTCTTAGATAACAATTGTTTTTCTTCTAAACTTTTCTAAAAAAAAGAAAAACCATTTACAGAGAATCTCACTCATATTCATTTCTGTGAGGTAATGAGAGAAAAGATTTCATTGTAAGAAACGTGTAGCACAGTTTAAAATTCTCCTTCTGAAGTTTGTCAATAAACGGAAATGTGTTCGCAAACTTTTGTGCTGCCCTGTATATAATTTACAGAATTTATACTCACCACGTAATTAACAAAAAGTGAGTTAAATTTAAAATCGCGTTCAGCAACTTAAAATGCACTTCCAGGAATTATTGTTAACAGACAGTAGAGAATTCTTTTGTGTGTCCCTGTAAATGAACGATGACTGCTATACACACAATATTCTGTTGTAAGCCTCTTGTAATGCACCTTAATGATAGATATAAATTTCAATGCATTTAAAATAGTGAAACATTATTTAAATAAACCGCAGACGATTTTTCACCATAGACCGCAATGTAACAGAATTCTTTTGACTGTCCCTGTAAAGTAACTATAAGTGCTATGCGCACCCTATTCCATATTAAGCTTCTTCTAATGCACCTTAGTGATATATATAATTTCAATGCGTTTAAAATAGTGAAACATTATTTAAATAAATCGCAAATGATTTTTCCCCATAGACCGCAATGTAACTGAATTCTTTTGAGTGTCCCTGTAAAAAAACTATAAGTGCTACACACTTCCATTGAAATAGGGAACATGCTATAGATAACGACAATAACATATAAAAATTGCAGAGCAATTCGAGCATGTGTACAGGAGTTAGAGCACGGACAGACGGCCAGACAAACCGAAGTAATAAACACTTTTCAACTAGGTTGGAAAGTGTTAAAAAGCAAATACATGGGTCAGATTGTGTTCAGGTAAATCTAGGTTACCCAATTCAATTCCGAATTCAAGGCAGAGTTTTTCTGAAGTAAACTAATTAGTTAAATTAATCAGATTACTTCATATGTTTGCAGTTCTACTTTTATGTGTGTTTCTTTCAGATTTCATTAATTTCAAAATGACTCTCCTTTTTCAAATACCAATATATAAATCCTTAAGTTTTATTAAGACAACAAGATACCTCTTTCAAAAATTATAGGAAATATAGGAACTTTAAAAAATTATAGGAAATATAGGAGTGCTACTAGGCCTGTAGTGGATCGAAAAATTTGTTTTCACAATTTCAAAACCTACCTATGCGGAAAAGATGTTCTGTTGTATGGAGATTAAGAGAAAAATAATTAAAAAAATCAATTTCAAAATTTAATACTGCCGCAATGGGGTTGAAATTTCTAAAAAAGTGAAAAAAAGACATAATTTTGGTTAGATGATTTTTGAATAAAAATAATTGTTTTAATATTAATCAAAACCTACCTATGCCGAAAAGATGTTCCATTGTATGGTGATTAAGAGAAAAATAATTAAGAAAATTAATTACAAAATTTAATACTGCCGCAAGGTGTTTGAAATTTATGTATTTGAGTCTTTTTACGGTAAAAAGTCAAAGTGATTTTTGTTAAATGAAATATACATTTTAGTAATTTTAAATATTAATTGGAATAAGAGGACACTTACTTGGTTACAAGAAAAGATGTCAGCTTCTTTATTATTAAATAAAGAAAAACATTTAAAATCGTCTAAATTACAGTGGGCGATAATCACGTTTGGTGTTGAAAATTGACATGAGGTTTCGTGATTCGATGCGATTTCTTATAAAACCGTCTCTTCTATATGATCAACAAACAGCAGAAGATGCTTTCGTGACTGTTTTGACTATCCGTTCTGTAGCTTGAGTGTGGCACGGAAACCCCTTGATAGTAGATATTATTGCCGTCGGAATAATTGCTGGATTTACTATTGCTTCTGAAATCATGTCGTCACTAAATTGTTCAGTTAGTTGAGGTTCTGTCACATTTTTCCATTTAATCAAATCAATATAATCCGTCTCACAAAGTTCAAAAGCTGGTAAATTAAAGATACGAATATTATTCTTTGAAATGTTTGGGATTGCAGTAGACCGTTTGACTTCGCTCGTTTTTAGAATTCTTCGAAGGGACAATTGCCTTATGTGAGTTCCATCGTCAGGTAACATCGATATCAGGATATTTTCAGGATGGCAAAAAACCCATTTCTCGTAATAACAAGGTTCTATTCCACCAGTGAAGCTTCTGATCGCAGTCGTAATTCCATCTACGTACGCGAAAATATGACATAGTGGAAGCTCATTGGCACACAAACCATTGAAGTGTACGCTTCAGAATCAGTTCTAAATTTCGAATAACACCTTCTTTAGCACCTGTGTTAATAGATGTTCCTTCGCTACCGATTGCAACCAACTTTGTTACATCTATATTGTTGTCAACACAGGACAAAAAAATTATGATGTCTTTTCCAATGACTTGCACTCTCCCAGAATTTACAGATACGTGTCCGATGTACTCGGAACTAGGTTCTTTTACCAAGCTTACGTGTTCTTCTATTATGACTTTTCTTCTGTTATCTCCTAGTGATATAGTCCTGTCTTTACGTTCATCGAAGTATAAACCAAATTGGTCATGGTCAGAATCTTTCACAACTGACTGAGACGGTAGAATTGTTCTTGCCTTTGTTCTCTCACGTCGAATTTTATTTCTGTCAACGACGTTCGATCCATCGCCTTGTGAGATTCTACCCACATCTTGAGACGCAGCTGACACGATGGCAGCGCCTGCTCGGTCGGAAATGCCAAAACGGTCCAATGTCTTTGCTACGGCATGTAATTTCGTCACGACAGATGTGACAGTGACACCGTCAGCGTTTTGGGCGTCGCTTTCAACGATAGCTGATGATGAAAAAAAGTCAGTATGCTCGCATATACGCCGCTTCAATTTACACCCGTTATTCATATTCATATTCAAATATATTGAACTGGAAGAAACATCAGGCAGTGTTTTTCTCCACGTATCGCCCTTGCTTTAATTTTCGTTTCTCGGCCTTAGTTATTTGTAAAGTGACTTTCCAATCCAGCGACCCGATTACCATTTTTCTTACAATTCGCATGTCTAATAGAAATTCTCTCTCGTTCATTGGTACTTTCCATTCTTTCTTATAGAAGCAACATTCACATGATTTACAAGTACACGCCTATATATCAAAAACAGCATTTGCGTTTTTCCGGAAGACGTCAATCTGCTTGCGATAGCTTTCAATCCCTTTTCTGGCTTTGTAAGATTTAAGAAGATCGCGATATTGGTCGTGGTATAATCGAACTTTTCTCAAAATGCTATAGTGGTCAATTATTGGGATTGAAGCTCGTTTCCAGGTCTCTTCTAACTTATTAGCAACTTCTTCACATGAGGAGGAAAGTGTAGATGTAGACAATGTTTCCTTGCTTCGGTATTCTTTTGAATGCCAACATACGCACTTTATTACATTACTGTAGGTAGGAAGCATATTCGTTGGCATATCACAACCAGACCAATATATAGGGCAAATCATGTCTTTTCTTAACATAGCCATGGTGCAATAATATTCAATGTACACTACGCACCACAATACACTTACAAAGAAAACTTACACAATGAAATCGAAATTAATTTCACTTTTCGAGAACAGCGCCCGATTCCGTAAGCCGCTAGCTTTGAACTGAATGAGCGAGCGGTGGGAACACGTTTATCCAATATTACTCAGAGTAAGGCTCCTTTAACTATTATAGAAGCCCTAATTCAGAGCCACGTGGGCGTATCATATGATGTAGAGAAGATTCCATGACGTAGCGCTTCCAACTCATGGAGGGTGGAAGGATAAAGCGGAAGAATGAAAAAGCTGGAAATGCCCTTTTTTTCGAAAATCCAACCCCCTTGCGGCAGTATTAAATTTTGAAATTATTATTTTTTATTAATTTTCTTTTAATCTCTATACAATATAACATGTTTTCCGCATAGGTATGTTTTGATTAAAATTAAAACAATTATTTTGAATCAAAAATCACCTAACCAAAATTAGGTCTTTTTCCAATTATTTTTCGAAAATTCAAACTCTTTGCGGCAGTATTAAATTTTAAAATTAATTTTTTAAATTATTTTTCTCTTAATCTCCATACAATAGAACATCTTTTCCGCATAGGTAGGTTTTGATTAATAATATTTATTTTTTCACCATATACTATCGATCCACCCTACTGTACATGGTGTGTATAAATGCTATAGTTCATATATAGGGCTACACAAAAGAATTTGTAAACATTACTGAGTAGGAGAGTGAATTGCTTAAAATGTTTTTTTTATCGAGTTACTAGCTGACCTGTTTGTACCACGAGTTTTGAATCGATACCTCCAGTAGGTTTTTTAATATTCGAGGATAAGTGAAAATGAGAATATTTTATTGTCTGGAATTATCAAAACGGTAATTTCTTTTTCGGTTACGATAAAAATAGGCATTTTCGAAGTGCATTTTAATGAGTTTTTGATGCGATGCTTAGTTTTTAATTAATATTTCGGTTAATTTTCAAAATATTAAAATTCTGAGACTCAGCTGCATCAGGAGAGGCTTTGGACTATCCTTGCCTAAAATTTCGGGCTTCTAGGTGTACTAGATTTTGCGAGATATAGCGCACACACAGAGCAAAATTTTCTTTTATTAGTATAGATGCATTTTAAAGCTAAACTTTATTTAATATATTAAGAGATCTCTCTCTAGAATATAAATATATAGGGCCATGCAAAAAACTAGATACATGGCCACCATGGATGATAATTTCTGAAAGTGTGATTTCAGTAGTTTTAAGCATATTTTAGCTTAATATGTGGCGTGTATAAAAATCTGTAGGTAATATACAGCACTGCACAAAATAATTCAAGTATGTTGTATCTTGTCAAATACATAGTAAGCTATTGGTAGAAATTGCTGAAGGTGAATTTTTACACCATTATGAATTTTCTTATTAAATTAAATTTTAGCATACTATGTAAAATATATACAAATTTATAGAATAAATACAGGGATGCACAAAAGCATTAGAGTACTTTTATGGCTACAGATGGTAATTGCTGAAATTTGGTTTTCAAATATGTAATGCATTTTCTAAAATGCTTATTTAGGTATATTTACCTTATTTAACAATGATGTTTTGTCAAAAACTTCGTGTGTCTTTCAAAAACATATAAAGGTGGCATCTTATCGGCAGGCATTTTAGCAAACTCTGACTCTAATATTTTTCACACAAAGAGGGATACAGACCTTCAATCAATTTTTTTTTTACTTTTTTTAATTTCTTTATTTTGTGAAAATTTTAAAGTTTGTTGGAGAAAGTAAAGTGTCATCGTGAAAATTAGCAGTTAAACATTACTAACTGGAGTACCTAACTAATGTCCTGTGAACCTTAAAATTTTATTTAAAGCCAATCCACAACTAGAGTTCTGCACAGGTTGGGTATTTGCCAAAGATCCATCTAGAGATTTATAATCAAACTAGGAGGCTCAGCCCCCTTCTCGCTAACGCTCGCCAAACCCCATGAATTGCAAAGCAATTCACATTAAGACTGCTATGCCGGTCCCAGTTTGCTTCGCTCACCCCTTTTTGTTTTTGCAGCAACTCTAACCGGAATAAGTACTACCGTAAATAATTTTAACATATAAAACTGACAATTTTTTAATGTAAAAAAAAGTAATTGAAAACTTTGTTGAAAACACAATTAAAAATGCATTTAGTTAGTGTTAAAAATGGCAGAAATCATTTAAATACTATGAAAAAATTATCTTGGAAACACAATTAGTTTAAAACTCATTACACCTATGATATTATACAGTATTCATTTAAAAAAAACACTATGTGGCAGAA
Organism: Maratus michaelseni; assembly: GCA_963931845.1. Taxonomy (NCBI): domain Eukaryota; kingdom Metazoa; phylum Arthropoda; class Arachnida; order Araneae; family Salticidae; genus Maratus; species Maratus michaelseni. The sequence goes on from OZ007589.1 coordinate 358,486,679, forward strand.
AGATAGTATATATATATCATCAATCATTGTTTAAATTTAGTTTGACATTTTACTGTTCTAATTGATTATATACTTTTGCAAAAGAAATTATTTTTTACTTTATCAAGGTAGCAGCAGGTGCAATCTAGACAGTTGATAATTTTATTCTCTTCGATTTTTGTGCGTTTTTGAGTTTTCCCTAAATGATGCCCCTGTTCTTGTAAATCCTTAAAATGATTAGATTTATCTTTGATTTTAATTAAAATCAGAGTAAAAGAATTAAAATTTAACTAAAAAAATTTGACCAATGTTTCATTTTGTGATTATGTAGGTAGTAATAGCATGTGGAAAGTATTATTTTAGCAATGTTTTATATAATCTATCAAAATGCACATTCAAAATATTTAACAAAACCATATTGTCAACTAATAAATTTTGTATGCTTATTTTAACCCTTTAACGTTCATTGGTTTCCCTAGGAAACCACAAAACTTTAATTACGAAATTCCACAATGACAGCAGAATTTTAATAGAAATGTTTTCTATTTATTATATAAGTGAAATATCACTTTTTTTATATATAAAAATAAATTTGTTCATAATTTCCGGTGTCAATCATTTATTTCAACATTTTAGCAATTGAAATGCTTTATCCGTTAAAGAGTTAAGAAAGTTTAGTATTTACAAATTTAATTATACATCCAAGAGAAATAACTATATTAAAAATATGTTTCTACTCAAAATGATTATCAGGCAATTAGAAACATTTTAATTAATATGGGAAAGAGTGTCTACTGCTTGCTAATGTTTGACTACCTGTATGCTTGTGAATTTCCTCTGCCTCCTCACCTTTTGCAGAAAGTATTTATGACTAAATAAAAAGTTAAGGTTATTCAGACTTTAATTATTTTTTCCATGATATCTAAAATTAATTCTATTGAATGGAATGTCAAATCACTTCAAAATTAAATTTGTAAAGCTATAGCTTGAATAGCATTAATATATTTTTTCTTTTATAGCTTTCCATGTTTTAAAACGTTGTATAAGTTTATATTCAAGACATAGATGTGACCTAAAACACAAAACTAATTACCATACAGCATTGTGACACCATCACATGCACATATTTTTCTTATTAGATAGTCAGTTAAAACAACAAAATTATTTTACATACTGTTAAAAATACATAAGTTTACTTGCTCAGCAGAAACAAAGCAACAATATTTCACTTGTGAAATAAAACACTAATTGATGTAGAAAATATTTACATTTTATTTAAATTAGAAGATACAATACACATATAATGATCTATCACATTATTGTTTTCTAAATGCTTTTAACATAGGATATATATTCTCAAAAGATTGTTGTAAGTCATCTCTGCTTTTTCCACCTAAAAGAAAAAAGTACATAGATATATTAGGGATGAACTGAATATTCGGTATTCAGTCATACTACTGAATATTCAGCTTATTCAAATATTAAAATGTTTGACTACCTATTGATTCTGATATTCAGCTAAGCTGAATGTATGAAAACACTTACAATAATATTTTTAAAGATTCTTACAGAACTGCTGTTTTAAACTGTCAATAAATTGATATGTTAGTTTAGAATAATTGAGAAATAGAATCGTATTTAAATATGAGATTTCTTTAATATTATTTATTTTATTGGCTGAAATGTAACACTTATGAAAATTATTAACCCTGATATTCGCAAAAATTAATAATGTTTTAAAGAAAGATTTTTAAAAATCTATAGCAGTAATTCGACAAAGGCACATTACAAGGAATATATGAAAGTTTCTCAATATTGCTTGGTAATAATCTGTCTCTTGCTTTTTCACGTATCCAGCCTCTAAAAAAATATTGTTTACTCCAGACACGGCTCACTGCTGCATTTACAAACTACTTTGCTAAACCAACATTCTTGTTCAGTTACTATTGTCGCCATTTTAATGGATTGCTTTTATCCTTTTTAAACCCTTCCTGAAATTTTCTTTTTCAATCAGCCATAATTATCTTTTAAAATAGGGGAGGAGAATTGTTCATAAAAACCATAAGTGATTTAGAAAAAACAAAATTTATTTTATTTTATTTTAAATTATGTCTCAGAATATATTAAAGATTTAAGATGAAAGTTAAGTTATAAAAGATGGGCATAATTAAAGTACAGATGTTTAGAACTCAATTATGCAGAATGTACTGGTGCAAATGCAACATCATTTCATAGATACACATTTAGACCAACGAGAATCTATTTATAAAGGGAAAAAAATCACAGTTTCAACACCAGGACACTAGGAGTAAACAGTAAGCTCATATTTGGCAGTAAAATAAAGCTTATGTTTTATGTGATTAATCTTTTAGTTTTTATGCCTATTTTACTGTCAAAAATGAGCCTGCAGCACTACTTTTGCCCCTGGAGTAAAAAATGTAAACTACTTTTTTCCCTTTATAAATCAATTCCTCATGGTATGTATATAAAATGGTATTGTGTTTGCACCAGCACATTCTTTATAATTTAGCTCTAAACACCCATATTTTAATTATGGTCACCCTGTATATGATGTTAAACTATTAACTTTTAGTCGAATAATTATTTGGTTACCTGAATATTTGGTGTGTTTGATTTGCTTGTGTGCTGAATATTTTATCAAAACTGCTATTTGGTATATCCCTTACAAATAAAATAAGTACAGGAGGAGAAAAGATTGAAATATTAAATACTGTTGTTAAAATTGATTATTTTCTCTGAACTGTTAATCTTACGAGCTAGCAAGAAGCAATGTACAGTTAAAAATTGTTATGACAGCATTTACACAACTGGAAAAATAATTCATTACTACTACAATACAATTTTGTAATTTTTTTTTTCAATAAAATTAAGAAATATATAAAACAGAGGAAAGTTTAGTATAGGATGGAACTTAGTACCATATTTACATTGCAGTAATTTGGAGAGTTGCAAAGTAAAACAAGTAAAAAATATATCTTCTATAGCCTGCAGTTTTTAAAATACTTCTTCACCGGCAGTAGTCGCACGTTGGTCATTTCCCCGCCAAAATTCGCTGTCTTCCTTTATCTCATTTCCCCTTAAAGCTACAATAATGAAATGCAGTGTAGCTGACCTTGACCGTTGGTTCTTTTGTGTACTAAAGTTGCAAGACATTCCAACGTTTTCTCAGAAATTTATTGCATTCGAAAGTTGAAATCGGTCTAAAAGACCGTGGGGCGAGCACTGCGGTTCAAGTAATTTTTTCCCCTCCCAGTCCTTCATTTCCGTTTACGCGAATTTCTCGGCAGGAAAGTTTCTGGGAAGGGTTTGATTCTAGTTTGTTCTTCCATTCTTCTTTCCATCTTTCTTTGAATAAACTATTATTTATTATTATTTACTTCATATATACGATTATTATTTACTTCATACATAAGAAGCTTCTAACAAGAGGTGCGACTCAAGAGGCCTGCCTCTATCCTGAAATAAGTAATAAATGGATCTTCATAAATTTTCATTTCAAAAAGGGCATTTAAGCATAAAATCGCTAATAATGCCCCCCCCCCCCCCCCGCACCACATACACACACAAAAAAAAAACTGCTGCTTTTATATTAATAATTTCAGAGTAAGGAGTTTTATCTTCTTTTTTATTATTTTGATATAGATATATTGTAAGAAAAAATAATAAAATAGGATATTGATATCAGTTAGTCGATGCAGATGTTTTTTTCTTGGGGCCCATTTAGAGAAAAATAAAAATTAATTTTGTGAATTTTATTATATTTTTGTGACAAATAACATTTTGTAACAAAAGATGAAATCCAGTCACTGAAATTTTAACCAATAATTTATTAATAAGTTATTTAAGTCCTTCTGCTGTAGTTTTCCTTTCTGGTGATCTTGTTTAGTTTGCAAATTACATATTTACAAACGTAACAAAATAACATAAATTAATGAAGAGTATGTTTTTATAGAATGGAATTTTATGAAGGTGCTTGTGTTAATAAAAGAAATTTTGTGAAGGTCAGGGGCTCTTTTATTAAGAGGATTTCTGCAAAGGGACCTATTTTATTAAGAGGAATTTTGCGAAGGAGCCTGTTTTCTTAATTTTATGAAGGGTTTTGTGTTAATAAGAGTTTTTGTGAAGGAGCGATGTTTTATTAAGAGGAATTTTGTGAAGGAGTTTGTCACATTACATGGAATTTTATGAAGGGGCCCTGTTTTATTAGGAGGAATTTTGTGAAGGGTCCTGCTTTAGTAAAAGAGATTTTGCAAAGGGACCTTTTTTGACAGGAATTTTGTAAAGGGCCCTGCTTTTGTAAGAAGAATTTTGTGAAGGACCCTTTTTAACAGGAATTTTGTGAAGGGTCTTGTTTTATTAATTTTATAAAGGATCCTTTGTTAATTAAACAAATTTTGTAAAGAGGCCTGTTTTATTAAGAGGAATTTTGTGAAGTATTTTGTGAAGGAATCTGTCTTATTAGATGGAACTTTATAAAAGGCCTGCTTTATTAAGAGAAATTTTGTGAAGGGGCGAGCACTGCGGTTCAAGTAATTTTTTCCCCTCCCAGTCCTTCATTTCCGTTTACGCGAATTTCTCGGCAGGAAAGTTTCTGGGAAGGGTTTGATTCTAGTTTGTTCTTCCATTCTTCTTTCCATCTTTCTTTGAATAAACTATTATTTATTATTATTTACTTCATATATACGATTATTATTTACTTCATACATAAGAAGCTTCTAACAAGAGGTGCGACTCAAGAGGCCTGCCTCTATCCTGAAATAAGTAATAAATGGATCTTCATAAATTTTCATTTCAAAAAGGGCATTTAAGCATAAAATCGCTAATAATGCCCCCCCCCCCCCCGCACCACATACACACACAAAAAAAAAACTGCTGCTTTTATATTAATAATTTCAGAGTAAGGAGTTTTATCTTCTTTTTTATTATTTTGATATAGATATATTGTAAGAAAAAATAATAAAATAGGATATTGATATCAGTTAGTCGATGCAGATGTTTTTTTCTTGGGGCCCATTTAGAGAAAAATAAAAATTAATTTTGTGAATTTTATTATATTTTTGTGACAAATAACATTTTGTAACAAAAGATGAAATCCAGTCACTGAAATTTTAACCAATAATTTATTAATAAGTTATTTAAGTCCTTCTGCTGTAGTTTTCCTTTCTGGTGATCTTGTTTAGTTTGCAAATTACATATTTACAAACGTAACAAAATAACATAAATTAATGAAGAGTATGTTTTTATAGAATGGAATTTTATGAAGGTGCTTGTGTTAATAAAAGAAATTTTGTGAAGGTCAGGGGCTCTTTTATTAAGAGGATTTCTGCAAAGGGACCTATTTTATTAAGAGGAATTTTGCGAAGGAGCCTGTTTTCTTAATTTTATGAAGGGTTTTGTGTTAATAAGAGTTTTTGTGAAGGAGCGATGTTTTATTAAGAGGAATTTTGTGAAGGAGTTTGTCACATTACATGGAATTTTATGAAGGGGCCCTGTTTTATTAGGAGGAATTTTGTGAAGGGTCCTGCTTTAGTAAAAGAGATTTTGCAAAGGGACCTTTTTTGACAGGAATTTTGTAAAGGGCCCTGCTTTTGTAAGAAGAATTTTGTGAAGGACCCTTTTTAACAGGAATTTTGTGAAGGGTCTTGTTTTATTAATTTTATAAAGGATCCTTTGTTAATTAAACAAATTTTGTAAAGAGGCCTGTTTTATTAAGAGGAATTTTGTGAAGTATTTTGTGAAGGAATCTGTCTTATTAGATGGAACTTTATAAAAGGCCTGCTTTATTAAGAGAAATTTTGTGAAGGGAAGAAAGTTTATTAAGAGACTTTTTTTAAGAGGAATTTTCTGAAGGTTTTTTTTTTATTTTATGAAGAGTCATGTGTTAATTGAATAAATTTTGTGAAGATGCCTGTTTTAATAAGACGAATTTTGTAAAGAATATCTGTCTTATTACATGGAATTTTATGAAAGAACTGTTTTATTAAGATGAATTTTGTGAAGGATACTGTTTTATTAAGAGGAATTTCGTGAAGGGATTTGTTTTATTACATGGATTTTTGTGAATAAAAAATAAATAGGTCCCAAATTTTGTCTGGATCTACCCTTGGTTATAAATAACATGTCCTGAAATACACGATTAAATGATTATTTAAACTGCATAAATGAATAATGTAATCTGTCTCTTTTCAAGTTCAATTGGCTCCTAGTTCCAGTACACTGTCAAAAACCAGCTTACTGCAGTTCTGACTTTAAAAATAATTTATCCCTAACACTATTTCAATTTCATAATTGAAAATTTATTCTAATTAGTAATTGATTGTGTCTTTATAACATCAATCAAATTATTTAATAATTTTTATTCTTTTAATATATCAGGGGTCGATACAGGAAAAATTTGGGGCCTATTTAGGGCCCCTTCACAAAAATCCATTTAATAAAACAGGCTCCTTCACAAAATTCTTTTTTATAGAATCCGGCCCTTCACAGAATTCCTCTTGATAACATTGGGCCCTTCACAAAATTCCTCTTTATAAAATAGGTCCTTCAGAAAGTTCTTCTTGATAAAATATAACCCGTCACAAAATTCCTCTTGATAAAATATAACCCGTCACAAAATTCCTCTTGATAAAATAAGAACCTTCACAAAATTCCACTCCATAAAAACATACTCTGCATTAATTATTTTTATTTTGTTAGGTTTTAAAATGTGTCATTAACAATAAAACAAGTTCACCAGAAACAAGAACTTTAGCAGAAGGAACAAAATTATTAAATGCTTCGTTTGAATTTGAGTAGCTGGATTTTTTCTTTCATAACAAAAATTTTTTTTTTTCACAAAATATATAATAAATTTCGCAAAAATATGATACATTTCACAAAATAACTTTTATTTTTCACAAAATGGGTACCAAGGAAAAAAAAAACCTGCGTCGACTCCTGTATATCTTGTAAATATATATATTTATCTCTTTGGAGATTTAAGTAGAATAGAACTTGATATGTTTTTTGAAATTCATAGATATTATAATTATATATATATATATATATATATATATATGAAAGAATAAAAGCTAAACCCCTTTTTAAAATGCAAAATCCCTTTTTGCCCCTTTTAAAATTTTAAATTACCGTTTTAAAAAATAGAAATTTAAATCAAAACTTTTTAAATGCTTTAATAATTGTGTTTCAATTGATTGAAATTCGTGTTGCCCCTGTTAAATTAGTTTTCCTGCATCGTATCTTATAACTTTCAGAGATCGTTTTCTGACTCTTCATAAGAATATTTGTGCTGACGCTAACGCGATTTTAAAGTCTTGCTGCATCCTATCGGCCGATGGAGCCAACGCCTTTATTCCGCACAATCAATCACTCAGCAATTAAAATTAAAAATACGTCTCTTTTGACTTCGACGACCTCTAGCAGAAATAATGCAAAACCTTCATATTTATACCATTGCACTGCTATCAGGAGCGAACTTTTTACGATTTCCCTCATCTAAACAAATCCACGCCAATCTGCTCTCTCGGAATTGCCTCGCGATGGACGAACCTTCGATGCCCAGACAGACTTAAAAAGCAGCTCTCACGCCAATATGGGCCTGGTTTAAAAGGAATCATGTAAGAAAAAGAAATAAACCAGGTTCCGTAAGAAACTGAGTCTTCATTTAAACAGAAATACATTCACTCGGAATTTAACCGAATCCCGCTTACGGCCCAGGACTACACGAACATGCAAGGGAATCAGAATGAGCGCTTTGACGTACGGAGCCGCCATCAGTCCGCGCAGCCACCGGCCCGGCCCGGCGCCCAACCACCGACGGAGTCCCGCTTCGTTTCAGAAGTCGAGTAGGACAGTTCATCTCAACGGGAAAATCCCAAAAAACTAAACAGTTACGTAATCTACGCCCGTCAATCACAGCGAATACCTCCGTGAAAAAAAAAATTCTTACAGCATACGGTGAAAGACTTACGGAATTTATCCCAAGAACTCAAAAGTACTTAATCTCCCTTCGTCAAAAGGAAAGTGAATCATTAACTTTTCTCTTCATTCTCAATCTTGTGCAGTATTTCATTCTGCCGGCAAGAATCGAAGTGTTTTATCAGCAGGAAGAAAAGTAGGTCAACTACACAGCTGTTTTCAATTTTCAAGAGCGCGCCGATAAAGAAATGAACTCAAGTGACCTATTAAGCGCCAGATGTTTGAGTTTTGGTTTGTGGACTACAGAGAAAAGGAAAGAAAATAAATCATTTGGTTAATGATCAGAGAAATCTTTCTGCGAAAGTTATTTTTTTTATTATTGTTTCGCCTCGTGGTGGTGAAATGAAAGTAAAAGCTATTTTATTTTTATTTTTTTTTTGTTGTGTCCGGTGTGTTGTGTTTTATTTTGGATTTATTTAAAGTAAAGGTTACAGGTATGTAATATAGTTTTGATATTAACCTTAACAAAGAAAAACTTTTTTTTAAGACTTTTTAGTGGGAGGCATTGGTTCTCAAACTTTTTATTTAATTTTTTATGCATGCCAAAAATAAATTAAAGATGATTATGTTTATTATGCTATTATTTGTGTGAAAATTTTAATTATTTTTAAGTCAGCTATTTAAGTTCAAATATATAATTGTTTATGTATTGTGTTTAACGTAATTTTAAAGAGATGAAAAGGTAAGAATGGTGATTTTTATGAAAGTTCTTTAGTTGTGTTGAACTGATAATTACGATTTTAATGAAAAAATAACATTAAATAAACCTCATATTAAAATCATTTTTCTAGACAGTTTGAAAATATTTTAACAGAAGTGAAAATTTTATTAGTATTATATTATTATAATATTTTTATTATTAGGTGTTAAACTTTTTAAAGGTGATTTATATGCAACGTACTTTATAGTTAGTGAGGTTATTTAAATTTTTTATTGAATTCAAGTTATTGAAAAAAAAAAAAAAAAAAAATTATTAAGATGGATTTTAATTTTAAAAAGATGATTTTAACGGATTTTTACAGATATAGTGTTACAAATTTTAGATAGTTTGAAAGATTTTTTCATTTTTATTCTTATGTGCTTTAATTGTGTATTATATTTCTGTGTAATTCAGTGATATTTAGTATTTATATCTATCATGAGTAACTCAACCCCTCCCAAAGAAGTAGAGGATTTAACAGACAAATCAGGTGACCCCGAAAAAGAAAAAAATCAAATTTCGAGCAAAGATGATAATCCCGTTAATAATCCTGAAGAGAAAAATAATCAGAAGTCTAGTCAGGAATCTGGAGGTGCACCAGAGACATCTGGTGTAACAATGTTAGGTGGACAGACCCTGTCAGCTCAAGCTGGGTCTGGTCACACTTCAGTATCTGCCAACCCAAAAACGTCAGTAGACCCCGATATCGTTGCTTTTTCTCCGCAAGATGGAATGTCTTGGATACCATGGTTAGCCTATTTCGAGAGTGTCTGTATAGGACAGGGAAAAGACGAGTGCTGGAAAATTAGGCACATACAGAAATATTTAAAGGACAGTGCACTTACGTTGTACATTAATAATTGTCTAAATGTACTTCATTGGTCCGAATTTGTCACTTTGTTTAATGAACACTACGAAATTCCCGATACCCTTTCTCTCACTGATTTTTCACGTATTAGATATAAAGTTGGAGAGGACTTGAACGAATATTATCAAAAAAAGACTAAAGTAGGCCGAACCTTAGGTTTAGAGCAGAAACTTATCCTGGAAGGGTTAACGGAGGGCTTGCCATTAGAAATGCAGAAGTTAGTTATTGCAGGCAACCCCTCAACTACACATTCATGGCGTGAATTAGTTTTCAGAATTAGCAAACTGCAACTGGACAGAAAGGGAAATGAGAGCAAATTTGAAGCAAGCCCCCAAAACCCCAATCAGTATCGACAATGGCGACCAAGCCGACCTCCATATGAGAATGGACAGAATTTTAACAGGCAGTGGAACTACAGAGTTCCCTATCAAATACGCCCCATTCGACCTTTTCCATCAAATCAAGCAAGAAATCCCCAAAATACGTTTAGACCGACTTCAAATGTTCCACCACGACCTAATGTACACCACCAGACCACTTTACCGCCCTCTCCATGCAAAGTTTGTCTTAATATCGGAATACCAAATGCATATCATTGGGTGGGAAACTGCCCTTTTCGACAACAAGTGTTAGCAGTACCAACCCCTAGTCACAATATGACTTTGCCGAACCCCAACCAAGATCATAGCGCTAATGAGTCATCCCGAAATACATCTAGTAATCAATGACGATTTCTTATGTCCGGACATATACAAAAAGAAAAAGCTAGCTATAAAAAATCAAATAGAGATTGTCATAAAGTTACTTATGTAAAAACTGAAGACTCACTACCTTGTTTGATCGATACTGGGAGTTCGATTAGTGTTATTCCTTGTCACTTAGCCCATAAACTTAACCTAAAAATATGTAAAGTTCAGCAGAGTATACCAGTCACCCAAACACAAGGTGTTCTTGCTTTGAAAGAAAAATGCCTTGTTAGTTTGCAATTAGGACGTATCTCTAAGAGAATTGAACTTTTTATAATTAACAATCAGTTACCTTATGCTTTGATTGGGCTACCCCATTGTAAACTATTTAGATTAAATATTGACTGTGTTAAAATGCAAATAACTCAAGATAATAAGAAAGTACCTCTCATGGACCATATTTCATCAAATGCATCTCACCATACTTTACATTTATCAGAAGTATATACTAGCCAGCCAGCAATTGAAAATGCAGAGATATTCGAAGAAATTTTTGAGCCGGAGTTGTTCGAGACCACTGACCATGTGCAAAATGTTCAGTCTGTCAGAGAACAATTACCTGCTCTTCTAGCCAAATATGTCTGTATTTTCGCCAAAGATAAATATGATATAGGCTGTGTAAACATGGAACCCCAGAGAATACAGTTAACATCAGATCTCCCCGTTTCTTTAAGAGCATATCGCACTTCCCCTAAGGAAGAAGAGGAAATTAAAGAACAAATTCAAAATTTATTGCGAGCCGGTATCATTAAAGAAAGCTATTCCCCTTATTCATCACCCGTAACTTTGGTGTATAAACGTGAAGAAGGGAAGAAAACCCGGTTATGTATTGACTTCAGAAAATTAAATGCCATTACAAAAACAGATGCAGAACCCTTACCTCGAATCGACACCCTGTTAGATAAATTGGCGCATGCTAAAATTTTTTCCACTCTTGACTTAGCTAGTGGATATTGGCACATTCCTATCCACCCTCGAGACACTGAGAAGCTGGCATTTGCCACCACCTTTGGATTATATGAGTGGAATCGTTTACCGTTTGGATGGAAAAACTCACCTGCTTGGTTTAACCGTACCCTCCGTAGAATTCTTAATAAATACAAAATTGACTTTGCCTGTAGTTACTTTGATGATGTTATTGTATTCTCCCAAAATGAAGAGGAACATTTATGTCATTTAGAGACATTATTTAATATATGTGTTCAAGAAAACCTTAAACTCAAATTGTCAAAGTGTAATTTTGTGAAATCCAAAATTAATTTTCTAGGATATGAAGTCTCGAACGGTTGTATCACACCTGACAACCCTAATATAGAGACGATTAAGAAATTAACACCACCAACGAATGTAAAAGAATTACAACGTTTTTTGGGATCTATAAATGTTTATCACAAATTTATTCCAAAGTATGCTAACATTCGATACCCTCTCAACAATTTGTTGAAGAAAAATGTCCCTTATGTGTGGGACCAAAATTGTCAAAATTCTTTTGAAAAATTAAAAAATGCTTTAGTTGAAAAACCAATCTTAAAGTTGTTTGATCCCAAAACACCTTGTCATTTGTTTGTAGACGCATCAAGTCATGGAGTGGGATGTGTAGTGAAACAAGTTGATGAAAAAGGAACATTACATCCTATAGCATATCACTCTAGAAATCTTCGCGATTATGAAAAAAATTATGCAATTACTGAGTTAGAATGTTTGGCGATTGTGGATGCTTTAGATAAATTTTATCATTATTTACACGGTCAAAAATTTGTCATACATACAGATCATGCGGCACTTACCTGGCTCAAAAGTGTTAAAAATTTAAGAGGACGTCTTTTCCGCTGGTCCCTAAAACTTAGTATGTTTGACTATGAAATTAAATACCAGAAAGGCTCCACTAATGTTGAAGCTGATATGCTATCTAGACAACCTGTTTCAGAAAATTTACCCCATATTATACATCTCCTTGACTTGAATGAAGTAAGAGACAATCAGAAGAAAGAAAATGTAACAATTGATGGTAAAAAGTACACTGAGATAAATGATGTTGTTGTTATTAAAAAGAAAGGTTTGTATAAGATTGTGGTCCCCATGTCTTTATGTTTACCCCTATTAGAAAAAACCCACACACAATTTGGCCACCCTGGAATTTATAAAATGATAAATTTAATCTCTCCACAATATTATTGGCCTAACTTTAATCAGGACATTGAAAATTTTGTAAAACACTGCCACACTTGTCAGATAAACAAAAAATGTAGACAAAAAAGATTTGGCTTATTGCAATTAATGCCCCCAACAGAGATACCTTTTGAATGTTTGGCAGTAGACTCTGTTGGCGGATTTAATTATTACAATTCTACAAAAAAATATTTGCATTTAGTCGTTGACCATGCACGCTATGTGTGGGGTTTTCCGTCAAAAAGTGTAACTACCGAAACTTATACAAACATTTTGAAACAATTATTTCAGATACAAGTACCAGATAGATTGTTAACTGACAGAAATGGAGCATTTACAGCTTCCAGGTTTAGGAGATTTCTTCGTAATTACAATATAAAACACAGATTGACGAGCAGCCATCACCCGGAAACGAATGGGAAAATTGAACGACTAAATCAGACTATTGTGTCACTAGATTAAAATGTAAAGTCAATTCCACATCCAAGAAAATACCCTGGACTAAGCTTTTAGATGAAGTCTTATATGAATATAATAACACCCCTCATTCTGTAACCCAATTCACCCCTAGCTATTTATTTTTAGGAAATTTACCATATGATCCCCCTTTACCAAATAATAGTTACTATCCCCCTGTGGAAGAAGCTAGAAAATTGGCTAAAGAGAGAACAATTGCTTACCATAAAAAGAATAAAGTTCGTTATGATGCTCGTTTCCTTCCTGTAAAGTTTAAAGTTGGTGACATTGTGATGTATGAAGAATTTCACTATCCAAATACCCGTAAATTGACTGCACCATATTCTGGCCCATACACCATTTTAAAACAACTTTCTGATGTATCCTTTGAAATTGATAAACCCAGCCCACATTTTAAGAGAAATTCCGAAATTGTCCATTCCTCCAAGTTAAGATACTACCACCCTCCTCAAAATCTTAAACTCAGCCATGAATAAACCCCATCTATCTCTTTCAGCTGTCAATTTTTTTAATTTTTGCTTTCCTATCGTCCCCCTTACTCGTAGCATTTGGATGAGGATCCAGCTGGGCGTGTAACCCATCTCCCCAGCAGTGTAGAATGATGGTGACAGTTTAAAAGTACTGTTAGAATTTTTATTATTTTTAAAAAATATTATAATGACGAATTGATGACACATGAAGGGGTCCTCCGCTCCGTGGCCACCCATCTTTAGCCGGACTGTTTTCCCAGATTCTCTTTCCAGGTTGAACGGAGAATCTGGCAAAACTGCTTCGCTTCCCCTCTGCAGGTGAATATCGATTACCCACTTTTCTTTTTCTGTCGTGCAAGTGGCACGTTTTTGGGTGATATTTCCCTCAGAGTATTAAAACCCATATCGCACTGACCCTGCGCATGGTGAAAATTATAGCAAGTGTATATTTAGTTTTTATTAGCTGTAGTTTTCTTTTTTTTTTAAAAACAACTTTGTTGTTTTTTCATGGATATAAACCTAAGGCTGCATCATAGAAGTAGCTAAGTCCCTAACAAAACAGAAAGGTATACGAAGAAATATAATTTGTTTTTGTTATTAGTATTTTAGGATATTTTACTGTTATTTTATCTCAGTGTGAAAATTCAATATTTCTAGAAATGCAAGCTTTTCAAATTGCATTTGAGATACAATATATTTTGTTGATAGTATTAGTGCATATTTTGTATTATTGAATATTTTATATTTTTGAATATTTTGTATTTGTGAATATTTTTTTTACATTTGAACATTGTCTATTATTGAATATTTTTTACATTGGAATATTTTTTACATTTGCATATGTTGTATAGTTTTCAGTATGTTTACCTGTGAATATTTTAATATACTATATAGCTTATGGTTGCAATTTGCAATTATACACAAAAGGATGTTTCCCAACAAACTATATCAAAAACTTTAAAACAAAAACTGGAAAGAAAGGGAAACACTACAAACACAGTTATGTTATGACAATTGGTATAATCAAGATATGTCTCGAGACACATTATTGTTTTGCTGCAGCACCATTGAAAGAATTCCATTATTTTAGTGTAACCAATATTTTTATGTAAATTTGATATATAAATGTAAAAATAGGTCCAATTGACTTGAGAGCTGAAGTAAATACTGAAGAGCTGGAGAAAAAAAAAAAAAAAAAAAAAAAAAAAACGGGTTAAATTCACGAGATAAGACCCACAGGTCTTGCAGGCGAGCCCTGTGGCTCTTGTTTTAGTGGGGGGGGATATGAAAGGATAAAAGCTAAACCCCTTTTTAAAATGCAAAATCCCTTTTTGCCCCTTTTAAAATTTTAAATTACCGTTTTAAAAAATAGAAATTTAAATCAAAACTTTTTAAATGCTTTAATAATTGTGTTTCAATTGATTGAAATTCGCGTTGCCCCTGTTAAATTAGTTTTCCTGCATCGCATCTTATAACTTTCAGAGATCGTTTTCTGACTCTTCATAAGAATATTTGTGCTGACGCGAACGCGATTTTAAAGTCTTGCTGCATCCTATCGGCCGATGGAGCCAACGCCTTTATTCCGCACAATCAATCACTCAGCTCGCGGCCAATTAAAATTAAAAATACGCCTCTTTTGACTTCGACGACCTCTAGCAGAAATAATGCAAAACCTTCATATTTATACCATTGCACTGCTATCAGGAGCGAACTTTTTACGATTTCCCTCATCTAAACAAATCCACGCCAATCTGCTCTCTCGGAATTGCCTCGCGATGGACGAACCTTCGATGCCCAGACAGACTTAAAAAGCAGCTCTCACGCCAATATGGGCCTGGTTTAAAAGGAATCATGTAAGAAAAAGAAATAAACCAGGTTCCGTAAGAAACTGAGTCTTCATTTAAACAGAAATACATTCACTCGGAATTTAACCGAATCCCGCTTACGGCCCAGGACTACACGAACATGCAAGGGAATCAGAATGAGCGCTTTGACGTACGGAGCCGCCATCAGTCCGCGCAGCCACCGGCCCGGCCCGGCGCCCAATCACCGACGGAGTCCCGCTTCGTTTCATATATATATTAAAATATTTATTTAAATGTGAACTGAATGTATTCTTAAATAAAATTTTAAATTATAGTTCTTAAATATATTCTTAAACATATCTGAATATATTCTTAAATAATAGTTTCTGTAAAATGTATCTTTTAAAATTCAATCAGTATTTTCCCCCTATGTTCTCCGTTTTCGATCATATGGTAACGCCGGCAGATTTCCCCTCTGTTTTCGGGCTACTGGTAACGGCGGCAAATGGACCGAGCGTGACTACTAGTGTTTAAACAAAAGGCGCGACTACTCTCGGGTTAAAGATTAACTTGCCTTGTCAGAAAATCCACTCGCCAGTGACAAGTAAAATGATGTAATTCACCAACCCTGGTTATGCAGTCATGGAAAAAATTAAGAGTATCCCTTTTCTACTAAAAGATTATATTGTAAATCAAATTTAGTACTCCATCAATTGGGAATTATGTTTAATTCAGTTACATGTTACAGGCTACAAAACTTTTACTCCCAGCCAGCTTACAGTATTTAAAAGCTTATGAACAATAGATGAATTTCACATATAATAAAACAAAACAATTTTAATTTTTAAGTATCACATTGTATGAAACATTTCCAGTAATAGTTACCTTAATGGTAATTTATTGCAATTTCAACTTATAGTCAGAAAGAAAAGAAAGATGAATTTATTGTAATTATGATTATTTGTAATAACATCTTCAATGTTAAGTTGCTTGTATTACAATACAGCAGAATTTTTTTACAAAATGTTTTGCATGAGACAAATAAATAATATATATATATATATATATATAATACTAATCAAATCTCCTGTTGTTTTATGTATTTAATTATCTTCCTTTTAAGCCTATATTATGTTTTTTTAAAAGCATAACTATTTAAAAAGGAAGTTAAAATTTTGCATAAGGATATACAAAGCATTTATGTATGAAATATCCCTAAAGACTAACTCATTCATATAATTTTAAAGTTTACGTTACTCCCATTTTTTTTTAATACTGATATCATTCCTTAACAGGGGCGTAGCTACCATTCCTTAACAGGGGCGTAGCTACCATGGAACAGTTGGCGTAAACTGATCCAGGAGCATGAATCTATAAGGGTGCAAAATTAGAGAAAACAAAATAAAATTTTGTTAAAATATTTGTATAATATTTTTATTATTGTTCTAATTAAAACTTTGTGAACAGAAGTCATTCCTTTTAAATGACCATAACAAAGTGTTTTTAATCAAAGCAGTTGAGATACAAAACAAGGAGAAATATCACAGAAATATACAAATTGAAACAAGTATGATCCATCCATAATAACTTGTTAATATGGATCATACTTGTTACAATTGGTATAGTCCTGTGATATTAGTGGTGTACTGAGTAGTGTTTTGGTCGAGTAGCCGAGTACCAAGTACTCTGCCATTTACTACTCGGCTGAGTAGATACCGAGTACCAAGTAATTGTGCGTAACAAAGAATCACTGATGCAAAGATGAAGTGCACTTAGTCATAACAGTTCTATGTGTGTGTGTGTGTGTTTATATATATTCATAAACATACATCTCGAGCATATAATCTAATATTTTTAAAATTAGTTTCAATTTTTGAAATTAAATTTATTTTGCACCTTTTAAAGACAATTCTAGTAAATTAAAAAAGTTTTCAATAGCATTATTAAATATATATATATATAACCATTAATGAAACATTACCGTTATATATATATATATATATATATATATATGAATGTCATAAAGACAAAAGTCTAGCAGCTGGACAAACTAAGCCGAGTGTTCGTAAATAAATTAAAATCTTTTTTTAGCATGGTAGCAAATAAATTGGAAAAGAAAGATGTTGTGTGTGTGTGTTTATATATATTCATAAACATACATCTTGAGCATATAATCTAATATTTTTAAAATTAGTTTCAATTTTTGAAATTTAATTTATTTTGCACCTTTTAAAGACAATTCTAGTAAATTCAGAGCCGTCCTTAGCGAGGACGACTTAAAGCGAGGCCCGGTGCAGGGATTTTGCGAGGCCCTTTCCTTCCAGATTCTTAACATAATCTTATCTATACTATCAATAAAAAAGAATGGTTTTCACCTATATACTGTAACCCGGGGAGCCCGGGTTCGATCCCCTAGCTACTATAAAGAAGTAGCATTTGTTTGTGTGTTTTGTAGAGATAATTTCTGGAACTACTAAACCAATTTCAAAAGTAATGGTGGCAAATTGATGGTGAACGTTCCTCTTCCAACATAGGCTATATTTTATGTCAAGACCACTATCTTTTCTTAACTAAAATCATAAATTTATATTAGAGATTTTCTATTATACCTTCTTCTTTTTATTAAAGAAAACATATTTTGCGTCCGGGTGCGAGGCCTCTTTAGGCGCGAGGCCCTGTGCGGCCGCACCTGTCGCACACCCCTAAGGACGGCTCTGAGTAAATTAAAAAAGTTTTCAATAGCATTATTAAATAATTGATAGATAAAAAGTTCAATCAATAGGTGTGATATTAAAACTGATTCTTTAACCCATCATTAGTCATTTTGATACCTGAAATCTGTCAATCAAAAACGGTTATTGCTTGCTGAACAACTCCTTGAATAATGCAAAATGTTTCATGTTTTCTAAAAGTACCTTATTTTCTTTTGATTAAAAAATTGGGTACTTTCATGTTTAGTGGCCCCTAAGGATAAATCGCCAAGCAACCAAAAACCTTTATTGTTAAATTATAAAGCATATATGAAATTATAATAATATATGATGTATATAACATTTCGTGATGTATATGGCCAAGTTATTAGTTATAAATAATGCATATATGATATATACATGACATACGCATAAGATGTATATGATATATATAGCATATAAGACGTAAATATGTATAAATGATGTATATGGTATAGATGTGAATGTTTGGAGTATATATAATGTGTATATATGATTCATATATAAGCTTTTCAATGATTGTAGCAAAATCGTAACTGCAACCTTCGTATAATTATAATTGTGGGGGCCATTATAACACAAAAGTGCCCAAAAGGGTATTGGCTTTACAGTTTCTTTTCATTTTTTGCGTAATGTATAGCTGAAAGGTTATTTTAGCAGTGCTCGCAGGGAGCATATTTTTTCTGAGGCAGGCCAAATTTACAATAATAAAAATAAATGTCCTATCTGCTGAAAATATAGAATGATTAGGGTTTTTGCACCATAATTTGAAATACAATAATTTTAATTATTATTTTTTTTAATTGCATTTATCGTATTTTCTGTTTTTGTTTCTACACACGGCTTCTTTATCCAAAATCATAGTCTTTTCCTACAGATTTGAAAATTATTATTTTTTTAAATATAAAACTAAACTTTAATTTACATTAATTTTACATGGAGTTTTTTTTCTTACCTTTTTTCTATAATTTATAGGCACATTTTTATGTACAGAGTAAATAGTTTATGAATTATTGCATATATTATACATTTAGATTCAAATAACATTTTACAGATCAGTTTTAAATCCATATGTCTTCAAATATGCTTAAAAATAAAATTCTTACAACTACTCGGTATTGGCCGAGTACTCGGTACGGCTCTATGTGATATTTCCCCTTATTTGGATTTCAAATGCTGCAATTAAAAATGCATTGCTATAGTTGCTTAAAAGAAATTATATTCACAAAAATTTAATTCATACCACCGCACTTGTGACCTCAAGTAGCTTCACTAACATTATTTCAGTATTCCTGATTAAAAAAAAAAAAATTACCTGGTAACAAAGGAAAAAAGCTTGCTTATTTTCAATTGAAACAATGCATAAATTTAGGAGTTGTTACTCTATAAGGTACGTCTTAGATAAGTTTTAAGATTTATTATAGTTTGCTGAAATACCTTTGATCTTTTATCTGAAGCAACAGAAGATCTTCAAATAAGCATATATTTTTATGTGTTCAGGTATCTGCTATTGGGCAGTTTTACAATGCACATCAGCTGCCATTGGATGGAATTTAAAAATTTCAGTTTCTTCTCCAAACTCTTCAAGAATAAGACTTTTATAAATTTTTGCCAGCTATTTAGCACATCCTTTTTCATCATTAACCTTCAATTTAAAGATTTCTAAGAAAACTGAACACATTGTTAATATTTTGAAGGGCCTAAAATCCTAAAGAGCTCCCCCCCCCCCCCCCACACACAAGAGCCTGTAAAATTACATCAATGAATTCTAACAGTAAAACTTTAAATTTTCTTAAAATTTAGTAATTTCATCATTGCAACAGCCATCCAACATTTTGTTTTCTACTTTTTTTTCCATATTCATAAGAAGAAATTACTGGATTCGTGAAAGTTTTTGTCTCCAGTTTCTGACAGATTCACACATGGTTGTCCTGAATATGATTTGACTATTTTTTTTAACAGATGTCTGTTTGTATGTTATACTCAATTTTATAGGCACTGTAACTCAAAAAATAATGCATAGAATAATTGCAGAATTTCTTCCTCACTTTCCTGACGATGACTTCTAGAAAGGCAGCCTGAATATTTGAGGGGAAATATTTTACCTATCTTTTATGCTATTCAATGTGATGATGCAGGGGTTATGATAATGGAAAATCAGCTCAATATTCAGACATTTGTCGCCCAGGTAATATTTAAAATGTTTTTCTTTGTCTAAATAAAACAAATAAGATTAAAAATAGCTTAAGGAAAACATCTTTCTTTTCCAATTTATTTGCTACCATGATAAAAAAAGATTTTAATTTATTTACGAACACTTGGCTTAGTTTGTCCAGCTGCTAGACTTTTGTCTTTATGACATTCATATATGTAACGAACAATGAAGGGAATCATCATTTGCCGCCCCCCCCCCTTCTGCTGGTGCCCAGGGCATGCCCAACTTCCTCCGCCTCCCTTTAGCTACAGCATTAAAGCAAACTGCTGTTAGATGCACCGCTACTCTCTCACCGTATTATACAGATTATGCTACTCTAAAAAGTTTTTTTTTTCCCATTCTGTTAATAAAAGAATAGAATCTAATAATTTTATGAGTAACCATTAAGAGAAAACAAAAAAATAAAATATTGCATATTTAAAATTCTTAAAATCAAGTTTATAAGTTTATCATGTTATATATTGAAAATCAAGCATGTGCACAGTACAAAATTTAAAAATATTAATTTCCTGCTTTAGTGTATACTTGATACAATTTTTTAAGTTTTGTTTTCAATTTATTAAATGACTTAATTTCTAACTTATTACAGAGGCATAAAAACAATTCATTTTCTTAATGGAAAACTGTTCATAATAAAATTATGATTGAAGTTATGCTAAATGAGTTTTTTCATACATTTAAAAGGTAAATAAAACAATAATAATAATTCAACTGTCTTACCTGTTAACACTATCTTCCCAGAAACGAATATGAGTAAAACTGTCCTAGGTTTCACCATTCTGTATATCAGTCCAGGAAATAACTCTGGTTCATAACTATAGAAAAAAAAAGTATTTAAAATTAAAAAGCTGTCATATAAATCAGGGATCTGTTTAGGAAAAAATTGGGTCCTGTAAAGGACTCTTCACAAAATTTTTCATTTCAAAAAAGGGCCCTTCCCAAAATTATTTTTCCTAAAACAGGACCCTTCACAAAATTCTTTGTCTTAAAAATAGGTTTTTCACAAAATTTTTCCATCTTTAAACCAAACATTTCACAAATTAATCATTTAAAAATAAAATCTGACCTGTCACTTTTACATATATAAAGAAAATATATGTATTTTATATCCGTATATCTTCTTAAAAATGCATAAACAAGAACCAGAATATAACGACCATTTCAAATTCACAAAATTAGGATTAGATTTTTCACAACTATAAGCTGTTCACAATTTCACAAAAACAGGACTCTATGAAAAAAGTCTGGACAGACCCCTGTATAAATGCAAAAATGACACAACAATAAAATAAGACAACAATGAATATGCTAAAATCACAAGTAACACAATGATTAACATAATAAAAATGTTTACTAAAGCTTTTAATATAATGAAACATTTGTAGATCAGATGTCTGACATCAGTTTCAAAAAGCATGCATTTATGTAACAAATAAAGTACAATCTGTGAAAACAGAACCTGTGCAAAACAAAAACCTACATTATTTTATTATTTTATTTTTTTGGTTCCAGCAAAAAGAATGAAATACAATTATGATGATGTAGCTGCTAAGAGAAACCTAGCTAATATGGAAATATTTTTTTCTCAATTCATTAAGATTCATTTTTAACAGGTTTTGCTATAATTGTTTTTTAAAAATTAAAAAAAAAAAAACTTAAATTGTCTTAAACCAATATTTCACTTAGGATTTAAACTTAAAATTTCAATGCTGATCACTGAACCATTATGAACTACTAATATTTGAAGTATTATATTGTGCTTATTGTAGTAGAGGAGTTAAGCTTACAGGTACCGTAATTTTGGATAGATAAGCCATGGCTTATGTGGTGTTTAAAAGTTAAATTTTACCTTTTGCAGCTTATTAGCCAGTGTGGCGTATACCAAGTATTCACGATTTTGTCCAGGAAAAAAAAAAATCACTTATGTAATATTTTCAAGTGAAAAGCCTAGAAACAATATTAAAAATGTTTCATGGATGGGAAATAATAATCACTCAAAATATGTCGGAAATTCGATGACAAACATTTACACGATAATGTCGAAAACGCAGAACTAAAGCAAAAAGTTTTTGGTTTGTGAAGGACATCATTGATGCGCAATCATTTCAGTTCATTTCAGTGAATGATGAATACATTATTTATCAGACGAAAACAAAAGTATTCGCTGCAGCAACTATACTATTTCTGATACTACTTAGATTGATTTTCTAAGCATACTATAAAACATCCCATTTAAGTTCTTTCTTTAATTAAAATATATATACAAGGATCACACTGGAATTTTTGAGATACGGCTAAATGGTACAAACTAAACTTACCAACTCTTAGGAGTGTTCAAAGTAGTTCCCTCCAAGATCAATGCAATTTTGTAATCAAATTTTCTAATGATTAAATGCTTCAAGCCATCCATTTCTAGGAATAGATGAAAAATATTCTTTTATAGCCTCATCAATCTCATCTTCAGAATGAAAATGGTGCCCACATAAATTATTATTATTATTTTTTTAGATTTAAAAATAGCCAAAAGTCACATATTGCAAGATCAGGAGAATAGGGTGGATATTCTATAACATTGATTTGTTTTGTTCAAAAAATTCGACGGTAATCCTCGCAGAATGAGAAGATGCATTGTCATGGTAAAGCATGAATCCCCTAACATTCATCTCTCAAAGAATTTCTGGAAGACACTTAGTGGTGTACTAGTTAGCTGTAACTGTCTTCTGTCCCTCTAGCTTAATGGCTTTGACCAGAGCTTTACTTCTGAAGAAGACATCATATACCACTTTTTTCATTGCTCATTGTCTTTTCACCATTGTTGGTTAAGGATCATGTTCAAAGAATCATACTTTACTTTCTTGACATGTTGGAACATCAAAAAAAGGTATGTACGTCTCATCACCAGTTATGATTTTAGAAATAATATGTAGCCACCATCATTAAGTAACTTTAGGGTTTCTTTACTAATTCTCACTTGCTCCGCTTTTTGATGTTTATTTAAATTCTGGGGGACCCAACGACAAACTAATTTTTTCATATACAGTTCTTCATGAATAATTTTGTGTATAGCTGCAGATCCAATGTTAAGTTCCTTCTGTATCATTTGGTAGATACAGCGATTATCATCGATTAACATTTTTCGTACTCAATAATGATTATAAAAAAAATAAAAATAAATAGTCCAAACCACAAAATGAAAAAGTTTATAAATTATGACATAATAATTATGAGAAATATTCAACATAAGCAAAGTTGAATTATTCAAATATTCTTATTTTAAATATTTTTTGAATGACTCCAGCACATCAACTTTGCCAGTTTATTGCTCTATTCTAACATTTAGTTTGTATTTAACATGAAAGAAGCATTTTTTGTACATTACTGACAAAGAAATTATACTTGATTTTAAATAAAATTAGAAAAATATTTATTGAAAAAAGAAAAATAATAATATAATAATAACAAGAATAAATACTTACCTACAAAATTGAAGGTGAGCTGAATATAATCTTTCAATTTGAATCGGAAACTTCACATCACAGCTAGCCACCATATTTTGGATTTTGAAGTCAATAAACCTGACCTAAAATAAAGTAATAATGAGAAATAAAATATTAACAAAAGTATACTTCAAAGCAAAGTATGAAGTAAATGTACTGAAATGTTAAAAAAGAAAGATTGTTTCAAGATTAGTTTTATCATTTTAAAATCTTTTTTTTTTTTACATAGAAATAATTATTAACCCTGAATACACCCCCATGACAATGTTTTGTGATTTCCATGTCACTGAAAATCTGTATAAAATAGCAAATTTTTTATTTATACCCAACCACTAGCAAAAATCTGTAAAAGTCACAAATCTTATACTTTTAAAATATTGTACAAGGCCAGAAATACACGAGTTTTGTTTTCCAGTAATTCTGGAAAAGGACTTCAAACTGAAAGCAAGGATAGACTGTGCAAATGCTTCAGAATCAGATAGAATATTTCTGCTTATATTCTACCAATAACAATTAAATTCCCCTTTCAAACTGATTTTTAAAGCTTCATAAAGCACTTTAACCCTATCACTATGTCCTATCGAAACATACCCTGTTGTTGCCCAGGACAAATATGTTATCTATTTTTCAAAAAAACAAAAAACAAAAACAAGTACCACTTATATTTGTACAGTTTAATTTTTACCGTGTGTTACAAACATTATGATATGAGATGTCACTGGCTGAAACTACTCAGTGAGTGAAAGATTTTTTTGACAACTTGTTGAAAGTACTTGGGGTCTGCGTGGACCTCAGGACATAGTGAAAGGGTTAAGGAATTTACACTACATTCTTGTTTTTCAAATAGCAGGTGTTTTTTCTTTTTTTTTTTTTTTAAATTTGTGAATAAATAAAATTTTCACTTTGAGCCCAAGCCTGAAAACTGATATAAAAATCGAACCTAAGCCTGCATCAGGCTCGGCTAAGACTGTTTCATCGCTACTATACATAAATCACCAGGATTACCGTTCTACCTAAGTTAGCTTCCGCATGTACTTTTTAATACTTGTGAATGGTACCTGTAGTAGATTTCGTGCCAACATTTCCACTTTATGAAAAGTGGTGTTTGTCTAAGAGAAAAATACCAAACGTTCTACTAATAAACAAATAATTACAGTTATGAAATTATAGCAAATATATTAGAATGCAAACCAAATAGTTTAGATACAGAATCAAATTGTGACGAAGAAAAAAAATCACATTCAATCAAGGAATAGAACTAGGAAATCAGAACCTGGCATTCTTAGAAAAACAATGTTGTATAGCACAACAAAAAATGCAGTTTATTGACTACTAGTTATAAACTGCAACAGTTATACAATGAAAAATTAAAAGTTTGAAACAACCAACCATTCTCAAGTGTTTGCAAAATTACAAGACAGACATACAATAACATAAATTATTAAATGAATTATATTTGTTGGATTACATTTTATATCAGTGTTTTTTCCCAAGCAGTTTCAGGAGAGTGCTGCACACTGCCTGCCCTTTGATTTAAGGTTCAAATATATTTATGCGAGTTAGAGCACGGACAGTCAAACAGACAGACAAACACTTTTCAACTTTGTTGGAAAGTGTTAAAAGAAACACTTCACAGGTCGTAATAAATAGTCTTTGTAAATATTTTAGTAAGAGCTACGTTTATTATTTACTTCCAGTTTTAGATGAAACAAGTAAAAATCTGAAGTATACAAAACTATTTACAATAAAAAACCTGTATGGATAAAAGAAAGATGTTTGTTTGTGTGTATATGTTGACAATGGCTAGGGAAATCTACTATACATAGAGGTATGAAAATTTGGATGAGGATAGATAAAGGCCGGTCTGAATGCACATGAGACTACAATTTTTCATTCTTTGAAAATTAGCTAAGACATTAATTAAAAACCATAATAAACATCACAAAATGGCACACTGTTGTCATTGTCTAGCTCAAAACAATATTTCTGATTCTTCACGCAGAAGGAAGTAGAGAGGAAAAAGTTTTTTTTTTTGCAATTTGAAACTGCAGCATTTGCTTTCCACATCGAAATAATAATTTTTAAAAATTCCAAAGAATACCCACTTATTATGGGTATTTTCCCGATCCTAATGGTGCTATTTCTTAAAAAGTATATTAATATTTACTGCTTCCAAAAATTCCTCAAATTGATTTCATGTTTTTTTTTCTTTTCTGCATATTTATCTGCTCATCCGCAACTGCTTCTCTGATCGAAATACAAAACAATAAAAAATACCCACTTATTTCTGGTGCCAATGATGTCTTGGGTTTTAAAAAAATATTAATATTTACTATTTCCAAAGAATTATTTTCTGGGTGTGCTTTCACAAATCGCAAGACTTTTTTTTTCCGTCATTACTTTCCCAGGTATGATTTCATATTACATCAGAAATGCATCTTGCAACTTATCATAATTCATGTTTTAAAAGAGGGATGGGAGCGTTTTATGTCATTTAGGTTTTCTCAGAAACTTTTGGTCGGAATTGAAAGTTTAATATATATCTACATGTCAGAAATTAAATAGGCAATCGCTGTAACAGGGGTTCCTTAATTTGTTTGGATAGATTTTAGTTTAAAAATATAAAATCATACAAATTTAAGGGTGTACACTGCTGACGGCAGTAGGGCCCCAACACTAGGTTTGTTTGGAAAGGTTTTCGTTTTAAAATATAAAATCATTCAACACTGATTTTAGGTATATTTAAGGTTATCAGAACCCAGGCAACGCCGGGTGGGCCAGCTAGTAGATAATAAAAGAAAAACATAATGCAACATTCTGTAAAAAAAATACATCAAATTCATAATTTAAACACATGAGTAAAGATGATGTGAATTACAGTAGATATTTAATGATTGTGCAATATATTAAGATGTTACAGTTACAATATGAAATAAATGGAAATAAGATGACTAATAACTGAAATTAGAATAGGAATAATAAAGTTATCTTTCAACCACCCTAGAACTTTAATGTGAATTAATTTTATTTCTAATTTACGCCTTTTTATTAAAAATAAAAATAATTTTATTCAGAAAATAAAATCAGTTAAATAGCAAAAAAAAAAAAAAAAAAAAAAAAAAAATTAAAATAAATAAATAAATAAATAAATAAGTAAATAAATAAGCATTTATCAAAGACAGTATTTTAACTAATATCCAATTAAAGGGAGTAGTTCGAAAGAAATTTCAATTATTTAATTCTTATTTAAACTAAAAAACTGATATCTTCTATTTTAAATAATAAATAAATAAATAAATAAATAAATGGACCTAAATTTCCCTAAATATTTTATGCAGCTGATGTTAATATTTTGTAGTTGGACTCCAAATTAAATTTATCAATATTCCTGCTTTATTTTAAAGAAAATTACTTATCAGCAGGGAAAATTATTTAAATAATTTGGGTTACAAAACTAAGACAAACATCAGGCTTTCGAGTAACAAAGCAGAAAAAGAAAAAGAGGATGGATACTTACATCAAAATTTAATTTTTGAAGTAATCTAGCATATTTTCTTGAGGCTAAATGGGCTGCTGCTTCACTATGAAAGAGAAAAAAATTAATTTAAATTCATATCGTAACAACACATATTCTGAAATTGGTTTAAACAAAAAAATCTTAAGGTATTAAAAAGTTATAAAAAAGGTGAACTGTTCTTTATAATATATACATTCATGTGATTATAATAATTACATAGTTACATTCCAGAAAATTAAAAGATAACACAACTTTTACTAATTTTTAGTTTAACTGCTGAAAACCTTTTTTGTATGTTAACAATTTATAAAATAAACAAAAATTTAAAAAAAAAAAATTAATATTTTTGTAATTTAAAGATGTTATAATTGTAATGAAAATTACATTTAGAGACAATAAAACTTATTGTGAGAATAAGTAACAAATAATTTTTTTTACAAGAACAAATAAATAAAAAAATAAACAATAACTTGTGATGACTGAATAACTAGGTTATACTAATCGCAGTTGTCGTCATCTATGTCAGTCATCAGGGCCTGATTAATGCACGGGCCTCCGGGGCCTCGGCCCACAAATTATGTGGCTGTTTTTTTTCCCTTAATCAAATACTTTTCAAATAATATTGTTTTATAAAATATATTTTTTAAAGATAATATGTATGAATTACACAGATTTTACTAATCTAATTATTTTACTCACACAGATTATGCAGAAATAATTTTATTTATTTGATAATGTTACATCTTATTTTAAATTAATCCACATTTGCGTGCCAATTTTGAAGGTTCCAAGGGATAAATTGGCCTGTAGGCCATAGTTTGTGCATCCCTGCTTTAAATTTACATGTTTATTATTAATTAAATAGGTGTTAGGCAAAATTAAATAAGTTGTGTTGCTTTGGGTTAGACAAAATCCAACAAACCTTGACTGTAGATCACTGTCTTTGTTTTGTTTTGAATTTGTTTTCATCAAACTATAAATTTAACTGGCAATATTTATACAGAAATTAAAACTTTGTCAACTCATCAAATAAACCTACTTTTTTTTCTGAAAATGTCGCCGGGAATGGGAACTTTTTAACAGGCCCTGGGCCCAACTTCAGCTTGATCGGCTCTGTCAGTCATGAAATGATATGACAGCTCAATAATCATACCTTATGTTGATTGTTTAATGATAGGAGTAAAGGCAAATATTTTATTCTTTAATGGCCAAATATTAAATTAAATACAGACATCACACCACATTCAAACAATTAAGCAGAAACAGTTCCATATTCATTATAGTAGGGATTTTTGTCAAAAACACACCTATAAGGAAACAAATCAACAAAGGCTACATACTGTATTTACTCGAATCTGAGACACACCTTAATTTTTAGCTGCAAAAATGTACATTTTTTCATTAAATCTCGCATTTAAAATTTAAGAAAACATGAAAGAAAGAAAATATTAGGAAACTTATGAAATATGGTAAATTCTATATTTATTTATTCTACATTATTCTAGATTAGTATTCATACCTCAGATTCATCTCTTCGTCGATACTCTACATCATCTGACATTTCACTGCTTATTTTCACTATTGCTTTTAACTTTTATTGTAGATGGTTCAAAGATAGTGACATTCTCACTTCCATTCATTGCATATATCCATATGAGGGGAAACAATAAGCTTTCCAATATATCACACATCCGGTTTTACAGTATTACAAGTTGTACTCTATTGCGAGACAAACCCAATTAAATGAATTCAATTTTGGAGAAAAAAAAAGTGTGGCTTAGATTCAAGTAAATATGCAAATATACATATCACCTTCCATTAGAAAGAATACCATGAGACTGTTAATATGTACCCTCTATAATGAACTATTGTTATAGTACATTGAATTTACTTAATGTGTATATTGCCAGGGAATGTTAAAAATTTCTTTATAAAGGTTATTTTATTTAATCAGATGTTACTGTAATGGTCTCGACTATAGATGAAATAGAACCTTAAACCCAGCACTTTTTATGAGTTGGGAGGGAAATATATATCAGGATATGTGTACTTTAACCACAAAATTTTAATAAAATTTTTCACCTTTTATTTCAGAAAAATATTGCAAAATATGTGATTAAATAAGGTTTAAAATAGGTGGGTTTAATTTTGTGCCGTTATATTAAAAACAAAAGAACAACGTAAAATAGCACAAATAAAAATATATAAAATGGCAAACAGCTGTTTCGGAAACCCTAAAGCTCCATCATCAGTGCCAAATTCAAAAGATTAAAACCGAATCAAATGTTTAAGCCATATAAATATGCTTGTGTCTCGCACGTGCCTAAGATTGAATGGCGTTGAGTTTTTTCAAACAACAGCAGAGTGAGGAAACACATGTGATGCAGGAAACCAATAGGTGCACGCGGCCAGACAGGACTAGTTTAAGTACAGAGGAGAAAAAGGGGGGAAACGAAGAGAATGAATTAAATGAAAGGTAGCCAGACATTTGAAAAATTTGGTGTACAGGACATATCATTAACTAAGTTGCCGGAATTCTTCCATATATGATAAGCCTCCCAAAAATCAAGGTCTTAAATATATGAGCATTACTGAATTATCGAACCCTCTGAAAAATTAAAATCTGTGATTCTCAGACTAACAATGATTAGCAATCGCTGAACGTTTAGTGTCGCAATTTTTAACATAATTTTTATGTTCCCCCAAACAGACCTAAAGGGGTCGTTTGGTTTGACCTAAGTACATTCAATCACACTTGCAAGATCTATATATTTAAAACGCTAAGAGTTTTCTTTCGTCAATCCATGAGAACAAACTACTATATCAAATTAAATCATTCTTTTTTTAAATGAAAGATATTTGGATACAGATATGTTATTGTACATTCGTTTGTTTGAAAATTTAATTAATTAGCCATAATTTTAAATTAAACTTTTACTTTTGCGTATCCTATCCTAATAATATTATAAATCCGATTGTGTGCAAATGTTAGGCTGAAGCCAGTGTCAAAATAGAGCATTTATTGATCCTGTATCTTTGCATATAGGTTGATTATAACCCTCGAATGAACATAGGCTGGTTTTCGTTTATTTTATTCAAATATTTTTCTTAATTCAAAATTTCGTTATTTTCATAGAGAATAAATGGACATTTTTTCGTATAATATTTTTAAAAAGTTAAATTTACTTTACCGTTGCTAATACTTTATCGTTGCCAAAAACTGAATCAAACCCCGGAATAATAATTTTTACTCAACAATTTAGTTTTAATTGAAAAATGAAAATGAAATAAAAAAATTAAAGAATTAAAAAGATTAAATAATATTATTACAAATAAAACGTACTTTTTTTAGTTTTTGATAATAATACAAGGTTTCAATATGCGTAACCATAGAAAACAGGCGAATATGACGTCATACATCGAAAATAAAGCGGATATGCTTTGATGGTGAAATCAAATGATCGTGGGTTTTCTTCTTCCTTTTTCTTTTGTATGGAAACAATACTTGGCATTTTACCGTCTGCCCATGGCTAATAATAACTATACCGTATTTTTTATTTAAATTTTTAAAAAGCAAAAAGAAGTTTGAAAAGAAAATGGTTAGCAAATGTCAATAATATGCTCTGCAAAATTATCCATGTCAAAAATGATGTCATGGACAGCGAGAAATAGTTATTTTCATTCTTAAAACTAAAAGAAATAACTCGATTACCTAAAAAAAACAAAAATGACGAATGTTAATAGTTCCATTTTTGTTGATAAAATCTAAAGATTTAATATTATTTCGTTAAAGTAACATAATTTCCCCTATGCCAGTATTGAAATTAATTGCCTGGAAAAGAAAATTAACAAGAATTATCTCATTAAAAAGGGATTTCTCTGGGGAAAAAGAGACATTTTAAAAATTAAACGGGAATTTTCCAATATGTTTTAAAATGAGTGTGTGAATCAATTCTTTAAATTGATAAAACAAGAAGCAGTAAGTATAGAAAGTAGATGAGTTTCACGCCATATTTATAACGAAAAATTTAAATATTTTTTTTATCTATACTGATTATTAAGCATGAGTATCGGTTATATATAGACTAGCCGCCACTGGCGACCAGTTTGGTCTCCCTTAAATGTATGTTAAGCATTGTAATACGTTACTTTTATTCATAATTTAATTTTTTTCCTTAATCCTTCGCGAAATCGGAAGATTCTAATAGACAAATCAAGAACTTTGCGATCATGGTAGCATTTCGCATATTTTTGTTGTTATGTATTTCATCTTTCTTCACAAAAACCGCTTAACCCATTTAGCATTTATGCTTCATGTCCATTTGCTTATCAGTTGCAATATGTTTGCTAATGAGGAGATTCTTAAACATATTAAGTAATTTTCCGTAATTGGGTCCGTTGCCAATTGGCGTATTTTAGTTAATACGATTTGATGCAATGAGGCCTATTTTGTGAAAGTCTTTAATGATATCCACATTTACACTGAACCATATTGTTTCTAATATTTGTTTTTGTTTCTCGCTAACTTCGCTGTAGACTCGATTACGGAAGTTTATAAAATCTATCATTATTCTCATCTAAAACGTCTTGAATAATGTGCCATACTCGGAAGGATATTATTGCACGTAATTTTCGAGTATGGTTTGGTGAAACATTGAACTTTTGAAGGCTAGTTTTGATAATCAAATTCCCTTTAAACAATATTTGCTGTCAGGACTTTTGACCCGTGGTGTACAATCTGATTAAAATTCACGAAGTTCCTTCTAGATGCTGATCTCTGTACGACTTTGATTTTGTCTGCTCCCCTTTCTTGACATAGTTCAGGAGATTTTATAATTGCATAATTCCCTTACTTTGGCATTCCTGCTTAATGTTTACTGACTATTAAGATACGTAAAAGGTAAAATACACCGTGCCAACATTGGCGCTTATAATTCTAATTACAGCAACCCATTTTTTTTCTCTATATATTGTAACTCTATAGTTAATATTATGTAGTAGAAATATAAAAGACTATTGAAGACGCTTTTCTTGATATAATAGATATAGATATGTATATTATATTCATAGGTGCATAGTACGTGATTAGAATATATATCTCATACTCATTACGGTGGATATAACATACCGCAAACAAAACTACCATAGTAAATATCTAAGCTAAAAGCCATCAATATGATTTTATGTGTTTAATAAATGTATACAAAAAGAATTCTCGGTACTTCTCTATTATCTGGTCGACCACTTTTCATAACAAAAAATTATCATCAATATGATTTTATGTGTTTAATAAGTGTATACAAAAAGAATTTTCGGTACTTCTCTATTATCCCGTCGACCACTTTTCATAACAAAAAACTATCGTCAATCTGTAAGATTAAACGCCAAAAATGCAGTCCCATTTACTTGATGTCAGAAGCATTATACGTGTTTGTTATGTCATCAAGTGGTTTTTAATTCGACATTTGCATGTATTTTTCATTATGTTTTAGTGATTTATTAGTTATTTCATTAATTAAAATAACAATTGTGTCCTTAAATTCTTATATTTTATTTATTTATTTAGATATTCCAATGGCAACGTTCTCCCATTTATTTGGCGTTAAAGTTTGGCAATAGTTTTTTTGTTATGAAAAGTGGTCGACAGGATAATAGAGAAGTACTGAATTTTCTGTATTATTTTACTTTGATTCTATATTATTTACAATTTTAAATGATGCGTCCTTTTGGGTACATTTGTCGCACCAGTTTTGTCATATCATTTGGGCGCCAAAATGGCGATTTTATGTGTGGGCAACCTGGCGGTTTCGGCTAGATTTTGCTTCGTATGGCAACCTGGTAGAGCAGATTCCGTATGTTTTATAATAAATTAAATATTGTGTGTTTTATAATAAATTAATCATTGTGTGTGTTTTATAATAAAATTGTGTGTTTTTTAAATATAAAATGAACTATTTCATAATAAAATAAAAGTAACATGCAGTTTTAGCAATCCCTAACAGGTACCTGAAAATGGGATGTTCTCGCCAAAATGGCGCAAAACAAAAATCGCGTCAACCTCAGTGCATCTGCGACAGCTTTTCCAATTTAAAATACATGCGGTTCACACTTTTAATTAAAAATAGAAAATAGATAAATAAAAAATAACATCATAAATCAAAACTTTTGATTTCAAAATCAAAGCATCGCTTCTAATTTGCACACGTGAAGAATAAAAGCTAGTATTGGCGATTTTAAAAATGCTATTGGCAAGATTTGTGCCCAAATAACATAAAAGTACTTAATGATGTCATGTATTTTATAAATGTATATTAAATTACTGTTTTGAACGCGATTGGTCATTAACAATGGTAAATATGATTAGCGATTAACAATCATTTTAGGTGATCTCTCTTTCTGTCACGTATAACACATAAATACCAAATTAACTGACAATTCACTTCGAAATTTGATTCATTAAATATTATTACATGAGTTGTATTTGCTTACATTCAACTTGGTCAAGAAAAGATCCGAAAGGAAGTTGAGTTGTATAGCACTTCATCAAATAGAATTCTGGTAGATTGTCGCACAGGTCCTGGTGCGAATTTTTTTTTTTTTTTTTTACACCAGGCAGCGCTCCAAAAAATCATTCACGGAAAACTTACTTTACGAATGATTATCTCCATGGTTTAATATTTTAAACCTACACGACGAATGAATCTTTTTTTTTTGTTTACTTTCATGGATAGAGAATTTGAACTGCAAAGCTAATTTCAACTGAAGTTATTGCAGAATATATACATAATTGAACGTAAGTCATCTCTCAAATATTAATTTATTTTGAACGATCTTTCTAAAAATGTAACTTTTATGCAGTTTTATTCGAAAAATAATTTTGAATAAAAATGGCCACCTGGCATATGAAAAAGTGATGCGGGCATCCCGGAACTGTTGATGACAGTCACATGACTTACGGTTTTATTATAGAGATGAGAGTTTTCTGCTAAAAATCACATCATAATTTTAAGAAAAGGAAAATGAACACGAATCTATTATATTAAAATCTGACCGTGTGTTTGTATTTCGCAACTACCCTAGACTATCGAACGCAATGCGATTTACTTAATACCGGTCATCATTGATCCGAGGATGTCACACAAACATTCAGAATTAAAAAAATTAAATTGGATGCCAAGATTTTTAATTTTTATAAATTTTAACGAAGTTTCTCTAAAAACGGAAAGTAAATTACTCCATATTTGTGTATAAAAAAGGAGAAATAAAACAGATCAGTATATTTTTTACACCATTTTCTCATTAAAACTGAAAAACAGAATTTATTTTCACTTTGCATAGATGGTGAAAACAAAATCTTGATTTCAGTAAATTATCCGAAAAATAAAAACATATTTTCACATATTCAAACTTCATGAATCAATTTATTCTGGAGAACAAAAATTGCCTGTCAACATACTGTCATTTAGAAAACAAGATTTGTTTCAGTTATACATTAAAACAAGGAGGCAGAATTCAATTTAAAGAAAAAAGCATATACTATTTCTAATTAATGTTTTTTTGAAGGATGGCTGTTAAAATGTTTCACAAAGGCGTTAAAAGTAAAATTGTTTATCAGGTAAAATTGACATTTGTTTTTACCCAATTCGTCTATTTCCATGATTTCATTTGGCTCTCCTTTTTGCATTGGTTGCAATTTCATTTTCGTAATTATTTGGCACAAAATTTCACTTTTTTAAGACTGAGTTATGCCAAGGTCCCTATAACAAAAAATACTGTATTGTCTCCTTTGAAATGTGATAAATAGTTAATTATTAAAGTTTTTAATTATCGGGAGGAAATATTTTGCTTAATTAATGTATTTATTCTTCTTTTAATGTTGTGTGAACAAAGTCACGGGTAACAGCTAGTAACATCATAAAGATGCCAATCAGATAATGCCTACTGTTGCGAGACACAGAGTAACGAGAAACTCTGTGGTTGCGAGGAAAAAAGAGAAATAATAAATATTAAAAGCATGTGGCTTTTAGGCCGAGTTTTTTAATTAGCAAGTTAAATTTCGGTAAAAATATTTATCGGTGTGTTTTATAAGTGAATAAAAATTCATATTTATTGGGACGTCACAGGAATATTGTCCATTGGGCTTATTTTATCATTATGCATATAGCTTTGTTGATGCCATTTTTTCATTACAAAGAAATACAAAATACATTTTTATTTGTATACATGGTGTTTAAGCACAAAAGTAACTTATACAAAGTACATGTGAAAAGCTTGCGCCGGTGAAAATGACGTTCTGCTTAGCTTGAAATACATTTTAACATTGATAAACCTAAAAAGAAAAAAATTATATAATTGTGTCAACATGACGTAATTTTAACTGATTTTTCAATTTTTAATTTTAAAGATTAGAACTGGAGCCTTTATTGGTTCCTTCATCTTGATTGCATACCTTGATTACATGTTACCAATTACTTTTTTTTAATTATAGTTCAGAAGATTTCATTTTTTAAGGGAAAAAAAATCACAAAAATAAAGGATTTCAGGAAAATTAATATTAAAAATAATGTTATAGCCAAAAAAAAAAAAAAAAAAAACCCTTGAAGTAATAATTCTATTTTTAGCTAGAATAAACAATGTAAGGCTAATATTTTATAGGAATTATTTTGGTAGGTTTGTTATAAGTTCATTTAACAGTTCCTTATTAGCAACAAAGAGTCCTATTTCTTTCATTGTGAATTTTTCTTTCGATGTAAAAAAATGGTAATCTACTTTTTGACGCCAGCCAAAACACAGTGTCAATTTTTAGAAATGTATAACGGTTGTGACAACAAGAGGCACTATCGCTTTAGCTTTCATCACTTCTAAATACTACAAATTTCAATTTTTTGCTACATTTTACAATTTTAATTTTTATGTCATCAATCAGAAAAAAAATTAGCTTTCGATTGAAATTTATTTGAAAACTGCCGCTTAATTTAACGAATTTTTAAATAATTTTCAAGCATGAAATATTTTTCAATTCTATCTCAACAATGACTATCAGTTTGCTTTAATAATGTAAAATAGCCCCTGGGAAGGTTGCTACAATTGATCATTACCATCATGAAAAGCGAAAAAAAAAAATTAAAAAAAAAACCTGATAAATCATAAGATCAGATAATCCATAAGACAGAACATTTTGGCGCTAAACTAAAATCTGTCCAAAAAAAAAAAAAAAAAAAAAAAAACCATTTTTAGTTTATGATTAACATAAAATTGATATGTTGAATTTGTTGATGTATATGTTGCATCAGAATATGCTAGGAACTGTATTTTATTATTTTTTTAAAGATCCATTGGATATTTAACTGTATAAGAGGGAGAAGATCCCCGACTGTGATGAAAAAGGAATAATCATCCTGATTATGTAAAGGAACTCAAGAAACCATACAAATAAATTACACTTGAAAAAATTAAAAATCTCCCTCATCGGCATATTGATTTATTATTATAAAAAAAAAATTCTTCATCTTTACATAAAAATTGATTATCTTACAACAATGGATGCATTTTAGAAGATATAGATTTTAAATGAACAATGATTAAAGAGGACATTTTAAAAATTTTAATTAAACATTTTAAAACTTTTTTTTACCCGAATTTCAGCGGTGCCTTTGCACAGATGCAATGCACATGTGCATAGGAGCTCATTCGGTTGGGTGGGGGGGGTGGGATGTATGCTTTATTTACTGAATATGAGATGAAAGTAGGGATATACTATTTGTATGATACTTCATAGTTCCATGAAATTTTCTTTCTTGCTGTGGGGAATATGGCGGTAATGTCAAACTGATTTCCATTACACAGTTGTTTATGGATTGTTTGTTTGGAACTGTATTTCACTGGGGGAAAAAACTTTATAATATATTTGAAAGACTGTTTTATACGCACCCTTTCTTATGTAATAAAGAAGCTTATTTTACTGATATTGTTATAGTAATTTTTTTCCGTCAAGTTTTGACGGGTTTCATCTAGTATCTTATAAATTCCCCAGTGTAAAAATCTGTCTTATTTTTTTTTTTTTTAATTAAACAAGGTGACTACAAATTCTGCAATCTAAATATTAAATAGAAATTTTCTGATCAGAAAAAATATTGCCAGACTTTTTGGTTCAGGTTTGTAGAGTACATGAAAAAACATACACCATTATTAAAAAAATATTAATTAATATAAGTTCCTGCCTCCATATATCAGTTTTCAGTTATTAAAGGGAGTTATCCATTTTAAAACTTCAAAAAATCGATTTTTTTGTTTTTCATATTTTTTAAAAATTTATACAATTCTGAATCAAATAAATCAAAACACAGGAAAATATACAAATTAGTACTGGGTCAATTAAAAATGTGCACTTGAACACAGATTTACAGATTTTTAACTTTGCATGCGCTTTTCTAAAAATTATGTTTTTGCTACTTGTGTGCATTGTAAAAAACAAAAAATACAAATCATTTATTTTTATCAGATATGTATAAAATGATCATACCTACAATCTCCACTTAACTGTTTTGTCAATTAAACAATGCAAATTTTATCTGTTGTGATTAGAATGTATTTTTTAACATGATGCACGTTAATTACACTACAAACATTAGTTGTCACATCCAACCAGTCGACCTTCTCGAAGTTGGCACATTAAATGCCAAAGAGTCACTGCCTGCCATCATTTAAACTTTCATTTAAATGAATTCTTATGGCATCACGTGTATTCTGAAGCAGAAATCTTTGCTGATATGTTAAATACTGTTTTTAATTTATGCTTGTTGTTTAATAATTACTATTACTTTGTATTACAATTTTTAATATTTTATTTAGCTATTTTTTATGCAATAAATATAAATGGCTACTGTCCTGGTGATATGGTGCTGTAAATGAGTCATTCTCCCAGAAACATACATTTTCAAATTAAAGGTGAAAAAATGTTTTTGTGTTGCTTCAAACTTACTTGGTCATGCCAGTATTTTCCCAGAGCATGAGAAGTATTTTATTAAAATTGCATTTTAAAAGTATGTTTATGTTATGCTCATAACCATGATGCCCATAGACCCTTTGATGTCTTTTTTTGTAAATTGTAACTTCATAAATAGAAGAATGAATTGAGAATGATTCAGTTAATTAAAATTTCTGCAGTTAGTATTACATGTTATTCTATTTAATTTTACAAGTTTTATCTACAAAACTAAGTGAAATGTGATCTTTATGTTCATGACTTTTTCAGTTGTTTTTAAACAATAAATAATTTATACAGATAACACTTGCAACACATTGCTATGTTTAAAATTATTAACAAGCCTCTCTTTCACACTAACTTCCAACTACTGAGGTAACAAGAAGCTATTAATTTTCTGTCCATGGGTATGACTCAATTTTTTGTAACAATACTTATTTACAAAATAAATTTTTAACTAAGCCAGATTATCCTTTGAAATTAAGTATACTTTTGAGTCATCCTTTCTTAGATAGTCGACCAATTAAACTAA
The DNA here is from genome assembly GCA_963931845.1 of Maratus michaelseni. Lineage (NCBI taxonomy): Eukaryota > Metazoa > Arthropoda > Arachnida > Araneae > Salticidae > Maratus > Maratus michaelseni. The sequence goes on from OZ007589.1 coordinate 358,525,365, forward strand.
TGAATATAGGTAAATGAAGAATTTATTTTTTCATATGCGAGTATGCATATTGTACAATATTTAAAAGCAACACAGAAAAAAATATATGAAGCTTATTTCTTACTTCTAACTGTGCAAAGAGTAATCTTGTCTTATAGGGTTGCCAGATTGTACATCCCCCCCATAAATTATATGTTTTTTTTTTCAAGCTTATTGTATATTGTACTTAACAACCTATCCTGTTCAATAAAAAAAAAAAACGTGACTTTTACAAAAATTAAAAAAAATTAATCTTCTGGTACGCTGACCAAAAATGGAACGACACTTTTACTCAATGCCTTTAAAGCCCAAAGGTTGCCCGAGTCAACTGACAAAAATTCATTCACATATTGTTACCTGACCATCCAAGGAATTTTTGAGGTGGCAGGGAAAAACCCAAGGGTGTCGTACTTTTGTGTAAACCAGGATTTTGGTAGTCCCATTTTGGGGAATCGTACCTCTTAGGGATTAAACATCTTCCAAAACTTGTATTTTAACATATGTGGATATAAAATATAATTATTACATTATTAAAGGTGCGGAGGCAAAATAAATGGATGAATACAATAAAGCATTGTTTATGTGGAAGGAACCATTACAAAACAACATATAATGAAGAGAGACACATCTGAAATATTAGCTTTAAAAAGCATAATATATTTGTACTGTGAAAATCTCGCACATCGGTTCGACAAATTAAACCATATTAAACTTTTTTAGGGCTTTTTAAGATGTTATTTAAAATAGAACTTTCCTTGTGTTCAACACATTTTATGAGCATGTGAAAGAAATTGCTAATGATATGGAGCATAATTCAAATAAAATTAGTTAAACTAAAAATAATACCTCCGAGCACCTGTGACAACTATTTTCCCACTTCGAAATATTAGAGCTGCTGTTCTAGGCTCCAATATCCTCATGACAACAGCATGGAAACGTTTTGGATTATATTCTGCATTTCTCAAACGAAGAGCAATCTGAAGGAGGTCTAGTTTACAACCAACATCTACAGTACTGACAACATTGCTAAAAAGGAAAATATTCATAAGAAAATGTTTTATGTTACAGATAAAACACCTGAATTTTTTTTTTTTAAATGTCTATATTAATAAAATAAAGTGGTAGCATATGTGTCTGTCTGTATCTATTATGTGTGGGTAAAGGCCAGTGAAATCTATTGCACACAGGACATCTGCTAACATTGTTCTGGACAGACAAAGACAAGTACAAATTTACATGAGCATAAAGTGTTTAAAAAAAAAAAGAAAACAAATCTGATTTTTCAAATTTAAATTGCATTTTTATGATATTTTTTCCTGAGTTAAAATGCTGAATGGCTATCTATAATTTCCAAAGAAATTAAACATCAAATTAGATTGTATTAAAGAGCATTCTTATATTTTTATGCTTTAAGTAAAAACATAAATTAGCAATTATAGAAATAATAAAAACTGAAAATATAAGTAATTTCATTAGTTAAGAGCAAAAATAACAAATCAAACAAATATCATGACAGCCTTTATTGCACTTATACTTTGTAAAATAACTGCAATCACATAAATCTAAACTAACACACATGTACATACATATGCTGACCAAAAAAAAGAAAAAAAAAATGAAAATTAATTAAACCTATTAATTTATACCTACACATAGAGTAAATATAATTATAAGAATGACCGGATATATCTCACATTCACATTAACTTAATCAAAATAACAATTATTATTTTATAATTAATAATAGATGTAATTAATAATAGATGTAATTAATAATAGAACATTTCAATAAACTAGTGTTGTAAATGGAATATTAATAAAAGGAAACTATTTTTTTATAGAATACATTTAACAGGGTATGGAATTTTAAATTTTGTAATACATACTATATATATCAATGGATATATCAGATTTTATTTTCAAAATATCATGTTTGATATTTTCAATATGTACTTTCATATATTTGATATTTATTTTCAAAATATCATTGTATACGATATTTTCAATCAAAACATGTGTAAATAAACTTTTCAACTTTTATTGACTGTGTTGTTCTATAGATAGTGTGTTTTTGCCTCTGGCAATGACTATTTTAGCCAAAAAAAGAAAAAGAAAAATGCAGCTAATTTGAAGCTAATTTTTAAATGTAGAAAACAAATAATTATAACAATATTAACTTAACTTAAAACAGCCATAAGCTGTCTAATTTAGATAATCAGTTATTTACAGCTTCATTAGAAAGAATATTTCTAATCTAGGGGTTTTTAGTGATCTGGTTACTGTTCAGTTTAAACTACACACATGTTAGTGAATGAAAAAGAAGACAAGCTTCCTTTTATGTTCAAAATTTGCATTTAAAAAAAAAAAAAATTTTGTATTGAAAATTTTGTTGCTGAATCCTATAGTTTGTTTTTTGATGAATGTAAATTTCAAATTGTTTCTGTTTTCAGTTATATAACAAAATTGAAGATTAACTAAGTGAAAAAAAGAAAGAAAAAGACAAGTGTTTTAATAAATTTTCATGTTAAGTGAAACATATTTCAGTTTTAATTTATACTAAGTCTGAAAATATCTATAATCAACACCAAGTTGACTATTTTGAAAATATCGGACATATATCAAAAATATCATATCAGATTTTTAGATATTTCGAAAATATCATGCTATTTCGAACCCTACATTAGAGGCCCCAGAATTAGCAAGAGCAATATGAGGCAGGCTGCAGCTGCAGGTAATGAACTTTTTTTATATAAAAAAAGTGCAATTATTATTATTTTTTAAATATAAATTCATACAACAGATAAAATCAAAACATTAACAAAATATGAAAGTTTTATTTACTTACTGAACTTTAGGAATAATACCCGATTCACTGACAGTAGAAACAGGTATAACAGGCTGCGGGACAAGCAAAGGTGCAACTTCTGCCTGAGATTTTGAACAAGCCTGTGGAAAATTTTACTTTTTAAAGAACTGTCTCAAAAAGATTAATATAACTAAATAAAATGAATCAGAATTAATATTTTAAACAAATTTATTGAAGTATTTAAGAAATTATCTTTTTTACAGTAAATATAAATACATGTTAACCTTTTATGGTATTTTTCCCTTATCCAGGGTAACAGGAAATTTCATCAGACACATGACCGAAAATGTTTGACGAAGCAATATTTGGTGATATATTATTTACATCCCGATATACAGAAAATTATGTAAAGAAAAATTTTTGTGAGTGTAAAATTTTATCAGAAAACACTGATGGATTTGAAAGGGTTGGGTTTTTGACATGACATGTCAAAAACTGTCGAAAAGTGTCAAAAACCTTTTACACATTTTTGTTAGCAATCATTAGTGATATTTTATATTACATCAAACTAAAAACTGATTAAATAATAATTTTTATGTTATATAAATAATTTTTATTTAGTTATGCTATAATTAAGTTGTAATAAAATTATATATCATAATTCAAATTGTTTCTCTAATTGTCATACTAGGAAAAATAGCTAAAAATATTGAAACTACGATTAAGTGCATTTTTCAAAGTACTATTTATCTACTTTTCAAAGTACTATTAAGTGTTCAGTTTATTATAAAAATTTTTAGCAATCTAATTTATGCTTAAAAATCTTGTGTAAAGCTAAAGTGACCACTACTATAACTATTCAATGATTGATCATAAGTTACCTAGACTTAACGATTCTAAATTTTTGTTTTTGTGCATAAACATTAGATATAACAGGGTTCCCAGCAAAACATGTCTGGCAATTTCCCTGACATTCCATGATTTTCCCTGACCAAATCCAAGAAAATTCCCTGACCAAATGGGCATACACAAACTCTGCTTTAAATAACACAACATAACACGCAGCATAAAAAAAAAATAAAAATAAAAAATTTGTATTGTAATTCTTTTCCCAGGAGAAAATTCAAGCACCTTTTAAGAAAATTGCAAAATGAAATTCAATAAAACATTATAATTCAAAAAAACTTAATCTTTGCCAGTTTTCAAATGAATGCCATATGACAAAGTCTCAAACGTGAAATGTCATGAAAAAGTCTCAAAAATGTAGAAAACTTTTGTCCATAGTATGGTTTTCCTGCATTGCATTTGAAGGAATTTCTCAATCTTGAAACCCACAAGAGTCGAGAGATTTTTCAGAGACGCCATGTAGCGAGAAACATAGTAACACTTTTCTGAAAAAGAAAGGATTTCAAATTTAAAAAAAAAAAAACATTTTTCCCAGACCAGATATGATTCTGAGTAAAAAAAAAAAAATCTGAAATTCACAACAAATTTTCTGAAAGGCCCCTTAGCCTTACAAAGGGGGGGGGGCGATCCACTCCCGGCACTGTGTGTTTTTTCCGTGCTAACTATGTGTTTTTTTTTAAATCCCTTTGACGATATTTGCATTTCTTCGCGATCCTTTGACGAAATTTTCCGTTTTTTCAGCGATTCTTTGATGAAATTCATGGTTTTTTCGTAATCCCTGGACGAAATTGGCGATTTCTCTTGAACGATTGACGAAATTGATTTTTTACGGCGACCATTTGTCGAAAACCGTGATATATTTTATGTCCAATTTTTTGTATTTATGATAGATTTTTTTTTTTTTTTAATTTTTGGAATTTTCTGAAAATTTGGAACAGAATCACCCTTGCCCCAGACCTTTCCATGACTTTTTAGGAAATATTTGTAAATTCCCTGACTTTTCCTATATATTTTTTAATTTCCATGACTTTCCCTGACTACTTTGAAATTCCCCGACTTTCCAGATTTTCCATGTCACTGGGAACCCTGTATAAACCACAATTGCAACACAAATGTTCTCCGAGTTATTAAATGAATTATAATATGAAATCAGTACTATAATTAAACGTTCTTTAAATCAATAACTTAAAAGAAGATGTTTGTTATTTTCAATATTTACACATATATATCTTCATTTTATTATGTTAGTTTCAGCTTAATTATTTAGAACAATTTGTTTATGTTAAATTTAATTTTTATACATTATAAAATAGTGCCTATTTATTTATTGGAGCATATCATTTCAGGTTTGTAGCTGTAAGTCTAACCATAATACTTAATCATTTGTTTGTGGCATTTGCATTTACAAGCAAAGAACAGGTATAACAGTTTTTTCTTTGTTTGGATTCTATGAACCTGGGACAAACATTAAAACAATATAAAAATTATATGAAATTTTACACATTAAATTATACAAGTATTTAATAGTTTGATTAGTTTATATTTTTAATGTAACTAATACTTTTAAATATTTTTTATTCTATATTTATAGCTTACAATTATTTTCTATTTTCTAAGCAACTTGTTAAACCAAAGTCATGTTTTGAGTTTACATGGGTCGATGAAGATTTTTTTTCTTTGGGCCCATTTTGTGAAAAATAAAAATTATTTTTGTGAAATTTATCATTTTGTTATGAACAGGGGTGGGGAAATACATGTTTTTACTCTATACTACGCTACTGGCGAGTGGATTTATTGACAGGGCGAGTGAATGTTGAGGAAGTCCTTGAAAAATAGCAGACTATAGAAGATATGACAAAAACTTTATTTTTTTTCTAGTTCACTATATTTTGTAACTTTCCAATTTACTGTGATATAAGCATGGTATTTACTATGTTCAATCCTATACTAAACTTTCCTCTGTTGTATATATTTCTTAATTTTATGGAAAAAAATATGAAAATGCATTGTAGCAGTAGTAATTGACTATTTTTGAAGTCATGTACTACATTTTGTTATAACAATTTTCAATTCTATTCTGGCTGGTAAAATAAGTCTTTGGCTGGTAAGATTTTCTGAAAATTCCCCACCCCTGGTTATGAAAGATGAAAGCTGCTCAAATTCAAACCAAGCATTTAATAATAATAGTAACATCTTTAACTTTTTATTCTTCTAAAGTTTTCCTTTCTTGTGAACTTGCTTTCTTTGTAAATTATACATTTTAAAACCTAACAAAATAAAAATAATCCATAGAGAGTATGTTTTTATGGAATAAAATTTTGTGAAGGGACCTGATTTATTAAATCAATTTTTGTGAAGGGGTTCCTAGATAGGTCCCAACTTTTATGTATTTCTTATATGGGAGAAAAAATATCAACATGCAGACAACTTATTTCAGACATTAGTTCCATTTAAAAGCACTCACTCACAAGTCTTAATAGCGCAGTCGGTTAAGCTCTGAGCTCGTAACCACAAGGTCCCAGAATCGAGCCTCGCCTGGGACAGAAGGAAATTTTCCCTTACTCGAAAATAAATTTCTCTTATATAAATATAAGATATTTAGCAGGATATAAATTTAGGAATAAATACTGTCAGTGGCAAAGCGTGTAGATTGCTGAGAAAAAAAATTCTTTTTGACCTAAGTAGGAATTGACTTAGTGTTCCCGCTAGGCTTTTTTAAGGGCGCAGAGCCCTGCCCTTTTTAAAATCGGCAAAATGCGCCCTGCCCTTTTTGAAATCGGCAAAATGCGCCCTTCCTTTTTTAAAACTAGTCAAAAGTGCCCAATTTTGAGAATCTCCATTTCTTCCAGGGGCGATTCTGGTCCGAATTTTCCGCAAAATTAAGGCAATGATTTCCGAAAGAAAAAAAAAAATGTATATATCGGTCATAAATCCGAACATAAAATGTATCGGTAATCCGGCAAATGATCGCCGAAAAAAATAAATCTCGTCATTCGTTCGAAGAAAAGTCGCCAACTTCGTGAAAGGATTGCGGGAAAAACATGACTTTCATAAAAAAATCGTGAAACAACGGCAAACTTCGTCAAAAACATTGCGAAAAGTGGCAAATTTCGTAAAAATATCGCAAAAAACCGACAAATTTTGTCAACAAATCGCGGGAAAAATGTGACTTTCGTCAGAGAATCGCGAAAAAAGGCCAATTTCGTCAAAAACATTGCGAAAAGCGGCAAATTTCGTCACAAAATCGCAAAAAAACGGCAAATTTCATCAAAAACATTGCGAAAAATGGTACATTTCGTCAAAAGATCACAAAAAATGGCAAATCTTGTTAACAAATTGCAGGAAAAACGTGACTTTAGTCAGAAAATCGCGAAAAAAGGCCAATTTCGTCAAAAACATTGCGGAAAGCGGCAAATTTCGTCAAAAGATCGCGAAAATCGGTAAATTTTGTCAACAAATCACGGGAAAAACGTAACTTTCGTCAGAGAATCGCAAAAAACGGCAAATTTCGTCAAAAACATTGCGAAAAACGACAAATTCCGTCAATAGATCGCCAGAAAACGGCAAATTTCGTCAAAAACATTACGAAAAATGGCAAATTTCGTCAAAAAATCACGAGAAGGCGGCAAATTTTGTCAAAAGCACTGCAAAAAACGGCAAATTTCGTCAAAAAAATAGTGAAAAACCTGCAAATTTTATCAACAGATCTCGAAAAAACTACAAATTTTGTCAAAAGATCGCGATAAAATGCAAATTTCGTCAAAGAGACGCAACCCCCCCCCCCCCCCCCCAAAACACTCTGGGAAAAAAAAACCTCATATTTTGCTCTCCCAGATCACCAAGCTTAAAAGGCTTATCTTTTTTTTTTTTTTTACTTTTTTTGCTCTTTCACTTTATTATAGCAAATAATCGATCAAGTAATTTTCCACACCCTCACCCAAAATTGATGCCCCCCCCCCCTACTTTCCAAGCACACGAAATTTAAAGTTAAAACTCTTTTATTTAATTTTTTTTGTCCTATTTTTAAATCTTTAGTAAGGTAAATAAATCCGTCATCTTAAGTTTAAAATTTCTGCTTCCCCCCTTAAAATTCATAGTTTAGAGGCGGCTAATAATTTTATATCCACATATGTTAACATAATTACTTATTAGAACTTAGAACCTTAAAATATCAATTTAATAAAAATGTATTTCTATAATTTATGTTACTAAATGTGTGTACAAACATTGATGAGTATATGATGAACAATAATGAGTTTCTTATATTGGTTCCGAAAATGTATACTTTTTTTTATGAAACAATGTCCTTTTTCGCTGAAACTAGTGCCCTTTTTATGCTTCAATAGTGCTTTTTTTGTGACTAGCTCCCTGCCCTTTTAGGTAGCTTTCAATACAAAAAAGTATAAAGCTACCTATTGCAGCCGTTCGGAGGAAAGCAATTCCGGAAAATTTTGATATATTTTCACCGATCATGACCCCCCGACCCCAAAACCACCCTCCGTTCAAATGTTGATTTATATATATATATCTCCATATATATATATATATATATCTGACCTATGTCATACGATAACGCCCGTATTTATAAATCTATTTTGATGAAACTAATTGTGTGTATTAAGGTCACTAATGTCTCGACCGAGTTCGTTGGCCAGCTTGGTCTGCCATTTTGTTTCAAGATGGCGGCCATTTCAAAATTTAAAACTAAAATAAATATACAAAAAAGTTAAAAATTCAAATTTATTTTCTAATTACGTGTTAGGCCTTGGTACAAGGATTCCAGAGCATTTTTTGGTTTACCTCTATCTTAAAAAATGGCTGAGATAGAGCAGTTTGAAATTCTAGGGTGGCTGACATTTTGAAACAAAACAGCACATTAACGCGATTACTCGCAAATTATTTTCTTTCATTGTTGTAATAATTTTCCCAATCATACGCATAAAACTATATATTCATATCCGTTAGCGCCAAATTCTCGCCAAAATTGGCGAAATATCGTCAAATTTGGCGACCAAAATAAGTCTTCATAAATGAAGCCAATTTGGCTATTGCTCAATAATTTGGAGAATTTCTTATTCAAATTCAGTATTAACGAATGTTTTGTAAACGTTTCTTTGCATTTTAACTTGCTGTTTTCGTGTAACATTAGCTAAAATTTTAAAACGAAGATATAGGAAAGCTACCTTTTCCTCCCGGTACAGGCCGGAAGGACTTTTTTTTTCTAGAGTGAACACTAGACTTATTTTTTTTTTTTAATTACTTGTTTAGCATCAATTTCTTTGGACAGGGAGGAAATTTCCTCATTTTTTTCTTTAGCAGATTTCCTATAATTGTTTGATTTGATAAATAATTCAATGTTTTTAGTTGTTTTAGCTTTATCGGCTAATTCATTGGCCATACTTTCCAACTGCAATACCTCCTTTTGAAGACACCTTATTTTTTGCTTTATAAAACTAATTTTGAGCTGCCACACTTGGTGGATTATGAAAGTTTGGCGATTTTTAAAAAAATATTTTATGGGCTCGCGTTAAATATTCAGCTCACATTAAAAAATAAGGACTTTCAATAAAAAATAAGGACTTTAAGGATCCTTCGTAAGGACTATCAAAATGTAAGGAGTTTTTAAGGATTTTTAAGGTCCGTGCGAACCCTGAATAGGCAAAAAAATTGTTTTCTGGCTTCACTATTTTATAGATACCCTCTCCTCTCATCAAATATAGATTTTGTAGCACTAAATTATTCGGACATTTGAAGCATTCGACAATCAGTATTTCCTGAACATGCCGGTTAATGCAGAATTTACACTATTTCACCCCCCTTTTTTTCGAAAGAGATATATACTAACTTTGATAAGTTCCCTTAGAAAACTTAGTTTTATTATCTTTTTCAATTATGTACTCAGGGGTCGATGCAGGTTTTTTTTTCTTGGGGCCCATTTTGGGAAAAGTAAAGGTTATTTTTGTGAAAAATAACATTTTGTGGCGAAAGTTGATATCCAGTTAATCAAATTTAGACCAAGCATTTAAAAACAAAAACCGTTTAAAATCCTTTTGCTGAAGTTTTCCTCTCTGGTGAACTTGCTTGTTTACAAATTACATATTTTAAAAATCACAAAATAATAAATAAATAATAAATAGTAATTTTTTATGGAATAGCATTTTGTGAAGGAGCCCATTTTATCAAATTGATTTTTGTGAAGGGGCCCATTTTATCAAATTGATTTTTGTGAAGGGATCCATTTCATAAAATTGAATTTTGTGAAGGGGCCGATTTCATGAAATAGATTTTTGTGAAGGGGCGCTAAATAGGCCCCAAATTTTTCCTGGATCGACCCCTGGTACTATAAAAAACTATGTAACTAATAATTCTAAACTATGTTTGTTATTATTTTTTCTTTCTTAATTCATAAACAAACACTTTTATGCTTTTTGAAAATCAATTACAGGGGAGGGGGGAAGGTGTAAATTTTTTTTACTGCCGACTAGAATTTATACCTGGCTACCAGATTTTTTCAAATTTGTAAAGCCTGGTTCCACCTACAAGTGATCAAGGTGGCAATTTAAGAACAATGTCATCAAAGTCCACCAGGCTTACATCTGGAATATCTCAACAATAAAACTTTCATACATCATCTTTTTTTCTTTAAAATCCAATTTTTCTTTTCCCACAATAATTTTTACAAAATTCCTGCAAGTTTTCTACGTTCTAAATTTAACAAAAACATAGTCATTGACTTTATGTTCAGTTAAATTAGTAGGAACATAAGTTTCAATGACTGTAAAGTGTCATCATAAAGTGAATAATTATTTTCGGCTATGATGTCTTGCACTCATTTAGTTTGTTTTTTTAAAATCAGTTATGAAAAGGTAAAAAGTCTCTATATTTTGGTGATTTTTTCCTTTAATGGTAACCTGGCTATTGTATCAAGTTATTGGTTTGGCGCGGGCTTGGAAATCGTATCAATCAAAAAGTTGTCAAACACCGGTGCATGAGTGTAACACACCGGTTCCTTATTTTCTTTATCTGAACTTTGTAGTAAATTTCTAAACTTGTCTTTTCTTGACAGAAAACATGGTTTATTTTTTTGCTTTTGGAGGGTTTCAAGGCTTTTCATAGTATTATCAAAGGTGCCCCATTTACAATTATCAAAGGTTGTGCCCCATTTACAATTATCAAAAGTGCCCATGTGGAATATTTTGTTCAGTAACTTTTGTTTTAAGAGTTGAAATACATTACCAATTTTACATATAAAATAAATAGATGTTTGTTGCTTTATTGCTCTGGTACATTATCAAAATTTTAACTTATTACCTGTTTATATAAGAACCTTACAGCAGAAAATATAAAAAGAATTACGAATCAAGAGCAAAAACAAACTTACCATTTTCATTTGAAGAGAGATAAACAAAATGAAAGAAAAGTATGTCACAGGTGTGGTTCAAAGTTAGTAAAATGGTGAATAAAGGATGTTGCCACTAGAATAATAGAAGTTTGCAAAATTTACACTGATCAAATGTGCCCCACTCTCCCCTATATATATATATATTTTTTTTTTCTTTCTAAAAATCAAAAATGGAATATCATATTTAGGTCAACTGTTAGGTTTCAAAGCATTGAGAATTGAACAAATAGTCAAAAATGTAAAAATAGCCAGCATCTCCAATTCTTTCTTTATCATAAATTTTGAGACTTTCAATAGAAAATAGGTAGCACTAAGAAAGCTTTTTAATTATGATACCTTAAAAATACGAAAACTTTGCACAACATAACAAGCTCTAAAAACTTTTTTAAAATTACTGATAAGTGAAAAGGTTAGAGTTAATTAACTAGTTCCCTCTTTTTTTAACCTAACCCATATTATAAACTTTAGTTTCATTATTAGGTCGTGTTAAATCAAATATTATGAATGGATGCTGATAAATAACGATATATCTAAACACACATCTACACAATAGAACAATAATTCAACATAATTTTAAGTAAATATTTGAACATTTATAAAGTATAAACTAATTCTAGAAAATACATTTACCTCATTACTACTACCATGTTTATGAGTAGGATCATCTATATCCATTTCCATGACAGCAAAGTTATTACTGTTACAATGATATGATATATTACGAGATGATTTCAAAGAACTGATAGAATTCTGAATATTTTCTTCCCAATTAGTTAATTCTACTAATTTCTATTATAATTAATCCGTGGTCGCGGTGAAGGAGCACCAGCTGACGAAACAATGTTTATGATTACACGTGTAACGTGTTGCCAACAAATATAAAATTCCGTGCCTTTCCGTACCAACACATTTGTGTTGCCAACTTTTCATTACATAGTACTTTTGCCAATTTTTCATAATATCCCGAATAACTTTTTGTTCAGAAATATGTGTCTGTACTGTATTTATTATATTTGAATAATTTTCTATTCTCATTTACTAATTAAGGTTTTCAAAGGGATGCTTTAATTAATTGCAATTTAGTTCGATTTATTTCGATTAAATACTATCGATTTCGAGCTCGAAAAACTGATATTTCTGCTTCTGTTGTTTATTTTGGAATTGGAAAAATTGCATGTGTGTTTTCCCGAGTCTGTGATTGTTCATATTCAAAATGGATAAAGAAAATAGTTTATTTGAGATAGTTGTTGGAACATATGAAAAATATTTATTAGGCTATTATTTAAAATTGTATTCTGAAGTAAGATTTAATAAATTTTGTGTCTATATTATATATATTACACGTGTTAATAATTTCTCAGCAGTAGTCTGTCTATATGATCTATTAAAAAATCAGTGCCTAGTAAAAACAACCTAATAAAAGTAATTTTATTGTACATTATGTTGTTAATTTACACCTTTTAGTATTTAAAAGAAATATAAATTCATGATTTTTTTTTGCGACCTATGGACAAAATTAAAAAATTTTTTCGCGACTAATTGGCGAAATTTTCAATTTCTGGAGATGTTGGCATTTAGGGTCTCCGTGGGCCACCAGTTAACTCATTGCGGGCCACAGGTTGTGCATCCCTAGTACATATATATGTTATAAAAATTTATTTCCTTCGTATCCTTCCATTTTATTCGCATTAATATTTTAAAATTAATCTAACTTCTGACATCATCAGCATTTCCTTAATTCTTAATAATATCTATTTCTATTTAAAGTCCTTTTAAAAGTAAAAATCCGTATATTAATAATTATTTTATTCCAAATCTTAATCTAAAATTTAAGATCATTCGTAGCTTGTATCAGCTCCCCAATCTATAAAATTCTGAGACGCGTTCTCATTTCGAATGTTTTTTAAAAGCCATTTTCTTTTTATTATTATTATTATTATTGCTCTGATTTTTTCGCGCGCTTGGGATTATAACTTCAAAATTTATCCGCGACAGGTTCGGAATTCTTTATCGTCTTAGCTCCTCCTTCGCACCTCATTTGCTGGGCTGGAGCTAACCTCTCACTCATTGGGTTGTGCGCTCGTGACGTAAATTCTGTATGTTTCCGCAGAGAGAACAAAACTCGCCCGCACCGGTCGGAGCACTAGATTTTTGACGTTTTCGGAAGCATAAACAAATATATGTCTGGTGTTTTTATGTCTGTAGAATATTCATCTGGCCCAGTAACATCTTAATTTAATGAAGTGAAACATTGTGAGCCCGAGGGCTATAAGTTTTAGACCTTTGGGAATTGTTTCTGTGTTGTTCGTCTTCTAATAAAATTATTTGTCTGGAGATTGGCAGGATTTATTGGAAAACTTTGGTGGAGTCATTTCATTGCCTTACTACTTCGCCATACTCGCTAAATTCGACTGCAACTTGCTATATCGTTGAAGGACTGCCATCTTTTCATTGAATATTATTCATCGTAATATCTCAACCTCGTCAAAATGCTATATATATATACTTCACTGGCACCCAGCTAACCGAAAAGTACCTAATAAATTTAATATTTATGTTTTTAAAGGTTTCTTAAAAGAGCAAAGAGCATCTCCTTCAATTTTCAAAGAAAAAATTGATAAGAGAAGGAGAAAGAGCAGTAGCAGTAACATATGTACTTTGCAGTATCTCCTCTAACTATTTATTAATTTTGTGTTGAAATAGGGGCTCATATTATGAAGCCTTGAAACGTTTGAATGGTAAAAAATTTATGCTGTTTAATATGTTTTTCTTTGTTTCGGTTTTTACACATCACATTTTAATTGTAACACAATGGATTTTGTATGCATTTTATCAGTTTTTAAATGACCCTGAAATGTACCCTGAAATGTCGAATATCCTGAAATATTTATTTACGTTTTATAGAAAAGTATTTTCTAAATTGTAAAACACAATAACAAAAGTTGCATTAGCGTCAGAAAATCGGCGACTTAACTACTATTGTAAAATACTGTAAAAGAAAAATAATAAAATTGTAAGGGAATACTATATAGATTTTCTAAAAATGTACTATCCAACATATTTATTTTCTAATACCATTCCATGTCAAATCAACCAGTGACTCAACCTGACCATTTTAGATTTTGATTAAATTTACAGGAATCATTCTCCTTGATGATATAAATAAGAATAACTTTTATTATTCTTTTAACTCAGTAAATTTTCATGCAATTAATTTTTTTTATTTCGAAAAATCATCATTTTGACACACATGAAATTCTTTTTAAAATGAGGGGTCAAACAACTCTCTACGCCTGATAGAACTTGAGAAATTTGTAATTAAAAACATTTATACATGCCAAAAAAGGATGATTTTTTTAAATTAAAAAAATTAATTGTATGAAAATTTACTGAGATAAAAAAATTTTAAAAGCATATTCTCATTTGTATCATCAGGGAGAATGATTCCTGAAAGTTTCATTAAAATCTGAAATGGTCAGGTTAAATATTGAAAATTTTTGGTTGATTTGATGTGGAATGACCCATCTTATAAGTAACTACCATGCCAAATTTCATGTTTCTAACACCTTCACTTCAGTATTTAAAAAAATCAAAATTTTAGAACATTTTTTGTTCATGCCCCCCCCCCCCCCCCCTGAGAGTAGTGGCACCGACATAAAATATAGCCTATGTTGGAGCAGGGACTGTTACCATCATTTTTGAAAACGGTACTGTAGTTCCAGAGATTCCATAGAAATTGTAATTTAGAATGTTTTTAGAACGCTTTTCGCTCATCTCGCCCTTTTAAATTTCGAATTTTTTTAGAATTTGTTCTTAGAGAGCATTTAGAGTCAGCCGGGGTAATTCCTGGTCAACGACTTTCAGGGGTAATTCTTGGTCACAGTACTTTTCAGTGTTTGAAAAAGTCCTCACCAAAATTTAAAAAATTATAGAGATACTCTAAACTATCTTCTTTAGAATTTATCATTTAATTGTAGAATTACTACTTATTTAGTTTGAGAAAAAAAATTGTTTTGAAAGTGCTTGCTTAGTTTCTGTAAAACAACATTGGTCTCAGCAGTGGCACATTTTTACAAAGATCTTTGTCACAACTCAAATTTTAAATATTTTTCTTTTCTTTCTTTTTACTTCAATTATCAACTACTTTAGCTATTAAAAAATAGTTTCTATATTTCTTATACTATTTAAATAATTTACAGAAGTTGACCAAATATTGCCCCATGTAACTGGGGTAAGTCTTGGTCACTGGGGTAATTCCTGGTCAATGTTTTTCTCATCATTTAGTCCCTTTTTACTGTCATATTTAGGGATTTTAATTGTTGGTAAATGCTTTAAGCATTAACTGTAAAGTTAACTGTAACCACATTGTTTACCACATTTTAGTTAATTGTAGTTCTTAATAAAGTAGAGTCACTCGGGGTAATTCCTGGTCACTGAATTTCTGAGGTAACTCTCGATCATTTTCACTTTCATTATCAAAATAACAATTTATCAAACTGTAAAAAATCTTGAAGATACTTTGAACTCTTTGCTTTGAAATGCATGCCT
Organism: Maratus michaelseni; assembly: GCA_963931845.1. Lineage (NCBI taxonomy): Eukaryota > Metazoa > Arthropoda > Arachnida > Araneae > Salticidae > Maratus > Maratus michaelseni. The sequence goes on from OZ007589.1 coordinate 358,541,044, forward strand.
AAATTATTCATTTGGTTGAAATTTAATATTGAAAAAATACATTCAAAACTGTAATTCAAATTTCTGCAAAACAACATTAACCTTGATTTTTACATATTTTACAAATATTAGTGTCATTTTTAAAGTTTTAATTATTTTATTTTATTTCAACTATGGCATATCACAATCTTTAAAAAAGATTATAAAATTTTCTTCTACTATATTAACGATTACTACTGTATCTATGATATTATTATCTCATTGCAAAATGTCAAAATGGTGCATAAAAATACACATAATGCAATAGAGGAACCTAATTGTTATGTTGTGTATTATAATAAAGATCTGTATTGAAATTTGTGCAAAATTTCTTTAAAAAAAAAAAGTCTGAAACTAAAGTGAGATAAAATCAAAGATATAAACATTCAGTTATACATTTTATGGGCCAATAAATTTGCAAGGTATTAATTAATCCATTCACAGTGGATAAATAAGTAATAAATACTGCTTATAAATGTTGGAAAACTGCATAAAATTCTTTGGCTAATTAATGTTTTGTAAAATGTACAAGAGTCTTTAGCACATCAAATAAATTTGTATTTATAACCAAAACAAAGTCTATGCTTTATTATTCTACAATTATGCGATGAATAAATCTTTTACAAGATTGATTCTACTTATTTTAATACTCAGTCTTAAAGAAATTAACTTTACTACTTTATTTACATCAAAAATGATGCTGACCGATAATTACCCCAGAAGTGACCAAGAATTGCCCCGTTTCCGGGGTAATTCTTGGTCACTTAAAAATTATAATTATTTCAATTATAAGCGCATTTAAATTTAAATAAGCATTTTCTTATATAGCCATCAGAGTGGGCTTATTCCACAAAAAAATTGAAAACAATAACTTTCATAGTTTTTATAATAATTGAATGTTGATGATTTTTGATCAGGAATTACCCCGGGTGACCCTACATCTTATAAGTAACTACCATGCCATATTTCATGTTTCTAGCTCTTTTAGTATAAAAAAATTGAAATTTTAGAGCGTATTTTGCTCCTGCACCCCCCTGGGAGTAGTGACATCGACATAAAATATAGCCTGTGTTGGAGCAGGGACTGTCACCATCAATTTGACACCATCACTTTTTAAAACTGTTCTACAGTTCCAGAGATTCTACAGAAATTGTAATTTAGAATGTTAGTAGAATGCTTTTAAATTTAGAATTTGGTCTTAAAGAGCATTCACATCTGGGTCATTCCATGTCAAATCAACCAGTGACTCAACCTGACCATTTTAGATTTTGATGAAACTTACTGGAATCATTCTCCTTGATGATATAAATGAGAATATACTTTTATTATTCTTTTATCTCAGTAAATTTTCATGGAATTAATTTTTTTAATTTCGAAAAATCATCATTTTTTGGCTTGTATAAACGTTTTTAATTTCTCAAGTTCTATCAGGTGTAGAGAGTTGTTTGACCCCTCATTTTAAAGAGAATTTCATAAGGTTTAATTTGATATGCAAGTTGACTATGCTTGGTTTTAAAAAAGTTAACTACCATGCCAAATTTCATGTTTCTACCTCCTTTAGTATAAAAAAAATCGAAATTTTAGATCATTTTTCGCTTCTGTAACCCCCCTGGGGGTAGTGGCACCGACATAAAATATAGCCTATGTTGGAGTAGGGATTGTTACCATCAATTTGCCACCATCATTTTTGAAATCGCTTCAGTAGTTCCAGAGATTACCCCTTACAAACAAACAAACAATCTTTACTACTTTATAATATTAGTATAGATAAAGCAGACAGTGATACTTGTACATGATATGTGTACAGACAGTCATATGTGTACATGATATTTATTTTGACTAGTATTCGACAACAATATGGTTTAATATTGGCCTGTGATATGAGAAGTAAGCAACATACGGCATCAACATGGATGTGTCTGGTGTGAACACACAATCGTTCATGGTATTATCCAGTGTTGTTAGTTCTGTAGGCACGTAGCTGAAGTCAAACCATTTTGAAGCATTCGTTTGCTGCATGGGAATAATCCTGCATCACATGAATTTGACTGATGTCTGTCCATCAGCTCGGATATTTCTTTGACAGATGTATGTGTATCATTTTCCCTCATTATGTCCATTGGTTCAGATACAGCAGCAGTAGAGGTGCTCGCGTCGTCGGTGACTAAGCATGCTGTGTCAACTTTGCAACAGTCTTGCTCGCTTGGTGCTAGACATTGGATACCTGTGTGCAGCCCATGACTTCCCCTTCCCAAAGACATGCGTGATCTATATTTTTGGCTGGCTCTGCGCGGGCTGGGGTTAACATATTGAATTTTTCACTTTTTTTGCACAATTACTTTAAGCTTGTACATGAAAATATTGTCCAAAATACACTTATTTAAATTGAAAAATCTCTACAAACTTTATAGACAAACACCCGAATCATCAGGGTTATCAGAATTATGAGTCACACTTATTGGAAAGGAGCGACAGTGCTGCTTTTGGCCAACTTAGGGCTGCACGCTCACCCATGATGCAAACTAAAGGTCGTATTAGCAAGCTGACCATATATGTTCACCAGGGGGTAGGAAGTAGCACGCTACAAGTAGCGAAACTTTACTAGCCGCTACTTTTTACAGTAGTTTGTAGTGTAGCGTGCTACATTTTGAATAATGTAGTGTAGCGATATAAATGAATAATGTAGTGTATGATATAAAATATCAGTAGTTTCTGCCGGGAATTTACTCAAACATACAGTATGTGCATTTGGGAGACAGGCTGGCTGCCAAACATGTCTAGATATAAATATATTTACATTAAAAAAAAAAAGAATAAATAGATAAAACGTTTAAAATGTTTTGTTACTTTGTATTAAATAGTTTTGTAAGACAATATTAAATATTTTTTTTAGGAATTTTGTTTGGAGCCAAGTTTTGTTACAGAATCTCATCTTCAATCTGTTAGATGTTTGGCATCTTCTGGAAAGTTGTTTGCTTCTGGTAGTACTGATGAAACTATTCAACTTTTTGACATGAAATCACGTCGGGAGATTGGTTCTTTAGTTCATCACAATGGTATTTTTGAATAATCAAACAATCTGCTGTATAGTGTTCAAAGTTGATGTAGAAATTAAATTTGTATTTGTCAACATATTCTAAGCTTATGAAAAGTTTTATTATTAACTTTTAATATTTTTAATTAGAATTAAATAAAAGTATCGTTGTTTATATGATGCTGTTATAATTTTATGAAGACACGTTCACTTAATAAAGTGTGAGTTTTTTTAATAATTGAACTAGTAACAAACTCATACATTTCTTGAAGCATTTTTTGGGGAAATAGTTTTGTCTGATGTTTGCTTCTAATACATAGCAGATATGCTGCCAAACTTTCTCAGTGTTTCTTCCCCCTAATGGAATAGTATTTTTATTTGTATTACCATGATTTGAACCTTCACTTACTGATCATTTTTATTCAGTTATAGAAGATGAAACAAATGAAGAGAGACAAACAAACTCTGATACCGAGGCCATGCTTAAATTGGGAAGTTTGGCTGTTTTTTATATTCTTTTCTCTGTCTCCTTTCTGTCAGCCATATTTGTAAGACGTCCTTGTGCTCCTAAAATCTTATAATCATTACTCCCTATTCTTCAATTTTGTTTGTTTGTTACTACACTACAATAGACTCCTTTAAATCTACATAGCTTAAAACCAAAAAAGAAAAATAGTAAAAATTAAGAAAATTTAAAAAAACATTTAAAATATTAAAAGTAAAGGTCAATTAAATAAACATTATTATTGCATGATGATGATGAGCTAATTTTTTCTTGAATTATTCAGTGAAACTCACCTTATAAATGTACACTAATATAATAATTCACATCAAAATTTTAAAATAACAAAGTTTTATTTCATGTTTAGCCATACTGAATAACCAAAAAAGCTTGATTAATACATAAATTATTTGGTAAAAATGTCACGATCGTCACTGATATCTGCACTATCTTGAATGTTTTCAAAAATAAATTTATACTTCCTTCATGAGAGAACATGGGTTGAATCATATCAATCAGAATTACATATTAAAATGTGTACAGAAAGATATAAAATTAAAAAAAAACTCAAATTTTTCCCCTATATCTTAACTGTAAATTTCATTGTTTACATCGGAAACAATGTGCACATTTTGGGTATTTGTGTAATTTAGGGTGGCAGGTTTGAGGGAGTCTACTCTATATTACAATTATGGTAACAAATATGCTATCTTAAAAGATAAAAAAAAAAAAAAAAATTATTTGATTGGCTGAAAGTAGGAGAAATGAAACAGGAAAGGAAATTTTGTTGTCAGATGTTCCTCAAGGGAGACAGTAGAGGACTAATTAAACATTTATTATGTACAAAGGAAACATTATTTTTATAAGAGTAAATAACTTACTCTAAATTTGATTATTTTTGTTAAAATCTTGTTTGTAATATCATTTTTCTTACTCTTGATAATATATTCCCAATTCCTAGCTTAATTGTTAAATTTTAGAATAAATATTTATATTAAAACCAAATCTGTTTTTGGATTTAAATTTCTTGTAAAAATGTGTAACAGAAATTACAGCTTTGTAAGAAAGTGTTTAATGTATAATTACATAACTTTTAAACAAGGTATTCATTGATATTAATTACAAATTGTACTAACATGTAGGGCTGTAACCTAACAAAAGTTGTACAGCCAAGGTAATTTAAGTACATGCATGAAAAGCAATAATACTTCATTAAAGTAGAAAACTTTGTTGAAGAAACCATAAAATAAGCACTATGGATTAATTCAGACAAACTGATTCTTCTTCAGCTGCAAAGTCATGCATTATTTTTATGGTGTTCTTCAGAAAACTTTTCTGCTTTAATTATCTGAAGTCAATTTCTCGGTAGTTTTTTACTACTTAGAAATATTATTCTTCATATGAGGACATGAGTATCAAAACTCGCCTTATCCAAAATTAAAAATATCGTTTTTTTCTGTATCAATCTATTCTATAGGTAAATCTGCGCCGAAAAAACACTTCAATCTGCAAAAAAAAAAAAAAACCTAGTTTTAGCATGCATATCTGTCATTGTAAAATCTTGGTTTATAATGAAAAACAATGGAGGTAGTTACAGGTTTTTCACGATTTCCCAAAATTTTATTATCTGAATAAGACGAGTTTTGAAACTCACGTTCTCATATATACATGCAAGGATGGATTTTCATTTTCTACTCCCATGGATTTTAGCCAATGCAATCTGCCATTCTTAAACATCTACTGCTCCTTCCAAGGCCTACAAAAGTAGTATAGAATGTTAATAAAGAAATACAAAATAATCAAGAAATCCTTATTTTTATAAGATATAATATATAGCCTTTGGATGGAAAAACAAAAAAATGAGTGTCTGTACATCATTACAAACTACTGTTATCTGCTTAAATACGTGCTTATTATAACTGTGATTACAAACAAAAGAAATCTCTTTAATGAACAAAAATCAATGGATTGCTAGCTTTAAATCTATTTTAAAAGTTTGAGTAGTAGCTTATTTCTTACAGCTAAACATATTATTAATATTAACATTTGATTGTGAGTAGCAGTTCTGTGTTGTTGATGGGCAATTGCTCGATAGTTTTACAATCACCAGTCATAGAAGATAAAAATTAAAACAGTCATTGACTGAGCATAAAAAAGGCAATATTGGCAACAAGGAAATTTAAAATGAATATTGATTATAGTCCTACATCAGGTTGGATAACCTAATTGTACCAAATCAAACTGTAGGTCAGGTTAGGTTTGCAGTAATTAATTATTAGTTGCAGGTTAGGTTTGGCAACTCAATTTTTCAAAAGAATTTCTATACTATTGTTTAAAATGTAAAAACTATACATTTGAATATAAATGAGTATTGTATATGTTTGTTTTTTACCCTAAAAGATAAAATAGATATTAAAAATATAAGATATAATTTTTCACAATTGTAATAAAATATGGGGTTGATGTGCATCAGGTTTTCAATTGACTTCAAATATAATTTTTGAGGACGGGTCAGTATAAAATCCAACCCGTGCTATGCTCTAATGTGGAGATAAAATAGAGGATTGCCACAAAGTTAAGAAACAATCCCTTGAAGTCTGTTTTATTATTATTTTTTAATTACTTGTTGAAAATAAATTAAAAATTTATTAATATTATTATTATTATTATTTTTAGAGCTTCAAAATCATTATTTGTTTAACCAACTTTTTTTCTTTCTAAACTACATTATTTTATTTACATATTTTACTGAGTCTTCATTTAAATGCAATTGTTTAAAAATGATCATTAATATTGTAACTCCACGTTAAATTCCTTGCAAACATATAATCTGAAAAATTTTGTACTTTAAAACTTTCACATAAATATGTATGTAATATTCTTTTAAAAGAATTTTTATTGTAGAATAATATTGGTAAAGAAATGTTGGCATTTTTCATGAAAAATAAATTGGTCTGAGCTGGGTCAGGCTTTTTATCATTGTGCTTGGTCAGAAAGAAAACTTTAGCCTCTAGTGATCGCTGCATCGGATTTATTAGGACAATAAAGTGAAATTTTGCTATCATGGGTCTTGAGACATAGTCAAACTATATTAAGGATTTTTTTGTAAATTCTCCCTTCAGACTGGCAGTAGAAGGAGGGGCAAGTTAATCAGAAATTAAATTAATACTGTATAATCTATTAGGATGTACTAGTTGTTGTACATGTAATTTTGCACATTGGTGAGTCTCAGAACATAGGCAGAAAGAATTTTTCAAAACTTTCATACTGTTGCTCTTTTGGTACAACCTAAACTGTAGCTGTAGAGGTGAAATTTTGTATGATGATGTTCCTTGCTACATAGGCAAGATACAATAAGGGAATTTTCAAAATTCAAATGCATCTCTGCCTCTGTTGGGAGCAGAAAATATATTGCAGATTCTATCAGAATTTTAAAAGTGAACTTTTCATGATCATGGATGTCAGAACATAAGAAAAATAAAAGAATTTTAGTTTTCAAAAATTCACCCCTTTTTCAGGATGAGGGATCCAAGACCATAACTCAGAATTTGTGAACGCCTTAGAGAAAACAATTTCCCTGATAATGGTTTTCAGAGCATTAGAAAATCCTTCTTGGATCGGTTATATGTGACCCAAATCTGAAACTTCTACTTGAAGACACAGTTTGACCCAAAAGGAAGGAAAATTAATCTTTTTTTTATATACAATTGTGGAAAAATAGTCTACAGTTTCACCTCTAATATGAATTTATCTTTTATCTTAAAAAAACTTGATAGAAAATGTGAATTAGTAAATTTATTCAAAAATAAATAAATTCACTAGGTCATTAAAATAATTAAAATGTATTGTTATCAGAAACACACCTGTGTACATAATTTTTTATAATTCTAGCATCTCAGGAAGTGGGTGAAAAATTGATTACAAAATTTTATCTGTATACACAAAAACCAAGTTGTGTTAAATAAAAGAGTGTAAAAATTAAGAGTTACATTTAAATGTTGTCAGTGTGAAATAATAGTTATGATTCAAATCTTGAAATTTAATGAACTGAATAGTTATCTTATTTCTAGTGAATAAGTTCACAATGTTCTGCATATTTAATTTTGTATTGGCCAGTTTGCCCATTAATAAAATTCATAGATGTAATAACAACTTACAGTTTTATTCAATGTGTATGCAAATTTCATTTTTTAAATCAACCATATTGGAAATTAATATTAACAAGTTTTTTAATATAACGAATTAAATCAATGGTCTCCAGAGGTTCGTGGTAAGGAGATTTGACCGTATTTCACGCAGGTGATTACATGCTCTATTCTAAACAAAACATAAGCTTAATTTCGTGTCAATGATTATGAATCATAGCACAGGGGAAAACGATATGAAAAACAATCTGTGTCTGTTTCTGACCTTTGACATCTTCAGAAATTTTCTCGATTTGTACATCAAAAGATGATTCTTAATAAGATCAGATCAGGTATGAGTGGCAATTAGTTGACTGGAGTCATCAAGAAACAAATGACGGCAGCGAAAACAATCAAGATATTCAAACAATTGGGAGCATTTAAACATCTTGACATTGCCCAATACTAGTTCTAAGTATCTTGTCTACATGTAGAAAATAATTTTAAAGATGAATTGAGCATGTCCTTGTCAATATTTATTAATTATGAATATGTTGTCTGTATGCAGAAAATAATTTTAAAGAATTGAGTAATTCCTTGTCAATATTTATTTTAGAATGTTTAAAAACCATTCTGGATTGTAGTCTCTCTCTCTCTCTCTTTTACATAAATATTTACGTAATTTGATTAATACATGATAATTACATATTTTTTTTAATACATGATAATTACATATTTTTTTTAATACATAATTATTTACATAAGTTTAAAGTCTGGTGATCATGCCATGATATTATTGAATAGAATGTTTTTCTTTTTCCTCTTATGTATGTTTGTTAAGCTATTGTTTTAAGTTTTATTATTCATAAATTTTGATTTATTTATTAATTTTTCTTACTTTTCAAGTTTGTTTGATAATTTTTTAGATTTATAAAAGCTAGTCCATTGATTTTCATGAATTACAAAGATAGACTTAATATGTATTTAGATTTCTTTTTTTCTTTAACCATAGTTACAATACATTTGTAAAACAAACAAAGAAAGAAGAGTACTTTGTAATAATATACTGGCATTGGTTTTCTTATTTTTCGAATGTTACCAATTATGTCCTATCAAAAAATAAGAATTTCTTGATGTCGAGTGTATTTTTTATTAGAAATCTACATTGTCTTCCAGGCTTTGGGAGGAACGACAGAGGGAAAGGGGCAATTGACTGCATGGGGCACATAGAATAAAAATCTAGACCTGGCTGCAATTTTGTTTTAATCAATTAAAATTTCATTTACTTATAAATAGATGATAAAAACATTGTCTGTTGAATTTTTCAATCTTTCTAGGTACAGTAACAAGTTTAGAGTTTTATGAATCTTTCTTGATGAGTTGCAGTGATGACAAAACAATATGTGTCTGGTCAACTAACAATTGGCAGTGCTTAAAAACTCTTTGTGGACACAAGTAAGAACTTTTGCTTATTTATTTATTCGGGGTTCCTATAAATATATTTAGCATTATATATGTATTAATTTAAAAAATATATTTTACTAGTCATCAATTGTTAAAATTTTAAAAACTATGCTGCATTTCTAAAATTGGAAAATATTAGGGAAAGAACCACCAAATTAAGTTTTTAGAAAAATATAATGTAACTTATTTATTTTTTAGCTTTTTAAATATATCTGTGGTGGTAGTGATATGCTCTAGTGATTTGCTAAATAACACTTCTTTAGTAAATTCCTTTATTGTCAATCTACCTTATATAGATATTAAATAACTTCAATAATAACCATGTGCATGTGTATATAATTTTCATTTTCAGTAACGATTGACAGACTTATACTAATCAGAATGTACACAAGGAACAAGTAGGGATGGTAGAGTGATTAAGAAATAAAGTTTGGAGATTTTAGTGGGGGGGGGGGGGGGGAAGAGAATTTAGATGATTCTTTTTTTTCTTTCTTTTTAGCTTTTAGCTAAAATGCCGAAATATGGAAGATTCTCGCCTACCCCCTTACTTCTATATTAATGATAAAAACTGATTTTTAAATAAAATTTTTTTTAAATCTTGATCATAAGCCCCCCTCCCAAATTTTATCCAATTTGGTTTTGAAAAAGGGAGGGGGGCTTACAATCGGGATTTTACGGTATATTATGTCATCAAATGTGTGATATATTAGAGCTTTCTGTTAAAAAATGATAAATTTTTTAAATATAAGATTTGCTTTGATTGTGTGTGATTTATAATGCTTACAAAAATTAATGAAAGATTTTAGATGTCAGAAATTGCTGTGCTGTAAAAAAGATAATATGACTGCCAATAATAAATGTGAATGTACCACATCTTCAATAATGGCACAAACAGAAGTATGAAGTAAATAAAACAAATAATAGCATACAAGTATTTCATTGTTATAAATATAGGAAATATCCTCTAATAGAGATAGAAATGACTTGTATTTTTAGAAAACTTGAAATGATAGTGGAGCTATATTATCTGAAATGCTACAATTGCAAAAATTTAGGCCAGCTTATCTGAATATTTCATAGCTAATATTAATTATTCATTAAAATAATGTTATTCATCTTTGAAATAAGCAGTCTTTTCTGATGCTTCAAATCTCCTTCAATAAAAATAAGTCATGTATATTTCTCCCCCCGCCCCTATTTTTGGCGTAAAATAAATAGCAAAATATATGTGAAAAATACACAAGTAAATACAGTATATTTACTAAATGGTCAAACCATACTAACTAGTTTTAAGTACGATCACAAGAAAAATATGCCAGAAATTATCTAACACCTATCAATGCTATGGATTCACTAAATATAAACATAAGTTATGCAAAGAATCTGAAAAAGAGTGAAAGAAAAATGCATCTTTTAGGATGCATAATTTAAATTTTCTTTGTAGAGAAAAAGAAAATTTCATCAAGTAATCTTAACAAAACTGTGTTTGATATAAAATGCAACAAATTTGTCTGATTACTATAAAGAAGATTCACTTTGTAAAAGACATAAGGACTCAGATTTTTTGGAAGTGTGTGAGTCCTGGGGACCTCGGCGGGGTTAGAAATTAGGAACTCTAAGTAAGACGTCAAAGGATGCCTACTATTTTTTTTTCTAGGTGCCAAATTGTATTTAATGGTTGCAATTTTATATTATATTTTCTCATTTCTTTTTGCAACCATGTTAACAATAATATTTTTTCTATTTTTATATGTTAAAGGCCAGAGGGGAGAACTGTACATATTAAACACTTTATCTCTGTGTTAATCACTAAAATAAAATAAAAGCTGGCTTTCTATAAAAGTGTGTAAAACCTAATTAAACTACAATTTTTGAATTTTAGAAAAATATCGGTACTTGTAATTGACACCCATACCCACTTCCTGTTTTTGCAATTTAATAGAGGCGAGAGATAAATAAAAGAATGCTGATATTGTTGTAACTGAAAAATAACATAACAAACCAAATCATTGTCAGAATAAAATTACTTACTGTTTCATATTGCAAAGCATTGACATCCATTAACGAAGTTGGTGTCTTCTGGTTTTGGAAATTTTTTACATACAATGCATAGCATCAAATTATCATCTTGAATGAGCCATGGGTGATCTTTCTTCCATTTCAAAAAATTCAAATTGCTCACTTTTTTGCGAATTGTTCTAGAATTCATATTGCTCTAAAATCCAGTAGTTCTATATTTTCTTCGCTTATTTTCAAACACTTACTTGCAAATGGTAATGTAAAGTGGGAAGATACATGGCGTTTCACCATTTTAAAATGCATGTGTTTACCTCCAAGCTATAAATCTGCACTGCATTGAATTGAAATTTCAATTTCAAACCATGCTTTCAAACAAGGTGTTCAAATTTTAGGGGTGTAATCTCTAAGATCAGTTTTATTAGTCATTGGTTAAAGTGAAGTCAACTTAGAGTTGATTGACAGGTGCAAGGGAGACTAAGACATGTGCCACTGTCTGATCTGACTAGGTGCTCTTGAAGTGCATGCAATGAGGGGTAAAACTTATACTAAAGTACAAATGAGAGTGTTTGTTACACAAATATTAAAGTGAACGAAAGCTAGGCATGATGACTGACTAGACATAATTTTGTGGTCGTGAAATCCAATAATGTAGTTGCATTTGATGACTAATGACCCCTAATTTCTAACCCTAGATCTAGAATTTTTAGTGGCATCACACTGACTATTAAAATTGTTATTGATAGTCCATCATTCTGCCCTTATTTGAGAGTTCTCATGATTTTGGAAATATTTCTTGTACAATTATCCCTTTTTCATTGAAGTTTATGAGTTGGATTTTTGCATAATAAATATTTTCAGTGTTTAGATTTTCTGTTTTTACTATTTTGTTAATTTAAAAAAATGTTATGCTATAATCTTATACTGTGTCTGTATGTATGTATCTGTTGGATTTCAAAATAAAATTAAAATCATATAAAATTTTATTTCACTTCCTTTTTCTATTCATATATTTTATTTTATTTTAACAGGAAACCAGTCAATTGTATTTCAATCCACCCCACTGGAAAAATGGCATTATCGGTATCTAAAGATATGACACTGCGAACGTGGAATTTAATTAAAGGACGTTCAGCTTTTGTGACAAATCTTTCAAAAGGTTGTTTGTTTTGTACTATTATTTTTTCAGAAATGCAATCATATAAGAACTTTTTCAGCTTTTTGATAAACATTTTGATAAAAATGCTCAATTTATACTTGACCAAGTTCTCTAATTTGAGAATATTAATTATTTATCATAAATTATTACAATTATGTTGTGATGTGTTTTATCAAATATATTATTAATAGAATGCATTATAAGTTTACAATTCTTTCAAATTTTGTGTTTTGTGTTAAACTTTAAATTTGCTTAGATTGAAAAAAGTTGATTAGGGATCATCCATTATTTACATCAGACTGCAATAGGAGGGGGGGGGGGGGGGTAGTATAGTGACGATTTTATATTCTCGAAGTGTGACACTGTGCAACAGGGAGAGAGGAAGGGTTAATATGTTGTCACTTTAGATTTAATATATGAAAATATGTACATCTTTTGTGTAACCATAATAATAAATTTTATAAAAACTATGTATTTTTACTAAGTAACATTTGGTATTTTCCCTCTAATTGCAACAGTTGTAAGTAAAAGCATGCAAAATCTTGACGATTTTATAGTATTTATATCAATTTGTAATAGAAATAACATTTTATAGCATAAAATTAGCTCTAAATTAGTAGTTGTCAAAAATGTGATACTACAAAAGGTGGGAAGGAGGGAGCGGGTGGTGATCTCTTGAGGGTGACATCTTGTGACACAGAATGAGGGAGGAGTCAAACCCCACAAAATTTGTATGACATAATTGAAGAATGACCCCTTAGTTGCTTTTGAATTTATTCTTATTATCCATGCAAACTGAAAATATATTAAGTATTAATTTAAATTTGAAAATGCATTTACAACTTTAATCCTACCAAAAAAATCTAATAATATAATATAAAGTAGACCGGTCATCTTATATTATATTAGAATTTGTTAAAGTATTTTTCGCTTATATTTAAAAAAAATAATTAGTAGCATTCCCCATTTATTGCTCACATAGATGAGTAATTTACCAATTTAAAATTATTTTCATTCTTTGAGAATATGTCAAGTAAGGAAATTATGCTATGTGACACAATGCAGGACTCTACTAACTTTTAAATATTTTAATTAATTCTAGAATAGTAATTTAAGATGTTCAAATTATATGTAAAAATATGCGAAAAAATAATTGTCAAAACACAAATATATTTGTCAAGAAAATGCACAAAATATAAACTGAAATTCACAAACTAATTAGAATTCTAGTTTGCAAAATCAGCTAAAATTGTAGTGAATGAAGAAATAATGGTAATAATTCTGAAAAAATGCAGATACTGGTAACATAGAGAGTTGTGAGTAAGAAATTCCAGGGTTCTGTCCAGACTCCTAGGCAAAAATTTTTTTGAAGGGTTCTTTAAGGCTGTTCTGAAATCCAAAGGGGCTACTTTCAGACATAGTTTTTAGTTCTTTTTTGTTTGGAAACGCATGAAATTGGCAGGTGTTCTTATTCAGAGACTTTGTAATAAAAAAAAGACATTTTTCATTTTTTTTGGTAAAAGTAGATCTTTTGGAAAATACTGTCAAAATCTGCATTTTGAACCGAATTTCCAATGCCGCAGCATAAGAATGGTGAAAAACATGTTGTCACAAGCACAAGACACAAATCGCGTATAACTCAATAAGTAATTTAGTTATAAAAAAAATGGAAAACTCATTTCAATTCCAAATCACTTCAATCAATAGTCAGGCCTGATAATAATATGCCTTTGCATTTAAAAATAAGTCAGAAAGTTTTGCGCAGATTATTTGAGAACCATCTTAAAGGACCTAAAATTTTCCTAAACAGATCCCTGAATTCACTCCACTGCAGATATCCAAAGTCCAAACACATCAGCGAATGAATGAAATTCTTCCTCTACTCTTAGAATAGGCAGAAAAACGATATATTACACTGTCTTACTTGTTTGATTTCGGTTACTGTCACTTGGCCAGAGTTGTCACCAGTCATTTTACCATGAGAAGGACTGTCTGGAATAATGTTATTAGGTGTCCTGATTTTTTAGGGATTCTGAAACCAATGCTGTGGAACCACTGTGCAGGACACCAAGAGTCTCAATTTTTCATGATGCACAAATTCTTTTAAATTCCTTTTCAAATCATGCTATTTGTTAGGCTGCCTTGAGTGAAATTTAATACAAGTGCAATAACGGTAAAACAATAACTGTATAAAAATTTTAGACTAACAAAGGCAGGTTCCGAGGTCGGAGACACAGAATGCGATGAATGTTTGTGTATCGATAGAGTATAGTTAACATATGCATATATGAAAGCCATAAAGCACAATACTCAGAGGTGTTGAGAAAATAAGTATCAAAGTTTGCATTACAGTGTATAACTGGATAAAGTTCTTGCTTTGGCAAGAAGCTCAGCACCATGATTGGCAGCATGCCAGATTCCAGATTTTTCTCTTCAGATTTGAATCCCAGTTGGATTTATTTTTCCCAATGAAAATTTTTATCAATTACTTTTGAATCACAATTGAAAAAAATTTGTATAGTCATTTAAATTTATGGAAAATATAAATTAAATCTATGTTTTGTAGCATATAAGTACAGTTTTAACTATGAAATTTTGCATGTTTTTGCATGTAAGATGAAAAGTAAAAGAAAAAAATGTAGGTAATTTATTTTTCTATAGACCAGAAATTTTTGCTGTTATTTAAAATTATGTACAGTTATTTAAATGAATAATCTACTATTTTCCTCAGAGAAGTAAATTAATGAAGTGGAAATTTTTGCTGTTATTTAATATTATGCACAGCTATTTAAATGAATAATCTATTTTCCTCAGAGAAGTAGATTAAAGATTGTGATATAAATCTAAATATATTATTTAAATTTTGTTTCATGATTTTTTTTAAAATATTCTTTTAAATGTTTAATATGATTTTTTTAAAATATTGGACTCGTTTTGGAAACTTGTTTTGGAAGTTACTACCTACATAATAACTATTTTTAGCAATTCATATCTTTTTAGAACTTATTTTTAAGTACATGGACAGTTATTCTAATTATAAACACAAGAACCAAAGATTTAAAAAATTCAAAAGTGAAAAAGTTACTTGTTTAAAAAATTATTATATTTTGAAATACTATTAGGATAATATAAAAAGTACAATTTAACAAATAATTAAAGCAACATGCTGTAGTTTTATTTATTTATTTATTTATTTATTATTTTTTTTTGTGAAAAATAGTAGATTATTTATGTAATAGTACAGTGTAGACTCCCTCAAATCTGCCACCCTAAAATCCTCACATCATTGCAGTTGTAAACAATGAAACTTACAATTAAGAAGTAGGGGGAAAAATTTATGTTTTTTAAATTATTATATAGAGTTTAATCTAGAAAAAAGAGATTTGTAGCTTTTTGGCTAATTGCAGCCAATAACTGTTAGCCAAATAAAAATAGCTTTAGCCAAGAAAAAAAAATTACAAAATTTCTATATAAATGAGTATTATTTGTAATTATACAATATACAAACAGTACACCACTCTGTAAGATTGACCCTCTCGAGATTTGGCCATACATCACACATCAAATGCTTTTTTAAATGGAAATTCTTTTCAAACTTCCCCTTTTAAATTAATCACCATTAAGTTACTTAAATTTTTTATTGTCAGTCTATTTCTCAAGTCAGTTTTTGTTATATTCACAACACTCAATCCCCTTTCACAATCTGCTGTAGACAACAGAATTGTTACTACAAATTCATACAAAGAAGTCACATTGGGAAACATGTCAGTAATGCCATTTTTATGGAAAAAGAATACAATCAGCTGGTTTCATTTCTTTACCCCTTGTAGCCAGAACCTGCCTGAAAAACTTCCATTCATGAACCATTTTGGTTTCTGTTTCCTAAGTTGGGATCATCAACAAAAAATAAACAAACTCTTTTAATTTCCTCAATACTTGTTTAATGCAAATGACGTCATACTATTTGTAAGATGCTTGCACAGAGAGGACGAGACAAATTTTGAAGTAAGCTGCTGGGACAGAGGCGGTTTGAGATTTTTTTTCACGCGGTAGCTGCAGGTTTACAAAAGGCAGGAACAACAAAATGGAAATGATAGGGGAGACTGGTACACAGTGGACCACTTTTTCAGTTAACATTTTTTTCTCTTTAACAGACTGACCGATCTGTATGAAAATATTTTTGAATATTCCTTAAACCTTCTTACATCCATCATAATTTTCTCACAACATAGTTTTCAATACATTTTTCAAAAAAAAAAAAAAAAAAAAAAATTTGTATACACTTGTAAAGTGGACCAATGTACCCCGGAAGCGGGGTACACTGGACCACTATTAGGTATTATCTAAAATACAATATAAATCTATTTTTCATTAATCTAATTCTTTTTTGTTGCCCCTTCACCCGCAAAATAACATAGTAATATAAATTTTGAAACAAAAACAAAAAATTAATTATATTTTGAAAATAATAACAGATTAATACAGGAACAATTACAATTTAGTTGAAGTTATTACTTAAGTGGGCAGTTTTCAAAAGGTGGGTACTGGACACACATCTTAACTTCAAGCTTTCCAATAGATAAATTTAATTATCATATACATTTTTTTTTTTTTACACTGAGTTTTTAATTCTGTTAAGAGACAAAAAATTATATAATTTATTGTAAAAGTTTTCTATAAATATCTTAAAATTTTATTTTTTTTGGATAAAGAGGCCATTTTTGGACATTCATAACGTTAACAGCTCCAATGTACCACACAAAAAAAAAGAGTTTTAACTTGTTTCCAGGTGAATCTAATGGTAAACAACGAATGCATAAAGGAAACGGATGATTGTTTGATAATTTCGTTAACAGATGGCAGTACTGGTTTATTGCTTTTTGAAGATAGAAGGAGTTTTCTAGAAAGAACTTTTCTGGATTTTGGTATGTCCAAAAGTAACGATCGCATAAAAGTGTTATTTCCACGCAAAATACATGAAGTAAGTACTTTAAACTCTTTAATCTATCTTTAAAATCATTTTTTTAAAGTTTTAAAGTATTTGTATGTATTTTCTTAAAATTTCTTTGCAATACATGCACTTTTTTCAAATAAGAAACTGGAATGTCCGAATCGCGCAACGATGGTAACGTCGATTTTTTTTCGGTAAATTTATTTTTAAAGATCATCCGATATCGTGAAACGTATTAAAAGATATTTATTATGATGTTTTATCTTAAATAATAATGTGTTTCGTATAAATAAAGCATATTTAGTAAGTGTAAATAATATAACTTTACCTAGAAGCATGCTCAACATTACGTGTACGGTCGCCACAAAATGGCGGCCGCTGCGATCATTACAAAATTTCGGACATGATTATTTAAAAGTATGATTTAAAATTAATAGTAAAACTCTTTTGTTCATGTTTAAACTCATTTTTTAAAGTATTTGTATGTATTTTTGCAAAATTTCTTTGCAATAAATGAGTATTTTTCAAAAAAGAAACTGGAATGTCCGAATTGCATAACGATCGTAATGCCGATTTTGTTTTCGGTAAATTTATTTTAATGATCCGATGTCGTGTATTAAAAGATATTTATTATAATGTTTTATCTTAAATAATTATGTCTAAGTAGTAAGTGTAATAATATAACTTTACCTAGAAGCATGCTCAACTTACGTAGAGTACATTCGACACAAAATGGCGGCCACTGCGATCGGTATGAAATTTCGGACATGATTATTTAAAAGTATGATTTAAAATTAATAGTAAAACTCTTTTGTTCGTGTTTAAACTCATTTTTTAAAGTATTTGTATGTGATTTTGTAAAATTTCTTTGCAGTAAATGAGCATTTTTCAAAAAAGAAACTGGAATGTACGAATCGCATAACGATCGTAACGCCGATTTTGTTTTCGGTAAATTTATTTTAAAGAGGATCCGATGTCGTGTATTAAAAGATATTCATTATAATGTTTTATCTTAAATAATTACTAGATTTAACCCGTCAAAACTTGACGCAAAAAAATACTATAACAATATCAGTAAAATAAGCTTCTTTATTATTTATGAAGGGGTGCGTATAAAACAGTCTTTCAAATATTTTATTTAAATTTTTTTTCCACAGTCAAATACAGTACTGTTTCCGATGCAAACTCCAAACAAACAATCCGTAAATAACTGTGTAATGCAAATCAGTCTGACATTACCACCATATTCACGACGGCAAGAAAAAAAATTCATGGACCTATGAAGTATATACAAATAGTATATTCCTACGTTCATATCATATTCAGTAAATAACAGAACATAGTAAATAAAGCACACATCTCCCCCCCTGTGATAATGCAACCGAATGAGCTCCTATGCGCATGTGCATTGCATCTGCCCAAAAGCACCGTCGAAATTCGACGTTAAAAAAGTTTTAAAATGATTAAATTAAAAGTTTTAAAATGTCCTCTATAATCATTGTTCGTTTCAAATCCATATCTTCTAAAACTCATCCATTGTTTTAAGCTAATCAATTTTTATGCAAAGATTAAGAAGTTTTTTACAGTAATAAATCTATCTGCAGATGAGGGAGATTTTTAATGTTTTCAAGTGTAATCTATTTGTATGGTTTCTTCGGTTCCTTGACATAATCAGGATGATTATCCCTTTTCCGTCACAGTCGGGGATATTTTTCCTCTTATACAGTTGGCAAATGTAAAAAAAAATAAAAAAATGAAATTCCTAGCATATCCTGATATCTGATGGAACATATTCATCGACGAATTCAACATATCAATTTTATGTTCAACATAAACTAAAAATAGTCTTTTTTTTCCCTGACAGATTTTTGTTTAGCGCCAAAATGTTCTATCTTATGGATAATCTGATCTTATTATTTATCACTTTTTTTTCTTTTTTTTTTTTAATTATTATTCACTTTTATGATGGTTAGGGGAATCTATTTTCAATTATGGCAACTTTCCCAGGGGTTATTTTACATTATTGAAGTAAACTGGTGGTCATTGATAAGATAGAATTAAAAAACTTTTCATGCTTGAAAATTATTTAAAAAGTCGTTATATTAATCGACAGTTTTCAAATAAATTTCAATCGAAAGCTAATTTTTTTCTAATTGATGATGTAAGAATTGAAATTGTAAAATGCAGTAAAAAATAGAAATTTGTAGTATTTCGAAGTGATGTAAGCGCGATGAAAGCTAAAGCGATAGCGCCTTTGTTGTCACAACTGTTGTACATTTCTAAAAATTGCCACTGTATTTTGGCTGGCGTCCAAAAGTGGAAAAACATTTTTTGACATCGAAAGAGAAATTCATAGTGAAAGAAATAGGACTTTGCGCTAATAAGGAACTGTTAAATGAATTTATAATAAATCTACCAAAATAATTCCTATGAAATATTAGTCTTACATTGTTTATTCTAGCTAAAAATACAATCATTATTTCAAGATTTTTTTCTGGCATAACACTATTTTTAATAACTTTAAATTTCCTGAAATCCTTTACTTTTGTGATTTTTTTATTAAAAAGGAAATCTTCTATCCTATAAGTTAAAAAAAAGCAATTGGTAACATGTAATCAAGGTTAGCAATCAAGATGAAGAAATCAATGACGTCTCCAATTCTAATCTTTATAATTATGAATTCCAAAGTCAGTAAAATTATGTCATGTTAACACAATCATATACATTTTTTTCTTTAGTTTTATCAATGTTAAAATGCACTTCAAGCTAGGCATAACGTCATTTTCACCGGCGCAAACTTTTCACACGTACTTCATATACCTTACATTAATGTTTAAACACCATGCACACAAATATAAATATATTTTGTATTTAATTGTAATGAAAAAATGGCATCAACAAAGTTATAATGCATAATGATAAAATAAACACAATGGACAATATTCCCGCGACGTAACAATAAATATGAATTTTTATTCGCTTATAAAGCACGCGGATAAGTATTTTTACCGAAATTTAACTTGCAAATTAAAAAATTCGGCCTTAAAACCGCGTGCTTTTAATATTTATTATTTCTCTTTTATTCAACCACAGAGTTTAGAGTATAAACTCTGTGCTTCGCAACAGTAGGCGTTATCCGATTATGACGTCATTAGCAGAAGTAAAAGTTTAATTGCAAATTACGGTTAATTAATTAAATTTTCGAACAAACGAATGCACGATAACAAATCTGTGTTCAAATATCTTTCATTTAAAAAAAGAATGATGTAATTTGATGCAGTAGTTTGTTCTCACGGATTGTCGAAAGAAATCGCTTAGCGTTTTAAATATATAGATGTTGAAGTAGTAAGTGTAATAATATAACTTTACCTAGAAGCATGCTCGACTTACATAGCGTACAATCGACACAAAATGGCGGCCGCTGCGATCGTTATGAAATTTCGAACATGATTATTTAAAAGTAGATTTAAAATTAATAGTAAAACTTCTCTTTTTTATTTCAAAATTAATTCTTCAGTGATCTTATGGGTTTTTAAGTATTTTGAAAAGTTTTCTTTGTAGCAAATGTATCCAAAAACAATTTGAGATTTTTTTTTATTCAAGGGTTGAGAATCCCCTCTTCTTTTTCATTCTTCAACTTTCTCCCCCCCCCCCCCCCCCCTCTATCAGAACATACAAGGTTTACACTTTAAACAGTTAAAAAAAAAAATAAGCAAATAATTTTCCACTGTCCCTTCCACCATTTTGAAGTCCCCCCCCCTCTCCCCTATAAAAACATGCTTTTTCTTTTGCCCCCCTTCTTTTATTGGGGGGGGGGATGGGAGAGATTTTCTAGCCAAGGTCATTATTTCCCCCTTTTTTACATTTGCTGTTTTTACCACTAAAAAAAAGTGAATTTAACAGGCTATGATTTATTTCACTTTATTAAAAAGATATTAATTTGTTTCAATCATATCATACTGTCTTTTAATTAAGAGCATTATTAGTTTTCCACAACTTATTTTTCTATTATGCTATTAATAGATATATATTTATTGCAACATTTGAAAATTTCATAAAGCAACGTCTTTAATGTATATTTTTTTTCATCCTTTCATTTTAGATGAGGTCTCCAAAACGTAGGAAAGTAGAAGCTTGTGTAGAAGCTAAATCAAGAAAAGGAAAATATTGGCAAAAAATAAAAGTTTCTGATCCAGAGCGATACAAATGCCATTTGGCAAAGGAAGCAGCCAGAAACAAAAGGGTGAGAAGCGAATTATCAGAAGAAAAAAAAAGAATCCAAAGGGATCAAACTCGATTACGTGTTCAAAAGCTATGTGAAAGAAGAAGAGAAGAAAGGCAAACTGAAGTTCGAAAGCAGTTTCAGAAAAAGGTTAAAGATATGACTTATGAAGAACGTAAAGAGTATGATCGTGTAAGGAAGGCTGAATACAGAGCCAAGTTGACCCATCAAAAGAAAAGAAGAGTTCGTGAAAGAGAAAAGAAATATAGGGAGAACCGCACTGCAAAGAAAAAACAGCTTCAGAAAGAAAAAACTGAAGAACAAATGTCTGAAACTATTTCATCGCCAATATCTCCATCTGTACGAGTCCTAACATCAAGAATGCGTAAACGCCTGCCAAAATCTCCTTCTAAGTATGCATGTGTGATAAAAAGTCTCATCAAGACATGTTCTCCAAAGAAAAAACTTGCTCTTGTAAGTCTAGGTGTACATACTCCCGATAAAACAAAAAATTTCAAGCAATTTGAAAATCGCATTAAAAGTCATGCAGACAACTTGAAACGAAAAAGGAATCTGAAGGATATTCAGTTAATGAAAATGTTAAAAAACATTACTCAACTAACTGCGCTAAAAGTTGTTAAGCGATCCAAAAAAACTATAAATAAAATTCCTTATAAACATAAGACATTTAAAGTATCACGTGGAAAAATTGAGAACTTCTATAAAAGAGGAGACATAAGTCGACCTATACCTTGTAAAAAGTCAGTAAAAAAATTCAAAATTATGTACATGATGGAAACAACGGTTTTAAATGCATGGGAGAGGTTTACAAAGGAATTTCCAAATGACTGCGTTAGCTGCACTAGCTTTTCAAGGTTGAGACCTCAAAATGTGAGAATTACAAGCTCCAAAGATCTAATAACTTGTATGTGTGAATACTGTGTAAACATTTTACACAAATTAGACAGTCTTCGTCGTATTCCACCAAACGAAAGAGGCTCAGACTTTCCAAGGCTCCCAAGCACCGTCTATGAATTAAATGAACTGACCATGTGCCAGTCAAAATCATTACTTTGTGCTGAAAGGCAGTGCAATGGCTGTATGAACAAAATTGACCGTGATCTACTTGATAAAGTTGAAAAATCTAGTATGAATATTGCAATAAAGTGGCTCCGTTATGAAAAAACAGAGAGGTTAGTTCTCAAGACTGATGCAGATAAAAATCCAAAACAGGAAATAAAGATAGTGAAAGACTATTGCAAAAATCGGGGGATGTTACAGTGATGTTGAATGAATTGAGGAAAGAACTGCAGCCTTTTGGTATTCATTTATTTAATGCCATGTGGCAGCTCCAGCAATTCAATCAATTGATTGAAAATATAGAAGATGGATGGCTAGTAACAGTAGAAGATTTTTCAGAAAATTTTCATATTAAATATCAATTAACTCCTCACTCTTCATATTGGGATACACAGAGTGTAACTTTCCATCCGACAGTTTGTTTTTATCGCGATCGCCATACACATGAAATTATTAGAGAAGGTGTGACTTTAGTTACATCTGACTTAAATCATGATCATTTCGCTGCAGCTGTATTTCGCGCAACTACTGTGAATCACATAATGAGCAATAGAAATTTTGAAATCAAGCATCATGTTGGATGGTCTGATGGTTGCGCCAGCCAATATAAAAGTTGTGAGGCTTTTTTAGATTATTCCGCATATCCCCAGACTTTCCTTCATGGCTATGAACATCATTTTTTTTGGATCTCGCCATGCTAAGGGACCGTCTGATGCAGAAGGTGCAGTTATTAAAACATTTGTAGATAGACAAATTGCGCATAATGGTTGTTTAGTTCAATCAGCAGAAGATTTTGTTAATGTTTGCCAGAAAATGCCTCAACCAAAATGCAAGGCAAATAAAAAATTCAAGCCACAACGTGCTGTAATTTTAGTTAAAAAAACAGAAATCGACAGTGCTCGAAGTATAGCAAGACAGCCAGCAAAAACTGTAAAAGGTACACAAAAAATTCACTCTGTACAAACAACAAACAAATTTGGAACTATTCAAATAAGAAATAGATCTTGTTTTTGCATTCTCTGTAAAAACAATCAAGAATGCATTACCAGTGAAGCTGGGGAAAAAAAGATTGTTTCTATAATCGATTCCTCACAGTTGAAAACAGATTATGACATTGGTGACTGGTGCTTTGTAATTTATGATGATAACTTATGGCCGGGTATGATAGAAAAGATCAACATTGTTAATGGTGAACAAATATTTTCTATAACTTTTTTGACTCCCCAGGGAGACGTTGATTTTAACAGGTTTCGTTATCCATCTAAAAAAGACAGCACAAATTTAAAACATGAAGATATTTTGCTGAAATCACCATCTCCACCTCATCCTGTGACAGCGAGAGGAGACTTTTCTTTTCCTAAAGATATTATAGATATGTGTATTAGAAAAATGGCAGTGTAACTTGTTTTTTGAGAAAATAAAAAGAATAAATTATATGTTGGATACTTCGAATATTATGTAAAGGTATGTTTTTTGCATAATGTGTAATTCCTATAAAATTAAGATATTGCTTCTAAAAAAGTAGTAAATATAATAATATCTAAGTTTTAACATTTGATTTTATTATTATTACTGGATAACAAAAAGTTAACTAGATATATATGTATACACATACATATACAATTATAGAACAAATTTACTACATTCTTAGTCTTAAGAATTTTTTAAATACTTAGCACAATTTAACTATGGAAAGGTCAAAACTGTGTAACCTACGTATCAGCAATGTCCAAAATCTGTAACCTACGTATCAGCAATGTCCAAAATCTGTAACCTACGTATCAGCAATGTCCAAAATCTGTAACCTACAGATCTACTAATTAAATGCTTTAATAATTAATTTTCCAGAATAGTTGCTGTCTTTTAATGTTTGTGTATAATTTTGTAGACTTATGTGCTATACTGTAAAAAAAATTGGCCTTAAATTTGAAAATTTTAAAAATTACTCATAGTTAACGTTTAATGTTCCCACATTTTGATAATTTCCCAAGTACAGGGCTGCCATTTGCGACTAAAATGCGACTAAAAGCGACTATTTTCAGCATCAGGCGACTATGGCGACTATTATAGGCCAAAAACCATTAAAAAGCGACTATTTCAACTAAAACGCAAAAAACGGCGACTTTTTTCAGGCTCCAGCGACTATTTTTAGTGAAGAATCGATCTTTTTTTTCTCCCTCAAAGCGCCTGTAAAGTCATCTTCCCAAACGCACTCGGTCACCTGCCTCGCTGTTTCCTCCTTCCGTACGTACGCAAGCGGTTGCTTCTATTTGCAAATTAGGGGAGGCAGGTACTGTGCTGATGGGATCGTTTCTGAATTCCAGGGAATGTTCAAGTTTCCGCAGGAATACGGAAATTCCAAGCAGATTTTGGTCGGAGAAAAACTAGTTTGGCTTAGTAGGTGGAAATCACGTTTGGTGGTAGGTGGTTTTGGAGCCCAGAAAAGCTTGGTGTCTAGTATACATAGATGCCAACAACTCCGGAAATGCGTGGTAAAATACGGTAGTACGGAAATAACGTTGAAAATACAGAAATTGCGTCTTTTACAGCGATGCCGCGGACGCGCTATAGCGCGTAAATTACGCGAAAAATTGGAATTGGGACGCAAAAAAATAGTTCTTACGCGTCCCATGCGACGTGCAATTTTTACACGCGTAAATTTTTCGAAGAATCGCGAAATCATTTTGTCGAATAATCCGAAAAAACGGCAAATTTCGCCGTAGGATCGCGAAAAAAACGGTAAACTTCGTCGAAGGATTGCAAAAAACGGCAAACTTTGTCAAAGGATCGTTAAAAAATGGCGAATTCTGTCGAAGGATCACGAAAAACGGCAAACTTCGTCAAAGAATCGTAAAAAAACGGGGAATTTCGTTGAATGATCGTGAAAAAAACGCGAAATTAATTCATTAAAAGATCGCGGAAAATGGCTAATTTCGTTGACAGATTGCGAAAAAAACGCAAATTTAGTCAAAGGACCGTGAAAACACGTGAATTTCGTCAAAAGGCCGTAAAAAAAACTGCATTTTCGGCGGAAATTCGACGATTTTTTCGCGTTTTTCGGCGAAATCACGGGAAAATGCGAATTTCGCCGAAGGGCCACGGAGAAAACGCCAACTTCGTCAAAGGATCGTGGAAAAAACTGCTAATTTCGTCGAAGGATAACGGAAAAACGTCCAATTTCGTCAAAGAAACGGCAAATTTCGTCATCGGATTGCGAAAAAACGGCTAATTTTGTCGAAGGATCGCGAAAAAACGTCAAATTTCGTCGAAAGATCGCCGAAAAACGGCAAATTTTGTCGAAGGATCTCGAAAAAACGGTAAATTTCGTCGAAGGATCTCGAAAAAAACGGCAAATTTTGTTGAAAGATCGCCAAAAAACGGCAAATTTCGTCGAAGGATATCGAAAAAACGGTAAATTTCGTCGAAGGATATCGAAAAAACGGTAAATTTCGTCGATGGATTTCGGAAAAACGGCAAATTTCGTCCAAGGATCTTGAAAAAACGGCAAATTTGGTCAAAAGATCTTAAAAAATCGGCGAATTTTTTTTCAGAATATTTTTTTTTTCATATATTCAGAAAAAACTTCAAAACCCCGTGGAATCAATTTTCCTTCACAGATTCCTAGTTTATCTTTCAAAGCTGAGGACTCTTATTTTATTCTTTATTTTGTTTACCAAGTTCATTTTCACAAAAATTTTGCAAAATTAGTTTATTTATCATTATTGATCTTCGAAATGACGCCGAACTATTAAAAAAGTATATCTTCAAAACACTCGTATGACTCCTGAATTGCTTAAATTTTACTCCTGATGTAGTTTTTACAATGTTGGCGTCTATATTTATTAAGGAGAGTTCAGAACTGTTTACACAATTCGTAGCATTTTTTCATTCATATCATATTCATTTTTATAGAAATGTGTATTTTTTTTATAATAAAAGTATAAAAAGTGACTTGGGCAGAAACATAAACACTGAAATAAGATGTGGACATTCATAAAGACCCTTCAGTTATTATAGAAACTTTTTAATATTGTCCTTTTTTTTAGGTAAAGTATGCGACTATTTTGGCTACTATTTTTGTACAAATGCTACTATTTTGGCTACTATTTCTTTCTTTGTAGGCTACTAAAGCTACTATTTTCAGTGTCATTAGGCAGTGGCAGCCCTGCAAGTACAAAAAAATCAGTGCACATTAAAATTTGCAAATGAAATTCCAAAGTACTTATGAGTAAGATTGAGCCTGGAATTTTCAAGAAATAATTTTGGATCTGAGAGCAACATTATGAAATCATTGACATCAACAGCAGATTCATCTACAATTACGGAAGAAATAATCTGATTTCCATTCAATTTGCATCTCATGAATCCAAGGCCATTGCTAAGACTTTTTATTGAGGGGGGAGAGGACCTTAAATTGCCAAGTCAAATTTCAGTATTTGCCAACTCATTGAGAAGCAAAAATAAATAGTTTTCACCAATTCAACAAGTTTGCCAACTAGTTTTATAATTTTGCCAAGCTACCGCAATTAGAAAATGTAATATAGTTCTTATTTGTAAAAAGTTTAATAATATTCCCAATTAGATTTATAACTTTTGCCAAGTCTATCAGAAATAGAAAGTATATTGTAGTTTTTATTAAAGTTTTAAACAAATTTGCCAAATAAAAGTTTTTAAATTTGCCAAGTGTAACAGCATTCGGAAACGTTTGGTGGGGGAGGCTCCCCCCCCCCCCCCCCCTTAGCGAGGGCCCTGCATGAATCTTACTTGAATAGAATCATCAACAATTAGACTACAGTTATATTTATCAAAGGCAGTCAATACAAAACAAAATATTTCTTACTATGTTAAATAAATTGTTATTTTTATTTGTTTACTTTATTTTACAGTTAAATCTACTTTAAAACAATCTTTCTTTATAGAAAATAAGCAATTATTAAATATTTTGGACATTCTGCATTACAGGAGCAGAGTGGATTGTGGACCACTGTGCCCCAGGAGTGGGTGGTCCACTGTACTCCATGTTGAAGTTCAATAAATAATCATATTAATATTGTTTATAGCTTTCTTTTAAACATATTAACTTTAAAGTAAAATAAAAACAAGTATCTTAGCTTTGCAAAAGAGCTGTTTTATTTTATTTATCTACAACCTTTAATTACTAAAAAAATAAAAATATGATGATGAAAAATTTTACTTTTAGAAGCTCAAAACAACCAATCAGGATAAAATAGTTCAATCTGAGCTAAACATATTTTCTGAAGGCTATAAATAATCATTGCAGTGCTGTTGTCTATTAAGATAGAAAATAAGCTTAAAAAATTTAAATAAATAAAATATTAGGGGATGGTCCACTGTGTACATAGGTCCAGTGTGTACCGGTCTCCCCTATATATTACTTACCCATCATACGTAGTATAGGGTAAGTCTTGTAATCGTTTTGAAAATCGAAAAATTTTTTTTGACGGATTTACACGTTTCAGACACTGGAGATTCCGAAAAACATATTTTTAGAAAAAATTTTTTGTCGTCCGTCTGTGTGTGTGTGTGTCTGTAAACGCTCTATCTCCCGAAAAAATTGAGATAGAGACTTGCAATTTGGTATGTACTTAGTATGTAATAATGGGAAGAAGCCTATTTCATTTCAATAACCTCGATTAACCGGAACAATTTTTTTCGGACTCTCGAAATATTCGTTCTGATGAAAGGTATATAAAAATTTTCGAAATTGTATATTTTAAGAAATGAATATAAAAGACAATAAAAAAACATAAATTTTGAATAAAGCATGAAGTCGATCGGATAATTAGTTGCCGAGATATTTGGAATCCTGTTTTCCACACTCTTCGATTTTTCATGACCCTGTATTTCATCCAAATTTCACTTCAAAGATATATTTTAATTAGAAATTTGACGCCTAATCAGATGCAATAAACCGCTAGTTAATAGGATTATTATTTTTGGAGTTATAAGGAAAAACCTCTTTCAAGCAATTCAGTAATTGAGCCTTTAAAGTTTGTGACATCATCAAGCCACGATTTTATTTGAATTGCAATGCATTTTATAAGTAGTTTACACATTTTTATTTTAATATTTTACATTATGCATATCCATGATGGGTAAGTATTACGGTGGCCCCAACGACTAGTTTTTTTGGCTGTTGCTATTTGGCTAATCCACTAAATGCTTTGGGGGCAAAAGGTGCTTTCAGTTAGCTTTTTGGCTATTTGGCTAGCTCCAGATTAAACCCTAATTATATCATTCCATGCACATTTTAATGTGTAATTATCGTTAATATGGCTGAACACATGTTTTTTCATCATGAAAGCATAACTTTATTTCTGATCTCAGTGGTGATTGCAATCATTTTACCAAATATATTTCTCTGTTAATCAAGCATTTTTGGATATTAAGTTTGGCTAAGCATGAAATAAAACTTTTTTATTTTATGATTTTTAAGTAAATTATTAGTGTACCTTTATGAGGCAAGTTTCATTGAATAATTAATCCATATATTTAAAGCTGTTTGGTAATTCTGTCAAATCAAATATTCCATCGAAATTCGATCGAATACGCATGCGTCAAAAAATCACCGGCCAATGAGGTGAGGGTCTATGACTGTCTCTACAAACGTGTTTGGGATCGTATCATCTGTTGTTTTTTTCTGTTGTCACGTTGCGTTAAACCTAGGAAGATATTTATCTAGAACTCACTGTGGAGTGTTTAGAAGGTATTTATTTTATTTATTTATTTTATTTATTGTAATTTGTATGAATACTTAGATGTCCATTTCGGATTTACTGTTTAAAAATGAATTTAGGCTCATAAGTTGGCGAAATCCCGATGGAAATTTTTTTTTTAGATCTCTATCATTTTGTTTATATAGTACAGAAAATAATTATTCAAACGTGTAGAACACGTAATACAAAATTGGACCACTTATGGTCTGTTTATTATCGGGAATGAATCTTATGGTGTTCCGATTGATAATGAATTCGATTATGTAAATATAATGTCAAAAGACAGTACGCACGGTAGTAATATTTTTATTATTATGTGTTCGAAAAAAGCAGAATCTGAGCATCAGAATATAAGTTATAAAATAAACAGAAATATATTATCTCTATTCGATTTAAAAGTTTTGTCATTACATAAGTGGGCTATTTTATTTGTAAAGAGTATGTATGCATTATATTGTTTGTATGTATACAAATCTTTATAATGTTTTGATTTGCAAACTCTTAATATTTGAATAATGTTTACATTATATTTGTTTGTATGTATACAAACAATATATGTATACAAAGAAGTATATATACAAACAATGTATAATGTATCATGTAACAATATTAATATTTACATTGTATTGTTTGTATGTATACAAATCTTGAATGTTTTAAATGGGCAAATTTGTAATGTTTTTTCTGTTATTTTTTTTAAATGTCAAAAAAAGATAAATTTTCAAACTTGGTATAAATAACTTAGGTACTTTTCTCTATTATCCCATTGACCACTTTTCATAACAAAACAGAAATATATTATCTCTATTCGATTTAAAAGTTTTGTCATTATATAAGTGGGCTATTTTATTTGTAAAGAGTATGTATGCATTATATTGTTTGTATGTATACAAATCTTTAGAATGTTTTGATTTGCAAACTCTTAATATTTGAATAATGTTTACATTATATTTGTTTGTATGTATACAAACAATATATGTATACAAAGAAGTATATATGCAAACAATGTATATAATGTATCATGTAACAATATTAATATTTACATTGTATTGTTTGTATATATACAAATCTTGAATGTTTTAAATGGGCAAATTTGTAATGTTTTTTTATGTTATTTTTTTTAAATGTCAAAAAAAGATAAATTTTCAAACTTGGTATAAAAAACTTGAGTACTTCTCTATTATCCCATCGACCACTTTTCATAACAAAATACTATCGCCAAACTGTATGATTAAATGCCAAAATTGCAGTCCCATTTACTTGATGTCGAAAACATTATACGTGTTTTTTATGTCATCAAGTGGTTTTTAATTCAACATTTGCGTGTATTTTTCATTATGTTTATTTGATTTATTAGTTATTTCATTAATTAAAATAACAATTGTATCCTTAAATTCTTATATTTTATTTATTTATTTTGATATTCCAATGACAACGTTCTCCCATTTATTTGGCGATAGTTTTTTTTTTATGAAAAGTGGTCAATGAGATAATAGAGAAGTACCAAAACTTAATTACGTATATGAGTATATTCTTTGACAGTATTAATCATTACTCGATATTTTAAAACTGCATCATATTTGTAGAATTATATTAATTTAAACAATGCTTCTATTGAAGTGTGAAGAACCATATACCTCTATGAAGAACCATATATTTACATAATTGTCTTCATTAGCAATCGGAACACCATAAGATTCATCCCCGATAATAAACGGACTATAAGTGGTCCAATTTTGTATTACGTGTTCTACGATATTTTTACATACATTTGAATAATCATTTTCTGTACTATATAAACAAAATGATAGAGATCTAAAAAGACAATTTCCATCGGGATTGATTTCGCGAACGTTAAAAGAGCCTAAATTCATTTTTAAACAGTAAATCCGAAATGGACACCTAAGTATTCATACAAATTATAATAAATGAAATAAATAAATACCTTCTAAACACTCCACAGTGAGTTCTATATAAATACCTTCCTAGGTTTAACGCAAAGTGCAAGAAAAAAACAACAGGAGATGATCCCAAACACGTTTCTAGAGACCGTAATAGACCTTCACCTCATTGGCCGGTCCTACCGGAAAATTTTTTTTATGCATGCGTATTGGGTCGAATATTGTTGAAACATTTGACAAAATAAGCAAACTGTTTCCACCTAGGTATTTATACACAATACAACAAATAAAATAAATGCCTTCAAAACACTTTTGATCATCACATCAGCGTGCAAGACAATTTTTTTACCGGAAACCGTTTGATGAATTTCATTATTTTTCCGTTATCGATTGACAAATTTTACGATTTTACCGCTAACGATTGCTGAATTTCACAATTTATCGACTATTGATTAACGAATTTCATGATTTTTTCCATGAACATTTGTCGAATTGCACAAAAAAAATTAAGAATATCGTCAAATTGTCTTGGGTAAAAAAATTTTGAATATTGTCAAATGCCATCGAGAAAAAAGTCTCTTTGTCAAATGATTTTGAAGAAAAAATCGGGAAATTCACAAAATGGTTTCGGAAAAAACTTCACCAAATGGTTTCAAAATTCCTTGAGTGACAGCGGGAAAAAAAATTTCATTTTACATTCAATCATCGCAATTGGCGAGTGTGACTAAGTTTAGCCAGTGGTGGCAATAACATCAATCACCAATTTCCAGTATTACTTGCCGATTGGTGAATGTTAATTTTGTCTTATATCACAAACTGTATTTACATATACTACTAGATATAATGATTATGAACCATGATTTTTCTGTTATTGGGCGAGATTCATGTTTTTTCAGCAATTCTTTGACAAAATTAGTGTTTTTTCAGCGATCCTTTGAAGAATTTCGCATTTTTCTCACGATCCTTAACGAAATTCGCATTTTCCAGCAATTCTTTGATAAAATACATTTTATTCCGCAATTTTTAGACGAAATTTAGTAAAAAAGCGTGATCTTTTGGTGAAATTTCCTTTTTTGCGATTCTTTGACAAAATTTGCTTATCTTTCGCGATCCTTTTGCATAATTACGTTTTTTCTGTGGTCTTTTAACAAAAGTCATGTTTTCCCATTATCCTTTGATAAAGTAGTGTTTTTTCCTCAATCATTTGACAAAATCTGTTATTTTCCCCCCGCGAAGATTGGTTAGATGTTTTTAGTCTGCAGGTGCCCTAAAAAGTCTGTGACGCCCGTTGCTGCATCGCACACATTCTTCCATGGGGCATCGAACGAAGTAAATTCAACCTAAAGAATCATTGTTTCATTCCTGACATTTCTCGAAAGAAACAATGTTCAACTCATTGACTGAATTGTAAAGGGCGAAATGTGTCAATTAGCAAAATGTGTCAATTAGCAATTTGTTCGTTCATGGAAAAAATCGTGAAATTCGTTAACCGATAGTCGATAAAATTCGAAATTCGTCAATCGATAGCGGAAGAAGTGCAAAATTCATTAATCTACACAGTGGGAAAATCGCAAAATTCATCAACTGGTTTCGGGAGAAAAAATTTTCGAATATCGTCGAATTTCTTCGAGAAAAAAAATTCACAATCTGCCAATTTCGGGGATGAAATTTGCCAAATGGTTTCAAAATTTGTCGCGCGACAGCATAGAAAAAAATCTTTTTCCATTCAATCATCGCAATTGGTGAGTGTGACTATTATGTTTGACCAGTGGTGGCAATAAAGTCCATTGCCAAATTTTCAGTATTACTCGCTGTTTGGCAAGTGCTAATTTTGTCCTATACTTCAAAACCCTTTTGATCATCACATCAGTGTGCAGGACAATTTTTTTTACGGGAGACCATTTGATGAATTTCGTGATTTTTCCGTTATCGATTGACCAATTTTACTGCTATCGATTGTTGAATTTTATAATTTATCAACTATTGATTAGCGAATTACATGATTTTTTCCATGAACGTTTGACGAATTACGCAAAAAAAAATAAGAATATCGTTAAATTGTCTTGGGTAAAAAAAAATTTAATATTGTCAAATGCCTTCGAGAAAAAGGTTGCAAGTTGAAACGGCTGTGACTTCTTTTTCATGTTATGCATCTCCGGTGTCCATCCCCCCCCCCCCCCCAAGTGGGACACTTTTCTAAATTTTGCACACACCCCTCATGTGATATATCGGTGGAAAAGTCTTTGACCACTTATTCATGTTATGCATCTCCGGAGTCCATCCCGCCCCCCCCCCCCTAAGGGGGGCACTTTTCAAAATTTTGTTGACACCCCTCATGTCATACATTGTTGGAAAGGTCTGTGACTGCTTAATCATATTATGCATCTCCGGTGTCCATCTCCTCACTTTGCCCCCCCCCCCCCCCCCCAAAGGGTACTTTCTAAATTTTGCACATTACCCTCATGTTATATATCATTGGAAAGGTCTGTGACCACTTAATCATTTTATGCATCTCCAATGTCCATCTCCCCACTTTGCCCCCCCACCCCCCCCAAGGGTACTTCTCTAAATTTTGCACACAACCCTCATGTTATATATCATTGGAAAGGTCTGTGACCACTTAATCATATTATGCATCTCCAATGTCCATCTCCCCACTTTGCCCCCCCACCCCCCTAAGGGATACTTTTCTAAATTTTGTTGACACCCCTCATGTCATATATCATTGGAAAGGTCTGTGACCACTTAATCATATTATGCATCTCCGATGCCCATCTCCCCACTTCCCCCCCCCCCAAGGGATACTTTTCTAAATTTTGTTGACACCCCTCATGTCATATATTGTTGGAAAGGTCTGTGACTGCTTAATCATATTATGCATCTCCGGTGTCCATCTCCTCACTTTGCCCCCCCCCCCCCCCCCAAAGGGTACTTTCTAAATTTTGCACATTACCTTCATGTTATATATCATTGGAAAGGTCTGTGACCACTTAATCATATTATGCATCTCCGATGTCCATCTCCCCACTTTGCCCCTCTCCCCCCCCCAAAGGGTACTTTCTAAATTTTGCACACAACCCTCATGTTATATATCATTGGAAAGGTCTGTGACCACTTAATCATATTATGCATCTCCAATGTCCATCTCCCCACTTTGCCCCCCCACGCCCCTAAGGGATACTTTTCTAAATTTTGTTGACACCCCTCATGTCATATATCATTGGAAAGGTCTGTGACCACTTAATCATATTATGCATCTCCGATGTCCATCTCCCCACTTTGCCCCTCCTCCCCCCCCCCCCCGAAGGGGTACTTTCTAAATTTTGCACACAACCCTCATGTTATATATCATTGGAAAGGTCTGTGACCACTTAATCATATTATGCATCTCCGATGCCCATCTCCCCACTTCACCCCCCCCCCCCCCCCGAAGGGGTACTTTCTAAATTTTGCACATTACCCTCATATTATATATCATTGGAAAGGTCTGTGACCACTTAATCATTTTATGCATCTCCAATGTCCATCTCCCCACTTTGCCCCCCCCCCCCCAAGAGATACTTTTCTAAATTTTGTTGACACTCCTCATGTCATATATTGTTGGAAAGGTCTGTAACTGCTTAATCATATTATGCATCTCCGATGTCCATCTCCCCACTTTGCCCCCCCCAAAAGGGTACTTTCTAAATTTTGCACATTACCCTCATGTTATATATCATTGGAAAGGTCTGTAACTGCTTTATCATATTATGCATCTCCGATGTCCATCTCCCCACTTTGCCCCCCACCAAAGGGTACTTTCTAAATTTTGCACATTACCCTCATGTTATATATCATTAGAAAGGTCTTTGACCACTTAATCATATTATGCATCTCCGATGTCCATCTCCCCACTTTGCCCCCCCCCCCCCCCGTACTTTTTAAATTTTGCACACAATCCTCTTGTTATATATCATTGGAAAGGTCTGTGACCACTTAATCATATTATGCATCTCCCATGTCCATCCCTCCACTTTGACCCCCCAAGGGTGTACTTTTCTAAATTTTGCATACACCCCTCATGTGATTTATCGATGGAAAAGTCTGTGACCACTTAATCATATTATGCTCCCCACTATGAAATTTGTCAAGTTAAAGCAACTATAAATTTTACTTTTATGGTATTATCAAGTTGTTTGCCGTCAAATTTTGACGGGTTCCATCTAGTATATTTATTATGCCTATTTAGTTATGCATTGTTGTTTACTTGAGCTTTACCTTTAAAATTTTAATCATGTTTTAAATTTTCTTAATTTTTCTTACTTTTATTACTTTACTTAATTATTTTAGTATTTTTCTTAATTGTAAGCATTCATTATTACATTCAAATTTCTGTTTAATAAATGTAAACAAAACAGTGACCAGAAATTTGCAGAATTCTAAAATCCGCACAACCTCTGGTTTTAGCTATGCGGATTTGAGGGAGTCTGCTGTTTAAATAAATTTTAAAACTAGCAAAATTTTGTGGTCTATACAAGTACCAATTGCCTCTTTTTTATGTTTATTTATTAGTAAATAAATTTTAAAACTAGCAAAATTTTACAGTCTATAGAAGTACTAATTGCATATTTTTTTATGTTTACTTATTTATTTATTTTGTCTTTACTTTTCATTAAATATATAAGCATGCATAATTTCATAGTTTAAATTGTATTTATATGATTAAACTGTATTATTAAAAATATATTAACCAGGCTGCTGATCCATTCGCCAGAGGAAAAACTTTATCCAGTTACAAACTGTAACTTAAACTTTAAGACCTATTTTCTCAAGACCTCTGGGATATTGCACTTTATGGCTTTCATATATTTATATACTAACTATCAATACACAAATGTTCACCACATTCTATGTTTCCGACCTCAGAACCTCTCCTCGTAAGTATAAAAGTTTAAAATATGTAACTAAGAAGTTTTTAAATTACAGAAAACTGTTTATATTTTTAAGTCCTTATTTAGAAGATACTGTCTGGCTGTAATAGTCTTTCTGTATGCTTTTTGTGATAGTGCTTCTGGCAACACTACTCTGGAATGTGTACAGCTATAAACTTGAGTCTGACTTTGAAAGAATGTATTGGATTGCAGTTTAAACACAGTTGTGCACAGCATTTGTGCAAAATCAGATTCACCATATTGATTTAACTTTGGATTACCACATATGCTTTTACTCACACTAGGTACATTGAGCTTAAATCTGATTTATCTATTTAACCTTCTGTAAAATCAGAAAGCTAGATAGATAAATTAGATTGGCAATGTTAGTGTTAAATTGATATTTCACTTTAGATTTGTATAAAGCCCAGTTCTACTTGCCAAATTTGCTGCCACAGCATCCATAATATTAAAATTTGTAATTTCTCTCTTTTCAGAAGCTGAATTGGTAAAATGGTCACCTGATGGTCTACATTTTGTAACGGTTGGTGGAAAAACCATAAATGTTTATTCTGTAGAGGTATTCAACTATTTTATTTTTATGAAATAATATGTTTTAATCTTTAGCTTTATTATGAAAAAGTTTCATATGGAAATGGTATGTGTTTTGATATATTTTCTGCTATATGGCTAAGAGATGATATTTCACAGTTGCCAGTCTTGAGGTAATCGCAAAATTTCTGGGGGATTTTTTTTTTTTTTTTTTTTTGTACATATTTTATTTCTGTACCTATTTTTAAATTGTTCTATATTAAAAATAAAAGTTCTATGATTTTTTTTAAAATTATTATCCTGGTTTGAAGGAACCAGTAGAAATAATAAAATTTTGTTTTCAGTTTAACTTTGACTTATGGATTAATTTATTTTAATAAAATAAAATGTTATCCTTTTCACATTTTGATTGTAATCCTGCCTTAATAGTATTAAATCCATCTTTAACTGTCATTGGCTTGTATGTCAAGAAGCTTGAAGGTTCCTTAGAGCAATGTGGGGTACACATTCTAAAGTTGGGTATGCATACTGCTGGTGAGATACATGAAGAGGTTTTAGGAGATACAGGATGAGTGTGTGTTGACAACCAATATACGGTCAGGTGCAGCTAAATGAATCTGTGAAAAAATTTGCCATCTCTCATTGTCTGTTTTAAAAATGAAATTTAAAAACACAGTAAATATGTTGCATAGACTTGTTATTCTACCTCCTCAGCAGATTAACATTAAACATTTAAGAAATATGCAACAATAGCTGTGTCATTAAAAAACTTGCTACATACGAAACTTGCATTAATGTGAAATAATATCTATTTGTATCCTAACCTTTTTTTCTTTTTAAGATTTTAACAAATCTTAATATTCTGCAGTTACAACTGGGAAAATGAGAATAATATTTTTCATTATCTATAAATGGAAGATTATGGCTAGAAAAGTCCTACGAAAATTATGTTTTCCATTCTTCTAAATGGAACTCTTCATCATCACACATTGGTTTATAGATAAACAATAGAGACTAAAAACTGACAATACTTGTAACTGCAAAAGTGTTTAAAATATTCGAAATTCATGAAAATTATCATTAAAATAGTGATAATATAACATAGAAATGAATATAAGTTAATCCAAACTATTAAAATTTATCATTAAATTGAGGAAATTAATAAATCGAGTATCACTAAATTGTGTTCATACTGTATATACATTTTATCTAAGAATAACAACATTTTTTATTAATAGTGTATCAGGTTTGAATATTTTGAGTC
The DNA here is from genome assembly GCA_963931845.1 of Maratus michaelseni. NCBI lineage: Eukaryota > Metazoa > Arthropoda > Arachnida > Araneae > Salticidae > Maratus > Maratus michaelseni. The sequence continues at coordinate 358,578,978 of OZ007589.1, forward strand.
ATTTGTTTGAGATTAAATTCAAGTTGATCTTAGTAATGTTGTTTCTGAAAGCTTATCGATTTAGATCTTCTTGGAAAAAATACGATAAAATGATTTCCTTTCTCATTATTTAAGTTCAAAGCATGGTAAAGATTGGCTTCTTGCGTTAAGCTGTGGAACACCAATGTGTCAGATGTGACATAAATTATGCGAGTGCATATAAATTATGGAAAAGATTGAATAAAATATAGAAGAAAAATTGTGATGAGTCCTTTAGAATGCATAATTCCTGCATCGAACAAAAGAAATTTTTGGTAAATAATCTTAATGGAGATGTAGTTCGTATGAACGTGTTTGACTACCCTTTTAGGTAGATTTCGTAAGAAATACTACCTATTACATTCTCATCTAAGTTGGAAATTTTGAAAAATTTTTGCAGATCTACGCCGATCATGACTCCCAGAACCCAAAACCACCCCCAGTTCAAAACTTTATATATCTATCTATCTATGTCACTTTTTTCTGACCACGATAACTGGAAAAATTCTGCATAAATCTCTTCCAAACTGATACATAAAATCAAGGGTCATAAAATCTCGGTCAAGTTCGTTAATGGGCAAAATTGAACCAAGGGGGGGGGATGGGGGGGGCTTTTTGTGAAAACAGAAAAACCCTCATAATTTCTTTATTTTTATACGTATCGAATCCGTTCAAAGTTATTATTACTTCTAGGAAAAGGGCCGAAAATTTATGTATGACAGATTTTTGATATAATTAAAAATGGCCCCAAGGGGGGGAAAAAAGGGGGGTTTTAGAAGAAAAAAAAATCATAGCTTTGTCAATTCACAAGATATCAAATCCGCATAAATTTATTATTAATCTCTTAGTATTATCTAAAACTTTTATATTGACAAGTTTTTTATAGGACCTAGGACTGGGCGATGTAGAGATTTCTAAAATCGATTTATCATCCATCTTAAATCGCGATTTAAGACCGATTTTACTTTTAAGATATGGAAGCCATTTTTTGACTTATAGTGACAAAATAAGGTCTTTATGTACCCCCCCCCCCCCCACACACACACACACACATACACTTTCTGTATTATATAATACACTTAGTTGTTATTTTGAAAAAAGATATTTACATCTAGACAAAAAAAAAAAATTGGAACCCTTCCTTCCCATAGACACAAGTTTATGAACATTTTTCATAACAATGTCTTTATCAATAAATCAATTTTTTAAAGAAGAATATATAATTTTAATTTGAAGTAAAAGAATTATTTCACCTCAAATGAAAAATTCGTTGAAATAATCTTTGCATATTTATTTGTTGTACAATAAATACTATGTGTAAACAAACTATCATTCATTAGTGCATTTTTATTTATTTCAAAGTTTCAATTTTTAAATATTTTTCTCCATTAGATAATATAAATGTAATATTGCTGATGGGAAAAAGGATTCATTATTAAATCATTAAATATTTAAGTGTAACACCTTATATAGAGTTTTTAATTTTTCAAATAACTTTGAAAATAGATATATTTTTTATACATGGAAAAAAAAAATTAAAACCCAAACCTTTGGACCTTTGGCTTTTTGAATTAAAAAAATTAGTGAACTATTTTAATAAATTTAATGAATTCATTCTTTAAAGAAATAATACAAAAGAAAAAGAAACAAACCTTTTTTTAACTGACACATTATTAAAAACTTATTGAGGTAAAGCAGAACCAGATTCAATTAATTTAACGATGCATTTAACCATTCATTTAACATGAGAAAATAAGTTTTTTAAAAAGAAAGAAAAATATATTAGAAATATGGTGCAGTTTTAATTCCTTTAAAGTTTCCTATTATAATAAAATTTGTTTAACATAAATGCTGACATCTATATAGTGGATGGAGGAGGATTGAAAGTGTGTGAGCCTCGAAGCACCCAATTTCTGAAATTGCTGATTTTTTTGCTACCGTTGGCAACCTGTAAGATTAGTAATAAAATATATCTATTTGTAATGAGCAAAATCAGCAAACAACAAAACAGCAGAAAATATCATAAATGACCCCCCCATCCCCACTTTCAATCTGCTGTAAAAATAGGGTTACCAGATTCAATACAATACTCTTTTTTAAGGTATTTTTAACTAATTACAAGATAATAATTAAAACTAAAATGTTCAAATAGTACCTAAACATATAAAAATTAATTTTTCATTTAAAAGAATGTATAAAGATATAAATTGAAATTCGATGAATTTGGATTTAAAATGTAAAATTTTATTTTTTTCAACCATAACCATAAGTACTAAAACAATTTCAGGAAAATATTCTCAATTGAAAAAAAAAGATCAAAATCAAAATTGCGCTAAAAAAAATAAAAAATCCATGTGGCCAGTGTTGAAATCAGATGCCCAACTCGACTCTGCTTTAAAGTCTGTCTTAAATCGATTTAGTTAAATCGGATTGCCGAGGTTAGTTTTAAATTGATTTAGTTAAATCAGATTTCCGATGTTAGCTTTAAATTGATGTAGTTAAATCGTGATTTAGCTATATCACGATTTAGCTTAAATCGCAATTTAACTTAGTTAAATCGGATTTCCGATGTTAGCTTTGTTATGCATCTTTATAAATCCTTGGCTTAAAGCTTTCTTTAAATATAAGTAAAGGTATTTAGTTTTACATTGATGCATTTTGGTTTTTCAACATCTCTTGAATAAACATACTCACGTATCTGAAACGGCCAGCGCTAATGTTTTCATTCACGATCTTTCAGTTCAAAATATGTTACTTGGTAACATTAAGTAACCTGTGATTTTAGGATCGCGCTAATCACCATAGTCGGCTATTCGCAACTTGCGGTACTCGTAGCCAATGGCGTTTCAGATGCGAATTTGTTGTTACGGTTGGTTTCAACAAAATTTTTTTTTTTAATCTACATTAATTATTTAAATCACTTTCTCAACATTTATTTAAAAGCACTCTTTTTTTCTGTTTCTAATAAAAATTTAAATAAATAATAGTAATTGTAATAATTATAATAAAATCAGTTTTTATTTTTTCTTCTTTCTTTTTCTTTTTGCAAAGTAATTTCAACGTTTATAGTCTAACGTAGCTTCCTGTTTTTCAAATACGAAAAGCAGACAGCAAGGGAGGGATGTTTTGTCAGTAGACTGCACAGGTGGAAAATTTGGAGTCATCTAGTCTGACTTTGATATAAGAATGACCGACCGCCCTGTATAAGAATTACGTTATCTTATGAGTGTACTATACACGCAATTAGGCTTTGTAAGTTTACGTCAGGCTTCAATTGGCTCTGCTATCAGGCGGATAGCTGGCGCCCATGTAAACAGAGGCTAACAGGACCCCCTTCAGCACACGCCATGGGGGTGATGCATGGTTTCCTTCCCCCATGAGGCGGCCAGCAACAGTGAGCAACGCAGTGCCGCCACCAGGGTTAGTCCATTCCTATTGTTTCCATTCCCGTACCCCCTTTGACAGAGTGGTTCCGGCCAGTTTTTGTGAGCAGCGCGGGAGAGAGAATGTTTACGAATTATCACTTGGCTCGTAAACGGACTTGCTGCTTGGGGCTTCGTTGAGACACTTATTACTTGGTTCGTAAATTTAGTAGGTGTTGCATAGCGGCGCTCGAAATGATGTATTCTGTGTTACTGAGTTGAAATAACATTAGCAGAGACATGGTAAAGGTCTAGAGCCATGAATACTCGAGTTTGTGATCGGCATTTTGCTTAAATAGAATGATCGTTGTCTTAGAATAGAGATGAGTCTCTTACCAGGACCACTGCTAATACCCTATAGTCTCCAGTGTGAAGGGCGAAGGAAATATTGTTAAAAGTTGAGAAAATTAATAGTCCTGCTCCAAAAATCAGACTTCAAAAGTCCTCATCATGAGACTATTCTGTCCTTATTAAGACGAGGGATTCCAAGTATTGTCCGTTATTAGAAGGCAACTAAATGTACGGAGGCTACCCAACCCGTTGAAATTAGGTGACTTATCATCTCCTATTATAGTGTAAGCCAAGACCGAAAAGAAACCTGTCAGCTCGCCTGCTGGTATATAGCAATAGTTTTCCTCTCAAAACAAAGAGGAAAGAAAAGTATGTTGTGCAATCGGCTGCAACATTAAAAGAGGAAAGGGGAGTGTAAAAAAACCTGCCCACTGATTCAACCATTGAATTCTTCATTCTATGTAAGTAGAATTTACATAGTTTTTATTTACATGTCTCCCTGAGGAGGGAATATATATTTGTGTGACTCAGAGTTGGAGAGTAAGATGCAAAATAAACAAAAATAACTTGTAAATTCATATATATATTTATATTATGATATGTTAAGCATTACAATGCGTATTTGAAAGGTAATTAATGACTTATCTCAGAAAAGTTGATCATCCTTTAATTTATGATGTTGTGTTAGTTTTGAGATCCTTAATATTTGATTTAAAGATATTTAATAATCAATATTAATCAACTTTTATTTGGTGTTATTATAGTAAATTTTTTGGGGAATTACATTGTTCTTATAAATTTTAATTATTCAAATAAAGATTGTTTTTTGTTCATTCTCAAATATGGTATGTTCTTCTTTATATGATCTTTAATTAGTATTCTTATATCTACAGCAATCCTATAAGAATGGCCTAACCTTTCTGTGATTAATTAAAAAAAAAAAAAAAAAAAAAGGGAGAGAAAATTCAACTTTATTAAATTAGGACTTTAAAATTTCTTAAGTTTAAATTCATAACTGACTGTTTTAATGAACATAAATTGAAGTTCACTCAGTGTTATACAATCGTATTTTTGATCTTGATTTAAGGATGGATAGATTAATAAGTGAAACAGTAATATTAAATTTAATTTCATAAAATGTTAAATTAAGCTTTAACTCTCCTCTTTCAGAAACATTGTTTTTCTAAAATATACACCAAGATTGTTTTATTTTAAAAAAGTAAAAAAAAAAAAAAAAAAAAAAAAAAAATATCCAGTCATTATACACCACTATACGATTCTTGGTTAACCAATCGGATCTTGTTCAGAATCTCTATGGTTGTTCTAAAATTTTAGTACATCATCATATCCCTATTCTATTAACGGATTTAACTCTTTCCCCTTTTGGTCCTCATATTGGAGGAATTTTAGGTTGTCTGCATTTTTCCAAATTATATGATGATTACACTTTTGTTAATTTAATGTGTATGGAGATTTGAGCTTGATCGGGTTGGAGTGGAGTTGGGTGTTCTTTATGCAATCCAGTATGCTACTTGATTTAGAAATCTGTTGCCCCTTACTACATTTAATATTGTCTTAAAATGATGAGTTCAAAATTATCATTGTTGTATTAACCTATTCGGATTCTTAAGTTTTGATATTTTGATTAGTTTAATATAATTTGCTACCTTTTCCATGGCAACAGATTTCAGTGGAGCTAATCAGGGTATACTTATTTTTTTCTAAATATTTAATTGTCAAGTGAAGATTGAGTAATAAATGAGCTTTTTAAGTTTAAGTAAGTTGTGTTTTAGAAAGAACCCCAAAACCCCACAACAAATGGAGCCGTAACAATTCGGTCTCTGGGTTATTGATTTTTTTTTACTTGTATGTATTTATGTATCAAAGAGCAACTGGGTGTTTTTGCAATTAAAATTTTATTTATATGTTCAAGTGTAAAAAGAGGTCTAGGCTCTCTCTCTGTGCTAGTAAGCTACAATTCCCAGTCAAAATTATGCCTTGTGAGCATAACCTTTTCTTATTTACAAAAAGCATAGTCCTGTACTTAAGTTTTATGTATTTATAAGGTTTTCCTTTCCCCTCTCTTTTTCTCATTTTTAAGTTGTCCCCCCCCCCCTTTTTTCATTTTCTTTTTGGTTTGTTTGTCATTTTCTAACTCTAACTATGGCTGATAAGCACTCGGAAGCAATTGCCACTATTCAGCGAAAAAATGCTTTAGTGGATAATTTGTCAAACATTCCCCCATTCAATGGAGAGGCCAGCTCAGTCTGCTTCTCAGATTTTTCTGAGAAATTTGAGAGTTTTGCCAAATTATTCGACTGGAATGAGGAGGAGAAAAAATTCGTTTTGTTAGCTAGATTATCAGGAGCTGCTTCTAGGCGAATAAAAATTCACAAAGCAAAAACATCTGATGAGCTATTAAAAATCTTAAAAGAGAGTTATACTTCACAGGCCACACCAGATGTTGCCCTCAGTCATTTTTTAAATTTTAAACAGCCACCCAATATGAGTGTTCAGGAGTTTTATGACAAGGCATATGATATGTCATTAAGAGCCCTTGTAATTGAAGGTATCCAGGGTGAAGTAGTCGATAAAAGCCGAACGGCTCTACTACACTCCATGCTGTTGAGCAATCTTACACCAGAAGTGCGAAAGGGGGTAATTGCGAGAAATCCACAATCCCCAGAAGAGGTCCTCAAAATTGCGCTTCTTGAGGAAAAGGCTTATAGGAGCATTAACCCTTTCTACAACCACCGCGAGGAAATTCTCAACCCTAATTTGACCCAAAACCTGCCCTGTGCTGCAGTTTTTCAGCAAGATAGCTCACAAAAGAAGGAGATAGACCAACTAAAATCTCAAATTGATGTTTTAGCAGCTAAGATAGACAGTTTAGTTGATCTTAGGGCTAGGGATGTACAGGAGAAAAACCAAGAGGTAAGACCCGTAACCTGCTATAGGTGCTCCGTACAAGGCCACTATGCCAGAGATTGTCCACTAAATTTTGTCGACTATAATTTTAGAAGGGGAGGTGGTCAAAATTTCAGGAGCCGTGGGCAAAATTATAGAAACAGAGGTGAAAATCCTAGAGGGAACCACAATCAGCGAGGCGGATATAGGGGAAGAAGAGGTGGTTATTACCAAAACAATAGGAGTACAGCTGCGAACAGAAATGAAGTGCAGGCGGTAAGTAACACCCCAGTAGCTAACAGTGAAAGTGAGGCTTTAAACTATTAGTGGCCGGATCAAATGTGGTCAACTCGATCCCCCACAGGCCCCTGGACCCCCCAACTGTGTATAGTATGTTTCAGCCCCAATCATATACATTACCAACTGCAAGAATTTACATAAATAAAGTTTGCCTAAATGCATTATGTGACACGGGTTCTGCAATTAATCTCCTGAGTGGTACTGATGTTAACTGTTTAGAGAATTTTGAAATGGAGAATTGCAATATCCCCATTATGACTGTCACCGGTGAGAAAGTGCACCTAAATAGGAAGATATTTTTAAATTTTATTTTTGATAATGTTCAATGTCAAGCTGAATTCTATGTAGTGGAAGGTAAATTAGCAGAGGAATTTAATATGATTTTGGGAATGCCATTTTTGAAAGAGTACCGGGCAAGTATAAATTGTGATACAAATGCTGTCGCTCTTAAAGTGCCAGTTTCAGGCCAATGTAAACAAAGCGTAGAAACCCCAAGTAATACTTCAGTGTCTAATACTTGCCTTGCTACTAATTCTGTAAATATTTCTAACTCTGTATATAGTGTAAATTCTAATAATAATTGTATAAATAATGATTGTGTTAAAAATAATTCTGTAAATATAAAATGTGTCAACAAAGTAGGGGAGAATTCAAAAAGTAGTAATGCCAATAGCCCTCCTGAAAATTGTGCATGTGAGAAAGTTCATGACTCAGTTAATATTGAAAATGGGAATCATAGTAGTGAAAATATGGTAGTTCAGGACCCGCAGTTGAGTAATATGGGAAAAGATGTTGAGATAGTCATTCAAACTGAGTCAGATAAGGAAGTTGAAAGTGTTGCGCAGAACTTTTGCATGCAAACAACATCAGGCGGTAGCTCTGAGGGTAATAACACTGAAAATTTTTCAAGTATTCAAAGTGTCGACAACATTCTTTCAGCAGCGAGTCAGGTAACTCAGGGTAATTTAGCTGAAGAGACTACTGAAATTTGTAATATTGATGAAAGTGAAGATTTGGTAAGTATAGAGGATAAGGTACCTGAAGTCGAGGAGGAGAGCAATGAAGATAGCAGTAGTGATAAAACCAATAAAAATAAAAATATAAGTTTCGCTGTGTTATGTAGCAAAATTTCAATTCCCCCGCAGTCAAAAATGTTAGCCCAGGTTAAAAGTTATAAGGAAAATTTTATTAAGGAAAATGATATTGTTATGTTAGAACCTTTGGCGAAAAATTTAAATCAAGGTCTCCTTACCTCCAGAGCCATTTGCACTAAAGAACATGGCCTATATATCTCATTTGCAAATTTTTCAGACAATAGTATTCATTTAAATAAAGGAACCTTTGTTGCCAAAATGCAAAAATGTGTAGACCAGTCAAATATACCCGTAACTGATAATAAATTAACCTATAATATAAATTTGGCCCCTCCAATTGGTGACTTTGATCACGCTGATCTCACTTGGAGCTCTGAAATTAATTTAGATCATTTAGAACCCCCATTAAAACTTAAAATGCAAAATTTTCTAGACAAAAACAAAGATGTATTTGCAGCATCGGTCTTAGATTTACCCGGCTGTGATACAATCCCGCATGAAATTAACTTAACTTCAAATAAACCAGTTAAAGGCAAAGCTTATAGAGTCCCCTACAAATTACGTCAAGAAATGGAAGACCAACTTAATACTTTGTTACAGGCGGACATAATTTCCCCTTCCATGTCTGAATTTGCTTCTCCGGTTATTCTGGTTCGGAAATCAGACGGTTCCTATCGACTTGCTGTTGACTACAGAAGATTAAATAAAAATCTTGTTAAAGATGCTTACCCAATACCTAACATTACCGACTCTGTTGATGCTTTAAGTGGGGCTAAATTTTTTTCAACGCTAGATTTAACTAGTGGGTTTTTTCAACAGGTTATTCGCCCAGAGGATAGGCATAAAACTGCTATAATCACCCACAAAGGACTTTTTGAGTGGACCCGTAACTGTTTTGGGCTCTCAAATTCAGGTAACAGTTTCCAAAGACTTATGAATGCTATTTTCGGTGATTTAGGCAATCTTGGAATTCTTGTTTATATCGACGACATTGTAATTGCCTCCAGTGATGTTAATTCTCATTTTGAGAAGCTTAGCATGGTCTTTGAAAGGTTAAGACTGCATAAACTTAAACTTAAGCCCAGTAAATGCACTTTCCTTTCGAATAAAATACAATATCTAGGTTTTGAGATTTGTAGTGGCCAAGTATCACCTATCAATAAAAATATTGCCGTAATAGAAAATTTTAAACCTCCAACTACCCGAAAGGCTGTTAGGTCATTTATTGGAACTCTATCTTTCTATAGGAGATTTATACCAGATTTTACTAAGAGAGCTAAAAATCTAATCAACTTAACGAAAGAGACAGGAAAATTTTCGTGGAATGAAGATGCACAGAAAGAATTTGAAGACCTTAAAATGGCTCTTATTTCAAAACCATGTCTTGCACTCCCTGATTTTGAGAAAGAATTCCATTTATATACTGATGCCAGTGGCGAAGCATTAGGGCAGTGTTATCACAATTAGATGAAAATAACATGCTCCATCCTGTTGCCTTTGCCAGCAGAAAATTGAAAGATGCTGAGACCCGCTACTCCACCACTGAAAGGGAATTACTAGCTTTAGTTTGGGCTACTGCCCACTTCAAATGTTACATTGCTAATACCCATTTTTTCATCTATACAGACCATGCGCCTCTAACATTTATGTTAAAAATTCACGACCCTACATCTCGCATGGCTAAATGGATCTGCACTCTCTCAGACTTTAATTTTACAATCAAGTTTGTTAAAGGTAAGTGTAACAGTGTCGCAGATTTCCTTTCGAGGTATGTCAACAATGATAACTCCAATGATACTGTTAATTGTAATTTTTGTATACAAGTCGAAAAGGAAGTTACTTTTATGCCCCATTCTAATCTACTTGAAAAAATTGGTGAATTACAAAAATCAGACAAGAAATGCTGCGAGATTGCAAGAAAACTAGACCAAGGTGTAGAAATTGCTCCTAAATACATGAAATTTTTTTTTAGAGATGACATTTTAGTTTGTGAGGATACAAGGGAGTCAGCTATTTTGAATAAATCTGTAAAGTTAGTCGTGCCAAAAGAATTGGTTACTCAAGTTTTTGCACTAACACATGAGTCCCTAGCGGCTTGTCATCAAGCCTTTCAAAAGACCATTGATCGCATTCGTGAGCACTTCTATTGGCCAGGAATGTCGTCAGATGTCAAGCATCTAGTGGAGTCATGTATTAGTTGCCAGCAGAAGAGAGCTTATAGAGCGAACCAGCTCGCCCCTCTGCAACGTATGCCGACCCCCCAGTTTCCCATGAACAAGGTTCATTTGGATCTCATTGGACCCTTACCACAAACTTTTTCGGGAAATAAGTATATTGTCGCATATATAGATTCATTTACTAAGTGGCCAGAAGCATATGCGGTTAGTTCAACCACTTCAGATGTCATTGCGGACACTTTAGCTGATTTCATATCACGCTACGGTGCGCCCTGTTTTATTACGACGGACAATGCGAAGAATCTAATTTCAGATGCGATAGAGCACGTATATAAAATGTTTGGTATTAATCATATTAAGACCTCATCTTATCACCTGGCTGGCAACTCGCAAGTGGAGAGACAGAATCGTACTCTTAAAAATGCACTTTGTCACATAGTCAACCAAAATCAATCTGACTGGGACACTAAACTCAAATTTGCACTACTAGCTATGCGTTCAGCTGTCCACTCTTCAACTAAACTTAGCCCAGCTGCAGTTATGTATGGCAGAAATATGAATCTACCATATAATCTCTTTTCTCAACCACCTTCTTTTAATTATAATGATGCACCCTCTTTTTGCGAACTCTTAATCCCAGCTCTTCAAAAAGTATACACTGAAGTACATAGTAATTTAATTAAAGTTTCTGAGCAGCAGGAAAAATACCGTGAAAAGACAGCTGTTGATAAAAATTTTAAAATAGGAGATCTTGTGTGGTTATTTACACCCACAGTCGCCCCTGGTAATACAAAAAAATTAAGCAAGCAAAATAATGGTCCTTTTACTATAATTGAGAAGCTAAATGAGGTTAATTTTAAAATAGCGCTAGTTGCTAATCCCAAAAATTGTCAGGTTGTCCATGTTGACAGGTTGTCTTCTTTCAAAGACAGACTCCCCATCTGGTCCAGTAAACCAAAACAAACAATTGGCCTGGGATCGACTGAAAACGTGACCATCGATTCACCACACCAACCGCGCGATTCTCCTCCTGTACGCAGGTGTAAGCGTCTAATGGCACCTGGTGCATGTAAAATCCGTCGTGGGTGCAAAGCCCTCCAAGTTACCTGTGAATAATACCTCTGGGGGTGCCTAGTCAGGTAAGGGTCTCGTCACCTGATCAAGGTTCTAAATTACGAGACCTATTAAATCTGTCAATTCAACAAAGTTAAACAGAAACCTTGAACCGGCAAACAAAGATAGCGGTAGCAAATCACAAGAGAGCAAGCACAGCAGCGATGTGAACAAATCAATAGTCAGGTGGATCACAGCCATGCTGTGATCAGGCGATTTCCGCCCCGCACCCAGGTACTAACCCGTTAAGCTAGGCATTCATGCCGGGCAGGTAGGGGCCTGGTTAGCGGTATAAAAAAAAAAAAAAAAAAAAAAACCGATTCATTCCCTGGGCACCATATGATAGTAACCGCGCACCAGCAGTAGTGAACGTCAACAATAACGAAACTCCGGTAGCGCCGGAAGTGGAGGAAACAGACAGCGACGCGACTGAAATCATAAATCCCTCTCCCCCACCTCCCATTTCTCCGGAGATTGCAGCGGCAGAGAATAACGAGATGTGCGTAAATAAAAATTTAGCAACGGCAGAAGGCAGTGAAATGCGCGTAGGTAAAAATTCAGCCACGGCAGAAAGCAGTTCAACTGCTGAGCACAGCGATTCGCGCAGGTCTCGTTCATCGATTCGTCCAGCTGCTAAATCGAATAGAAGTAGTCGTTCAATATCGATTTCTAGAACCGACTATTCGCTACGGGATAGAAGAGACCGTCCGAGTTATAAATACTAACTACCTTTTTTCATTATTCAAGCATTTTTATTCAATTTTACCTTGTTTATTTGTATTTATTTATAGTTTAGTTAATGTGTATGTATATTTAATTATTTTTTTTTTGACATTTTTAAAACGGAACTTAGTTTTTCTAGCGTATTAAAGGTTTGTTTTGGTTGTGTGTTGATACTTTCATGTAGGCATTTTTAACCCTTTTTATGCCTATACTTAAGGTTTTTGTCTGTTTTATGGTAGATTAGGTGGTATATACCCGTCCGCACCCCGTTTTCGTAGATTTTGGGTATATTTTTGCAAAAAAAAAAAAAAAAAAGAAACGAATGTAATTTTTGTTACTTTAAAATTTTTTTAGGATGTTGTGTTTTGTATGCCCTTTTGCCGAGGTAGATCTGTTTAGTTCAGTTTTTTTTAATGCATCAGTGTTTTGTATATAACTTTTTAAGTATGTGTTTACTTTAATTTCTACATTTTAACTAGATAGATTTATTATTTACTATACAGTTTGTGGTTTTATTTGAGCTTAAACTTTAAGGAGTGTGGGCCCTTTTTCTTTTTCCAGTACATACTGTCTCATGTACATGCCTGTATGTTGTTGTGTGTGGCTAAAAGTGCTAAAATTAACTATTTTATTTATTCTACTTCCTATTTTTGTGGAATCTGTGTTTTCCTTCCTGGTGATATATGTCACCACCCCTGTTTTTTATTTTATTTTGTGGAATGTTTTCCCTGTAGTGCCCAAAAGGCCCGAAACTGCTTTTTGCTATAAGTAGCACAGAGGCAGAGATACTCTTTCCCATGCACATTACTTGTACGTGCATTTGTAAAATCTACATAATATCCCGAATCATTAGACTGTGTTCGAAAACAAACATGTGTTCTCATATAAAATTGTTACAATTGTGTGCGTAATTCTCTAACATGGTCTGTGATACCATAATTTGTGTCTTACAGATGTATATGTATATATTTTTTTTTGTGTGTCACCAGTTGCTCTTGTGTATTTTTGTATAATAGAATTAATATGTGTTTTACAAATTTCATTGACATTTACAGTGTTGTAACTATGATATTACTAGTACTTATTTACATTAATAGATAGTGTTGTAATATACTGTGATGCCAATTATTGAAGTTATGTATATAAGCAGTATAGTGACAATTAATCAGTGGGCACTTCTCTTCTTTTTCGGCTAATTTTTTTTTTTTTTCAAAATTCAATTTATGTATTATTTACAGTTCTGTTGCCAGAAGTCTCAGGAAGGATGCAGTTATGCGTAGGAATGACAGTAGTAGGGAAGTGAGGTTTCACAATCAGGTGGAACATGTGTTCTTTTACAGGTGCAGAAAATATCTTGGTCATTTTAGTGGTAAAATCAGCCTTGTGGTCCCTCCTCTGGTAGTACTCTTTTATGGTCATGTTTCAGGTAATATTTTAGGTAATGGTTTCTACGGATGTGCGAGCTCTGGTTGTATATATCCGGAATATATTGTCAGGGTGGTATTTCAGCGGTGAACTCTCTGGATCCCGTCCCGGATCGATGTATGATCTGTGTTTGTGGGTCAGTTTTTTCAGTGTTGAGGTCCCAGCATGCCATGTGGTACCAAGTTACCTTTCAAAAAAATAATTTGTTTTCTCAAAAAAAAAATTTTTTTTTTAATTAGCCGGGGGGAGCAATCTTGTTACGGTTGGTTTCAACAAAAAATTTTTTTTTAATCTACATTAATTATTTAAATCACTTTCTCAACATTTATTTAAAAGCACTCTTTTTTTCTGTTTCTAATAAAAATTTAAATAAATAATAGTAATTGTAATAATTATAATAAAATCAGTTTTTATTTTTTCTTCTTTCTTTTTCTTTTTGCAAAGTAATTTCAACATTTATAGTCTAACGTAGCTTCCTGTTTTTCAAATACGAAAAGCAGACAGCAAGGGAGGGATGTTTTGTCAGTAGACTGCACAGGTGGAAAATTTGGAGTCATCTAGTCTGACTTTGATATAAGAATGACCGACCGCCCTGTATAAGAATTACGTTATCTTATGAGTGTACTATACACGCAATTAGGCTTTGTAAGTTTACGTCAGGCTTCAATTGGCTCTGCTATCAGGCGGATAGCTGGCGCCCATGTAAACAGAGGCTAACAGGACCCCCTTCAGCACACGCCATGGGGGTGATGCATGGTTTCCTTCCCCCATGAGGCGGCCAGCAACAGTGAGCAACGCAGTGCCGCCACCAGGGTTAGTCCATTCCTATTGTTTCCATTCCCGTACCCCCTTTGACAGAGTGGTTCCGGCCAGTTTTTGTGAGCAGCGCGGGAGAGAGAATGTTTACGAATTATCACTTGGCTCGTAAACGGACTTGCTGCTTGGGGCTTCGTTGAGACACTTATTACTTGGTTCGTAAATTTAGTAGGTGTTGCATAGCGGCGCTCGAAATGATGTATTCTGTGTTACTGAGTTGAAATAACATTAGCAGAGACATGGTAAAGGTCTAGAGCCATGAATACTCGAGTTTGTGATCGGCATTTTGCTTAAATAGAATGATCGTTGTCTTAGAATAGAGATGAGTCTCTTACCAGGACCACTGCTAATACCCTATAGTCTCCAGTGTGAAGGGCGAAGGAAATATTGTTAAAAGTTGAGAAAATTAATAGTCCTGCTCCAAAAATCAGACTTCAAAAGTCCTCATCATGAGACTATTCTGTCCTTATTAAGACGAGGGATTCCAAGTATTGTCCGTTATTAGAAGGCAACTAAATGTACGGAGGCTACCCAACCCGTTGAAATTAGGTGACTTATCATCTCCTATTATAGTGTAAGCCAAGACCGAAAAGAAACCTGTCAGCTCGCCTGCTGGTATATAGCAATAGTTTTCCTCTCAAAACAAAGAGGAAAGAAAAGTATGTTGTGCAATCGGCTGCAACATTAAAAGAGGAAAGGGGAGTGTAAAAAAACCTGCCCACTGATTCAACCATTGAATTCTTCATTCTATGTAAGTAGAATTTACATAGTTTTTATTTACATGTCTCCCTGAGGAGGGAATATATATTTGTGTGACTCAGAGTTGGAGAGTAAGATGCAAAATAAACAAAAATAACTTGTAAATTCATATATATATTTATATTATGATATGTTAAGCATTACAATGCGTATTTGAAAGGTAATTAATGACTTATCTCAGAAAAGTTGATCATCCTTTAATTTATGATGTTGTGTTAGTTTTGAGATCCTTAATATTTGATTTAAAGATATTTAATAATCAATATTAATCAACTTTTATTTGGTGTTATTATAGTAAATTTTTTGGGGAATTACATTGTTCTTATAAATTTTAATTATTCAAATAAAGATTGTTTTTTGTTCATTCTCAAATATGGTATGTTCTTCTTTATATGATCTTTAATTAGTATTCTTATATCTACAGCAATCCTATAAGAATGGCCTAACCTTTCTGTGATTAATTAAAAAAAAAAAAAAAAAAAAAAAGGGAGAGAAAATTCAACTTTATTAAATTAGGACTTTAAAATTTCTTAAGTTTAAATTCATAACTGACTGTTTTAATGAACATAAATTGAAGTTCACTCAGTGTTATACAATCGTATTTTTGATCTTGATTTAAGGATGGATAGATTAATAAGTGAAACAGTAATATTAAATTTAATTTCATAAAATGTTAAATTAAGCTTTAACTCTCCTCTTTCAGAAACATTGTTTTTCTAAAATATACACCAAGATTGTTTTATTTTAAAAAAGTAAAAAAAAAAAAAAAAAAAAAAAAAAAAAAAAAATATCCAGTCATTATACACCACTATACGATTCTTGGTTAACCGATCGGATCTTGTTCAGAATCTCTATGGTTGTTCTAAAATTTTAGTACATCGTCATATCCCTATTCTATTAACGGATTTAACTCTTTCCCCTTTTGGTCCTCATATTGGAGGAATTTTAGGTTGTCTGCATTTTTCCAAATTATATGATGATTACACTTTTGTTAATTTAATGTGTATGGAGATTTGAGCTTGATCGGGTTGGAGTGGAGTTGGGTGTTCTTTATGCAATCCAGTATGCTACTTGATTTAGAAATCTGTTGCCCCTTACTACATTTAATATTGTCTTAAAATGATGAGTTCAAAATTATCATTGTTGTATTAACCTATTCGGATTCTTAAGTTTTGATATTTTGATTAGTTTAATATAATTTGCTACCTTTTCCATGGCAACAGATTTCAGTGGAGCTAATCAGGGTATACTTATTTTTTTCTAAATATTTAATTGTCAAGTGAAGATTGAGTAATAAATGAGCTTTTTAAGTTTAAGTAAGTTGTGTTTTAGAAAGAACCCCAAAACCCCACAACATTGTGTACCTTTAAATGGCAACGTGTTTATGCTAATCATTCGCAGATGATGTGTTTAAAAGGATGGACTTTCCAGGATGTCATTCGCACTTTTCCTTTCTCCAGCTTGTAATGCTGGTTGTAATATAAAATGTAGCTGCATATTATTTTTCTTCAGTTCGTTTATTTAACAGCGAAGTTATGCTGTCTTATTGTATGTCATCATGTTTATAATAAACTATTATGATTTTAAAGGAGCTGTTACTTTTAAGTCTTCCACATGTCACATGAAACACTGTTTTTTTATTGGTACGGCCAACAAGTGGTAGCAGAGTTGCGCGGTTGTGATTTTTAAAGCAGTTTAAAGTTTGTTATTGTGGAAGTGAAGACGTCGTCGCCGATGTGGTTCTCGAAGTCGCTGTGATGTTGTTTTTCTGCTGACGTGTCGCCGATGTTTACAGCTGATGTTTTTTTCCCTGGAGTGCGCTTTTAAAGAGACTTTTGCTTTTTTTTTTCATGTGTATTAAAGTGTTTTTCCTACTTATTTGACGGAGGCCGTATAGAAAATGGAGTTTCAGAATGTTGCTCTTTTGACCTCGTCAAACTGGGAGACGTGAAAGATAGAAGTAAAAGTTCTGCTAATGCATTATGGTGCTTGGGAATATATCGAGAACGTCAAGAGTGAAAGCGGTGAGACATCGGAAAAAACAGTTCCTGTGACAGACAAGCTGACATGGAGAGAACAGAGTGAGGTGAATTTAAGAAAAGCCCGGTCCTATACCATTATTTACCAGACCTTGTCATCTGAGTTTAAGCCATTAATTTCGCATACAACGAATGGAGCTGAAGCCTGGAAGATCCTTAAAGAGCATTTTGAACCTACCACAAGAGCTCGTGTTATACAACTGCTAGATGATTTTTTTGGTGTCCGTTATTTTCCTGGAGAAAATTTGGGACTTTTTTTTGTGTCGTGTCAAGCAAGCAGCAGAGCGTCTGCGTGATGTAGGACATACCCTTCAGCCCTTGTATATGGGTTACCAGATGATTAGAAGTTTGCCCGAGGAGTTCCAGTCTACAGTCCAAGCGATTTACAGGTGGCCAGATGCAGAGTTTGTACCGGACAAGATTGAGGCTGAATTGCTACTGGAGGAGAATAGATTGAAACTGGCCAAAAAGGACATTTCTAGTTCTAGTGTTGCTTTTTCTGGAGAAATGGTAAAGTGTAAAACAGGTAAATTTAAGAATTATAATGTTAATCAAAGTAAATTAATAGGTCCTTGTTTTCTTTGTAAATCTTATGGTCATTTAATTGCTAACTGTAAATTGAAAAATCAATCTAAAAATTTTCAATCTAAAAATTTTCAAACTAAGAAATATCAGTCAAATAGTAAATTTAAAGAATCTAGTAACGCAGAGTTAAAATGTAATGTAAAATGTAGTAATGAAAAAAACAATAGTAATGTTAAGTGTAGTAATGAAAAAAGTAATAGTAATGTAAAATGTACCTTCTCTGAACATGAGACTAGTTTGATTGAAGTAGCTCAAAGTAATTTTAAAAGTAATTTTCTTGAGGCAAATTCATCTGATTTTGGCCAAAATAGTAGCTGGGTGTTTGATACAGCTGCTACTGCTCATTTTTGTAATAACAAAAATCTTTTTTTGAATTATGAGTCAGTTTCAAATATGCAGATGTCACTTGCTGTTGGAGAAAAAGAAAGTCCTGTTCAGGGAAAAGGTACAATACATTTTTTTATTAAATGTAAAGATGGAAGTTTCAATCAAATAATTCTTAAAGATGTTTTGTATAATCCTCATTTACGTAGAAATCTCTTGTCTGGTAGTAAACTTGAAAAACTAGGCATAAATTTTGTTGGCAGTAAAGGCAAACTAATTGTGTATGACAAGGACTGGCAATGGTTATTTTATGCAGTAAGGAAAAATGATTTGTATTTTGTTAAACCTTTCAGCTATAAAACTTGTAAAGGAGAAAGCAACTCGGTTGACATTTCAGCTAACCAAATTGAAAATTTAAATTTGAGTAACTTGTGGCATGAGAGATTTTGTCATGTAAATAGTGAATATTTGGTTAATACTAGTAAAAATGAAAGTGTTAGAGGTTTGCCAGAGCTGTCAAAGTTAACCGAGGATTGCATCTCCTGTAAACTTGCAAAATCTAAGAGAGTGTCATTTAAATCAATAGGGAATGTTAGATCAAAAACTGCTCTAGAACTTTTACACATGGATTTGTGCGGCCCTTTACCTGTAGCATCACATGGAGGGAATAGATACTTTTTCACCATCATTGATGATTTTTCTCGTAATGTTGCAGTATATACCATCAGAAATAAATCAGACGTTTTTCAGACATTCTTAAAATTTCAGAATAGGGCTGAAAGGTATTTAAGTAAGAAAGTAATTTCTACTAGAACTGATGGGGGTTTAGAATTCTGCAACAACAAATTTGAGAAATTTTTAGAGAAGCAGGGAATTTTACATGAGAAAACGAACCCGTACAGTCCAGAAATGAATGGTGTCGCGGAACGTTTTAATTTAACTGCTCTTGATGGTGTTAAAGCTCTCCTTAATTCAAGTGGCTTATCACAAAAATTTTGGGCTGAGGCCTTAATGTGTTTTTCTTACACCTGGAATAGGATCTGTCACAAACAAAAAAGAACCCCTTTTGAGATGTACTCTGGTATAAAACCTTCAGTTTCTCATTTAAAAACATTTGGCTGTTTAGCTTATGTTGGAGTGCCCAAACAAGTCCGAAGGAAGCTTGATATGCGAGCTAAACTAGGGATTATGTGCGGGTATGCTCAGGCAACTAAAGGCTACAGAATTTGGTTAATAGATGAACAGAAAATTGTAGAAACCATTAATGTTCGTTTTGATGAAACTAAAAGGGGGGTAGATATAGCTTCAAAAATTAAAGAACCTAAATTAAATTTTTCACTTTTTGATTTCCCAGAGGACGGAAATATTTTTGATGTAGAACCAGAGATTACATCTGAATTGGGAGGTGCATCAGATTCTGACAAAAGTTTAGAACATAGTAGTTTAAAGACTTGTGCCACTATTCCTTGGATACGTAAAGCAGTACCTCGAAAAGTAGGGAAAAAAACAGACATTTACTATGGCATCGAAGGAACCAATACTAGAATAAGATCCTTTAATGAATTGTTAGAATACTGTAAATTAAATAAAATTGAATGTGATAAAAACCTTTTTGACTTCAGCAGTAAAAATAAAGAATCTGGTAAAATTTCTAATTTTTTAAAAATAGATGAAGCAAACTTGACCGAGGTTAAAATCCCCAAAACTTACAATCAAGCCATAAAAACCCCAGAAGCATCTAGTTGGAGGGACGCAATGAACCAGGAAATGAATGTTATGTATGAACGTAACGTATGGGATCTTGTGACACCTCCAAAGGATACAAAAATACTTGATAATCGTTGGGTGTATACCTTAAAAAGAAATGAAAATGGTGAGATTGTAAGGTATAAGGCTAGGTTAGTTGCAAAGGGGTTTAATCAGGTTAAAGGAGAAAGTTACGATGAAGTTTTTAGTCCAGTTGTTAGTTTCTCAATAATTAGGTTGTTCTTTGCCATATTTTCATGTCTGTTGAAATGGGTTAATGTCCAGGTAGACGTCAACAATGCATATCTTTATGCTGGTCTTGATGAAACTATATACATGCACCAACCTGAGGGTTTTGAAAAAGAAAAAAATAAAGTTTGTAAGTTAAATAAGGCCATTTATGGTCTGCATCAAAGTGGCAGACAGTGGTTTTTTGAGATGGATGATGTTTTATCCAAATTAAATTTTTGCAAACTAGACTGGTGCAATTGTGTATATGTGTTTCATGACAGATTGGTTCTTTTGCTTTATGTCGACGACATTGTTCTTTTTGCCAAAACTAAAGAGGATTTGAATTTTGGGATGGATTTGCTGCAGAAACATTTTAACTTAAAAATTTTGGGTACGACTAGAAAGCTATTAGGCATAGAGTTTGAAGAGATAGGAAATAGTTTTTACATACACCAGACATCTTATATTGAGAAAGTTTGTGAAATGTATTCAAATTTTAAGTTTCCAATTAGTTCTTTACCTATTCCTAAGGGCTTGGTTTTGTCAAAGCAAGATTCACCTTCAACCAAGGAAGAAATTGATAAAATGTCTAGATTTCCCGATAGAAATCTTATAAGATGTTTGTCTTATATAGCTGGAAGAACCAGACCTGATATCATGTATGCAGTAAATTTATTGTCCCAATTTCAAACCAATCCTGGCATTGCTCACTGGAATTGTTTATTAAAATTGTTAGGTTATTTAAAATATACTAAAAATTTCAAACTTGAGTTATCTAGAGTTAGTGATTTAAATCTCTCATGTTATTCTGATTCAGATTTTGCAGCAAACAGAGACGATCGTGTTTCCATAGGTGGCTATATTTTGTTTCTGGATGAAACTCCTATTTCATGGAAGACATTTAAACAACAATGTGCAAGTCTTTCAACCATGGAGGCCGAATATGTTAGTTTAACTGAAGCTGCTAAAGAATTAATCTGGATAAAAAATGTCTTGCAAAATAAAATACTTAATTTAAGTTTGAGAGAATGCACTTTATTCTGTGATAACCAAGCGGCCATAGCTTTTTCTAATTCCCCTTTTGAAAACCAGAAAACAAAACATATCCATATAAAATATCATTTTTTTTAAGAAATCTTGTTTTTGATAAAATGTTTAAACTTAAATATATTCCTAGTAAACTTAACCTTGCAGATAGCTTTACTAAGCCACAAGTAAAAGAGCAGCTGATGAATTTTTGTAAAAGAATTTTTGATATTTAAATTTTTTATGTGGGGGGGGGGGGGGGTTATAATTTTTCTTACAATGTTATTCACTCTGGTCAATGTCCTGCCAATAAAGTCTTATGTGACCTGACATTGATCAGATTGTTAGTTTTTGAACTTTTCAAGTGTAATTTTTTTGTAAACTTTTTGAACTTTTTCATGTTTATACAAATTTTTCATGTTTTTGTAATATTCTAGAGATGATGAAAAAGGAGGCCGATTGTTATGCATCTTTATAAATCCTTGGCTTAAAGCTTTCTTTAAATATAAGTAAAGGTATTTAGTTTTACATTGATGCATTTTGGTTTTTCAACATCTCTTGAATAAACATACTCACGTATCTGAAACGGCCAGCGCTAATGTTTTCATTCACGATCTTTCAGTTCAAAATATGTTACTTGGTAACATTAAGTAACCTGTGATTTTAGGATCGCGCTAATCACCATAGTCGGCTATTCGCAACTTGCGGTACTCGTAGCCAATAGCGTTTCAGATGCGAATTTGTGTACCTTTAAATGGCAACGTGTTTATGCTAATCATTCGCAGATGATGTGTTTAAAAGGATGGACTTTCCAGGATGTCATTCGCACTTTTCCTTTCTCCAGCTTGTAATGCTGGTTGTAATATAAAATGTAGCTGCATATTATTTTTCTTCAGTTCGTTTATTTAACAGCGAAGTTATGCTGTCTTATTGTATGTCATCATGTTTATAATAAACTATTATGATTTTAAAGGAGCTGTTATTTTTAAGTCTTCCACATGTCACATGAAACACTGTTTTTTTATTGGTACGGCCAACAAGCTTAAATTGATTTAAGCCAATAGATAAATTGGATTTCCTATGTTAGTTTTAAATAGATTTATGACTTAAATCAATTTAAGGCCCAGGCCTAGTAGATACATCAATGTAGATAAATCGTTTTTCCGATGTTAGCACTAAATCGGTATTTTGTTTTAAACCGATTTAAAGCCAATAGATAATAAGATTTCCGATGAAAGCTTTAAATCTATATTTTTGTCTTAAATCGATTTAGTTAAATCGGATTGCCGAGGTTAGTTTTAAATTGATTTAGTTAAATCAGATTTCCGATGTTAGCTTTAAATCGATTTAGTTAAATCGTGATTTAGCTCAATCACGATTTAGCTTAAATCGTGATTTAACTTAGTTAAATCGGATTTTCGATGTTAGCTTAGATTGATTTAAGCCAATAGATAAATTGGATTTCCTATGTAAGTTTCAAATAGATTTATGACTTAAATCAATTTAAGGCCCAGGCCTAGTAGATACATTAATGTAGATAAATCATTTTTCCGATGTTAGCACTAAATCGGTATTTTGTTTTAAATCGATTTAAAGCCAATAGATAAGATTCCCGATGTAAGCTTTAAATCTATTTTTTTGTCTTAAATCGATTTAGTTAAATCGGATTGTCGAGGTTAGTTTTAAATTGATTTAGTTAAATCAGATTTCTGATGTTAGCTTTAAATCGATTTAGTTAAATCGCGATTTAGCTAAATCACAATTTAGCTTAAATCGCGATTTAACTTAAATCGCGATTTAGCTTAAATCGATTTAAGCCAATAGATAAATCGGATTTCCGATGTTAGTCTTAAATCGATTTAAGGCCCAGGCCTAATAGGACCAACCGTTATAGCAAAAAATAATTAAAAACAAAAAAATCCCTGCCGGCTCCGCCTGCAAACAAGTTATTTTTCGAAGTAGGCGGTTCCAACTCCCGCATCTTTTCGATACTGATACATAAAATCAAGGAGCATAAAATCTCGGTCAAGTTTGTTAATGGGCAAAATCGAACCAGGGGGGGGGGGGGGGCTTTTTGTGAAAACAGAAA
This sequence comes from Maratus michaelseni, assembly GCA_963931845.1. Lineage (NCBI taxonomy): Eukaryota > Metazoa > Arthropoda > Arachnida > Araneae > Salticidae > Maratus > Maratus michaelseni. The sequence continues at coordinate 358,602,063 of OZ007589.1, forward strand.
AAAAACCCATAATTTCTTAATTATGATACGTATCGAATCCGTTTAAAGTTATTATTACTTCTAGGAACAGGGCCAAAAACTTATGTATGACAGATTTTTGATATAATTAAAAATTGCCTTAAGGGGGAAGGGAAAGGGGGTTTTAGAAGAAAAAAATTCAGAACTTCGTCAATTCCCAAGATTTCAAATCCGCTTAAATTTATTATAAATCCTCTTAATATTATCTAAAACTTTTATATTGACAAGTTTTTTATAAGACCAACCGTTATAGCAAAAAAAAAAAATTAAAAACAAAAAAAACCCTGCCGGCTCCGCCTGCAAAGAAGTTATTTTTCGAAGTAGGCGGTTCCAACTCCCGCTTCTTTTCGAAACTGATACATGAAATCAAGGGGCATAAAATCTCGGTCAAGTTCGTTAATGGGCAAAATCGAACCAGGGGGGGGGGGGATTTTTTGTGAAAACAGAAACCCCCTCATAATTTCTTAATTATGATACGTATCGAATCCATTTGAAGTTATTATTACTTCTAGGAGAAGGGCCGAAAATTTATCTATGACAGGTTTTTGATATAATTAAAAATTGCCTTAAGGGGGTTTTAGAAGAAAAAAATTCATAACTTCGTCAATTCCCAAGATTTTAAATCCGCTTAAATTTATTATAAATCCTCTTAATATTATCTAAAACTTTTATAGTGACATGTTTTTTATAGGACCAACTCTTATTGCAAAAAAAAAAAAAAAAAAAAAAAGTCCTTGCTGGCTCCGCCTGCAAACAAGTTTGGTTTCGAAGTAGGCGGTTCCAACTGCAGCATCATCGCAAAAAGGTCATTTCTTCCGCAATTTCCGACAAACAGGCACCCCACGGTCTGCGTCTTCGAAATCTACCTGTGCCTGTAGGCCGAGCCGTCAGGGATTTTTTTCTTTCTTTTTTTCTCAAAATATAAGCCATATTTAATCTTCTTGTGTGTGTCTTCTTGAATGTTGTTTTGTATGAATAACTTTCTTCGAGTAACTGAGTTTAAAGTTTCTAGATTTACAAAAAGAATCATTTAGTAATTATAAAACATGTTACTGCACATACATAGTTCTTAGCAGTTATAATTTGTCCTTAAAAGTTTTTGTACTGCTTAATTTTTTGCTTTGGAAATCTGTATGAGCTCTTGTTATAATATTTATATTTCAGTACCTATTTTTAACACTTTAAAACATAGTTGAAAAGTTTTTATGAAATCAGTTTGTCTGTCTGCCGTTTGTCTATGCTCTAACTCATGTAAATATACTCAGATTGTCATGCAATTGATATAGGTTATTGATGTTTAGTAGGCATGTTTGGTATTGAAAATGAAGTGTGTAGTATTTATAGTTCATTTACAGAGACACTCACAAGAATTCTGTTACATTATGGTCAATGGAAAAAAATCAATTTGCGATGTATTTTAATGATTTACACTATTTCAAACATATTAAAATTATCACTCAGCTGCATTACAAGAGGCTTACTATAGAATACGGTGTGCATAGCATTTATCATTCGTTGACAGGGACACTCAAAAGAATTCAGCTACAGTACTGTCTATGAATAATAATTTTTGGAAGTGTGTTTTCAGTTGTGGCACACATTTTCAAATTTAACTGTTTTTTGCATACTGTGTCTGTGTGCATAAACTCTACAGATCATATACAGGGCTGCACTAAAAGATCTAAATTACATTTCTGTTTATTGACAAAAATTGCTAATGAAGGGGGGGGGGTCATGTGCGCTATGTCTTTCCTAACAACTAAATTTTAGCATACTATGTTTTATATATATATACAAATCTATAGATTACATACAGGGATGCACAAAATAATTCAAATATTTTTCTGACTATTGATGAAATTAGGTTTTCAAATGTGTTATGAGTTTTCCACATTACTTAGACATCATTTTTCACCTTATTAAACTGTGAAGTTTTGTTACAGTATTTTGAATGTGTTGGAAAGTGTTCATAATCTATGTTTGATGCATGATTTTTCATTCTTGTTATTTATGTTTTATTTAATTTTCATAGTATGAGCATATGTTTAATGTGAAATGAATATTGTTTTTCTTTATTGCAGAATGCTGCTGTTAAGCATAGCACAGATTTTCAACACAAGATTTGTGACCTGACTTTCATTATGGTAATTTATCCAATGATTATTAATTGACATATTTCTATGACAAAATTCTTATGATTAAAAAAAAATAGTACTTGAGAAAACACACTTCTAAGGGCTCGCAAATGTTAATATTATTAGTTTTAAAGTACATATACAGTCAAACTTGGTTATAACGAGGTTTAAGAGATCTCCTTTGCTCATTATAACAAAATTTTTGCAGTAAGTGAGTTCAAGCCTTTGTTCATTTACTCTAATCAGAATTGAGAGAATAAGTTAAAGTTTAAGTAAATCGGCTGAAACAGCTAAATTAACATACTTGTAGAGGTAACTTTATTCCTTTAATTAAATGTGCAAAAGTAAATTATTAGTTATAAATCCATGTTTAACTTTATCTTCATAATTTTTAATCATTTAAGTAAATGAATAAAGTAAAATGTAAACATAAAGGGAAAAGAAATCACTCTTACTAGTCATTTAATATTATTTGTAGATTCAAAGAAAATGTTTCTTCTGAACTTTTCCAGAATCCCTTTCATCACATACTTTTTATCTAATTAAACATTGATAAAAGATTAATCTGTTTTATCACAATCGTCCTCCTCCTCATCATCATTTTTGGCAATATTGTATATGCATTATAAAAGATATGTTCTATCAAAAAAATTAATCTTTAATATTATTTCTTCAACACGTTTGTAAGTTTGCAAGATTTTTTGCTTGCTATGGTTCACTCATAATAACAAAGTTTCTTACAGTGTATTTTCTTATTGTCCAATCAGGGCTCAACAAATGCCGTCACCACTGGCAGCCAAAATATTTTATCTGGCGAGTATGTTTTTGGTACATCCTCTCAACTTTGGTTTCATTCTCTCAATGTTTCTTTCTTTCTTGCTTGCTTTTTTTTAAACAATATTTTGGTGAAAAATCATCCTAAGGAATGAACACAAATGGCATTTTTGCTCCCCCCCCCCCCTCTCACTCTCCTTATGTGGCATGCAGTGATCTTCCTCTTCTGTTGTACGGAAGAACCAACAACAGAAAGACAACAAGCTTGAATGGGCTATTTTCTCTCTTATATATGGAAAGATATCGTAAATTTTCTTTACATTTTAGTCCTGGTGGGTTACCTGCAAGCCTGCAACCAATGTCTGCCCAATGAATTTGGCATAGACTGCAAATAGTATGAAACTAGAAACCTACATGGGTCGGGTTATACCTCACCCGAACATACTCTGATCTGAGCCAAATCCAAAATAAAAGCAAATTAATCGATATTTTAATGCACTTATGGAAAAATAGTCCACCCTTCTATTTTTAATAAGAATTTTATCCTTTATATTGAAAATTAATGTATACAGATTCATATTGAAATATGTAACATCTTCATCAGAAACAATAATCTGCACTTAAAAAAAAGGGGGGGGGGGATTAACTTGATCCTCAAGAATCGAAAATTAACCCAAATATGACCCAAATCACAAGCAATTAGTGTCAACCTGATTTGTACCAAAGGAAAAAAAATTAGCGGCTTTCCAACAAAAACTTGAGTTTTGCATAGGTTTGGTTGTATCTAACCAGAACCCACAATATCTATTAAAGTTCCCAAAACTGACTCGACACCAACAAAAATATTTCGCTAACCTGTAGCCTGACCTAAATCCAACAAAACAACAACAAAAAAAAAAAAATCGCCCGTTTTCTATCTGATTTGAAAACCACAATCAAAGATAAAGAAAATTCATCCATAATTTAATATAATTATAAAAAAATAATCTAAAATGATATCTCTAATATTAAATTTATCTTTTATGGCAAAAAATGAACATATAAAGAATTATTCCTATTTGAATACATAACTTTTGGTGTAAATCAGCATTCCAGACTTTCTTTTTTGAAATCGGGTTAACTTAAACCCGATCTGCAAGAATCAATCCCAATCCAAAACAATTAGTTAATCAGACCATCAATGAAAAAAATTAGTGCCAACCCAATCTAACCCAAACCATGGGTCATCCAGGCTTGCTAAGTCTCCTGATTTTTGTTTGATTTTCCATATTCCTGATTTTTGACATATATCTCCTGATTTTCTAATACAATTTTTCTCATTCGTATTTTATATTTAAATATGCTAGAAAAATCTCAGTTGTCTATTTCTTCTTTGTGTCTAATTAGGGCTATTTGGTATGATAGAAGTTTAGGTCAAATACATGTGATGGCTCTTTAAAACTTTGATTCTTGCAATAAGCAAATTTTCAATTTTCATTCTTAAATACAAATTCTCATTCCATTGATTTTATTTTCTATAATGAATATAATAATTTGTAACTGTATGTTGTAAACTGAAAATTCATTTTCTTTTAATGTACTCGTGTATCATTTTATTTTTCTTATTAAAAATTTCTCTATTAATGAAGAATTATCTTTCATAATTGTATTTTTATGAGAAGGGAAAATCTCTTCTGGGTATTTATAATGAATTTTTAAAGTAATATGGCTGTAATATTATTTAAAATTATTATCATTATTATTATTATTTTATGTTTACATTTAAAAACAAAAAATATATATTAGTCTCCTGATTTCTTTTCAAAAATCTCCCAATTTTTGCTCTCTGGAACATGGCAACTCTGGTCATGTCTGGTGCAAGTAAAATCAGGTTACCCAAACTGATGCAGCACTCTAACCTGAACTAAACCTGCTGTTCAGGTTGGGTCATTTAAAATCAGGTTACCCAACCTGATGCACACCTCTATAGGGAATCAATAGTATCAATTCTTTATTTTAAAACATTTATGTAATATAAAAAATTCAATTTCTTTTGCCTCTCTTTTAACATTTTAGTTTCTTTTCTCTCTTTTTTAGGAGTGGTTTATCTCTCTAACGCTTAAATTTAATATAGGGGAAGGGGTGGGGTTATATTTTTCACTGCTAACTAGAATTTTTAGCTGACTACCAGATTTTTTCAAATTTGTAGAGCCCTGTGTCCAATCATTTGCTAATTCCTTATTGAAATAAAGTTCTCACATCCAAGTTTTCTATAACCAAGTTTGAATGTATTTGCTTTTCTTGTATGCATTAACATTTTATATGTTTTGTATACATTTTATAACTTTATTTCATAGGACAGTGTATGCGCTGTTGCTGGAGATAGTGAAAATATTTATTTTTATAACATCCTGACAGGTTCAATATGTTTTGAGCATAAAGCCCATAAAACAAGGTAAGTGTCAATGCAATTGAAAGTAAATTTATGTTTTTTTTTTTTTTTTTTTTTTTTTTTTAACAGTAATATACATTAGTTATATGTTAATGTTGTTAATTGAATCTCATAAAAAAATCAACATGTTTTCAAATACTGTTTACATACACAATTTATGTATTTTTAATTTAGTTATGAGAGGTTCAATATTACAAAGTATGTGAAATGTTTCTTCAAAATAAAAATAAAAAATTTGAATTTAGTAATGCAATGTTAAACATCAATAATTGCAGAAAAGATTTAAAAAAACAAAACAAAAAAAAAACTGTGCTTTCTAATAATATTTGCCAAATTCACTATTAGCCTAAAGTTCATAATTAATATTTAAAGAAAAAATGATTTCAACATATGCATACAAATTTCAAGACTTGATAAAATTTAAATAAAAAATAATAAATTATTCTTTTTTTTTTTTTTTTTTTTTTAACTGCAGTAGATTTTAAAAATTGTATTTATATTAGTAATATTCCCCAATCTTTCTCCTGTTGATATTTTACACTTTTTAACTGCAAGTATAAATTTTATGGTTATTTGCGTTTTAGATGACATGTGAAATTTAGATTATCACTTTTAAATAAAAAAAAAAGTTATATCTTTATGATGCATAAATTATTGCTTAGTTCTTAAAAAGATAATTGCTTGTTTTTTTTTTTTTTTTTTTTTGGGTGGGGGGGGGTTCTTGATTAGATATAGATGTCACCCAATAATGATGTATATTCTGATTAGGCATTTTATTGTCATTGTAAATTATGTCACCCCCCCCCCCCCCAGATTTGTTGAAAAAAATTTTTACTTTATAAAATTACATATATTTTTTTGATTTCATCATTAACATTAATTTTATTGCTCTATTAAAGTGTTTACAAGTTTTTGTATTTTCAGTCCTAGAAAAATGATTTTTGAATTCTTGAAATCACAAGTGAGGCAGTTAATAATGAAATCCAGTCATTAGAGCAGTAGTTCTTAGAGTATGGCTAGTAGAGATGTGTCATTTGTCAAGGAACGATTGCGGCAGTGAAATTGAAGGAACGTTTCCAGTCTTTAAAAAGGATTCGGTCCTTTTTGGAACAATTCCGAAAAGGAAGGATTCCTCGGATTCGTTCCTTTTTGGAACGATTCCTCGGATTCGGTCCTTTTTGGAACGATTCCTCGGATTCGGTCCAAAATATATTGAATCTAAAAAGGACCGATTCCTCAGAATCGATCCAGAATGTATCGACTCCGAAAAGGACAGAGTCCTCGGAATCGACTCCGAAAAGGACCGATTCCTCGGAATTAGTCCAAAATGTAGCGATTCCGAAAAGGAACGATTCCTAGGATTCGGTCCAAAATATACCGAATCCGAAAAGGAACGATTCCTTGGAATCGGTCCTTGTTCTTGTAGACTGGCTAATTTTAATAAATTAAAATACGCTATTTTATTTTAAAATAGCAGATTTTGATTCTATTAAAGCAGAGTTTCAGGCCAAAAAATCCTTCTAATGTGTATGTAATAAAAAAATAATAAAAGAGAGAGAGAGAAATGCGGAGGGGGGAGGGGGGGCGATTGATTAATAAACTACAACTGTGTATTACTTTCTCTTAACCCCTTCGCGACGAGCGTCCTTTACGGAATTTTTAATCTCCTACCACCGGTTTTTTAAAACAGAAAATTTCGGCTAATTGAATCGCAGAAATGCTACTACCATTAAATAGGGCAAAGTTTACACTAAAAAATAACTGGTGGGAATAATCGAGGATTCTGAGCATCTTATGCGTAACGTATATGTGTCGCTCGTCGCCAAGGGGTTAAATTTATCTTAAGATAAATAGAAGTATATTATTGTACTTCAGTTAAAATATTGTCTATTATTTAGCTATGTACTTATCACCTGCGACTTAATTAGATTGCTATTGAAACTTTTTGTGTTAAATTGGTCAGAAAGAAAAAAATAAGAAAACAAATCAATGTAAAGTAAATGCTTGTTTAAATAATAGTGGGAAATATATATATATATTAAATCTGATTAGAAACAGTTTTGAATAATATAAGAAATACATCGCTATGCCCTGAACAATTGCATTTTAATCAGTTAATAATAACTGATTTTTTTATCTGAAAGAACTGATTTTAGATCAATTTTAATAATTGCATGGTTACGCACTTTTGTGTATATTTCACTGTTTCATATGTTTCAAGCATAATTTTAATTTGAGATCCTCACTGTCAAAAGAAAAATTTTAAAAAAATCCCTGACGACTCGGCCAGCAAACAGAGGTAGATTTCGAAGACTCAGACCGTGGGACACCTGTTTGTTGGGAATTGTAGAAGAAATGACCTTTTTTGCCATGGTGCTGCAGTTGGGACCGCCCACTTCGAAATTTAACTTGTCTGCAGGCGAAGCCGGCAGGGATTTTTATTATTTTTATTTATTTTTTGCTATAAGGGTTGGTGATATAAAAAAACTTGTCAATATAAAAGTTTTAGATACTATTAAGAGGATATATAATAACTTTAAGCGGATTTGATATCTTGTGAATTGACGAAGTTATGAATTTTTTTCTTCTGCAACCCCACCTTTTTCCCCCTTTGGGGCCATTTTTAATGATATTAAAAATCTGTCATACATAAATTTTCGACCCTTTACCTAGATTTAATAATAACTTTAAATGGATTTGATACGCATCATAATTAAGAAGTTATGGGCTTTTTTCTGTTTTCACAAAAAAGCCTCCCCCCCCGGTTTGATTTTGCCCATTAACGAACTTGACCGAGATTTTATGCCCCTTTATTTTATGCATCAGTTTGGAAAAGATTTGTGCAGAATTATTGAAGTTATCGTGTCCATAAAAAAGCGACATAGATAGATAGATAGATAAAGTTTTGAACTAGGGGTAGTTTTGGGTTCTGGGAGTCATGATCGGCGTAGATCTACAAAAAAAAAAAAAAAATTCCAACTTGAGAATGTAATAGGTAGTATTTCTTGTGAAATCTACCTAATTAGAGCATTTACGAGCACTCGAGTACCACTTTTTTTCCTCAGTTTGGGGGTCTTATTTTTCTCTCCTGAAAAAGATGATTCAAAAGATCTCGGAACGCCCGTAGATAGTTTTGATCAACTTACAGTGGATACATAAAGAAAAACCTATTTGAACAAGAAATTTTTGCAAAACGTTTTCAATTCTTTCTTAAAATTCCTATAATAAAGATTAAAAAAAAAAAATAAAACATGTCTAATAATAATAATATAACAGTAGCAGTAGTGGGTGGGATTCATATAATTTAACCGCTTTTCGCTACCCTTATGGCCGTTTTGAGTATGAACGGGAAAGAAAAATTACGTGCTACATTGCATATAGATTATCAGACATTTCCCAACATTGTGACATATATGTAAAGCTGCGTATTTTATGCTTTTCTGTTTAATAGATTTATGTTAAGATTACATTAAATTAGTTTTATAATATATGTATATAGTAAAAAAGTATATAGTATATAGTAAAAATATATAGTAAAAAAAAAAAAAACATAATTTACAGTAAAGACCGGTTTATTTCTATTTCTTGCTAAATAATAAGAAGTTAAATATCTTTGACTTTGTTTTAATACAACGTAAAATAAAAATAAGACAAAAATCGTTTTTCATAATAATTTCTTGTGACAATCGCGATTCCATGATCGGGATTGATACTCGCAACTCCCGAAATCAGTTCCCGGATTAATGACTGTTACTGTGGTGGTGGATAACAGATATTTGCAGTGCCGAAACTACGGAGGAGCAAAGGGGGCATATGCCCTGGGCGCCAGTGTAGAAAGGGGTGCCAAAATAGGATTTTAATTTTCTTTCGGTAACAAAAAACAAAAAAGACTTGTAATCAGGCAACCTAAAAAAAAAAACATATTCGTTCATTTTATTATCTTTGCTTTCAACAGGGCTGGTTTTTATCATTAGGTGATCACATAGGGGCAACAAAACAGTACTTGATTAACGAATTCTTCCAAGATACTTGCAAGAACAATATACTGTCTTAATTCGGTTTAAATATGCTCGGTCTATTTCAGATGTTATCGCGATGACAAGCTTTGAATGTTTTTTTACTTTTGTGTGGTCCTGTAAACGAACTATAACAGCTACATATTTCATTAACGAACACATCGAAGATACTGGCAGATCAATTTACTGTCCCAAATAGGTTCGAATTGATTCTGTATTTCAGACTTTATCGTGAGTTTTTTTCCATATATTGAAAGTTTAACAGAGTTTTGGAATTATATAGCAGTAATTCTTATTAAACAAAAATTATTAGAAAATAAAATCGATTTAAAAAAAAAATTGTTTACACGAATGAATGAAAAATTTTAGAAACAAATTACCATTCCTGGTTGTTTTATATTATTGATGTTAATTTTCTTTACTATCATGAAACTGTTGTTGAATTGTTTGTTGTACTAACATTTTAGCCTGCTCTTTTGTTGCGGATTGTTTTAGGATTTCACCAAATCAACAAATTTTATATTTTCCTATTTTTGAAATAAAATATTTTTTAAGAGTATCGTATTTTGTATTTTCTTATTTATTTTGTGTATTTGAAATCGTATTTGTATTAAACTATAAAGTTGACGAAAGTTAGTTAAGTTAATGAAACGTATTGAACTATATAGTTATGATTTTGTTTCTTATCTCAATATCTACAGTTCTAATTATGTGCAATTTCTAAATTTAAATATACTGGTATACCTTTTCAAAAACTTTCAATCACCTAACAGTTGAATTTCAGAAAACACCATTTTAATGGATTTTTATGTCATAACAGGAAGTAACAACTAAAATTTTACGATTTCAGGTGCAGGCATTTCGGTTTCGGCTGTGTATTGATAATGCAGTCAGAAAGGACATTGTTATATATTAAGACTCTCAAATATACGTCGTTTAATGAATTATGTTTTCCCAAATCGACAGGTATCCGAATTTAATTTTATAAAAGATTCTATTCCCACATGAACTTAATACTAAAAGGAGATAGTCCTGGGAATTGTTTAGAAATGGGCAGACTGAGAAAATGACCGAGTTCCAAATAATCGTACAGAAATGGAGTGATTCTGAAAACGGCTGGTTCTGAGGACTGACATGTAAATGAATGGTTGGTTATCTTGGGAGGATTTTGAAGAGGGAAAGGGATCTAATTATAAGGCTTAAAATTGCGTAGACCCTGGTGCCAAACATCAGAACTAGAATAAAGATTCCTGAATAAAATAATTAATAGTATAAATGGAGGGTCATTCAACGATATATTTTCAAGAGGAAACCCGATTACACTACTAAATGGAATGGGTCGCCACCCTGGTGGGCAAAACAAACAGCTACAATCAAATTTCTTTGATAAACTATACGGTAAATGAAAGGTCATCCAGGGGTAAATTTTCAAGAGGAATTGAGTTTAATGCCATAAATCATAAAGTCAGGGAGTATACTTGTATTATGGTAATTAAAAAAAATTGCTAATTAATTGCACACTCATCAATGAAATGAACTCTTGAAAACGAAATCATCTGTCCAAAAAATTTAAAAATAAGGCGAATGGATGCGTAAGAAAATGGATGAATACGTAAGAAAATAAATTAGTATTATTAATATTATGGATTTTATGTTCATTCTAATACTTCCGGATTTGTACCTTTTTTCTCAAAATTATCCCTTTTATCTTGAAATTGTTGTTTTTATCTCGAAAACCTTTTTTTTTTGGAATCGTTCTTTTTCTCAGAATCGTTCCTTCTTTTCGGAATTGTTCCTTTTATTTCGGAACGATTCCAAAAGGAATGACTCCAAAGAACTCGGTCCTTTTGGTGAACGATTCCCTAAAAGGAACGATGCTGCCCATCTCTAATGGCTAGCGACCCACTAGTGGATCGTGGATGACCTTTTGGGGGTATTTTATATGCTGAAAAAATATGATAAACACAATATGTTGTATTTTTAAAGTAAATAAAAATGTAAATAAATATAGATAAACAATAGGAAAATACAAGGTCTTATTAAATATTGTGTAGAGATTAATTTTAGACTGTATCAGAGTTTTCCATTGGATTAGAAAGGTTTTACCATCAGGGTGCTGCTGTTGGTGAAAGGGCACTTTTTAAATTTTTAAAGGCACTCTTTAGATTTCTGAAGGCACTTTTCATATTCCAAAATCTTTTCAAGTCACGACGATGATTCAATTTTTACTATACAAGTATTTTTTTTTATACATATGGCTGTAAAGGCATCATTGTTTGACTCGGGGGGGGGGGGGGGGGGAGGTACTATTTTTTGTATGAGGGGAAAGAAAGATGCTATGTTTCTAACCAAAGGCCAGGCAGGGTGTAGCATCCTCCTGAAACTATTTAGGGGGTAAGACTGCTGTAATTAACATGCTTAAAGCTTGATGTAGACTCTCTCGTTAGTGGGAAAAAAAATTTCATTGATTTTTTAAAGTGTATTTTTAATTATATTAGTATAAGTATTTTTTGAATTCCATTAGTAAACGAATGCTATGTTTTATAATTATACTACCTTATTATTAATATAATTTTTCACATCTGAAATATATATTGCTATTTTTGTGTGTGTGTTTTGTTTATATTTATGATATATGTATACTGTTTTCGCATTTAAAAGATGAGCTTTTATGAAAGCTTACCTTTTCTGCATGATTGATTATAGTACAAAAACCTCTATATACTTACATATCAAATGAGTTGCACAAACTTTTCAAATTTTAAAGTAGTATGAATAACAATAAGTTTCAAAACTGCTTCACTAGAGTAATAATAAATTCTGAGTTATAATATTTTGTAATGAGAACAGTCTTTGCATACTCTTCTAAGGGTTTATCAAATTTTGCATTTTCTCCACTTGACTTCATGAATGTTTTCTAACATTTTTACAAACTAATTTTCATTTCTATATACATTAAAATGTCAGGTATTCTTAATAGGTGCTTGAGAAAAAAACATTTTTATAAATTATACAATTAATTATCTATTAGGAGGATTTTCCCCAGTGCTGAGGTTTTCATCACTGAAAATTTTCTTAATATTTCTCTTCCAAAGTTTTCTGTGAAATGCCTCCTCTTCCTTTATATTGTTTTCATACATGATTTTTGTAATCTTTCTTCCCATTTTTATTTCTTTGGCCTCCTTCCCTTTCTTTTACCCGGTGATAATAACTCTTGATAATCTCTTTATTTTTATAATCAGATGAAAAATCTTGCTTCATTTCTTGTAAATTTTGTGCATATTACAAATAAAAGAGATTTACAGAGTTTATGAATGCATCAAAAAGTATTGTGTTTGAATTTGAGAACAGTCTTGAATAACCTTTTGTAATTAAAAAATATACATATTATTTAGAATTTAAAAGTTTTAATGTTTTTTTCTTCTTCTTCTCCTTTTTTTGGAATATTGCTCACTTAAAAAAAAAAAAAAAAAAAAAAAAAAGCTTAGTTGCATTTTATTTACATAGATAATTAAATTTCCTTGTTGTTTATTTTACTTTTTTCTATTTATAGAATTAAAGCAGTTAAATCCATTACTGTGAATGATGAATTGTTTTTAATAACTGCATCAAGTGATGGACAAGTTAAAGTTTGGCATACAGATGGATCTAATGTAAGTTGTTTTCTGTAGATTTGTCTCATTGTCATTTGTAGATTTGATTCAAAGAAAATTTAATTCCCTTAAATTTAATGTGGACATTTAAACTTGTTTTAGTACTCCCATATTAGCCGTATGACTTTGCCATGAGTGCAAGACCTTCAGTTTCAATACGAATTTCAGTGTTGGAGAAATTATTGAGGCTGAAAAAGTAGATAAAATTAAATTTTGTTTTTCTGTTTCAGAAATACAAATTAAAAATAGGAAGTTTTTATCCTACAAAAAATTTTCCAACAATAATTTAAATCCACTCTGCAAGAAGTCCTTTTTATCTTTACTTTGTTTATTATTCCTCTGTGATACGCATTATTCTATAAAGAAGAGCTGATTTTTAATTTTAATGGAAATATGAATTTATCTATACTGCTTGTATTTTGAATATACATTTGCTACTGTTTATTTTTTGGTCAACTTATAAATATGTGATTGTATTATAACTACACATATCTGTGTTTAACGTTTATTTTTTGGTATGTTGATAGTAAATTAAATTTTATCTATTAAAATAATAGCAACTTCTTAAGAGGCTACTTTATTCAGGCGAAAACACCCGCTCGCTAATCTTAATCCTATGGGAGAAATGATTTACTATATCTCGTTCGCATTTCAATATTTGTAAATGATTTTTCTTGCATTGCATAGCTGAGGTCAATCCCTATGCACGCTTCTTTGTACTTTTTCAATTTTGATTACAAGTTTTTTTTATTAAGATACTTTCACTTTCGGAACCGGTTTTGAAAGTGAAAGTATCCCCAATAAAAAAAAAAAACTGCAACAAAAATCGAAAAAGTACAAAGGAGTGTGCATAGAGATTAACCTCAGCTATCCAATACAAAAAAAAAAAAAAAAAAAAAAGAATCATTTAAAAATATTGAAATGTGAACGAGATATCGTAAATTATTTCCCCCATAGGATTAACATTAGCGAGCGGGTGTTTTCGCCTGAGTGAAGTAGCCTTTTAAGCAGAAATTTTTAATAATTGGTGCTTATTTTAAAATATAAATTTTTATTGTAATTTAAGGCAAATAAAAAGCTTCTAGCTCACTGATGACACCAACTACCCCAGAATGGATGGGTTATTTGCATCCATGGCCATGGGTGAACTTTTAACTGTCAACAGATACTTTTCATTTCTGTTGGAAATAATTTAGCAATTGTTCTTAGGATGAAGTCCTAATATAATAATAGCAACAAAATAATTTGTGCATGAATGACACAACATGAAATCTTTGTTGATGCTGCCATGCTGTTAATACAGAAGTACCTTTGCTCTTAATTAATCATTTTAATTAATCATTTGAGCAGTATATATATTTTTAAAAATCATTCTGAACATCTTTCATTTGTCATGATTATAAATAAAATAAAAACGAGAAATAATTTTCAAAAGACATGCTTTTATTTATGTATTTAAAAGTAGAAAATACTTTTTTTTAGGGTTTCGTTCATCTCACGAAACACTATTACTCCCTCTCCGTTGTCTGTCTATCACAGAGCCGTTCTTAGAAACTATATAACTTATAGGCATGAAAATGTGTGTACTTATAGCTAAATACCTACTATGAAGCTCAAAATATTAAAATTTGAAAAAATTGTATTATTTTAATATAGAGAGATAATAAACCAAAAATCTAACAGCCTTTTCCTATTAAATTTAAACATTTTTCGTTATAGCAGTTGCCAAAAATTAAAAATAACAATAAAATTCTTTTTACAATAATTAATTTTCTATTGAAAGATTTCCACATGAAAAATAAAAATGAAATAAAAAGTTTCACCAATTGAAAGAAGATTAATATGACATCATATTGGTAATAAAATGGAAATTTTCAAAGATTTCTCAATAATACAGGGAATATGAGTATGTGTAAATACAGAAAGCAGCTTAATATAATGTCATTAGAGAATTAAAAAGAAAATTAATCTGACGTCATATTAAAAGTTAAGCAGACTTTTTCAAATGTTTGAGAATAATACAAAGATAGTATCAATATGAGTAATAGAGAAAGCAAGTAGATATGATGTCAGCAAGTGATTATAATGTCATTTGAGTTTGAGGAATGTATTGAATCGCGACCTACATATGTTGCGATTGAATCATGGTAACACGATTATGGAAATATTGGCATATTTTAACATTTTGAAGGTCTCTAATAAAACATGTTTACTTTTGAAATTGTTGTTTTTTTTAATATCTCATTTAGTCCACATGACAGATATTATTATGACAGAGTATAATAGCGGGCTTCGCCTGCTATCGGACTGATTCAGATTTTTGAAAAAATGAGAAAAATAGACTAGTAAATTTTTACTTTATAAAAAAACATGACTTTTTAACCATTGGGAAAATGGTTGTTGCTTTTGATCGAGAATGGACCAAATGATGTTCGCATTTTACTATTTTAACCATTTTTAACAAAATTCTTTAACTTTAGAAGAATTTATCTTTGAATAGGCAATAGAAATGCATAAAATCATTACAAAAATGTTAAAGTTGCAAAAATGTTAAAGTTACAAAAAGGATAGATGCAAATTATCAGATATGAAAAATAAAGTAGAAATTTGGGACTTTCATGTATAGCAGCTCCCAAGGATAAAATATATTTTTTGTTTTTGTTTTCATTAATATATTGTAAATTTGGTACTTTCATGTTATAGCAGCCCCCCCAAGGATGAATCGCCAAGTGACCAAGATTTATCACCAAATTATAAAGCATCTATGACATTATGATAATATAATTATAATAATATATGATATACAGGGTGGTCATAAAAAAACTTTGCCGATATATCGAACTCTAGCAGCCGCGCTGCCGGTCCGTTCAACCGATCGAGATGAGATTTCAGATATAGTTATTCACAGGTATGTGCTCGGTATTCGGTGAACGGCAGCAAATTCTCGCTCACGGTTATGGTTATAGCTACAGAAACTCGAAAACTTCAAATGGCAACGCCCATTTTTTTCATTGCAAAATGCTCAGCGCATGCGAATACCCTAAAGAGCGTTGGAACGGTACATATATCACAATAAACGGACGCGTTAGGCACGCACACAAACAGCTCTGCAAACGGCCAAAAGAAAACACGATCAGGGCGCACAAAGGAAATTTGTATATGAGAGAGGCGAAACACCAATTACGGAACGCCGTTCACCAGATAGTCAGCGTAGAAAACGGATAAAAAGTGGGATGGGAATGTTAGTTCTTCAGTCGGGAGCACGCACATGCCGACGAAATGACTCTTCCAGCGACAGTTCGTGGTGAATTGGTAAAACTCTATTATCAAAATGGGATGAATGCTGCAAAAACCTTGCGTGTTTACTGTCGAAACCATCGCCAAATACGTGGCCCATGTAGCCCGCAAGCTCTTCGTGATTTAGTAAAGAAATCCGAAGAAACTGGCTGCACCTATGATAGACCACGATCTTTACGACCAGCTGTTCTTGAGGATACTGTTATGGAAGTGCATCACTCAGTGACTACAGGACACATTTAAACTGCGAGAGGTGCATCTCGTGTATTGGATATACCGAAATCAACGGTCCTTAAGCTACTGCACTCTGTAATCTGCATGTTTCCTTACCGGTACCAATGCGTCCAGATGTTGGAAGTGGGGGGATCATCAACAAAGTATAGACTTTGCTAATGAATTTCTTATCCGATATGATGGAGATAGCGACTGGCCTCTTCGCATATTATGGACGGATGAGGCACATTTCATCTTAACTAGCAACGTCAACATAAAAAATTGTGTGCACTAGGCAGACATGAATCCACACGCCGTGGCACCAGTACGACGTCAAAGTTACTATGTGGTGCAGCATTGCAGGCACAATTATTCTCGGGCCGTACTTCTTTGGGGAAGCGACACCAACGGGATTTGTAACTTGCTCTGTAACAGGCTCCCGCTATACGGCAATGCTGCAAAATTACGTCATACCAGAATTGCTGCAGCGAAAAGCACTGAATGACTTCGTTTGGATGTAAGATGGCGCACCTCCACATGTAGTGAAGTCTGTTCGCAGGGTCCTGAAACAGCATTTTGGCGACCGTGTCATCTCACGCCATTTTCCATTTCCGTGGCCTCCGCGATCCCCCAACCTCACTGCTATGGATTTCTGGTTCTGGGGATATCTCAAATCTAGAGTGTACATGTGCAATCCGCAAACTTTGCTGGATTTGAAAGATTCTATCAAATGTGAGATTGCAAACATCCCTCATGCGATTTTACATTCGGCTGTATTGTCCACAGTCGCCCGCATGCAATGTGTAATTGTCTGTGATGGCACCTATGTGAAAAATGTGTAATTAAAATAAAAGTTTTTTTTGTCCGATCTATGTTGTAATCAGTGATTGGTGACTGACTCTGTGCCATATACAAATTTCCTCCGTGCGTGGGGTTTTTTTTATTTTATTTTTATTGGCCATTCGCAGAGCTGTTTTTTGTGTGTGCATAACGAGTCCGTTTCTTGTGATACACGTACGGTTCCAACGCTCTTTAGGGTTTTTGCATGTGCTGAGCATTTTGCGCAAAGAAAAAATGGGTGTTGCTGTTGGAAAATTTCGAGTTTCTGTACCTATAACCGTAACCGTGAGCACCACTTTGTTGCCGTTCACAGAACCCCAAGCTCATACCTCTGAATAACTATATCTGAAATCTCACCTCGATCAGTTGAACAGACCGGCTGCTAGAGCTCCATATATCGGCAAAGTTTTTTTATGACCACCCTGTACATATAACATTTCTTGACGTATGTTTCCAAGTTATAGCCATATATGATTCATATATGATGTGTATATATGGCATGTGTATATGATGTATATACGACATAAATAATATGTGTATAATGACGTACGTATGTGGCACATATAGGAGTGTTTGGAATATATATATGCGTATATAGGATGCATATATAAGCTTTACGATGATCTTGGCGAAATCATAACTGCAACCTTGGCATAATCATAATTGTGGGGGCTGCTATAACAGCAAAGTACAGTATTTTTTTTTTTAAAGCTTTCGAAACATTTTCCCAATGGTTATTGTAATTTTTTTTTTTTTTTAAATAAAATTTATTTGGATTTATTAAAGGACAAAGTGTTTTGAAAGGAACATTAAATGAAATCCTTTGTGCGATCTTCGATCACACTTACACACTTGTTTAATTGTAAATCTGAAGGTAAAAATAAAAAGCATAAAAATGTCAAATACTAATGAAAATACTCTAAGTAAATTTGAATATTAATTACAGTCATAATATTTTGCATTTTTTGATGAATGTTTTGGAAATTTCTGTCTTATAATTTTCATTACAACTTAATTTCCCTATTGCAGTATTTTCAGCACTTCACTTGTCTCAAACTCTGGATTTTTTATTTAAAAAAAAAGTTATTTTCTACTTTGAAGTAATATATTAATATATATATATATATATTGTTTTTGTTTTTTATTTTTTTTTCTCACTTTTTGTTTCATAATCAGGTTCCACAAACAGTTGATGTATTTTAGCATGGTTAACTTCATTTAGCAGGGGTCTGTCCAGGCTTTCCTCACAGGGTCCTGTTTTTGTGAAGTTGTGAAGAATTTTTATAATTGTGAAACATCTGTTATAATTTTGTTAATTTGAAATTATCATTATATTTAGGTTCTTTTTTATATATTTTTAACAAGACCCTTTATGTATAAAATAAGTTCTTTGCAGCTTCATTTATTTTATGAAGGATCAGATTTTTTTTTAAAAGGATTAAATTTGTGAAAGGTTCAGTTTAGAGATTGGAGGGGGGGGGGGGGGGGGGGAATTGAAGGCTTATTGTAAAGACAAAAATAAAAAATGTGAGGAGTCTGCTTTAAGGTGAAAAATTTTGTAAAAGGTTCTGTTTTAAGATGACGGAAATTGTGAATGGTCCTTTAAAAGACCCAAATTTTTCCTAAACAGATGCATGTTTAGTAATCATTGTTGTAATTCTCATGCACTTACAACCACATTGTTGCTAAAATTGTTCTTTTTTTATACTAACCCATTTTGTGAACCAATTTTATACAACTGTGTATAATATCAAATCTCTAGCACACCAGGAATTAAGTGAAAAAATTGATTACAAAATTTCATCTGAACAAACATGAAAAATGTTAAGTTAATGAAAAGCATGTGTGGATATGCACAAAAAGGTGTATGTGTGTCTGGTAAATACAGTAGATTCCACTTATTTTTGACACCATTTAATTGGGACAGTTATTTATTTAGGACAAAATGTCAAGAACAAAATGGAAAAATATCATTAAAGTTACTTCTGTTGATCGGGCAGAACTGACAGGTCCCATTTTATCAGAATCTGCTGTTTATGTTTACACCAGAAGACTCTGCCTTCTGCTCACCAACTCTCAAAAACTTGGCTTAAGCACTTCCTTAAAATCCAAATAGTGCACTTGATTATATATTAGATTCTACTAATCAAAGTATTACCTTGTGCACTGCAGTATTTTCACTCTTTCTGATTTACTTACCTGGTATGCTATGACTCCCAAAGATCTTTCAAAAAGTGGTAGAGGTCTGGTCTCTTTGTGTGCAGAACTAAAATCCACTGAATATGATATAATTTTAAACCAATCATAGAAAAAAAAATATTTTCATCTTCTCTTTCCATCTAAACCATAGGTTTCCAATGGGGGCGGTACCGTCCCCCCCCCCTCTCTCAGTGGGTGTTGGAGACTTCGAGGGGGTCCAGAGACAAATGAGGAGTGGCCATGGCATACCTACCTATTTAGAAAATTAATATAATAAAACTAGCTGACCAACCCTGCGTTACCCAGACCCATGATAAAAACCTTATATACATTTAAATAAAAGTCTATACAAGCAAACCTAGAGCTGGGTGCAACAAATCGAATTTCTTTTACGGATGTTAAAAAATTGCATTGGAACACGAATAAATGCTAAAATTCGCAGAGGACAAAATTTTATTACAGCAGCCTAAAACATTGTAAATGCAATTCTTTCATGATTGTCAAAAAATCGCTGTGGAATGCAAAAAATCGTTAAAAATTTTCAAAAATCACAGAGTTTAAAATTTGCTATATTATGCTGGTTAAAAGTTTGAAACCAAATTCTTTTTTTTTTATAAAACCTGCATTTAAAAAAATGTCAGAGAGATGGCGACACATATCTGAACAGAGATTTCCAAATGAACCTGTGGTTTGAATTTGCTCAAGAAATTCATTTATTCTGAGTGAAAGTGATAGAAAAGTCAATATAGCCATTATTTTTATAGCTATCTATAAATATGTTGAAAAGTTTATTTATTTAAACTTAAACCATGGCAAATTTTGTATTTCAAAATGTCTGAATCTAAGAAGAAATGTCGGCAGTACAGTAGTGAGTAATTGAAATATGGATATACGTACTCTCCTACCTATGTGTTTAATTTGCCAATTTTTTTTATGAATCCATGAAGACTTCTAGGCTACAAGAGCATTTGAATAAAAAGCATGCTTATATAAAGGACAAAGGTTTATCTTATTTTCTAGGACTGGAAAAGAAATATTTAAAACAGCGAACTGTATCAAACCTTTTTGAGTCGTCTTCTAAACAAGAAGAGGGTGGACTGTGAGCATCATATATTTCGTTGTTAATCGCAAAAGCAGGAAAAACAACACAATTGGCAAGTAATTAATCTTGCCAGCAGTCAAAAAGGTAATAAAAACTGAATATTTTAAGGCACACTACTTAATGTAATACATTTCGGATTGTGGTGTTAATCGTTACACCACGATTAACTTGATGTAATCGTAATTGTGTGGGTCGCTATAATTAAGAAATTTCAAAATATTTTGTATATTATATTTTATTTTATTTCATATGCCAACTTATTTTTGTGTGATGAATTTGTATATAATAATGTTTTCCCTAAACTTTTCAAACTGCATTTATTTTTTATTTACAGTTCCAGATGAGAAAAGTTGCTAAAGTTCACACTGGAAGTCGTCCAACATGTATGACAGTAACATCTGTCCCCTCATGATTATGTGGTAAATATAACTGAATATATTTATTTCTTCAGCTATTATTGTGTATTCTTTCTACAAAAGTTGGCACATTGTGTAAAAAATTATATCTTAAATTGCATCATCAGAATTAAGAAAAATGCAGTTAAAAACACCTCAATTACATTGAAGTTTAAAAAATATAATTTTATACATTACAAATGAGGGGGTCGGGGCAAGAAAGTGCCAAGCCACATTTTTGGTGAAATAAATCTAACACTGTAATCTGTTGCTTAATATTGTAAATTATAATATCCAACGTATAATTTGTTTCTAATGTTACTTGGTGGCAGCATATATGACAGGTTTCGTTTTTGCCCCTGATGTTTATGCCCCCAATGAAGATAGCTAATTTACAGAAAATTAATAGTAATGTCCGTAAAGTAATGCCATATTGTTACTCCAAATATCTCAAATGTTAATAAGACATTGGCGAAAAAACTTTAGGCTATATATCTTGATATGAGTATTGGATCAAATTTTCAAATTGAAATATCTCAGAAGTTCAAAAATGTGGCTTAGCACTCTCTTGCCCTGACCCCTTCAAATCTATTGCAAAATATCAGAAGAAGATGCACTTGGCAAGCTTGGGTGATAAAGATCGCAAGTTGTGATTATCTTGATACCTTCTCTTTTTTTAGTTTGGCATATTTATTGGAGACCTGCATTTATTTATGTTATGGCAAATGTTAATTTTCCTTATTGTGGCAAACAAATATGTATTAATGTGCCATGTGTTGATTGATTAAAAAATTACATGCTTATTTTAAAAGTCATAACAAATTAATAAATTAAGTTACAATTTTCAATTAAACTTTATTTCAAAGTATATTTTTTGCTCGATTCGATGGAGTAGAAATTTATATTTAGAAGCGAAGGTAGTATGTGATTAAAGCAAAGTCCATAGTGCTAGTTGTAACATATAGTACTTCTTTTGAGCTTAGACAGACAATATAGATTCAATGTAATGCACAACTTAAAATTTGAATTGAGTTAATGAAAAAGTTTTATTAAAAAAATGTTTTAGAGTGGAATGATTTAAATTTATAAAACATTAGTGCAATAACAAAATAAAGCTTTAAACAGTCTGCTAGACTGCATTTTCCTGAATTATTACATAACTGCATATTGTTGTACAAAGAGATGAAAATTGTGTAGTCTGTTGAAACAAGCCTATAAAGTTAGCTTAGATTCTGTTATCTTTTATTTATTAAATTCACTTTTATTAAGTTATCCTTTTCTCCCAAATTAAGCTAAATACATTACTATAAAATTCCCTTTTTGTTTGTAACCAATTCTCAATACAGTAAAAAAAAGTTCTTTGGCACATGTGCACTTTCTTGGATTCCTTAAATAGTTTAAAATTTGACAACGAATTGATTATCTCAGGGTTGCTACACTTCTGGAAAACCTGAAAAAGTCAGTGAATTTGGAAACTGACCAAATAAGTCATGGAATTTCAATATTTTAAAATGAGGGAATTTAATGAAATTTCATGCCGAGATTGCCCAATCTTTGTGCAGGGTTTCAAGTGCTGCACAATTTGCGCATATCTGCGCAGAAATACAATTGCTGCGCATATCTGCGCAGAAATAGCATTTTTCCTTAAATTTGCGCCAAACCTGCGCCAAAACGTACTTCCGATCCGGTACCGATCCGAGAAACAAAAAAAAATTCCATTTTTAACTTTTTCCTGCCGGTAGTTTTTCCCCTAATGCACTAAAAGCCGGGACTTCCCCTCTTCTGCAAAGAGTTGGATGATTTGATTGACGTACTCTCCGTAGGGGAGAGTAAGCCACGCCTCCTCTAGACGGCGCACGTGTGCTACTGTTCTGGGTCAAACAAAGAGATTCTACTCAACCTACCAGAAATGAAACAAAACTGACTGACACCATGGACGAAAGTTTTCTTCGCGAACTCTCTCTTTCCTCCGTGAACTGACACTAGTTCAGATTGACTGGGTTGGTTCCTAGGTTATTTGTCCGAATCGCCGAATGCAAGTTTACTCAGTTCACGAGAGAGAGACCATTTCTGTACTGTACAGTGAACAGTGAACTTCATATATAACTGTGTCTGTTATCAGTTATGCCATATTATTGTTTTAAGTTTGTTAAAATAAAATAACTCGCTTTCTCTCACAGCTAAATCACAATGAAAATGAAACAAATATTTCTTCCTTTGTTCATTCTCATGATTGGTCGAATTGTGAGTGTGCGACGTCAGAGGCTTGCCGTTGTCATGAAAGATTAAAATAGGATTTTCTGTCTTCGAAAACGTGTGCTAATAAAGAAGGAGGAAAAAAAAAACATGCATCTGACGGTTGAGTTCATTCAAATTCTATTTTTGTCTTCCGCGTAGCATGCAGTCGTAATGATTATTTTATGATTACAGTACCTCTGATTAATTTACGATTTTTCATCGCATCTGCGGTGGGGGGGATTTACGGGATTTTACAGTATCATCTATTGGGAACTATATTTAAATTTATTGTGTTTTAACTTTTAAGCGTTATGTTTTAGTGTATTATTCCTATTTTATTATTCGTTATATTGTCATAAAAAATATTTTTTTTTTTTTTTTTTTTTTTTTTTACATATCTCGAAAATCCGGAATTGCCGAGATTTTGCCGATTCCGGATTTTCAAGGTTCAACCAGGGGTGATTCTGGTCCTAATTTTCCGAAAAATTAAGGCAGTGATTTCCGAAAATTAAAAAAAATATCTGTCATAAATTCGGACATAAAATGTATCTGTATTTCGGCAAATGATGGCCGAAAAAAATCAATCTCGTTGTTCGTTCGAAGAAAAGTCGCCAATTTTGTCAAAGGATCACGGGAAAAACAGGACTTTCATCAGAGAATCTCGAAAAAACGGCAAATTTCGTCAAAAACATTGTGAAAAACGACAAATTTCGTTAAAAGATCGTGGAAAAACGACAAATTTTGTCAACAGATCGCTGGAAAAACGTGACTTTCGTCAGAAAATCGCAAAAAACCGGCAAATTTCGTCAAAAACATTGCAAAAAAACGGCAAATTTCGTCAAAAAAAACACAAATTTTATCAACAAATCTCGAAAAAACTGCAAATTTCGTCAAAAGATCGTGAAAAAACACAAATTTCGTCAAAGGTACGCAAAAAAAAGCGGCGGTATTACCCCCCCCCCCCTCTGTTAACTTTACAGAAAATTTGCTGTTAATTTCAGAATTTTTTTTTTACTCAGAATCACCCCTGGGTTCAACTGTACCACTGTACTATTGCTTTTTAGGAGTTTATCAACATTAAAAATTTTAATCTGCTCCAAAAACAGCTTTTATTGCTACAAAATTAGATTTTTGCTGCTACAAAACCCGATTTTTACTGCTCCAAAAATGGATTTTACTGCTCCAAAATAAGATTTTTGCTGCTCCAAATTTGCTACAAAATGGCTTTAGTGCACTTTCATCCCTGTTTGTGCCACCAGGGATGAGAATCTTCCATGTTTTGGCAGATTAAGTTTTTTTTTCCCCCTCTAAGAAATTTTATCTGTATTAACATTCTAACGAAATTTTTTTTTTCCCTTTTGAAAAGGGCACAGTTTCACTTGTACACTTTCTTAAGTCCTAAAACTCTTTATTAGTATTTTTTTTAATTTTGTAGTTACGGATAATTAATCATTCATCTCAAATCTTCTTTCCATCTGAAATGTGTACTTCCCTCCTCTCTTTGACTCCTGTTAAAAATAAAGTTTATCTGGAGCAAATTTTTACGATTTGAAGAAAACTTTGTTTGGAAGTTTGCAATAACCAAATTAGAAATTTGTAATATGTGATCTAGTTATAGTTCTTATAAAAGCATTCATATTTCACAAATTAAAAAAAAAATTTAGCAAATTGTCATATCAGAGTGTGGTTTGTACAATGAGAGTCAGTTTTTTTGTGGTAAAAGAAAAAATAGTTTGTCGATGCCCATACAAAATATTTTAAGTAGTGTGCCTTTTATTTATTTTTTTATGTGTTTACTGTATATTCATGCATGCTTTATTTTATTGCTAGCTCTGATAATAAATCTATACATTCCCTTTTATTATAAGTTATTTTTTTAACTTAGCCTATAATAGGCTTTGTGCAGTCCTGAGACCGCATTGTGTAGACTAAGCCTAATGAGATTTTGGTACTTCTCTATTATCCCGTCGACCACTTTTCATAACAAAAAACTATCCCAAACTGTAACGCCAAATAAACAGGAGAACGTTGCCATTGGAATATTAAAATAAATAAATAAATAAAATATAAGAATTTAAAGACACAATTGTTATTTTAATTAATTAAATAATTAATAAATCAGTAAAACATAATGAAAAATACATGCAAATGTCAAATTAAAAACCACTTGATGACATAACAAACACATATAATGCTTCTGACATCAAGTAAATGGGATTGCACTTTTGACATTTAATCTTGCAGTTTGGCGATAGTTTTTTGTTATGAAAAGTGGTCGACAAGATAATAGAGAAGTACCGAGATTTTTTTGATGAAAAAAATGTGTTATGTGCAAAAAATTCTTTGAAAAATGATTTTTTTTCCTCTTGTAATTTGAATTTCGAAGTACACAACTGTAAAATTTCATACAAATGTTTAAATAAGAAAGCTTTATTGGATTCATAAATAAATGCAGTCTATGAGACCAAACACTCTCTGTTAAATTGTACTTTTTCACCTCCCTTGTTACATGTTAAGTTTTGCACTATATTAAGTTTTTAATTATAAAATATTATTTCACACTTCTTTTTCTTTTAGATGGAAATCGACTAAAACCAAGTTTTGTAAATTTGGCTGACTCTGTATCTATTTCTCGTGTGAATAAATTGTAAATATATTTTAATGTGTGATAGTGTTTATATCAATTTCATACAATTCTGTACTTATTTAAAAAAAAAAAAAAAAAATGCACATTTATCCTGGAACAAGACAAATTATCTCTGGAAAATTAAGCATTTTGGGCTAAAAAGTATAAAAAAAATTGGTCTTCTTGGAACGAAAAGGAAATTTTATCAAAATATTTGTTGTATTATCTTCTATAGTTTATTTATCACTTTTGAAATACAAGTACTTACAAAGATTTCAAAACTGATAAATAAAGTATAATCAAGGATAAATTATTGTAGTTTAATGATTAATAATAGCACTGATGTTATAATGATAGTAATAATAGCAATGATAAATAAGCTAATCAGAAACATCATAGTTAATTCCATAATACTCATCTTGTTTATCTTAACAAAATAATGTGTTAAAGATATAAACTTTTAATTTTAGCTTAAGGCTGTTTAAAATTCAAAGAGTTACTTTCTGACACATTTTTTAATTAATTCTTACTCAGAAGCACATGAAAGTAGCAGGTACTATGTAATCGAATGGCATTTTCCTTTTTTTTTTTTTTTGGTAAAGACAGAAGATTTTTCAGAAAATACTGTCAAAGTCGGCATTTTTAACCGAATTACCAATGCAACAATGTGAGAAAGAAGAAAAATTTGTCTTCACATGACACAAATTTCTTATAACTCAATAAGTAATTTATTTATCAAAAAGGGTAAAATGCTATGTGATTCCAAATTCCTTTAATAGTCAGGCCTGCCAATTTTTTGCCTTGATGTTTAAAAATGAGTCAGAAAATTTCACATTGTTGAGCAGGGAATTTGAAAATCTCCTTAAAAACAGATTATTTGAAAGTTATTTTGAATAATAAAAATGCCAAGCTTAACACAAGAAACCAATTTCTTTGTCAGTTTGAAATGAAATGTTTGATAAAATTCAATCTTCTTTTTCAAGAAGCAGTTGATAGTTAAAGAAAAGACACAGGATTGTATCAAAAATAATATCTAGTGGAAATATAGATGTGGGTGATAAAGAGAGTGACAATTAGAATTAGATGGGATGTTTCTGATTAGTTTATTTATCATTGCTATTACATAGCTGCCAACCTGTAAGGTTTCGGTTCTCAATGTATGGGGTATTATAGTTGAACAGTAAAATTGCATGGTTTTGCATAAAAATTAGCAATGAATTGTAAAATAATATTAAATCTGCAGATTAGGGTCCTCAATGTTAGCTATGCATGTTGCATTTTTATTTTGATCTTACTTTACATAATATATGATGTCTTAAAATCTGCAACTTTATTATTTTAAGTTGCAAGCAAAATTTCTCAAGGATTCGGATAATATAATTTTTAAAAACTGGTAAATTGTGTTGAACATTAAACACTATTTCATGATTTTATTTATTTTATGATTTTTTTTTAACAGCTTATTCTTGTAATTATTTTAAAATAAAAAGTGCATTTTTCAGTGAGGCTGTGTTCCCCTGACCTCTCGTTTTTTTGCTAATTTTACATTTGCAATTTTCTTTATTTGTACCATTTTTTGATTGAATGAAAAGAAATGAAACAGCTAAGCATTTAGATAACTTGTGCATAAGAAACCATGCTATGTTTTTCTTTGCATATATTTTTTAATATGTCATAAAACTACATAGTAAAAATTGTATGGTTTTCAAAATTGACATGTTGGCAGGTATGCTATTATTACTGTCATTATAACATTAAAACAATCATTATACACTGAGTAAAATTTTAAAAGATATAAGTCTGAAAACGTCTTTAACCCCTTGGGGATGAGCGACAGGCAGAGGTCGAAAAAACTACTTTTTGTTTGTAGCGAACTACAACTACAGCTACTTTATGAAAAATGTAGTTAACTACAACTACTTGTTTTAAAAAGTAGCGACTACAAACTACTTTTCAAAAGTAGTCACTACTTCACTACTTTTCGCTACTTTAGTTATCATCGCTAATTAAATACACCGCGAACGATTTTTCCCCGTAGACCATAATGTAACAGAATTCTTTTAAATGTTTCTGTAAGCGACATGCTACACAGTTCATTTTCAATACTGACCATTTTATGGTAAACTTCAATAACATATAAGACTTTCACGGCAATCAAGGTATATTTACGAGAGTTAGAGCACGGACAGACAGACAAAGCAAATTCATAGACACTTTTTAATTATGTTGGAAAGTGTTAAAAAGAGGAAATTTGAAAACAAAAATTGTAATAATCTTACAAATTTATGAGAGTGATATAACACAGTAGCGCTTAAGGTGGTTCTCAAATTCGTTGCTCAACAACGTGAAACTTTCTAACACATTATCTGACTCATTTTTAAACACAAAGGCATAAAATTGGCAGGCTTGACTACGGAAGCGATTTGGAATCGAAATGAGTTTTCCTCGGTTGAAAACGCCGACTTTGACAGTGTTTTCTGAAAAATCTTCTGTCTTTACCAAAAAATAAAATAAAAAATAAAGAATATTGGAAAACGTCTTTCGGTTACAAAGTAATTACAATTGAATAATAATTTGAATAAAGATTTAGATATTTGGTGCGAGATGCGATCCAGTAATTATTATTAATAAAGAAAATGCTAACTCACCTCTATGTGCAACTTCAGGATGTAAGCAAATGATTTTGTTACTGATAACTTCTTATTAATTGGACAAACAGAATAATTACCACTTTCTTGTTGTTCTATAACTTCAAAATATTCATTATATGCCGACCAAGGCAGTTCTATATTATTTCTGTCTATTACATCAATCTCAAAAGAAGAATCCCCTCATTAAAAAAACAAAATCTAATAATGAGCAAGAAGACAAAGGGTTGCCAGCAAGAAAATTAATTTTTTTGATGAGTGAATATTTTTCAGTTTTATCAGCGAATCCAGCAAATAATAGATCACGTGCATGCTGTCGCTTTACGTGTCAGCTGCGAATTTGTTTGAAGGCAGAAAACATTCATTCCTAGTGCACTTTTCTCTAATAATAAAATGTTGTACTTATTCTTTTTGTGTGCTTTTTCGAATATATATATATTTTTAATTAGAGTTCTAACGATTTTAAACTGGCAGGAAGCAAGCAGAAACTTTGTTCGAAGGGAATATTTTAGATGATTGATTATTTATTTAATGTTACTGGACAGCAAAGAATACGGAACTTAAAAAAAAAAAAAAAAAAAAAAAAGAAGAGTTTTAAATTTTGTATATGGAGAGGTTTTAGGGAAAGGGGGATAATTTATATTACTGATTATTTATCTTTACTACAGAGCACTATTTAGGGCAGAAGATTTTTTTTATATGAAAATAAAAATAACTTAAAGATTTTAGATTTATTTGTATGCTGGGGGGGGGGGGAGGGGAGTAATTATGGGAGGTTAAGGGACAATTTAGATAATTTATGTTTAAATAAATCAGTTTTTTTTTTTTTTTTTTTCTTTTAATAAAGATTGTACATTTCTTTGTTTGCTGGAGGTGGGAGGCAAAAGGGAGAAGAAATTAGTCAGATAAAGACTTAACATAGCTGGACGACTATATTTTGGTAAAAAAAATCGTAGTCGTATAAAAATACATTATATTGAGAAGATTTCTATGGATTTAAATGGCAATACACGAAGTTTCTGGCACCCAAACTGTGAAAATGACAGTTAATTTGTGACCGGGGCCGTTGTCTATGGAAAAATCTATGACACCGCAACTGAGATTTTT
Organism: Maratus michaelseni; assembly: GCA_963931845.1. Lineage (NCBI taxonomy): Eukaryota > Metazoa > Arthropoda > Arachnida > Araneae > Salticidae > Maratus > Maratus michaelseni. The sequence goes on from OZ007589.1 coordinate 358,631,755, forward strand.
CGCTGACATTCGCAAATTGTTGCAGAGAACATATTTCACACAAAAGAAACTAGTCATGATCACGTGATTTGAAGATTGGCACTTTTTCCTCCTTCCCAAAGTAGCGTCGATGCTCGCTACAAACTACTGATGTTTTGTATCGCGCTACTCGCTACACTACAATTTTTTTAATGTAGCGCGCTACACTACAAACTACTAGAAAAAGTAGCGGCTACTGTAGTATCGCTACTTGTAGCGCGCTACTTCCGAGCCCTGGCGACAGGCATATGTGCCACATAAGTTGCCCATAATCCTTGATTATTCCCACCAGCTATTTTTTATTGTAAGCTTTGCCTTTCATAATCATAGCATTTCTGTGATTCAATTAGGCGAAAATTTCTGTTTTGAAAAACCGGTGGTAAAAGATTAAAAATTCTGTAAAGGATGCTCGTTGTGAAGGGGTTAAAAATAAATGGATCTTATATAAGATTCCAAAAATCTACTTTGCATTTGACAGTTATCATACGATAAAATAAAGTCTTATAAAATATTGAAGAATTTAAGTTGGCTTGGCAAACACTTTAGAAATTTAAATAAAATAATTTACTGCATAACATCACTTAATTTAAAATCAAATTAACCAGATCTTAAGGACGTTAAAAATTCTGTAAAGGATGATCGTTGCGAAGGGGTTAATGCAGGAAAGACAGCCTTTTTTCTTTTTTTTTTTTTTTTTGTCAAATTTTAACACAAAAGACAGTAACATTTAAAAATTAACAATGCTTTGGAGGGGAAAAACACAATGAGGTGCAAATATGACTGGCCATCAGAAATTGGAACAACTAGTTATCATAAGAACTAAAAGCCCAAAATATTTAAAAGGCACACAATCTGCTCGTGGACACTTTTTTACATTTTTTGTCTTATACTATACTTTGCCATAATAATAAATAATTAATCAGCTCATACCTTGCTGCTTAAACAAAGGTAGATTATAGTGGAGTAAATCTTAAATTGAATTAAAGTAAAATTTAAATAGATATAATTTAATGTTATGTACAATAATTAGTGTCTTGTAAATGTATTTTCTACAAATATATAATACGTACAAAAAGTATGCTTTATAATTCATAATAATTATTCCTAAAATTCCCTTTTTAAAAGTTTACAATGCCGTACTACTTGCCCTGTACTCATAAACTTAAATTTTAACATTTTCTGAAATATGCTCTTCTATTGAATTTTGGCAGGTGCTCCTAGTTATTAATTTAAAAAGGATTACTTTTTTTAAAATTGCTTATTACGAATCTTTCTGTAATAGTTTTTATATAAAAATTATACTTTTAACATTGTACAATTAGAAACAAAAATGGGAAAGGTGAGGTGTAATAAATTCATTAATTGTAAAACTGCTTTTCACAGTAACATTAAGAAAGATTAAATAATATTGTACAGAAATTTTACCGTATAATAAATCAGTTTATAATTCATTCTTGGATATTAGACATATACTGAATAAATTAGTGCTATGTTCAAAAGAGAAATAGACCTTTTTATTACAGTGGTTCAAAACTTTAGAATCATCAGCCTAAAAAGAGAAATGCTAATATAGTAGAATTTTGTTTCTGTTGGGAAAGGGGTACAAAGAACATGTAAATACGTATTAATATATATAATTATTCTATTGTAAATTGCAATAAAAGAAATACCAATAGTATAAAAATAGTTCTATTATATTTCAGCCTCAATAAGTTTGCCGATAACATTGAAATCTAAATTCGCCATATTCTCATTGGCTAACTTATTGTGGATGTACATACATTGAGCTAAATGTGTCTATTTTGATTTATTCCACTATATAGACCCACAAAATTTACCTTTTTTTTTTTTTTTTTTTTTTTTTTTTATTTATTTATTTATTTATTTTTTTTTGTGTAAAAAGTGTTGACTGATTTAGGATCAGACAAGTAAGTATAAACCGCTATTATGAACATTTGAGTTACCAGAATTGAAATATAGTAACTTTTTACTTTACTATGAAATAAATATATTTTTCAGCATATTAATTGTTTGATTTCATCTTTTCTTCTAGTTTTGAGATTTAATTATTTTATGTGTTCCCAAATTTGCATTAGTAAAATAACAATGCAGTCTAAATTTGAAAGCATCAGCATTCAAGGAACATATTAGAAAAGTGTCATATTGAATACATGTTTAAAGGTTTCAAAGGCACTTTGCACAATAATTATGTTCCTTTGACATTAAGTACATACGAGATTCTGATTCTTTATAGTTATTTGAAATATCATAATTTCTTGTTATGAAATAGATAGAATATGACGATTGCACCAGTAATTGACCAAGGGCCACCAATTGATCTGTACGACATAAAACTGTATAAAACAAAAATTATACCAACCAAAGTTAACATATCTGTGCATTATTTTTTGTTTTATATAATTTTGTATCTCACTGTTCAATTATTGGTGCACTCATTCTATTTACTTTAAAACTTAAAGATTACAAGACATTATTTCACAGGGAATAATTGTTTTCTCATTAAAAAGACATATTTTTATTCTATAAAAATATTTTGCAACACATAGTAGTATAAAAAGCACCAACTGTTTAAAATCATAAATTAAGTAAATACATACATAAATAACCAAGAAAGTGAGAAACTTCGCGGTTGACTAGTTTTAAATATCAGATCTTAGTTCATATACAAATGTGCCAAAGCCAAGGTCTGCAATTCATTTTAAACAAATAAACACATCTTGAGGGCCATGAAAGATCTCACTAAAATAATTCATGAGTTAAAACTGCAGTCCACACAAATATTCTAGCTAATGGAGATAACTGTTTTATATCTCGAATGTGTTAAGTATAGTTTCTATATTTTATGCATATTATAGTACATTTTTGTTCAAGTCGTTCATTTTATGCAGCTGAATTTACATTTCGAAAATGTGAATGTAATTACAAAGCACCTCTAGAATGTGCTAGTATGCTGTAGTCTAGAACAGAGGTGGGCAAAATACATCGAAAAACCATTTTCGATACAAAATACATTGGTTTTAGGGCCTAAAATACAAAATACTTTTCAAATTTCAAAATACAAAATGCATGTATTTTTAAAATACATTCAAAATGCAAAATACATTAATTTTAATTTTAATTATCTTGCACTATGCAAAAATGTTTTAATTGCAATGCCATGTTATAATTTTTTATCTACTGTATGGACAGGTCCGTAACCAAAAAAAGAGGTCTGCACGGGCTGAAATTTCCAGACCCGAACCCGTAGAGAAAAAAAATATGGGACCTGAACCGGTATAAAAATTAAAAGTTCAGCCCGAGGCCCGGCCGTGTCCGTACAAAAAATTCTTTGGCCCGACCCGGTATAAAAGCTAAAAGTTCGGTCCGAGTATTGACCAGTTCATACAAAAAATTTATTGGCCCAGTTTAAATGCTAATATTTCAGTTCAAGCTTAGCCCTACAAAAACTTAATTGGCCTGAGTGAATTTCTACAAAAGATAATGTACGAGGTATTCTGACAATTTTTTTTTTCAAAGCTATTTTTCATGTTTATATTCTTCATTTTTTAAAAAGTGCCCAGAGCTGCGAAGTAGAGGCACACCCGCTCCAAAACATTGCCCTCCCTAGATTTATTTCTACTTGTGCCCATGTAAACTATGTTTATTCTTTTTATGATTCTCTATTTGTACGCAAATGTTTGAGTTATTATTAATGTCATTAAACCATATTCTATGGCTTAGAGACTTATAAATCTGAAAAATTCAATACAGAAAAATCTAAGACGAAATCATGTAGGAGCTAAAAAAATCAGTTATAGACAAATTCCCACCTTAGCTGGTACATCACTTGTTCTAAATGCATTATATTCTTTTCACGTGTATTATTATATTAATTTTGTATGAATTAACACATTTTTCCGTTTAAGACAGGATTCCATCATAGACACGTTTCTTATCACATGTTTTCATGCACTTTAATTTTATTGCCCAGAAATATACAAGTTTGTACTATTCTTCAAAAAGTATAAATTAAATTTTTTAATTGTAGAATAAGATTTAAAAATCTATGCATTTTTTGCAAAAATAATTGTTAAACCAGGTAAAATTTTACTGATATTTGTACAGGCCAGGCCAATGACTTTATACGATCTGGGTCGAGATTGGGCCTGAAAATTTCTTCCCGTCCAGACCTCTAGGAAGAATGTCCAGATCCGGAAAAAATAAATGCCCCTGCCCGGCTCGAGTCTGCAGGAAAAAGTAAAGCCCAAGCCCGGTCTGGTCCTAAAAGAGTGATGACCAGACTCAGTCGGTTTCGACCTGAAAATAGTGTTTTGGTCTTGCACTAACTGTCATAAAAAAAATATTACTTTGAAATATTTCGAGTATACTTATATCTGTTGCGTAGCGTGATGTATCACAAATAATTAATTTCCATTCATTAGGAGTTCTCAGGTATGTATATTATACTGCTAACATAGTTTATAAATGCAATACTCAGGAAAACTCTGGACGATCCGATCCTACTTGCGTATCACACAACAATTTTTTTTTTTTCGCATAGCAACATTAAGAATTAAAAAGCATTAGCAAAACCATTCAGCAAAAATGTTTCAGCTGAAGATAAAAACACTTATTATGCCAAATTTGAAAAACAAATGTTCATATTAACTTCTAGAAACGAATTCAAAGACTATACAAAACAGACAAGCATGTATTTCCTGTTGTGAATCAGTAATTTGCGGTTAAAACACAAGTTGTGATTTAAACCTTATACCAGTTTCAAGTCTGACACGAAGTTTGAAAAATCGAGAAATGTATTTTGAGTATTTTGAAAATACAAGATACATGGAAAAATCATTTCAAAATACATTACCAAAATACTTTAGTTTTATCTGTTTAAAATACAAAATACAAATGTATTTTGAAAATGTATTACAAATACATGTTTTTTCGATACTGCCCAACTCTGGTCTTGTTCGATAAGAAAAAGCCTATTGAAATTAACAATGATAGCACTGACTATAAGGCATTTCAAGTTTTACTTGAAAATTTCTAGTCCTCACAAAGATGTTACAAATTAGCAACAATTAGTTAATTTGTCTCTTGATAATATTCATAGCTTCTTCTGCTATTGTTAAAATTTAGGCATTAATTTGTGAATTTTCAACCTTTCATTCCTCATGAAGACATTAGATCTAGATCCCATAATAAAGTGGCACAATACATGATTACAGTATACATTATTTCACGATGAATAATCAGTTTCTCATTAAAAGACCATACTTTTATTCTATTAAAAAGATTCTACAAGACATAGTAAAAGAAAAAAATAAAATAAATGCTTAAAATCATAAACTAAGAAAACGAATACAATGTTTAAGTTAAAATGGACTTTACATACATACACAAATTGTAAAGTAAGTGAGAAACTCCATGATTGACTAGTTTTAAGTATCAGATCCTAATTCATATCCGATATGCCAAAATCAAGGTCTTCAATTCACTGGAGATAACTGTTTTATGCCTTAAATGCATTAAGCACAGATTCTAGGCAGATTACAGTAGATTTTTGTTCGAGTGATTCATTTTATACTGCAGACTTTACATTTTAAAAATGTGAATGCAATTACAAAAACACCTCTAGAATGTGCTCGTATGCTGTAGTTTAGAGCTGGTCTTTTTCAATAATAAAAGCCTATCAAAATTAACAATGATAGTGCTCAAGGCAATTCAAGTTTCACTTGAAAATTATTAGTCCTCCCAAAGATGTTACAATTTAGCCACAATTAGTTAATTTGTCTCTTTCGACAATATTCATAGTTTCTTCTGCCATTGTTAAAATTTAGGCATTAATTCGTGAATTTTCAATCATTAAATTCCTTATGAAAACATTAGATTTAGATCACACAATAAAGTGGCACAATACTTGATAAGTTAGTTTTCATAATTTTAACAACATGACAGACAATACTTAAGGTAAAAAAATATAATTTTAAATTACTAATATATAAAGTCTTATATTTTCTGAATTGTGATTGAAAATTAAGATAACCTTATGAAATTACTAATCAAACTATACATATTCATGGAAGTCAATACAGCCTTATTTTCACATAATGATTACTTTCACAAAACTTAATGTCATAAGTGTTTCATGATTTTAAAGATAAGGTGTATAAGGGGAATGAGCTTTGTAAACAACACTGTTGATCATATTTTCATATTTTGATCTCCTACCAACATCCACTCTTTGTGAAATGATCATAGAACTAATGGTATGTGATGGACTTGATTTGTATGAGGATGATGAACAAAACAATCTCAGCCACAGTTCACGAGTAGATTTTGGCCGAATAACCTGAAATACAATTTTAAAAAAATGAACAACATAAATCATACTTACAGAATTCACTAAAACTAAAGATTGAAAAAGAAGCAACTTTATTCAATAAGTTAAAGCTTTTATTTTATTTTTTTTTTTTCAAAATGGTGCAAAATGATTTTCATTCACTTAAAGCTATTTAAAAAAAAATTCAAATGCTTTAAGATGAAAATATTTTAGACTCTGTGAAATTTCATAAAACGTGTTCTACTAAGCAATCTTTGGGAATTCTCAATAATGAGAAGAAAAAAAGGTTTTAAGCAACAAAAGTGCTAATTTTTAACAGACATCAATGGATGTTTGCAGAGTGGTAGATGCATCATATAACAGCCTCGAAAAGGACATCATACGAGTCAGGTCACAAATTCTGTTATCTGTTTCCATATTCATTTGAAACATGACTCAATAAAGAAAATAATAAGTTTTTCAAAATGGATCTTATTTCACCATCTGTGCCTAATTAAAACAGTACCTGATTGATCAAGTTTTATTGGGGAAAAATCGAAAAAACAAGGCAGGGTGTTAAAGCTGTACTCAGAACTTTGATAATCTTTCAACAAAAAACATATCAACATATTACATTTTTTAATGCCAAACTAATCAACATTAATTTTTAAATTTACATCTGCAAATGAATGAAGTGCAATCTATATTTACTGGAAGGTTTAACTATTTACAGCCTTTTTCCTTAATTACCTATTCTTGATTGTTTTCTAAATTTATTAGTTTGTACTCATAGCTTTTACAAAGTTATTAGAAAAAAAATGCAGAACTTATAATACACTGAGAAAAATATATAAACTTGAAGAAATTCATAAAAATTTCTGAAATTTTAGACACTTTATTGCATATAGAAAAGCAGTAAATAGCATGTACTTAACTTATAAACTAAATTTTCAAATGATATTTTAGAATCAGAAACATAAAAAAAACATAACAAGCACAAAATGTTTAGGTTTTAAAATACTCACAAAAAATACTGCAAGAAGGAAGCCCTGCAAAGGTGTTGTAATGGAAAATAAATACTCAAACATTAATTTAGCTTCTCCCACAGCTAAAAAACCAAATATCCATGATAAACCTAAAAAATAAAATTAAGAAAAATAAAACACTAATTTGATTTTAAGCTACTGAAAAATTAAAGATCTTTTATTTTTATAATAACTCTAAAAATATTTAGAAATTTTAAATTTGCACTAATTTCAGATTGATTTTGTAATTTTTTTATATAACCTTCAGGAACCTGTAGATTCCTTGTTCCATGATATTGAATGGTTGGGCTGATGCACGTTTACAAAGATGGGGCAAAAAAAAAAAAAAAAAGCTGTCCAGCCTAGAGCTCCTTTTCTTTCTTCTCTGCTAGGAGATTTGCAGAAGTGTCTTAACTGCGCAGGTGCTTGCACGCTCGAAAAATGAGTTTTTTGGTTGAACTTTCGTTTTGATTTTTAATTAATATATCGGCTAATTATCAAAAAATGAAATATCTGAGCATCAGGCGCATCAGGAACTGCCTTGGACTATCCTGATCCAAATTTTCCGACATCTATGTGCGATAGATTTCGCTAGTCATCGCCGACACGCAAACATCTTTCTTTTATTAGTATAGATTTCTACAATGAGAATTTATCACATTTGAAGAAGTTACTGAAATACTTGTATTGTCAAATTCAATTTCTTGTTTTTCCTATTCTAAAATATTTTTCTATCACAAATAATTTATTAGAAATAACTTTTCTTCAATTTTCTTCTTCGTCTTCTTAGCTTATCTAATCAAAGCATATTTCATAACATACTTTATCATCATAAAATCTAATCTAAAATTTAAAAGAATATTAACAAACTTTGAATTGACAAATATGCTTACCTAAAAGAATGGATGTACAAAATAATGCTTTAGCTCGAGCAATAACCAACTTCCTTCGGTTTTGATTGATTCTTAAGTAAGGTCTTTTACATATATTAACATGAAAAATGGTTCCAAAAATGATGAAATTTACAACTAACATCACAGCCAATGGGATTATTATTCCATAAATGATGACATCTTTTGATAACCAGCAACTAATAAGAAAAAAAAATGCTTTATGAAAATCTCATTTAAAGGTAAATTCGAAACAAATTTAAATTATTTTTTTAAATATACCATTTTCACTGTAATTACTCTCAACTATAATTTTAAAAATATATTTGATTTTACCTACAAATTTAAAGCATTTATCTCAAAAAAGAAAACTCAATGAACCAGAATTTACACGAGTACTAGATTATGCAATTGCAACAATATTTTTTACCCCACTAAAATTAAAAATAAACCCACCTAAAATAATTTGAAAATATATTTTCCCACTTAAAATTAACATAGCACATTTTTCCTGTAGCTTTCCCCAGCATCAAGTAACAGTTCAGTGTCATTCCTCCCCCTTCTTTTTTAGAGCAATGGTCAATTCAATTAACAAAACTCCAAATGTTAAAAATGTTGCATCTTAAATAATTATTAGGCTACTTTGAACACTTTTAAAACTTATAAAATAATTGCTAATAATTTCACTTAATTCACTTAATGACAATATAGGTCAAAGTTAGAGAACCGATAAAAATTTGTTTGCAAAAATCGCATTTATTGATTTTACAGCAGCATAACCTTCTGAAAATGCAATTTTTGAGATCACTTTTGACGTTTTTTTTTATTTAAATTTTTATTTAGTATTTTAAATAACAAATTAGTTAATTATAAAAATAAAATATTGAAAAAAAATTAAAAATTCCTCCAAGAACCTACGAATTTCATTTTGAAAAAATACAACATTATAATTGCATTTCTGGCGGCGTGAAATTGGCTTTATTCTTTACCGTAGAATTTTTCCCGGCAACACTGGCCAAATGTCATCATCGTCTGTTGTGCGTAAGTAAAGTAGCGGTTTTGATTCGTAGCACCCTATTTGGCGACTTAACTCGATTTAGACATAAAATTAATAATTAAAAATTCATTACTTTAAAATTAAATGTGTAGAAAAATATATATAATACGATTTTTGCAGAAATTTTATCGGTTCTCTAATTTTGGCCTATAGGACCACCAGGTCACAATGTGAGCTTCCCCAAAAGTGTTTCCCTTGTAAGTAAATTCATTCATATTTTACATTCGTAAAATACTTCAATTAAAAAGCAAAGTCTGCTATTGAATTACTCCTTAACTTTTGTTACTAATTGATTTAGATAGTTAAAATCTTTAGAAGGGAGCGGAGAATAAGAAAAGAAAAATATCCACTCCTCACTTAAAATTTGAAAATCTCCATTAACATTTTGATTAGAGTGAAAAACTCACTTCTTTTTTCATAAACTCTAACATAGTAAAACATTACATTTAAAAGATTTGATATGATAATGATACATAAAACATAAGCATAGTAACACAAATGAAATATATAATTTTTTTCTGCCCAATAGCTTTACACATACAAAGCAAAGTTATATGTTTTTCAAAAATTTTATTATATTTTATTTAATGAATGGGAAAACTGTTTAGTAGGGTAAATTCATTTTTATTAAATTTAACAAATAAAAGTTAATGTATGGAATGAATTCATCACTGGCATCTATTTTTTTGATTTCATGAAATATATTCCAAAGCCTGACTCCTTCAGGTTTTTTATCTCTTGGTGTAGTCGTGGATAATTAACAACAAAGTCTTTTCCTGGGATCTGACTTTATTCTTTTTTATATGCAATATGATCCTTTTCCAAGTCAGACCCAGGATAAGTTTGAAAGTCTGAAAGTTAACAGGCTCATATTTAGGATTACTGAGCCTAACAAGTTAATTTAGATATTTTCAGGACGGCCGAGCAGCCTTCATTTCTGGTAGGAGTTTGTAGATAGAGAAAAGGCTCAAAAAGCTAAAAAGCACCTGAAAAATCCCTGCTCTTTGTTTTTGTTTGGCATTTATCATATTCTCCAGCAGAGGGCGAACTAATCAAATATAGGTGTGAACTAACTTTGAATTGGGTAGAAGGCTTGATTAATGTGGTCTTATGATGCAATAGGTCTTGCCCATTGCATCAACAACAGACATTTCTAATTTTAATTTTACTGGTTATTTATGAACCAATCATATTAATAACTGTCAAACAGAAAAAAGTTAATTTGGATTTACAACCTAAAATATACTCACCAATTTCTTATTTTGACAATAATTTGAATTTATCTTCTAAACATAATTATTTACTTAGATTTCTTGCTCTGAATGTAATAACCAGGGATCGCATTCGCCCTGTAATTCCTACAATTCCTAAAATTTTCTTACAGCCCTAAAATTCTACTAAATTTTTTTTTGTTTCCCTAAAATTTGTTTTGATAACTATTTTTGTTTACAAATGACTGATAAAGTTAGTTTTGTTTTGTATTGTGATCGCCAAAGCTGATTCTTGTTAGGCATTTTCATTGGTTGTTCAAAAGTAAGTGGTAAACAACAACAAAGATATAAAGTATCGTAACTTTTTAAGTGTGATTTAAAACTGCACTTCTTTTACATCATGGTAATGCTGATCTTGAGAAGGGATTTTCTATGAACAATTGTATGCTAAAAGATGGTTTCAATGAACTTACAGGGGCGTAGCGAGCGGGGGGGCAAGGGGGGCAGCTGCCCCCCCCAATGTTTGGTAAAAGGATTCAGTCGGCTTATCAGCAGATTTAATTAGTGTGTCTGTAGTATCTCAGTAGGCCGATTAATAAAAACAATTCGGAAAAATTCTGGTTGGCAGGACTTTAAGTCTTCAGAATGCATTTCACTACACCCTTACAATCATATGGCAAAAGCTAGTCGGTCTGTCAATAGATAGCTTATGAGTAAAAAAAGTAATGATTTCAATAGATCTATCTGGTCAGCCGGTATGAAAGTCACGTGTTCTGTCACATTTTCGAATCACATAAATAGCTAGTCGGTCTACCCACTGAAAAAAAATTATCATGTATAAATTTTGTCTGCAGAGCCGGAAATGTTGGACATATACTATACCTTACCCACACATGGAAAATCTAAGTCGGCCGTCGATACATGGGCCAATAGGGGGAAAAAATGAATCTGGTCTATTGATTGAAAATATCAGAAATTTGTCCTACAGTAACACTCGCAACTTACATAGATAAAAACTATCAATATACACTGGCCTCCAAAAGTTAAGGTACAACCGGTTTTTTGCGTCTAATTTGCAAATGAATGAATATATAAACAACAAATTTGGAGGAAATGTGCGTTAAACCGTTATTTATTAAATGCGACATAGAAATTTACTTAAGTTAAACGTATAAATGAAACTACAACAAAAAAGCCCTCATGGTGGAAAATTCCATTCTTGGAGAAATCAGTACATCGCAGTATTATGCAGTAAAATGTGACAGAAACATTAAAAAACTGGTTCTAATACGGAATATGCCCACCCCGGACTTGAATGCATTGGCGGCATCGACTTTCAATGCTCTCAATTAAATTGTTGGACACCGAAATAGGTAACGCTGACCAGACTTGGAGTAAGCCTTGTTCCAGCTCATTTAATGACCTTGGAGGAGGAATTAAAGCCGCAACCTGTCTTCCAAGATAGTCCCAAAGATGTTCTATCGGATTCAAGTCTGGAGAGTGAGCTGGCCATTCCATTCTCTCCAAACCGTGATCCTCAAGATAATCCTCAACAACCACAGCTCGGTGTGGTCTCGCATTATCATGCATTAGAATGAAACCATTGCCAATACCACCGGCATATGGGCGCACATATGAATCAAGGATCTCATCCCGATATCTCGCACCTGTCACAGTTCCTCCATGGAACACATGCAGGTCAGTGTGGCCTCCGAGTGAGATCCCAGCCCAAACCATGATTCCACCGTTTCTGTACCTGTGTGTTTCGACAGTGTTTGATTGATGGTATCGAGTGCATTGTTCTCTCCAGATCAGAAGACATCCTAAATCGCTCTCCAGTGTGAATCTGGACTCGTCTGTGAAGAGTACAGAAGCCCGCTTTTGTCTGGTTCAGGAAACATGTTCTCTTGCCCAACATAAGCGGCCCCTTCTCTGTCGTCTGTTGAGGGGGGAAACACACAACTGGTCACCTTGTATAGAGACCTGCATTGTGAAGACGTCTTCGCACCGTAGTAGGGGAGATTCTTCTCCCTGATGCTGCAAAGTGGTCTGCAATGAGTTGCGGCACAGTAGTGCGTCTTCTCCTTCGGACCGAAAGAGCTAGAAACCGATCTTCTGCAGGTGTTGTAACACGTGGGCTGCCTGGAACATGTCTTCTGGACACAGAATCTTCGGATTCATACTGATCCCAGAGTCGTTGGACTACACTGCGAGACACATTGAGCCGTGTAGCAGTAGCGGCCTGTGACAACCCCATTTCCATCCATCCTACCGTCCGCCACCTTAATGAATCAGGCAAAAGACTTCTTCTAGACATTTCTAGACTAGTGGCTGTTGTCAACAAAACTGACAACAATAGTTCGAATGCAACAAAACTTACATGCGAAATTACGAAAGCTTCATAATTGCATATTTTTCTCTCATTCACAAGTAGCTATTCTTTTCTATAAAATAAAAGTGGTAGCGGTAATTTTTGCATAAGTTTTTTTAAAGCTTATTGTCATTCATATAAACTATGAAGATTAATCTGACTGCCATTTTTTGTCTGGTGAGCTTCGAAAAACATCTTGTACCTTAACTTTTGGAGGCCAGTGTATAAACTAGGTCGACCGAATGCGAAAGTCGCTTAAGAAAATTCAAGAAATTTTATACTTGTTAAATAGTAGGTTCTAGCAGCGATATGATGTTTACGGCCTTTGGAACTGTTTTAGGAACGTTTGGAAAATAAAAACGAAGAATTTTTAAAACTATTTAAAAAAAGAAGATGAATAAATTAAAAAAATATCCGTGCATTTAACATTTAATACCTAAAAACTTCTTACTTTTTTTTTTTCATAAATCTAAAACTAAATTTATATACTTGTGCCAACATAACATAATTACATAATTTTCACTGATTTTTCACTTGTTATTATAAAAATTAGAATTGGAGCCTTTATTAATTACTTAATATTTATTGTATACCCTGATTACCGTAATTTCCGGCGTATAATCCGCGGATCAAACAATTATGTTTCGACCCAGAAATTTTATTTTATATAATGGAACATACTAGATCGCTGTAAATATTTTACTTCAATTATTAAATAAAATTTCTGGGTCTAACCATAATTGTTTGATCCGCGGATTATACGCCGGAAATTATGGTACATGTTAGCGATTACTTTTTTTAAAAACTAAATCATACGTAAGATGAATTATTTTTTTAATAAAGAATTCAGAAAGTAGAGGATTTCAGGAAAAATTAAATTATTAAAAGTAGTTTTATGGTAAAAAAAAAACTTGAAGCGATTGCGGAACATTAACACATTTGCACTTAAAACAATATAAATAGTTCAGCGTTTCAGGCCCGTAACTACCGGCGGGGCACTGCCCCGGGGCCCCAAACTAATGGTTAAAAAATTATTGTATTTTAATATCTAATCTAACTTCCTATAAAATACCCAGCACCTAGCTAAAAGTTAGTAATAAAAAAAATCCATCAAAGTGCTAGAGTAAATGTTTTTGCGTATCCGTTCAAATACTCCATACGCTTCGCATGCAAAAGCATCTCTAGAGCAGACAGCAGAATGTCGAGTCAAATGTGTCATGTCGCGCCAGGTGCCTGCCGAGTGATGAGTCAAGTGCAAGCTAGGACGTGCAGTGAGCTAGTGCTATTCATGATGAGTCATTCGTTTACTAACTGCTCATCAATATCGGTCTGTCAGAGCAGTTGAGAGTCGCATAGTAGTGATAGTACGATAGTTTATAACTTAACCCCTTCGTGACGAGAGTCTTTTACGGAATTTTTCATCTTTTACCACCGGTTTTTCAAAACAGAAATTTTCCCCTAATTGAATCGCAGAAATGCTGTCATTATATAAGGCAAAGCTTACAATAAAAATTAACTGGTGGGAATAATCGAGAATTCTGAGCATCTTATGCGTCACGTAAACGTGTCGCTCGTCCCCAAAGGGTTAATCTTACTTTGCTTGTGTTGAGATAATAGTTTATATTATGAAACGCCAAGTGGAAATAAAAAAAGACAGACTCTAAAAAGAAGAAACTGGGAGGCTGCAAAAAGTTCGAAGAAGTTATCAACATGGCTGGACAGTGGAAACCACTCGACAGGGACTGGTGATAAGAAAAGTATGAATGGTTTGCTTTATTCAGTGTGATGTGTAATTCATGTAAAAATAGTACAGTCAAACTTGAATAATTCGAAAGTGTATAATTCGAAATCGTGGATAATTCAAATGTTTCTGTCGGTCCCTTGACATTCCTATAAAACACAATCAGTGGTGGATGAAGCACTCAAGAGGCCCCAGGCGCAATTAAATTTTGAGGCCCTCCGAATATTTTCAGTACCCCTAGTGTGCATTTTTTAGTTTTACAATTAGAATTACTGAAAGTGTATATTGTCAATTCCATACGATATTATCTCTAATTGGAATATAAAGTTCAAATTATTTTCTATCGCATGCTAATAAAATATTGAAAGTACTTCCCATTCATTACATTATCATAATTTTTAGAACTAAGAGATCACATTTTTATTTAGCTTTTATGTTGAAAATCACTACGTTCTATTTACTAAACTATCACTCCATTCTATCATTCTAAACAAATGTGTTTTTTACAAATATAACTGTAGGATTTTTTCTTATCAATATATATTCTTTTTTTTTTTCCAGTAAAGTTCTTGGTAAATCTTTAAATAATTACTGAGTTATATCAAAGAAACATTTTAGTAATACAAAATCATATATTTTATTTTTAACTATCAATTATAATTAATCAGTTAAAATTAATTGTAAAAACTATTAATTAAGAAATAATGTGACAGATTGACTATTTTACATTAGTCGGATTTGAAACATTTTTGAGTCGGCCAATCTTGCCTTTTGCCCCCCCAAAAAATTTTCTTTCGCTACGGCCCTGTGAACTTATGATAAAAAGTTTGAGATTTGTAAAAGATGCTGTTAAAAATTATAGAGGTGTGAGTAAAGTACATATTAAAAGAAGAAAATTAAATGTGAAAATAAATAAAAGCGAAATTTATTTTCTATGATACAATAAAGCATTTTATTTATTTATTTTTAAACAATTGAATATTCTTTGTGTTTCATTTAACTATGCCTTTCAGATGTTAAAAATTTAGCATGGAATATATTTACCCTCTTAGTAATTGAAATCGAGAAAGCCCAACTTTTGATGAAGATAATTAAATGTGAAACAAAATAAAATTTCGAAATTTATTTTCTATTGTACAATACAGCATATTATGGATATTTCATTGTCATGACAAAAAAATGTAATCAAGAATTTTCTAAGAATTTATGCTGTGTTTCTTAAATTAAATTATTTGTATTATAACACAAGTACATTGAAAAATCACTGGAGATGGTCGACATAAATTAGCCCTAAAATATCCCTAAAATTTCATTGTCTAATCCCTAAAATTCCTCCCTAAAATTTAAAAAATGTTTGCTGCACCCCCTGAATAACTGTCATTTTGAAGAAAGTTCATTAAACTTTATGATCTGTTTGTAATTCTGGATTTCTTATTTTGACATTAATTAGAATTTATTGTCTGGACATAATTATTCACTTTGATTTCTTAATCTGAATGCAATAACTGTCGTTTTGGGGAAATTTTATTAAATTTTTATTTTTGAATGTAACAAAGATTTACTTTTATCCTTTCATGTATATCTTAGAAAATCATAAAAGGGTAAAGACAATGAGAATCATGTCATTTTCATGTAAAAATACTTTAATTAATTTTAAGCATACATAAATAAAAGAAAATCATTTGTAAAGAGAAAAGTTGAGACACACAGAATTCTGCTGTTTAGAATATATTGAATTTGTTATATGATTTCAAACATTAATATTTTTTTAATAAAAATTTCAGCAAAATTGTACAATTGCATTATTTTATTTATTTACTTAGAAAATAAAATCTATAAAATTAGAAATAAATTTGACAACAATGTTGAAATAAATCTAACAAAATTTGTTAACTTACACATCTTCGCGTGCATAATATTCATGATTGCAGCTAAGCACAGCAATTAAAATGACAGCAGGTAAACCTATAATAAGATATTTATTTCATATATATTACTTTCAAATCAAAATACCTGATGATTTTGTAAAAATTGAGTTTTTTACAATGAAATTGAAAAAAAAAAATACTTTTATAAGAATTTCAGTAAGAGTCACATTAATTATACATTTGTATAAGAGACATATTATTCAGGTGATATTTTAATAAAATTATTACAAGAAACTACAAGGGGGCCCAGAGAGTAATGTTTGAAAGAAAGACATATATTTAATTTAAAAAATATGGTGCAATATCATTGCATGAGGATTTTGGCCACTTTTTATCGACCATGCAATGATATTGCATGTTATATGAGAAGTATCCTCCGATAGATGCTTTAAATTACAGTGATTGTAGGCCTTTCTCTGTCCCAGTACACTTTAAAAAATTGTTGATTTTACAGTATAATACTGGCATCCCAGTTGTCAGTATTATACCGTAAAATTAACAGTAAAATAAGCAGTAATACGCTACCGCGCATGTGCGGCAGCGTATTACTGCTTATTTTACTGTTTATTACTGTTAATTTTACGGTATAATACTGGCAGCTGGGATGTTTACTTAATTAAATTGCTTAGTTAAATTGCTGGGACAATTTTACTGAACAACTGGAGCAATAAGTTTTAAAATTTGAGTTCCCTAATTGAAGTTCATGATTAATTTTCAAATATTATAGTATTTATTTCTCCCATTTTCGTGGAATTTATAACAGAAATAATTATGCTGTGAAAATTAGGATACAGTATCCATAAATGATACAACATCAGAATTTATGCTGAAAGTTCAACCATACAATTTGAGAAAATATTTCATTAAAACATCAAATAAGCTTATAATTTCATCAAAATCAGTTTTGTTACCATATTTAACATTCATAACTACGTTTTTCATGGTTGAAGATGGAATAAAATTTTAAATTTTGTCAAGTGTAAATTATTTTTTAATTACTTTACTTATATAAACTACAGTAAAACATCTAAATAACGGACACCTCGGGAGCGCAGAATTTGTCCACAATTCGGAGGTAACGATGTATAATATTTATGTGTTTGGGATTGAAAAGCTGTTCGCTAAACAGGTGTCGGCTATTTAGGAGTATCCATTATGAAAATTTTATTGCAGTCTACTTATAATAAAATCCGAAGGCAAGAAAGTGTCTGTAACGATTCAGGGCGCGACCACTCTGGTCTGTGACTCGACCATACTTAAACGCCATGTTAGGCTTAGTGAAAAACCTATGCTACATCCGATTTTGCTGTTAAAATATTTGTAAAAGCATATTAAAGCTTTTAAATATTTTAATTTTGTTTAAAACCTTAAAAAACTATTTCATATAAAACATGTATACCAACATTTCTGTAAAAAAAAAAATCTGTAAGCACTTTTTTTTCAGAAATAGCGGAGATTTCTTTCGTAGGGTGAGGTGATCGATCCAGTATATTGGCGCCATCTACCGGCGGATTTTGAAATTTTGCTTCCATCGTAAATAAAATGATTCTTTCGTATCAAACGTAATTAAAATATAAGGAATACATAGTGCAGCGTAATTTGCATTTAATTTTGCTTATGTAATCAAACAATGAGTTATGTGGTGAGTCAAGCTGTTTAGAAACTCATTGATAACACATTTTTACAAAAACTTTCGCACGTGGATTATTTGTTAATATTTAATTTGAATGTTTTGTCCAATCGTTGAACTATCTCAGAAATTTAATACTGAGTAAAAAAAGAATATATATTGTTACCGCTTCCCTTGACCTTGGCTGTTGCGCGCGCCTCCAAGGCGCATTCTATTGTAATTTGTGTTTTGCCGTTGGCAACATTTAATATTCGTCATTCGTTTGTTTATCGGCGATCTAAGCGGACCTATGGTGCGTTCGCTGGATCTACAATCTTTGAATAATGTAAAAGCAACATGTATATATTATTAGTGTACATAAATCAATTTTGAAGCAATATTTAGTTGTAATTGAACCAGCGACCATTCGTATTCACTCGCAGCATCGACATTATTATTGGTCCGCTCGCGGAGTAATTTGATTCTAATTAGTGCTAGTATTATAGTTAGAAATTATAATTAGTTCATAATGACTACATTGGTAACTTTAAATCGTGTTAGAGGTTCTGTAAAGGCACAACTCACTAGATTAGAAAATCTAGTAAAGGATGAAACAGTTCAATGGACAAAAGTAAAAATAGAAACGAAACTGAAAGTGCTTGAAAAGATTTCGAGTAATGTGGATACACTACGCACGGACTATTATGCAACAGTTCCTGAAGATCAAAATATGACAGATATCGACAATTCATTACTCGAATTGGAGGACAGATTACAAGATTTAGAGGTAGGTCTCCTTCAATTAAATTCTGATGAATATGAAAATAAAAATTCTCAATTCAAATTACATAGTTGTAAGATAAAATTGCCAGAAATTCCGCTTCCTCAATTTAGTGGAAAATATGAGGATTGGAATATGTTTAAAATTGAATTCAATAATATCGTTACAAATAATGACGAACTGTCAGACGTTCAGAAATTACATTATCTTCACTCCGCATTAAAAAATGAGGCTAAACTGTTAGAAACTCCAGAAGATACATTTAATTCGTTGTTCACAGCTTTAGAAAATAGATTTGAGAATAAAAGAATTATGGTTAATATTCATTTAAAAGCTATACTAGAATTTGAAAAAATTATGCATGAATCAGCTAAAGAATTAAGACGTTTAGTAGATGCGATAAATAAAAACATCAGGGCTTTAAATAACTTGGGATTTGAAAGAAATAAACTTTCAGATATTTTGATAATAACTATCATTTTAGATAAACTGGATAAAGACACGAGAAAGCAATTCGAACTGTCTATAAACACGTCAGAAGTACCAAGCTTTGATAATTTAATGACCTTTCTCGAAAAGCGAAGTCAATCGCTCGAAAGCATAAACAAAAATATATCTACAAGAATAAAAAACACTAATGAAATGAAATCGAAAGCATTGGTCGTTAATTCAAATTCTTCCGAAAAACATTGTGTTATTTGTGATTCATTTCACCCTCTTTTTAGATGTAAGAAATTCCTTGATATGAAATTTGATGAGCGATTTGCGATCGTTAAAAAATATAAACTTTGCCTTAATTGCTTCTCACCGAAACATCTGGCAGCAAATTGCGGATCGAAATATTTATGTAGGCATTGCAATTCAAGGCACAGCAGCCTTTTACACAGAGAAAACGCGGTTGTTCCCAATGATTCATCACGTCATCAAAAGCGAGAGATAGAGCAATTAGGAGAAAGAAATGTGACGCCGGATATCGTTTCGCAAAATCTTTCGAACTATTTACTTTCAAATAAGAATGTTATTTTATCAACTGCAATAATTGATATTAAAACTGTTAAAGGAAATTTTATTCGAGGAAGAAGTCTTTTAGATTCTTGCAGTCAAATTAATTGTGTATCATTTGACTTTGCAAAAAAATTGGGTTTAAAGAAAGTTAAGGTTGTCGCCCCTGTATCAGGGTTAAATGGAACATGTACAACACTTAATCATAAAATTAAAACTATAATTTCAAATAAAAATAGAGCTTTCACAAAGGAACTAGATTTTTTTGTAGTGCCAAAAATAACAGAAATAACGCCATTAATGCCCATTCATATAGAAATTTCTGATATACCTACACATATTTCGTTAGCAGATGATACATTTAATGTACCAGGAAAAATAGACTTATTATTGGGTGCCGAATGTTTTTTTGATTTATTAAAAGCATGTCAAATTCGCTGTTCTTCACAAAACCTATTATTTCAAGAGACAGTGTTCGGTTATGTAGCTAGCGGTGTTGTGAATAATTCCTCACCTGATTCTCAATACTGCGGTCTACTCACTCAAAACGAAAAATTAGAAAAGTCATTGCAAAAATTTTGGGAAATAGAAGATATTAGTGATTCTAATTCTCAGCTTAGTAATGAAGAACAATTTTGCGAAAAGCATTTTGAAGAGACACATAATCGAACATCCGACGGTCAATATGTAGTGAGTATGCCTATGGAGGATGCTACATTTTTAGGAGAATCCAGAAAACTTGCTGAAAAAAGACTCGATCAAGTTTGGCAACGGTTAGATAGGGATTCGAACTTGCAACTACTCTATTCGACATT
Source organism: Maratus michaelseni (assembly GCA_963931845.1). NCBI lineage: Eukaryota > Metazoa > Arthropoda > Arachnida > Araneae > Salticidae > Maratus > Maratus michaelseni. The sequence goes on from OZ007589.1 coordinate 358,652,531, forward strand.
TATGGAAGAGTATAAAAATTTAAATCACATGGAATTAGTAGAGGAATCTGAACCCGGAGAAGTCTGTTATTATATACCTCATTATGGGGTATACAGACCAGAGAAAAGCACTACACGCTTGCGCGTTGTTTTTAACGCGTCAACGCTCACAACGTCTGGGTTGTCATTGAATGACATCCTTTTAAAGGGTAAAATTCCGCAACAGGAATTGATTGAGATTATGATTCGCTTTCGAAAACACAGGTATGCGTTCACAGCTGATGTACAAAAAATGTATCGAATGATATTAGTAGATCCCTCACAAAGAAACCTTCTTAGAATTTTGTGGAAGGCCAGTATTGACGCGCCAGTACAAATTTATAAGCTGAATACAGTGACTTACGGGACATCAAACGCTCCTTACTTAGCTACTCGTGCTCTTAAGCAATTAGCAATAGATGAACAAAACAATTTACCTCTAGCATCGTCGGTCGTCTTAAATGATTTTTACGTTGATGATGTTCTTTCTGGAGAATCAACTCTCGAAAGGGCTAAAATCCTTCAATCTCAATTAATTAACCTGTTAAAACTCGGAAACACGAAGTTGCACAAATGGTGTGCAAACCACCCAGAATTGATCGAATCTGAAAATAGGGTTGCCACCGAATACAGTTTCGATGATCAACCAGAGTGTCCTTCGATAAAAACCTTGGGTGTTCTATGGGATCCACAGAGTGACTGTTTTCAATATAAATTAAAAATTTCCGACAAGGACCTTTATAGTAAACGAGATGTTCTCTCTCTTATTTCGAAAATCTTTGACCCACTGGGTCTACTTGGTCCTGTAATAACAAGAGCCAAGATATTTATGCAGAAGCTCTGGCTAGCCAAAATCGATTGGAATGAGCCATTGCCGGATTTCCTGGCAAGAGAATGGAATGACTTTGTATCCACCCTCTTAGAGTTAAAAAACTTAAAGGTTCCCAGACACGTTTTTCGAGAAGATCGCATAATAATGCATGGGTTCGCTGATGCTTCGTTGTCAGCATATGGAGCTGCAATCTATGTTCAATCCTTACCGGTTGAAGGATCTCCTACTGCACAACTTCTGTGTAGTAAATCCAGAGTGTCGCCCATAAAGACTGTGACAGTTCCCCGGCTGGAATTGTGCTCTTGTCTTCTATTAGCTAAGTTGATGCATAAGGTTCTACCATCACTGGACATTCAAATAGAAAATGTTGTTCTCTGGACTGACTCCACGATTTCTCTCGCATGGATTAGAAAACCCCACATCTGCTAAAAACTTTTGTTAGTAATCGGGTTGCCGCTATTCAAGACCTTACGGACTCGTACCAATGGCAACACATATCATCGGAAAACAATCCAGCTGATGTTATATCTCGAGGACTGGATGCCAAGGAACTGTTGACCTGTGAATTTTGGTTTTGTGGTCCGAATCTTCTTCGTGAAAAAATTCAGCAGGTAGAAAATCATCCGGTAGATCTTGACAATAACATTGACTATGCTGCAGAACTTAAACCAATTCAGGACTATACCTTCGCAATTAAGACTGAATTTTCCTTGTTTAATTATTTATTTACTTTGACTAATAAGTTTCTAAAATTGATTCGTGTCATAAGTTATATTTGTAGGTTTGTAAATAATTGTCGAAATGCTGAAGAAAAAAAACATGGGCCATTATCCTCTGCTGAGTTAAAGAAAGCTGAAGTATTTCTTATAAAACAGGTACAGTATTCATCATTTGCTGAAGATCTAAAAAATTTGAAGAACCAGAGGAACCTTTCAGGTAATAGTAAATTAAAATTTTTGAATCCATATTTAGATTCCGAAGGAATTATTCGTGTAGGAGGTCGCTTAGACAATTCCAGTCTGACCTATGATAAGAAACATCCTATTGTACTACCTCATAATCATAAATTAAGTGATATTATTTTTGAATATTATCATGTAAAGTTTTTCCATCTAGGGCCGCAGTCATTATTGCATCATGTTCGGCAAAAATATTGGATACTAAATGGAAGATCTTTGGCTCGTAAAACAGTACACAAATGTATAGCCTGTTTTCGAAATAAACCCATGGGGGCAAATCAAATCATGGGTAATTTGCCTTCAGAAAGAGTAAATCCTAGCCCACCATTTGAAAAATGTGCGATTGATTTTTGTGGACCCTTTCTGATTAAATACAAAAACCAAAGAAAGGGAAATTATAATAAAATTTTTGTAGCATTATTTGTTTGTCTCGCCACTAAGGCAATCCATTTAGATATAGTTACCGATTTAAAAACCGAATCATTTATTGCTACCCTGAAACGGTTTTTCGCTAGAAGAGGTAAAAGCTTAATTATCATGTCAGATAATGGAGCTACTTTTGTAGGTACTAATACGGAGTTGAAAAAATTACATGCCCTGGTATGTAAGCCTGATGAAGAATTGTCTAATTATTTGGCCTCCGAGGCTCTCACTTGGAAATTCATCCCTCCTCGTTCACCCAATTTTGGTGGATTATGGGAGGCTGGGGTGAAATCTTTCAAGTACCATCTTAAAAGAACCTTAGGCAATTCTCGAGTCACACTCGAAGAATTTTGGACATTAACGGCAGAAATCGAAGCAATTTTAAATTCTCGCCCCTTAATACCCTTGTCGCCCGATCCAAATGAAATTGAAGTCTTGACCCCTGGCCATTTTTTGATAGGTCGACCCATCACTTCAATTCCTGAACCTGATTTGACAAAAATTAATGATAACCGACTGTCAAATTGGCAGGCAATCACAAAAATGACACAATTGATATGGAAAAAATGGAAAAAGGATTACCTGAACCATTTACAGCAAAGATCCAAATGGTATGTTGAAAAAAAAAATCTAAAAGAAGGATGTATGGTCATCCTAAAGGATGACAATTTACCCCCAGGCAAATGGGCAATGGGTCGTGTTCTAAAAGTCATACCTGGATCTGATGGAAAAATTAGAGTTTTAGAAATTAAAACAGCAACAAGTGTAGTTACGAGGTCCATCTCAAAAGTTTGTCCTCTTCCATTAGAAACTTGAAACATTAATGCAATTATATTAGTGTCATTTATTGTTTGTATATATGTATATATGTTTTCTAATTTTTTTGAAGGGTTGTTATGCATATTAAGTACTATATTGTTTTAACGGTTAGACATGTATAACGTTTTAAAAGTTAAGTATGTAGGTGTTTTGGAACTTGTATGTAATTGTATTTTAAATAATTTTTATTGTAAGCAATATGTTTAAAAATATTTAGTGTTATATTTGTTTGAATGTTGGCACATGTCAACGGGGGCCGGTATGTTACCGCTTCCCTTGACCTTGGCTGTTGCGCGCGCCTCCAAGGCGCATTCTATTGTAATTTGTGTTTTGCCGTTGGCAACATTTAATATTCGTCATTCGTTTGTTTATCGGCGATCTAAGCGGACCTATGGTGCGTTCGCTGGATCTACAATCTTTGAATAATGTAAAAGCAACATGTATATATTATTAGTGTACATAAATCAATTTTGAAGCAATATTTAGTTGTAATTGAACCAGCGACCATTCGTATTCACTCGCAGCATCGACATATATATTATACTAGCTGTTACCCGTGACTTCGTTCACGCAACATTAAAATAATAATAAATACATTAATTAAGCAAAATATTTCACTCCCGATAATTAAAAACGTTAATAATTAACTAACTCTTTATCACATTTCATAAGAGTTACTTGCGGTATTCTTTACGGTATTTTTTGTTATAGGGACCTTGACATAACTCAGTCTTAAAAAAGTGAAATTTTGTGCCAAATAATCGCGAAAATGAAATTGCAACCAATGCAAAAAGGAGGGCCAAATAAAATAGTGGAAATAGAGGAATTGGATAAAAACAACTGTGAATTTTAGCTGATAAACAATTTTACTTTTAACGCCTTTGTGAAACGTTTTAACAGCCATCCTTCAAAAAAACATTAATTGGAATTAGTATATGCTTTTTCTTTAAATTCAATTCTGCCTCCGTGGTTTAATGTATAGCTGAAACAAATCTTGTTTTCTAAATGACAGTATGTTGATAGGCAATTTTTGTTCTCCCGAATAAATTGATTCATGAAGTTTGAATATGTGAAAATATGTTTTTATTTTTCGGGTAATTTACTGAAATCAAGATTTTGTTTTCACTATCTATCTATTCAAAGTGAAAATAAATTCTGTTTTTCAGTTTTAATGAGAAAATGGTGTAAAAAATATACTGATCTGTTTTATTTCTCCTTTTTCATACACAAATATGGAGTATGTTACTTTCCGTTTTTAGAAAAACTTCATTAAAATTTACAAAAAAAAAAAAAAAAATCTTGGTATCTAATTTATTTTTTTTTAAATTCTGAGAGTTAAGTCTTCGGATCAATGGTAACCGGTATTAAGTAAATCGCGTTGCGTTCGATAGTCTAGGAATAGTTTCGAAATACAAACACACGGTCAGATTTTAATATAATAGATTCGTGTTCATTTTCCTTTTCTTAAAATTATGATGTGATTTTTAGCATAAAACTATCATCTGTATATAATGAATACTCATGCTTAATAACCAGTGTAGATAAAAAAACATTTAAATTTTTCGTTATAAATATGGCGTGAAACTCATCTACTTTATATGCTTACTAATCCTTGTATTATTAATGTAAGGAATTGATTCACATTCATTTTAAAACATATCGGAAAATTCCCGTTTTATTTCAAATATATATTTCCACAGAGAAATCTCTTTTAAATGACATAATACTTGTTTATTTTCCAGGCAATTAATTTCAATACTGGCATAGGGGAAATTATGTTATTTTAACAAAATAATATTAAATCTTTAGGTTTTATCAACAAAAATGGAACTATGAACATTCGTCATTTTTTTTAGGTAATCGAGGTATTTCTTTTAGTTTTAAGAATGAAAATATCTTTTTCTCGCCATCCATGACATCATTTTCGACATGGATAATATTGCGGAGCATATTATTGACATTTGCTAAACATTTTCTTTTGAAATTTCTTTTTACTTTTTTAAAATTTAAATAAAAAATACGGTATAGCTATATTAGCCGTGCGCAGACGGTAAAACACCACGTATTGTTACGATACAAAAGAAAAAAAAGAAAAAAATTGAAGAAAAAAAACCTAAGATAATTTTATTTCACCAATCAAAGCATATCCGTTTCATTTTCCATGTATGACGTCATATTAGCCTGTTTCCTATGGTTACGCATATTGAAACCTTGTATTATTATCAAAAACTAAAAAAAGTACGTTTTATTTCTAATAATATTATTTAATCTTTTTAATTCTTTAATTTTTTTATTTCATTTTCATTTTTCACGTGAAAATTTTTCAATTGAATCTAAATTGTAGAGTAAAAATTATTATTTCAGGTTTTTAATTAGTTTGGGCAACGATAAAGTATTAGCAACGGTAAAGTAAATTTAACCATTTTAAAATATTATACGAAAAAATGTCCATTTATTCTCTATGAAAATAACGAAATTTGGAATTATTAAGAAAAATATTTGAATAAAATTAACAAAAACAAGCCTATGTTCATAAGAGGGTTATAATCCACCTATATGCAAAAACACAGGATCATTAAATGCTCCATTTTGACGCTGGCTTCAGCCTAACATTTGCACACAATCAGATTTATAATATTATTAGGATCACGATGATTCACCCTCATATGCAGGCCCGGACTGGCTCCTTTGGGGGCCCTCGGCTAGAGACTGAAAAGGGGCCCCTTACCGGGAAATTTAAGAAGACATAGAATATTAGAATATTTACTTTTTGAAAATTAGGTTTACATGCCTAAAAACCACATTTAGCTACTTTGTCACTTGTAAAATAGTTGGGTTAAAAAGAAAGCTTTCCCTGATGTAGTTTGTTTACTTTCACAATAAATATTTATATTATTTTTATATACCGTACCTAAACTAGTTCCAAGCTAGAAAAAAGTAAGTATACTAATTAATTACGAGTTGTTTATTACTTAAAAATGAGAGTGAGAAATGCTTTTGGTTTTAGGCAACCAAATAACAAAAGTTGAAGATCTAATAATCTAAATCCTTCTGTAAACAAACGGGTTGCAGAAAAATCGTCAAGGAGCCACACATTTGGCACAAATCCCTAGGTTGGCGAATTTTATTTTTTATTTCGATTTGTTAATTTTTTAAACATTTATTTTGATAAGTATATGAAAACAACACAAGTTGCTAACTGACTTACATCGAGATTTTAAACAAAAATGTAAAAGTTTAAGATGTCAAAATATAAATTATTCTCTATTTATTTTAAACAGCGTTGAATTCAGAGATATTTTTTCCTGGTGGGATTTCTGTGCCTCCAGGCGAGACATTATATATTTGGGGGGGGGGGGGGTGGATTATACTTTTTGACCATTAAAAGTATAAAATCTGAAATATTCCGGGAGGGGACATTTTAATGCCCTGAACGGAATTTCCTCCCGGGGCAAACCGTCTGAATTCAACATTGTTATAAACCATCATCAGGAGTTAATTTTGTTAAATAAAAAATAGTACAAAACTATTTATATCTTACATTATTGAAGCCCACTTACCTCATAAATCATTCAGAAGATGAAGTTGAAGTATCGGAACTATTAGAATCTAGATTGATTACCATGGAATCTACTATATTATCTATAGCATTATCTAAATCCCACATTTGTTGTTCCACTGTATTTGTTACATGTTGAATGCATCTTTTCCATTCTTCAGTGCCAATTTTGCTGATACTTTGAGAGAATATATCTTTTACATGAGGCTCATTTTGAATGTTTTGTTTTCTTTCGCAACTAAGTTCTTTATTTGTGCCCAAATCAGTTCAATGTGATTAAGCTTGCAATGATAGGGGGGTAATCGTAAGACAGTTTTATTTTGTGCTTTTGTCATTTCATCGACAGCGTACTTGTCATATTTATTTTTATTTTGCTTTACTAACTGTAACAGTTCCGCTTTTAACATTCCGTCCTCAAAAGGGATATTTTTTGTTAAAAGCCAATCAACAATCTGTTGTTTTCTCCACGAAGTATTCGGTATTTTTTCTGATTTTCGGGAATGATAAGGAGCATTGTCCATTACTATCACACAGTTATCTTCCAGTCGAAATAAGATATCACCAAACCACTTTTCAAAACGTTCTGAATTCATGGCTTCGTGATAATCTTTATTTTTATTTGATTCGAATAAGTCAAGCCCTCCATCCACGAAACCAGAATCTCTACCAATACGGGTAATTATCATCCGTTTTCCTTTTCTGGAAGGAGATTTTAATCCTGAAGAAAGACCAGATAAAAATGCTTGTTTTGATGATTTTACTGATGTATCTTTCCAAACTTTACTAACTGTATGGCCTGCATTCAACCAAGTTTCATCCATATAATATATTTTGCGCCCTTCTTCTCTGAAAGATTTGATTTGCCGTAAATATTTTCTTTGCCACACAATTATTTCGTTTTTATCAATGAGAGTACTGTCTCGTCCTCTCCTCCGTGAATATCTAAAGTTTAATTCTTTCAGGAGATGATAAAATGTTGTCCTTTTAAAGGTTGGCAAATCAGGGTCATCATTTACAACTTCCAAAACTTTATTTATAGTGGGCAATTCATTCCTGAAAAAGAACTCGTGGATTTTTCTCCTAATAGCATTCCTATCAAAATCATCTATATTTTCTAAAACACGTTTACGTAATTTTATTTTCTTCGGCGAGTTTAACACCACATTTTTTATACTCTCTTAACACTCGAAAAACGGAAGCTTTACCTACGCCTGTTATACGAGCAGCATTATCTCCTATATGAGAAATCAGAAGTTCAGGATTCGATTCAAGTTCCGTTTTATATACATTTAAAATCATATCTTTCTCCACCTTACTCAAAGCTTTTCTTTTTACTCTCTTCTTAGGCAGGCTCAAAGAAGAATTTTCACACTCCATTTGTGTATACAAAATACCAAATCAATCGAAAAAAATCGTCAATTTTAAAAGTGAAAGACAAGCAACAAACAGACGTTTGGGAAAAAAGCAGAAGCTCAACACTTCAAGAAATCTATTTGGCGCTTTTGGCACAGCGCCAGGTTTAAGCATCGCCAATCTGCACGCGCATTTGTTTACTTTCGTTATCTCGTTTCAGCGAACGGAGTATAAGTAAATATTAAAAAGGGAAACAACGGTAATAAAAAAACAAGCATATTGGAAAAGAAACAATGTCCTCTTTAATTTTAATTTAATTGTTACAAATTGTAAAATAGGTTTTATAACAAAAATAAAAATGGCTCTACAATACCTTGGTACAGATACAGCGAACTAAGAAAGTTCATGTGATTGTGAACGGCTGACCAAACGCCTTTTTGGCCAGTTCATCTATAATAGCATCTTTATCCAAGTTATAATAAAATCTTTCTACATTCATGAAAAGAAGATTAGAAATAAGGTATTGGGTTAAAGTAGATCTAAGTCAATTCTTAACTATTTTAAGTTTAGAAAACATCCTTTCACAGGTGTACAAACTTGTAAGCTACATACAGGTTGGTAAACATTCCAGATTCTATGAGTTCAAAAATAACAGAAAAAGCGCATGATAAACACAGAAAACATTGTTTCTTGTCAGAGCAGTAACCATAAAGATTTTTGTGTTTTTCAAATTCAGATTCTACATCATCATACTCACAGATTTCTTCAGCTCCATTCAGATTGTCTTGTTTTCTTTTAATGATAGTTTTTTAAGCCATTGTAAAGCTTTCAGACTGATCTGCAAACTCTTTCAGCTCTACTCATAACTGACTTCTTTCAACTTTACAAAGATTAGAAATGCTACAAAGGACTTCCGCATGAAAACTATGAAGCATTACGATTTTATTACATTTCTTTGGGTCTAACCAGGAACAATCTACTGAAATTTTTATGTTTGGACTAAATCTTTTTTCGATACTTGCCCTGGCACAATCTAAAACACTGAAAAAGACAAATTTATAGTTTTGAGCAGTTGAGATTCCAGGAGCCTCGTCTATGGATTTTTCACCAGGCATTACCTTTTTCTTTGAAGTTCTTTTTTCCTTGAAATCTAATTCTACTTCAGCATCAATACTGTTATCTTCTAAGTTGCTATTAACTATACTTGTATAATGTTTTGGAATACAGAGCGTGAAAGTGTTTATCACTCCTTTTATCCGTTATTTGTTGAAGCAGCTTCTCTACCAAGTTCCAGACTGTAGAAAATAGTCAATGGTTTTACTTTGTAAATATTTTAAAATAGGAGATATAACAAGAAATAAATCTAACAAAAAAATAGACATAAATAGGATTACAAATTTATTTTTACTACAAAGTTTCTAGTATGTTAAAATATAAAATTTTATTTGCATTGATATAATTAATATATGTAGTACACGGCATTATATATTCCTTATATCCCAATTACGTTTTATAATAGACGGGGAGGCGGCAGCACAGACAATCACCTCATCGAGTTCACGGCTGAAATTCCAGAATGAGTTAAAACTCGATTCGCATATTAAAACGCAATCGGTCTACCAAGTCATATCTTGGTGGAAAACACCTTAAAACCCGATTTTAGCGGTTGACACGTAGGTTTATCATTGTGTTTTCCTGCACCCAAAGGTATGAAAACATGGAGGACTGGGAGCAGGAACACACATTGGTAAACCTACGAGCCAACCCTTAAAATCTGGTTTTCGGGTGTTTTCCACCAAGATATGACTTGGCAGACCGATTGCGTGTTAATATGCGGATCGAGTTTTAACTCATTCTGGAATTTCAGCCGTGAACTCGATGAGGTGATTGTCTGTGCTGCCGCCTCCCGGTCTATAAGAAATATTCATTTTATTTGCAATGTCTTCAGAATTCATAACACGCATAACAAAGTATAATTTCAAAAGAAGATGTCTTTATTTATATTAATTACCGACAGATGGCGCAAAAGTAATATTTAGAAACGAAGCGCACTTTGTGAATGGAATCTCAAAACTTCGTTATGTGCATTTTACTTGAAAGGCAAAAGTATATGAATTAAAGAGAATAAAATGTTCTACATTTTATGTATTAAAAGTTTTTTCCCTGATCAATAGTTTATCCGTGAAAGTGCCACAAAAATGGTGGTTAAAAGCAAAAAAGTGTTTATTAAAAAAAAAAAAAAAACGAGAATTATGGCCTTGTATATCGATGTAACATGAAAACTAACCATTTTACGCAAACGTTGACCATTAATGATACTAATAGACCGGGAGGCGGCAGCACAGACAATCACCTCATCGAGTTCACGGCTGAAATTCCAGAATGAGTTAAAACTCGATCCGCATATTAACACGCAATCGGTCTGCGAAGTCATATCTTGGTGGAAAACACCCGAAAACCCGATTTTAAGGGTTGGCTCGTAGGTTTACCATTGTGTGTTCCTGATCCCAGTCCTCCATGTTTTCATACCTTTGGGTGCAGGAAAACACAATGGTAAACCTACGAGTTAACCGCTAAAATCGGGTTTTAAGGTGTTTTCCACCAAGATATGACTTGGCAGACCGATTGCGTGTTAATATGCGGATCGAGTTTTAACTCAATCTTGGGAATTGACGAAGTTATGATTTTTTTTCTACTAAAACCCCCCTTCCCTCCCCCCCCCTCAAGGCAATTTTTAATTATATCAAAAATCTGTCATACATAAGTTTTTGGCCCTGTTCCTAGAAGTAATAATAACTTTAAACGGATTCGATACGTATCATAATTAAGAAATTATGGTTTTTTTCTGTTTTCACAAAAAGCCCCCTCCCCCCCCCCCCCCTTGGTTCGATTTTGCCCATTAACGAACTTGACCGAGATTTTATGCCCCTTGATTTTATGTATCAGTTTCGAAAAGATGCGGGAGTTGGAACTGCCTACTTCGAAAAATAACTTGTTTGCAGGCGGAGCCGGGAGGGATTTTTTTTTGTTTTTAATTTTTTTTTTTGCTGTAACGGTTGGTCCTATAAAAAACTTGTCAATATAAAAGTTTTAGATAATACTAAGAGGATTAATAATAAATTTACGCGGATTTGATATCTTGTGAATTGACGAAGCTATGATTTTAGGTAGATTTCGTAAGAAATACTACCTATTACATTCTCACCTAAGTTGGAAATTTTGAAAAATTTTTGCAGATCTACGCCGATCATGACTCCCAGAACCCAAAACCACCCCCAGTTCAAAACTTTATATATCTATCTATCTATCTATCCATCTATCTATGTCACTTTTTTCTGACCACGATAACTGGAAAAATTCTGCATTAATCTTTTACAAACTGATACATAAAATCAAGGGGCATAAAATCTCGGTCAAGTTCGTTAATGGGCAAAATCGAACCAAGGGGGGGAGGGTGGGGGGGCTTTTTGTGAAAACAGAAAAAACCCCATAATTTCTTAATTATTATAAGTATCGAATCCATTTAAAGTTATTAATACTTCTAGGAGAAGGGCCGAAAATTTATGCATGACAGATTTTGATATAATTAAAAATGGCTCCAAGGGGGGGAAAAAAGGGGGCTTTTAGAAGAAAAAAAATCATAGCTTCGTCAATTCACAAGATATCAAATCCGCGTAAATTTATTATTAATCCTCTTAATATTATCTAAAACTTTTATATTGACAAGTTTTTTATAGGACCAACCGTTATAGTAAAAAAAATTAAAAACAAAAAAAAAAATCCCTGCCGGCTCCGCCTGCAAACAAGTTATTTTTCGAAGTAGGCGGTTCCAACTCCCGCATCTTTTCGAAACTGATACATAAAATCAAGGGGCATAAAATCTCGGTCAAGTTCGTTAATGGGCAAAATCGAACCAGGGGGGGGATGGGGGGGGGGGGGGGGGCTTTTTGTGAAAACAGAAAAAAACATAATTTCTTAATTATGATACGTATCGAATCCGTTTGACGTTATTATTACTTCTAGGAGAAGGGCCGAAAATTTATGTATGACAGATTTTTGATATAATTAAAAATTGCCTTAAGCGGGGAAAGGGCGGGTTTAGAAGAAAAAAATTCATAACTTCATCAATTCCCAAGATTTCAAATCCGCTTAAATTTATTATAAATCCTCTTAATATTATCTAAAACTTTTATATTGACAAGTTTTTTATAGGACCAACCGTTATAGCAAAAAAAAATTAAAAACAAAAAAACCCCTGCCGGCTCCGCCTGCAAACAAGTTATTTTTCGAAGTAAGCGGTTCCAACTCCCGCATCTGTTCGAAACTGATACATAAAATCAAGAGGCATAAAATCTCGGTCAAGTTCGTTAATGGGCAAAATCGAACCAGGGGAGGGATGGGGGGGGGGGCCTTTTTCTGAAAACAGAAAAAACCCCATAATTTCTTAATTATGATACGTATCGAATCCGTTTGAAGTTATTATTACTTCTAGGAGAAGGGCCGAAAATTTATGTATGACAGATTTTTGATATAATTAAAAATTGCCTTAAGAGGGGGGGGGGGGGAGGGGGGGTAGAAGAAAAAAATGCATAACTTCGTCAATTCCCAAGATTTCAAATCCGCTTAAATTTATTATAAATCAATCCTCTTAATATTATCTAAAACTTTTATATTGACAAGTTTTTTATAGGACCAACCGTTATACCAAAAAAAAAATTAAAAACAAAAAAATCCCTGCCGAATCCGCCTGCAAACAAGTTAGGTTTCGAAGTAGGCGGTTCAAACTGCCGCATCATCGTAAAAAAGGTCATTTCTTCCGCAATTCCCGACAAACAAGCGCCCCACGGTCTGCGTCTTCGAAATCTACCTGTGCCTGTAGGCCGAGCCGTCAGGGCTTTTTTTTCTTCTAAACCCCCCCCCCTTTTTCCCCCCGTTGGGGCCATTTTTAATTATATCAAAAATCTGTCATACATAAATTTTCGGCCCTTTTCCTAGAAGTAATAATAACTTTAAACGGATTCGATACGTATAATAATAAAGAAATTATGAGGGTTTTTCTGTTTTCACAAAAAGCCCCCCCATTCCCCCCCCCCTTGGTTCTATTTTGCCCATTAACGAACTTGACCGAGATTTTATGACCCTTGATTTTATATATCAGTTTGGAAGAGATTTATGCAGAATTTTTCCAGTTATCGTGGTCAGAAAAAAGTGACATAGATAGATAGATAGATAGATAGATAGATAGATAAAGTTTTGAACTGGGGGTGGTTTTGGGTTCTGGGAGTCATGATCGGCGTAGATCTGCAAAAATTTTTCAAAATTTCCAACTTAGGTGAGAATGTAATAGGTAGTATTTCTTACGAAATCTACCTAAAAGACAAAATCTTATTTCCGCATTCTTTTATTTGACGATCCATGCTGTTCATCGACATCTACAACATAAAAAATAGATGTATGGAATTAGTGGGTTTTTTATTACTACCAATATTATAGAATAAATGTTTTCTTAATGGTAAATATTTCATACTTTGTGGCATGGCTTGTTCCTCTTCTATTGGGTCCACGGATTCAGTGAGTGGGCAATGAAGCTACAGCTCGGTTTCAAGGTAAGCTCATCTTCCTCGTCTTCACGCACCACTGCGATGCTGTTGAAGTTACCCTCGCAGTTGAGGCACATGTTATGTTAGTACAACAAAGCCCTGCCTACTTGCACCAAAAATTTCGGTTGCAGTTCTCTGTGCACTTGCAGGATAGAAGCATCAACAAAGCAAGGGGAGCAGGGTACAGTAAATACAGGCTGAAGGCCAGCATTTGTTTTCTTCTGTCCCCACTCATCAGCCTTTTTTTCAATCCCCAGCCATTGCTGGACTTGGTGATATACTCTTAAAGAATGCTGTTGCGCTGCACCTGCAGATGGTGGTAAAACAGCAATATTAGAACTGTATCTAAAAGCTGACTTCTTGTACGAAATATACTTTAGATAGTTCAGCGAAGGCACATTCGCCACAATATAGCCGTATAGTGAGACAAGGAAACGTTCCACAGCAGCTGCAACCATCTCCTGAGTAGCGATCAGGTATTTGAACACTTTAACAACGTCTGCAACGTATGGATTATTCCCAAAAATTTTGAGGAACTTCATTTTCCCTTGCATAAACGGTGCTGACTTTGTATCGCACCCGCTCATAGCGTGTAGGAAGAGGATGTTTTCCGCAACCGTTGAACTCACAGCATTTGATGGAGAAAATGTCAATGGAGAAACGGTGTCCTTCCCAGGTTTTAAAAAGAAAACGTTTTCAGCTCTGCAGAGACCTATCAAAATGACCAAGAGCTTTACATCCTCCCCAACTATATTCACCATCTCATTTTATGGAACCAAGGACAAAGCAGTGTTTAAAATAAAGGTGTCTGCGTGTTCTTTTGCTTGCTTGCATGTAATATCTGGTGATGAAAACCTGTCAATCAAAATAGATATTAACCTACCCTTGTTTTTTGGGTTAGCAAGAAACTTTTCTTCGGACGTGGTAGGTATCGTTGTGCCGTCAAACAATACGTCAGTCAAAGCATGCTTCCTTAACTCCTTAAGCACCATATTCAATTTAGTGATAGTATGCTGAATACCAGCTATGTTAAATTTCGTCAAAAATACAAAAAAATTCAAAAATACAAAATTCATACCGGAAATTCTAAAAGAATAATTTTAATTTCAGTTATCACGAAAAGTCTGTCATTATATAAAATACAAATTACTACTATAACTTTCTGGTATGAATTCAAAATTTTGAAATTAAAAAAAGGTCAAACTGGCAACCTGCACGTACGCACATACGTCCTGAAATTACAGATAGAGGTTTTCATGACATACGCAGGTACGTCGTGGTGCTTAAGGGGTTAATCGTCTCATACGTCCATCAGTTTTTTACCACTTTGTACGTCATCAGGGTAGCCATCAAAGACATCTACTGCCTGTGGTTGATATTTTGACTACTGCGCGTACTCAACATATTCGTCGGATATTAAAGAAAAAGAATGATTTTTAGACCAAACAGCCCTATGCAATTAAAAATAACCATCAATGACGAATTGAACCCTGCCACTGAACCGCTTGGTTGTTAGGGGTTTGAATGCCTTGTAGAGAGTAGATTTGGTTCCTTTTCTTAAGTCATTGTCGAATAGGGACACGGAATAAGGTCCTGGATCGTACGTCAAAAACTCCGCAATATCTTCATCCGAGTGCTTTGTAACCGAAATTCGCTGGAAAAAAGATGTGGGGTTAATAGAGACCAATTCGTCGTCTACTCGTATCACAGTATCAGACTGTTTATAACAACAAGAGGTTTTACTCTGTCGCTCCGTTTAAATTTGACAGTTCCAAAGTCACCAACAACAACATTGCTCCCGTCTTTAATGCCTCACTCCCTAGACTTATGGAAGTTGATCCGTTTAGGCAAAAAATAAAACTTTTAGGAACTGAAGTCCGTGTCAGCTTTTATTAGCGAAACTGTGTTCTATTGTGGAGCTCAGTGGGGAAGCCCCTTTTACTCTGCCAATTATGCTTCAACAATTTGAATTTTTATCATCAAAATTTCGAGTAAACAACACTTTTAATATTAAACTAAAACTAACTACCAATATACATATAAAAATTTTTATTATATACATAACAAATTAATTTTGTAAATGAATTTACAAACATCGAACAGGTGTGAATATTTGAACATCAAAATATATTTTATGCTTTACAAATTGCAGGATTTGTCAGTGTTAATAACAGTGTAGGAACAACGAATATTTGACGCAAATTTATGCTTAGCTGCAGCACAATTTTGCTTCTATTTTATAAACAGAAATTTGGTATCACCTCTGTATGCTAATTACTTTCCCCTTTATTTAAATAACTTATTCTCCACTCTTTATGAATATAAACAAAATATAATTATACAGATTAAATTTTCTGTTATTTTTAGCACGTTTGAAATTAAAATGTAAAACATAAGAAAAATTAAAATAAGTTGCATTTAATCACTGATTTTATACCATTTATTATATCAACAGAAAAAAAAATAGAGTATAAATGTGTCAGTAATAGTCTGAGGGAAAATTTAGTAGCTATAATTAAGGAAAAAAAAATACATTTTTTACCCTGAATGAAATTCCCCCCCCCCCCTAAAAATTAGTTTTGAAAAGTAAATTTGGGGGCCCCCTTTGTATTTCAGTGGGTAAGCTCGGGCTTCACGTGCCTATTCGGTACACAGGCCCTAACAACCATACTACGAGACTGAGCAAATGAGCATCTCAATACGCCTTGAATCGTAGCCTATGAGCACTACACAGAGCTCGATTAGTAGTCAGCAGTCTTCTTCCGCTGGCCAGCGACACGACACAGCCCCACTACGTGGGCTAACATAAACAAAAAACAACTGGGCACTGCTTAAAATTGATTGAAAAAAAAAATAGTGGGAAAAAAGTGTGATCGTAAAATTAGTGGGAAATAGTGAATTTTTCTAATGTAACTAATTATAAATTTGTACTCATATATCCATTTTTGGGGTCCCCCTTCGTCCGGGGGCCCTCGGCAATCGCCGACCAGCCGACCTGGCCAGTCCGGGCCTGCTCATATGTTGTAGTTGCAGTAACGTGGATTATAGAAAGAATTCACATGGTTGCACAATGAAATTAAGACGTTGGTTGTTGGATGATATAAATATTTAGAAGCAGTCGTACATTTTAGTTGCAGTTTCGTCGCAGCCATAGCGGCAGTGAATTTAAAATCCAGAGGCGTTTCTCCATAATACAACGAACGAAGCTTTCACTGGAAATTCTTTATTAAGTATTGTTCTTGGGCAGTTTCCACCATAACCATCAAATCTGGGCATCACTACATCATCACTGTATAGAGGGTAAGTATTAGAACATCTCAAATTCTCAAAACGAGCAGCCAGGGAGTTGTGTACAATTGAAAATACGACTTAATTCTGAGGGAGCGCCGCAGGCAGCTGCTTTTTATTACCCCGCGGAACAACACAAGTTATGACGTAGAACGCGCACTGAACCAATGAAGAATTAAAGAAGACGCGTCATGCTACGTCACAACCAATGAAAGATAATTCATGAAAGAGTTCGGACAGAGATGAGTGGATTAATTTTATAGTAAAGTGACTTTAGAGCGGGAAAATAATATTCGGAATAAAAATGAAAATGGCTCTCAAAAAACATTCTAAAACCCAGAAATGATCGAGGATCATGATAGAAATTAAGAATAACTAAAAGCTTTATATTTAAGTAAATTTGGACTATTTATATATCAAGGTAAATGTAAACTACTACTATAACATTTCTATAAATAGATCCACTATATATGAAAATCACAATTTAGAATGGAATAAAATAATAAAACACATAGCTATAAATATCCAAGTTCATTTTTTTTTTTTTTTTTTTTTTTTTTTTTATCATCTCGGAGCATAGTATCAATAAATAAACAAAGTAATGAAATAAACAAATAAATTATATGCACACAATAATTTTACCGTTTCAATGTTACGCAACTCCAGTGCAACTTTCTTTTGAGATCATCATCTTTTTTTTTTTTTTTTTTTAAACTCTTCAAAAGCTAATTTTGTGATATTATGCAATCAATGATGCAAGCTGTAGTTTCAGAGACTCTAATAAATCTTTATGCATTATAAAATGGCATAGAATATGTTCCAATACATTTTACTTAGTATATAATGAAAAGAGATTACTCATATATATATTTTTTTTCAATAAATAGAAATTATTTCCTATGAATAAATATCACCAAATGAAAAGGGCCTAAATTAAATGATAAAATAAGAACATAAAATTAAGTTACTCTTGTAAACTGAAGTAATATAGGAATAAAATAAATATCAGAACAGTTCAAAAACTTTTGGTAATATTGTGAGCTTAACCAATAATATTAATTTTTTTAACAATACATAAGAATAAATATTAAATTTCGTACATTCTAACTATTCATGATAAAAGGAACAAAATTCCTCCAAAACATTCTAAGAACAAATTTATCATCATGTAAATTTCATAATCATACTCCAAGTCATGTGCCAAGTAATAACTGATAACATAAATTATTCAATTCATATTGTAGTAGCAATTCTCATAAGTGCATCTCATTGCATCAATTCAAAATATCAACTTAGTTTAATCTTTAAAGCATAATAACATAATTTTAATTCTTCTTTAATATATTAATTTTAACAGAAATAACATAAACAGTAAATAAATTTCATAATATCTTTCAGAATAATTAATAATACAAGAACATAAAAAAAAAAAATCTCAGACTGTTAAAAACTCTGTCACTTGGTTTCTTGTTACGTAAGAATAGATATTTTAACTTCCCGTTATGCCTATAGCTATTTTAGTGAAGAGTAGATTTAAAACTGAAATTATTCATTTGTATTTTCAAATCCCCCTTTTTATTATTTTACAATCAAACACAGAGTTAGTCAATAACTTATGGCTGCAAAAATGCAATCAAACATGAACACTAGGTCAGCATCAAATCAAACACAACTTAAACAGGTAAAAAAACCAGTTGATGCTAAGATAAAAATAAAAGAGTCTTCCAAAAAGGCTAACAAAACATCCGGTAGTGCAGGCACACCAGGCAGTTCCCAGTCAATTCAGGACAAAGAAAAATTAAAGAACAAAACAAAGACAGAAGAGCAAAGCAATCAATCAACAGTCAATCTAGATAAGTACTTTGAGGAAGACGACACTGTAACTGAATGTGAAGAAACGGATTCGGAATCAGAAACGAGCAAAACTAGTAAACAAGTTGCACTTGAAATAGTTAATGCCCCCGAGGTACGCGGTACGAAGATGGAACTCCAAAAGCTATGTGATGCCCCAGAAACAGGGAAAAGAAGATCAATAACAGTTGAAAAAGCGCTCAGAGCAATAAGTTACATCAGAGTTATAGAAAAACGAACCACAAGATTGCCGAAAATCGTCTGCAGAGAGATAGATAAAGCATTGGAAATAATCTCAAGATCAATAGTAGAACTCGAAGTCAGAGCACAGCACGCAGAGGCGCAGAACGAGATATTGGAAAACATGACGCACAGGCAGACAGAAAAGGCAGAACACGATTCAGCAGACGAAGTACATGGGAGAGAACGGGAGATAAAAACAAACAATCCTCCAATTAACTACGCAGAGGCAGTAAAAGCAGCCACATCAACAATTATCATACAGGCAAAAGAGGACAGAACAGCTGAGGAAGTAGAAAAACAAGTTCTTAACCATTCCAAGGACCATCACGGTAATGTTAAGAGTGTACGAAAAATCAGGAATGGGGTAAAGATCATGTGCGAAAGCGCAATGGCCGCACAGGAGCTTAAAAAGACAATTACTGAGGATCAAGAGGTAAGCGAAGCGCTAGAAATAAAAAACGCAAGCCTGAGGAAAAAAAGAATAATCATTTTCAACGTCCCGAATTGGGTCCCTGAAGACCAGGTAACATCAAAGCTCGCACGCATTCTAGGGGTTAATAATGATGAATACAACGAAGATGTCTTCAAACTGATGAAGCCGTTGGCGGCCAAGAATGAGAAAATACACATTCCAGTCACTCTCCCCTAACCTCTGGCGGACCACCTGCTTAAAAAAAGGACGGTTTGTCTGGGGTTCAAAGAATGCCCGGTGAAACATTTCGTAACAATCCAAAGATGCCACCAATGCCTCGGTTTCGACCACGTGGCATTACAATGTCCAAACACACAGATGTGCTCCAACTGCGCAGGGGAACACAGCTACAAAGACTGTAAATCGAGACGCAAAGAATGTGCTATGTGTCGTCTATATAACTGGACCAACAAAGGATGGCTGAGAGCTCAGAAACCAACAGACCATTCGACACATTCAGGACACTGCTGGGTGTACCAGACACTACTGCAAATTCGACAATTAGAACTTCAGGAGGGTAAGAGGCAGCTAACAAATGGCTTAGAGGTGATACAGGGGTTAGTCTCAATTCACACGTATAGGGGCAAGCCACGAATTGCTAGGACCACTAATGAAGAACACGGCAGGTATCAACGCAGGGACGAACTAAGAAGAAAACATCATGCTTAATACCGCCTCAAATAATCACATAAACATGCACTCACAGAATGCAACACAAACACGAAGACCAGACGTCCTAAACGCCATACAGATCAATCTTCACAGCAGCAGCCATGCCACAAACGAATTAGGGGGATACATGGGAGCAGAAGGAATACATGTTGCTATGTTACAAGATTACTACCAGAACAAGGAGACAGGACAAATAGCAGGTATAAACCCAAAACATTGGTCAATAACAAAAACGAAAACAAACAAATCAGCTATCATAACAAAGTTAGGATCAAACCCGATAACGCTGAGTGAACAGGAATTTGTATCAGCCATAACTATCGAAAACAATAAAGAAAAACTAACAATTATCAACACATATGCTCCCCCCTCAGCCGATTTCTCAGTGGTGCTTTCAGAAATTGAGAACACTATGAAGATAGCATCGGGAGAAATCCTGCTAGTGGGAGACTTTAATGCACATTCACAAGCATGGGGATATGACAATATCGACGACAGGGGACAAAAACTCACAGACTTCATCCTTCTTAATTCACTTTTTGTCCAGAATCTACCAGGTGCCCCTCCCTCTTTCTGCACTATGAGGAATAAAAAAGAAATTAAGGGATGGCCGGATTTAACGATAGCAACACTTAAACTAGGGAACAAAATTAAGGACTGGGAGGTCAGCGAGGACGAATCTCATAGTGATCACAAATTTATAAAATTTAAAATTCAACATGACAACACCAGCCACCACAGACACAGATTAGAAACAAAACATGGAAAACATGAAAAATTTGACAAAAACATAAAAAAAATCAGAAATAAATATATCAAAGAGTTAAAAAAAGTATCGGAAATAGACCAACTAGATAATATTACCCTCAGACTTCAAAATGAAATCACAACCGTAGCGATTAACTGCTATAAAAAACGGTCAACACCCGATATAACAGCCCCACCATGGTGGACAGATGAAATTAAAACGGCAAGAAACAGAGTCAGGGCCTTCAGGAGGCGATATCAAAAACAAAAAGACGAAGAGCTAAAATCTAAACAACACATAGAATACAAAAAAGAAAGAGCAAAACTAAAAAAAATAGTCCAAAAAACAAAAATTAAAACCTGGAAAAGATTCTGTGAGGACGCAACAAACAGATACGGGTCCCAGTATAAACTAGCCTCGGGAAAAGTTACGAAACCCCCAAGACTTGTAAACATCTTACCAGATAACAAAACAGTAACAATAAAGGAAACTCTTAATCACTTTCTAAACAACCTGTTTCTTACAGACCCGTCAACAGAACATAAACTTATACCAGCCCCCTCCAGATTTAATGACTCAAGGCCCCCCGTGATAACGAAACAGGAATTAAACCGAATAATAAGAAATATAAAACAAAACAAGGCACTAGGGTATGATTACATAGATTATAATTTAATTAAAAGAATACACAATGCAGAACCACAACTTTTACTAACGCTTTTTAACACATGCCTCAAACTTAACTATTTCCCAAAATCTTTCAAAATAGGTACAGTAGTACTATTCCACAAAGCTGGTAAAGACACCAAAGATCCAAAAAATTACAGACCAATATGCTTACTACCAGCATTCAGCAAAATATTAGAAAGAATAATACATGGTAGAATAAACCACCATCTAACAACTAGTGATTTTTGGAGCGCCAAACAATACGGGTTCAAACAGGGAAAATCAACAGAACAAGCACTAGACGAACTTATTAACAAAATTAAACAAGACAAAGAGGAAAAATATCAAACACTGCTAATTTCTATGGACATTAAGGGCGCATTTGACAATATAAGTTGGCCGATAATAGCCAAAACCCTAAAACAATCTCCCTGCCCCACATACTTAATTAATTGGATCATTAGTTTTCTGGAAGATAGATACGTAACATTAGAAGAAAATGGTATAAAAATAACAAGGCAAACACTCGGCGGATGCTCACAAGGCAGCTGCCTGGGACCACTTCTGTGGCTGCTAATAGCAGATATAGCACTTAAGAAGCAATGGGGTATAAATGTCAGGATTCAGGCTTTCGCAGACGATTTTATACTAATCTTAAGATCAAAAACAAAAGAAGAACTTATAAAATTAGCAAATAAAATAATAAAAGAATTTAACGAGTGGATAACAAACAATAGATTAACATTAAATTGGGACAAAACAGAATTACTGTACCTAAATAGAGGACACACAGGGAATCTCCCAACCGAAAATTCATACAACATAGAGGGCATTGAATTCAACGGTAAAAAGTTAGAGGTCAAAGAACAAATTAAATATTTAGGGGTAATGATACACAAGAATCTAAACTGGCTCCCACATTGCCAACAACAAACAAAGAAAATCAGAAAATCATTTTGGATGATGGGACGGATGGTCTCTAAGGGATGGGGTCTACAACCCAACATAATTAAAATTTGGTATAGGTCAGTAGTGGAGAAAACACTTACATACGCCGCCCCAATATGGGGGCATAACCTAAATAGACGCAGCAAGGAAGTATTATCTAGCTGTCAAAGGCACTTTGCATTGGCCATAGTCAAAGCTTATAGGACAGCCTCAACAGCGGCACTTCAGGTTCTATCTGGTCTGATTCCAATTCACCTTCAAGTACAATACGAAGCAGCTTACGGCACTGTCTCAAGATTACGCAAAACAGTAAACATATACAACACAACTATCCATCACACGGACTATGTTAAAAAGATCAACGTTTGGCACAACCACCCAGCAGAAACAGTAGAACCAAGATTAGGACACAATCTAAGAGACATAGTCGTATACACAGACGGTTCGAAATTGGAATCAGGCGCTACGGGATCGGCTTTCGTAGCATACAAAAATGAACAAAAAATCAAGACATGGTCGGTGCCACTAAGAAAGTGCAACAGTGTCTTCCAAGCCGAACTACTGGCCATACTGAAAGCCGCAGAATGGGGTAATACCACAGGGCAAGATTACAGCATACGCTCGGACTGCATGTCAGCAATACAAGCGTTAAGCAAACCCTTTAACGTAACTGAAATAATAGATACAATACAACAAACAGTAAAAAAATCAAATAATAAATTTAAAATCAGCTGGGTCAAGGCTCACGTGGGCATCCAAGGAAACGAGGATGCTGACGAATTGGCCAAACAAGCAGCACAAAACCCATACAATGCAATTCCTTACCACATGGAGAAACCAATAACAAAACTAAAGAGAACCCTGAAAGAACTAACAATTAAGCAATGGCAGTTCGAGTGGGACTACGGGGACACAGGCAGGCTGACACACAGGTACTTCCCTAAAGTGGATACACACAGATTGATAAGCTGCAAACTACTTTCTCAAGTCTACACAGGCCATGGCGCGTTTCCAGCATATCTGCACAGATTCGCACTGGTGGAAACGCCAGATTGTGAGTGTGGATTGATGGGAACTTCCAAACACTACCTCATAGCCTGTCCACTCACACAAGCACTCCATCTGGTAGGCATAACACCAAACAACGAGCAACTTTGGCACAAACAGCTAGCTCAAAACAAACATGTACAAGCAAAAGCCAAAACAGTGATCAGATGGTTAATTGATAACATAGACTTAATTTCACACTAACGTGAAGCAAAACTGAACAAGCCCTTCCCACCATCCACACAAGATTAATTCCTCAGCAGCAACAGTAATCTAGCGTAGTGCATAGCGAAATAATAAAAAGCAATTAATAGAATCCTCTATTTTTGCACAAAAAGGCATTAAAAGAACTTTACTTTTACTGCACCAAAAAAACTATAAAAAAATATATACTAAAAGCACAATGTGCACAAAAAAAAAAAAAAAAAAAAAAAAAAAAAAAAAAAAAAAAATTAACGAAGCCATGTACGCTAATGGCGCCTGGTGCATGTAAAATCCGTCGTGGGTGCAAAGTCCTCCAAGTTCCCTTTGAATTATACCTCTGGAGGTGCCTAGTCAGGTGAAGGTCTCGTCACCTGATCAAGGTTCTAAATTACGAGACCAATTCCTTTCTCTTTTTTAAAATTTAAATTTCTTTTTTAAACCTGCCATTTCAGCGAGGTTGGATGGATGCCGTGAGCTGTCAAGTAGAGAAACTGTAGCAAACCACTAGAGAACACTACAGACAAGATGTAATACATAGCGGAAACACAAATATTTAAACTGAATTATATAAACCTGTCTATATTAGCAACCATAGTCAGTGTGAATATGGCCCGAAAGCAAGCCCCTTTCCTTATTCGGCAACATACCCAGATACCCATAATTAATAACAAACTAGAACCGGCCAACACAGTATCAAAGTAACTCTCACGAAATACCGTTGCAGCCAAGGACACCCAAGAAGCTAATCAGGTGGATCTCCGTTATGAGGAGATTAGGCGAATTTCGCCCCGCGGCCAGGTATACAAACTCGTTAAGCTGGGCATAATGCCCGGCAGGTAGGGGCCTGGTCTGCGGTTTAATAATAATAATAATAGATATTTTAACAAAATAAAAAAGGTTGTTATAACATTTAGCAACAAATAAATAATACATATTACTTAATATAAAATCTAACTTACGCCATCAAATCTTGTTATGAAAAAAAAGATACAACAATTTTTTGTTGTTTTCATTGACGCGATGTTCCAATACTTCTTCTGGCTGACATCGATAGGGGGGTTGACTTTATAATGAAATATATTTCGTAGATGCCTTGCTTCCGTTCTTTTTTGTTACGACACCTCAGTAAAAAAGCGGCAATTTGATTCTCAAATATTCTTTCCACATCATTTGGAAGGATAGTTGTGGCATATAAGTCCTTTGAGATCCTGCCCGGCTTATATTATATCACGATGATTCACCGTCATATGTTGTAGTTGCAGTAACGTGGATTATAGAAAGAATTCACATGGTTGCACAATGAAATTAAGACGTTGGTTGTTGGATGATATAAATATTTAGAAGCAGTCGTACATTTTAGTTGCAGTTTCTTCGCAGCCATAGCGGCAGTGAATTTAAAATCCAGAGGCGTTTCTCCATAATACAACGAACGAAGCTTTCACTGGAAATTCTTTATTAAGTATTGTTCTTGGGCAGTTTCCACCATAACCATCAAATCTGGGCATCACTACATCATCACTGTATAGAGGGTAAGTATTAGAACATCTCAAATTCTCAAAACGAGCAGCCAGGGAGTTGTGTACAATTGAAAATACGACTTAATTCTGAGGGAGCGCCGCAGGCAGCTGCTTTTTATTACCCCGCGGAACAACACAAGTTATGACGTAGAACGCGCACTGAACCAATGAAGAATTAAAGAAGACGCGTCATGCTACGTCACAACCAATGAAAGATAATTCGTGAAAGAGTTCGGACAGAGATGAGTGGATTAATTTTATAGTAAAGTGACTTTAGAGCGGGAAAATAATATTCGGAATAAAAATGAAAATGGCTCTCAAAAAACATTCTAAAACCCAGAAATGATCGAGGATCATGATAGAAATTAAGAATAACTAAAAGCTTTATATTTAAGTAAATTTGAACAATTTAGAATTAAATAAAAGGGAATTTAATAGAGTTAACGATAGAGCTAAATTAAGAATAAGGATTTAATGAATATAGAGTAGTAAATTGGAATAAAACAGGGGAAAAAAATTAGAATTGTAAGAATTTGGAATAATTTAACTAAGGAAAAATGGCGAATTTTTTTTATTATTACATATATATATATCCTCATCATTTTTATTTGTAGAAATCATTTGTCATTTTTAAAATGTACTTTTCTACAATACAAACCTTTCAATAATAAAATCTTCATGCTGTTTGTATGAAATCTTATGAAAATGAAACGCAGATCAACAATACGTCATTTTTGACGGGGTTATATACCAGTAAATGTAATAAAAGGGTATTATCAATCATACTTACCCCACGCAAAAGCTATACACTTCTGTATGAGACATGGAATGTAAGTGTCCAGAACTTTAACTAGACTTAAGTACACGGTATATGCTAATACAACCATCCACGTGAATGAAGATAATAGGAAATAATGTAACAGAATGGCAGCCACTTTACAAAAAGCTTTACAACTTGTTTGATCGATAGCAGCCATGAATATAAATAGGAAAAGAAACTGGGAAATCGAAAAGTTAAAGAGGGCCTTGTTTTTTAATGATTTTCTCCATTCCCTGAAAAGGAAAAAGAAAAATAATTGGAAAATAATACATATATCGTGATGATAAAACAAAAAATGCTTATTTTGATTATTAAAGACTAGCAGATCCGCTCCGTGTTGCCCCGTTCCCCCTAAAATAATCTTACTGTTTCCCGGGATTACTTTAAATATATCTCGCATTGCGAAATCGATAATATTTTATGAAAATAAACTATTAAAAATGTCTTCGCAATACAGAAAACTAACCTGAAAATTTCGACTGCGGTAAGGTCATATGATGTAATCAGTTATGAATCTCCTAATATTAATATTTCTTAAATATTAATAAAAATACATTGCATAATAAAAGAAATTCATAAATATGAGAAAATAGAAATAAGTATTGCATAGTTATTTACCTAAAGCATATAAAGGTAATTATAACCAAGCAATATCACACACGTCGCCATAACAACAGGTTTTTTTTCGATAAAAGGCAATCTTAGACACCCCTCTCAGAATTTCATTTAGTCGTCGGAAATTTCTCTTTTCTTAATTTTTTAAAAAATCACATAAATTCAAATTATTAATGAATTTTTTTAATTATTTTTAATCGATTCCCGAAAGCCTACTCCGTACATGGGTATAAAATATAAGATTGGATGGATAAGGTATCAAATATATATTGGTTGGTAAAAAACAAACTTAAGCACATAAGACCAGCATTTCACTTCTGTATTTACAAATAAGAATGGTGAACAGAAAGGAAATATATTACAGTCAACTCCCTCTAATCCGCACACTGTTTCAGATGTAAACAGTGAAAATTTGGTTACCATTAACTTTGCAAGAGAAATTCAAAAGGCAGAAATTTAATTGACAACCGGTAGTCAGTTCCCCCATCTAAATTTTTGCATTTCAATGAAGTAAACTTTACTTTTCAATTGAAAAAAAAAAAGTCAAAAATCAAGAGATTTTCTTCCTGCTTACAATAAAAAACCATGGTGTCACCCAGCAAATTTTCACAGAATGGTTTGAGATATAATGATGAAGATGTAAAAGTAACTCTTGAGCTGGGCTTAGACATGGGTTATAAATATCTGGATTTTCTTCCGAAACTGAGTTTTGTCTCGGAACAAGAAATAATGACTATACATAGACTCCAAAAAAAGTACTAGACCAAAAGTAAAAAGTTTACAAACAAATGTTGATAATATGTCAAAATCAACAAAAGAAATTGTAAAATAAAATTGAAATAATGTTTCCTTAAATATAATGTGATTTTTAATTAAATAACCCAATGTTCTACAATATCTTTCTTTTAATTTACGCAGTAATAATTAATTTACTGTAAAATTACAGGAGAAAAAAATGTAAACAAAGTAATGACCTATAAGCCGCAAAACTCTATAATCTGCACAACCATTGGTCCCAAGCTGTGCGGATTAGAGGGAGTTGACTGTATACATAAAACTTGCTAAGATTAAAAAGTTTACAATGCCATTCTTTTCAGTTATATGTTTATTTATTTATTTATTTTAACCCCTTCGGCCCTGACATCCTATTAATAGGACATATCTTTTATTGAGTATTATTTTGTCTTAAACATTATTTTTATTAATTCCAGCATCTAATAGTGATAGTATGAATCTCTACATTTCCTATTATGACTTCACTTATGTTTAGCATTTAGTAATAATAATAATAATAATAATAATTAGCAAGCCGTTGGCATTTCTTTTAATTAAAACATACGTTTCACTCTTTAAATTAAAATTTG
Organism: Maratus michaelseni; assembly: GCA_963931845.1. NCBI lineage: Eukaryota > Metazoa > Arthropoda > Arachnida > Araneae > Salticidae > Maratus > Maratus michaelseni. Next base: position 358,680,552 of record OZ007589.1, read on the forward strand.
GGAATCCTTTTCCGAATTGGTAATTTGTGATAAAAGATAAAAAATATTACTACAAAAATTTAATAATACTATACTGGTATTTTATTATGTATATATAATATTTAAATTCTAACCACCCAATAATTCAGTATCAATAAAATTAATTCAAGTTAAGACATGAGTGAGATATCATAATATATATATATATATATATGTGATCATAAAATTCAAATATGTGGAAGCTAGGACTCAACTACATTTCCAAAACAATCTATAAAATTCATTGTGAATTCGTTCAAAATTCTCATTAATTAGCTTCAGTATATAAACGATACTTATATTAAAATTTTACCTTGTAAGGTGGCTGTTACACAAAAAAAAAATTGTTTGTAGTAATATTAATACCATACCAACAATAATTCCTCTTTAATTTCATTTATAAAAGTAAATAATTTGAATATGCTATAAAAGGCAGTGTTTCCTTCCTGAAATTGAGTTGTGTAATCATACCTTTAAACTAAAGTTTATTATTAAGGTTCTGTAAAGCTATAAAATTTAATACTAATAAGCAAAAATTTTTTTTTTATTTATCCCAAAGGGCACCATTGCTGGACTACTGGGTTGCATACCTTTAAATTACTTGAAGTTCTCTTCTATACTATTATTGTAATCTAAACTAATCTCTATTTTGGATAAATTACATTTAACGATTATAAATTCTGTTCTTCAATCCTTTTGATTTATTTCGCTTTCCCGTGTCGTTAGTGATTATAACCCAGGCAATTCCCTGTAGTCCAAACTTTAAAAGTAAACGACAAGATTTACTCAAATTAAAACACTTAAATAAGATGAAATCTATTTAATAAAGTATTAGATAAAATTACAGTTATCATTTTTACTTAAATACAATTTATTATATTTTAGAATTACACAACTCAGTTTGAATTTAAATGTGTATCAATTTTAAACACTTCGTTACAAAGATGCCTTTAATTATTAGCTCAAAGATTATGGTAAAGATTTGCTTACCCCATATAACAGTCATAGGACACTCCATGCTAAAAGGTTCAAGTCTTTTTTTTCAAGCACTCTCACTATTCAAACTCTTGGCTTTCCACAATCACTTCACTCTCCAAAGTATTGTTACTCCATCATAGCTAAAATTATCCATCTATCTCTAACTTCTTTTTGCACCGTATTTTTTTTGCCTTACTACTTAATATTCGTAACCCCCATTTTCATTCAAAATTCTTTCTTAGCCAACGCGAGGAGACCGATTCTCCTTCCCTTCATATCATAAACTTTTCTGACTGGATACCCAGTTTCCTATTATCGTCCTACCAATTTCGTTGGATGTCCAACCCTTCTATACAAATTACGTTTATTTCTCTCCCCTCTCAAGGGGGTCTTATTTTTCTCCCTTCTCAAGGAGTCTTACTTTTCTCCCTCTAACATATTATGATCCAACCCTTCTATAGAAATTACCTCGACTTCACCTTCAAAGGATCTTACCGCTTGATCCCACCTGTACCTTGTTGCTGTACACATTCTTACACCACCTTTGTAAACCTTACATTCATATTTGTGAATAAAGCCGCTTTTATGAAACCCTGGACTCTCTATGCCTTTCTAAACCTATTTCTTACCCTTGTCCAGTAACTATACGTTTTATTCCCTTCAGGTGCGAACCATCTCTGAATGTATTCATATCTTAAAGTTTACGACTTTGTTTTCGTATTTTCTGTTGTAAATCTCACCCCAAAATTCCTATATTTTGAATAACAAAATTCTTATGCCTTTAATTATTAGCTCAAAGATTATGGTAAAGATTTGCTTACCCCATATAACAGTCATAGGACACTCCATGCTAAAAGGTTCAAGTCTTTTTTTTCAAGCACTCTCACTATTCAAACTCTTGGCTTTCCGCAATCACTTCACTCTCCAAAGTATTGTTACTCCATCATAGCTAAAATTATCCATCTATCTCTAACTTCTTTTTGCACCGTATTTTTTTTGCCTTACTACTTAATATTCGTAACCCCCATTTTCATTCAAAATTCTTTCTTAGCCAACGCGAGGAGACTGATTCTCCTTCCCTTCATATCATAAACTTTCTGACTGGATACCCAGTTTCCTATTATCGTCCTACCAATTTCGTTGGATGTCCAACCCTTCTATACAAATTACGTTTATTTCTCTCCCCTCTCAAGGGGGTCTTATTTTTCTCCCTTCTCAAGGAGTCTTACTTTTCTCCCTCTAACATATTATGATCCAACCCTTCTATAGAAATTACCTCGACTTCACCTTCAAAGGATCTTACCGCTTGATCCCACCTGTACCTTGTTGCTGTACACATTCTTACACCACCTTTGTAAACCTTACATTCATATTTGTGAATAAAGCCGCTTTTATGAAACCCTGGACTCTCTATGCCTTTCTAAACCTATTTCTTACCCTTGTCCAGTAACTATACGTTTTATTCCCTTCAGGTGCGAACCATCTCTGAATGTATTCATATCTTAAAGTTTACGACTTTGTTTTCGTATTTTCTGTTGTAAATCTCACCCCAAAATTCCTATATTTTGAATAACAAAATTCTTGCCTCTCCCGTATCCTAACTTTGCATACAGAATCTTTTTAAAAGAAAATTCATTCTTTCATCTTTTCCCTTACCGCTTTAGTTTAGAAGAAAATTCCCTTGATATATTTTTTCTCTTTCCACCTAAGTTAAATTGCATCTCCAGTTACCTGACAATATACAAACAGGTTGAAAAGAAAAAAAAAAGGAAAAAAAAAAAGAAAATTGCTTAACTTACGCTAAAAAAAATGAAAAGGCATCTCTGTAGAAACAGTATCACATAATACATAAAAATCATTGAAATAAATATAAATATACATGTTGAACACAAACCTAAAATTGAATAAAGAAATACTGAATAATATATAATAAGCACGTACCATTAAAATAAATAAGTAGAATCACCAATCAGGAAATATTTAATCATAATGTCACCTAAATAATTTCCTTATCTTTATCATTAAGAATATATATATATATATATATGTATATATATATATATATATATATATATATATATATATTTTTTTTTTTTTTTTTTTTTTTTTTAGAGAGGAAAATAAAATTAAAATCATAAGGCCTTACAACCTTGAAATTCCATAAGAAGTCTAAAGATACCGAAATCCCCTTATTTTATAAATATAGTCGGAGAATTTAATATAAAACTATACTCTTCCTTCTATCTGCACATATATTTCTAGATTGAAGAGTATATGAATAAAGAGAATATCTCCTCATTAGTGAACTAAATGGGAAATAAAATTATTTATATAAAACAAAACAAAAACTAACGAGCTCTACAACAACATGTTATAAGAGTGGCAAAAGTTGTAATTAATAAACATACAATAAATAATGCTGACCCAATTAGTTTCAGAAAAAATAATGATGACCCCATATTAGGGAGTTGCAACCAGTCCCAAAAAGTGCTGGACGTTGTCAAACTCACACTACGTGTATAGTTAGTATTAAGAGCTAGAAGTTCCACTGATGGCTCCTCCAAGCAATACTTAAATGTATTACATTGCTTCAACGTTGCCGATTTAAGGCACATTTTTTCAGTGGCACATTTACGTTCAGCTTGAAATTTTATAATATGTTCGCTAGATTCTAAACTCAGAAATATAGCTTTAGTATGTACCGAGATTTCTTGTAATTGTACAGTGACTAATCCTGGTTGACACGAACTATGTGCCTGAAAACTGAGTCGAGATAAGAGGGCACAATTATAGCAACCTGTTACTGTAATACTTTTTTCATCAAATTGAGGGCAGACTGTGGATGTTTGGAGAGCGATCTTATAATTACGAAAATGAAGTTGCACTCTCACTGCTGAAGATAATAATTGCGTAGATTTTAATTTCTCGTCCTCGATATGAAATAAATGAATATGTTTTTGAAGTGGCAGAGCATACTCCTGTGAAGCACGAAGACGAGCAACGCTGTCAGGTGCTGTTAAACACCTAAGATTGTCTTCAAAGTAATCGCATGTAGTAAGTTCAGGCGAAAATATAAAATCTGTAGTATATGAAGAGTTCGCTTGAATCGATCCTATCATATTAGGCTGTGGAATGTTACGCTCACACGCAGATACCAAATAGGCCTCTTCTGGTCTTCCAACTATTTGAACTAATTTCTCATTAATATACAATTGTGGTTGGTCATAAGAACCCAAAATTGAAATTTTTATTCCATTCGGCGTGTAAGCGGAATCTGATATTAGCAAACGTGAGACTGTATTATTTTCAGATTGCAATACTGAAATTCTATATTCACACTTATGACCAGTGAGTTTTGATACTTCAAAACTATTTAACAAATCTGGTTCGTACCAGATTCTGTGAAAATTGCAGCTAGGACGAGTCAAAATTAGACAACCGTTTCCACTATTGCCACCTACGCATCCGGAAAATCCTGGAAATTGTCTGCTTTCCTCGGACTCAGCTTCAAAATGGATTCCTTGCCTTCCTATAACCCTCCGTTTGCAGTGGTATCCGCGACCACAGAACCTGTTGAAAATACATGAAATTTGACTAATTTGTTTAGTGGTTACCGGAAAAGTAAAATATAATCGTTCTTTCGTGAATGAACATACAATATCGTCTAATCTTATTTTAATTGTGAACAAATGATTGTCATTTTCATCGGAAAACCACAAACAATTCTCAGCCGAAATGGATTTCAATGTAATTTCAGCCGTTGTAAAAATTTGACAGTTTTTTGATCCATCATTTAAGACTTCACAAGATTTTAGATCGGATTTAATAATTGTATTTGAACTACAATCTGTATTAACCGTAGTAAAAATGCATGTAAAAATTAACAATACTAAGGGTAGCATATTCATGTTTGCACGTTGCACCGCATTTCTTTCCAGTGCAGCATAACAGGAGTTAGATATTTCTCTAATCGTAGATCCTATAAATGCCCCTAAAAGTAAAGAGCAACGAGCTATAAATTTGAATATTCTAATAGCTCCTAACATAAACATAATGAATGCTGAAAATACAACTTTTAGACACTTGAAAACTAATTTAACACATAATAATAAAATAATAACAATAAAACCAAACAAAATATAAAAAGCATACTGTATCAATGAAGGATAACATTTAAAATGTGTTAATATCTGAGAACAAAATAGACAATGACGGAGTTTGCAAATGTCTTTTCCTGTCACATGTATTTCGCCCATAACTACTTTTCCACTCGAATGTAAATAAGTCACTATTATATCCGATTTATAGGCCAAGTATTCAAAAGGTATCTGTATCATCCTGTCGTCAGGGACCGACATAACGTGTTCAAATTCCGTGCTGCGTAAAATGACTCTTCCATCTCCCGGGAGATTTAAGATCGGGTCATCAAACGTAAATGTGAGGTTCCCTTCTGTGAAGCTGGCTTTCTCCCCCTCTAGTAGCTTACGACTCACAGCATTTGACTTGTGTGTAAGTCTTTTGTCGAAATAGCATATGTCCAGGACTAATATATCTGGATTTGTAACTAAAGTTTCTGGGAGAATGGCAACTAATTCAGTTTTTTCATAGGTGAAATCACACTGACAGTCACTCTGATTATTGCATGATCGTAGCTTGCAGAAATCGGGAGTCTCGTAGCAAAGGTCATTGTCACACTCACAGGATCGTGTGTCCGGTCGTGAACAAGTATATGCTGTGGATAAGGCATCTTTAACGTCTTTCGTACTTCGAAGAATGAACGAAGTAGGCTTCACCAGTTCTAAGGATTTGTCCATTACGAACGTCTGATTAACTATCAGACACTCGCTGCAATCGTGGAGAAAGCAAGCGTTTGGTGGTAAAGATAATCTTAACCACAATTGCTTACTAATCTTTGAGCAGCTGTACTCGTTCTGAAATTTGCATAAAAGTCCATGCTTATGCCGATGTCTGATTGATTGTGCTACTTCCATCAGCAAGAAAATGAATAGCACTATAAATAGGAAATAAAACAAATCTTCACCACACAATATCTTTGAGCAAAATCATTTTATAAATATTATTATTTATTGTAAAATTTTATTTATATAATTAATTAAATAATTTATTTATTTAATTTTATTTTACATTATTATCGTCTTTATAAGTATTATTATCATTTTGACTAAAATTTAAATAGAACAAATATATCTTCTAACTAATTTCAAAGCAATTGCATTTATATAGGTTAATTT